>BSBM01000727.1:6595000-7795000 GCA_027924585.1 Larix kaempferi
TGTTGGAATAATAAGGGAAATATACATTTTTAAGTTTTAGATTTGTTGAAGTTCAAAACTGATCTGTCCTTATTGCAGGTTTTAATTCAAGGTCGAAGGATGAAGATGGCTATGGGGTTGCTGCGACTTGAACCAGGCATGAACCGGCTCTGAAAAAAACCATGGTAGCCAAGATCTAAATGAAATTCGAAATTCAATGGATCGCAAGAGGGACACACGGCTTCAATGTGGAATTTATTCCCAAACCCTACTGACTTTAGTTGTCAACCCAGTAGGACCGAAGGCTACAACCATACCAGGCTCAATAATACCGGTTTCAACACATCCCAAAGGCATGCAGTGCGTAAGGTGGATGGCCTGCAATGGTTTGGATTGCAGGTTTAGGTCGAAAGATACATGTACAACAGAGTTTTCTTTTAAGTTTTATATTTTTTTATGTGTTTTATTTTATTTGTTTAATTTTTTATTTTTATTATTATATATATATTAATGTTTATTTTGTTAATGTTTGCAGGCATGGTTAAATTTTTACAATTTATTTCTAAAATTGTTAAAAAAACTAAGATTAAAACTAGAAAGCTAATACTAGAAAACTAACTGAAAAAAACAACGAGGCATTATTTTTTTAATATTTAATGTTTAATTATATATATATATATATAAATTTATTTTAAAGTATTCCTGGATTTAAAAGATGCAAACTAAACTAAATTTGAAAAGTAGTAATTAAGACAATTTAAAAAAATAATTTTTTTTATAGCAAATATAAACATTTTCATATTGTCATTAGTCCTAAAATCATTTTTAAAGCATCCTACATGCTAATTTTAAATTCTAGATAAAAACTAAAACCTACTTAATCTATTCTAAATGAAAATTAGTCATTTACGTGTAGTGAAATTGCCCGTGTAACCATCTATGTAACAAAAGTAAACCGAGGTTATCATTTAATTTTGAAAAACTAAATCTAGAATATACAATAATATAAAAAATTAAATAGTCAAAATGAGAGGTTATCATTTAATTTTGAAAAACTAAATCTAGAATATACAATAATATAAAAAATTAAATAGTCAAAATGAGAGTTAATGAAATAAAAGGGAAAACAAAACCAATCTAACCTAGTACTTACTTGAAAACATTGTTCGATGAAACTTTCATAAGCTTGATTTTCATTCTGATTTAGATCACCCGAAATCCCTTCTCCATCCTCCTCGATTTCCTACTCGAATAGGTGTTCCTCATCTGATATGCATGATTCTTTGAATATCAATTCTTCTTTGTTTGCGTAAGGAGGAGTGATTACATCTTTGGCTGCTTTCAAGATCTCCTCTTCTCTAGAAGAGGAGATCTCGGGCTTTGCTAGGATCTGAGTGAGTTGGTCTAGACTTATGCTCATCCTAAAATAATTTTACTAAAATCAAATCAAATTCTAAAAAATGAAAAACAAGTAAAGTGCAAAAACAATACAAAACAAAAGATGAACATGTACAAAATCAAAAGTAAACTAGTAAGAAAGCATAAACTAATTTATAATCCAAACTTTATGTTACAAAATATGCAAATGAAAAAGGAAAACTTGCATAAAAACAAACTCGCATTTGCAGAAAATGAAAGAACAATCTTGCAGGAAAAGTAAACACTTTGGAGAAAAATAAACACACTTGCGAATAGGAAACTTATTTGCATGCAAAGGGAACAACAAGGCTTTTGGGTAACCCACTAAAGTGGATGTGTCTGGCTGTTACACCACGAAAATTCCATAGTGAAGTCGTCCTTGCATCTTACCGCTTCCCCTCCCCCTTGCTGTGTAATATAAAAAGCAACCTATCTACCTAGATCTAAACTCTGATCCCCTTTTAGCACCTACCCGACAACAACGCCAAAATGTTGAGCGAAATATATAATAATAATTTCAACATAAATTATCAATCCGGAAGTTCGTAAACTCAGAGGTGTACACAAAATATATGCAGGTTTAGAGTATTCCTAATCTATGCTAGTGCTTGAAAAGAAAACAATTAAACTATTGTTGTTGAATCTAAATCTAAAGTATATGAAAAACGTGAAACTATAGGAAAGTAAACCTATTTATAAAAGCACATGAAATCATATTGAAAGTAAACTAAATCAAGAAAGCACAAAAATGAGCAACTAATCTATGAAAGCATGTGAAACTAAATCTAGCCCAATCCAACATTCAAAATAAAACACACATGACTTGAAATGAGACCTAGATACGAAAGCATGTAAAATTTGCACTAAAGGAAACTAATGCTAATGCTAAAACTTGCAACTAAAACTAAATTTAATTACAAAAGCATGAAATTGACATTATTATAGGAAAACATGAAATTGCATAAATGAAACCTAAGCATAAGAAAGCATGCAATCAAGTAAAGGAAAAAACTATCTATAACAAAACATATGCAAAAGATAACAAGTAACAAATGACATATGACAATGGATGTGAGCTCACATGAAAGCTAAACTAACAACTCAAAATGACAAATCTATTATAGAGAAATCCAACTTTTATTCTAAAACATCAACTTATCCCTTCAAAAGGATCAAATCCATGACTAACTCTCAAAAAGATAAACTATCTCTAAAAATGTCTATTTCTCTATTTCTAGAGAGAGGCCTCCTCCTTTCAAATGAAGAGAGAACCCTCTTATTTATACATGAATGAAGATAAGAAACTCATAATTACATATCCACTTTTCTCTCAACTTATCCCTTCAAATCCTCCACAAATATCTTGGATAAGATACTCTATCTCCATGATCTTCTCCTTGAAGTTAGCTTAAATGATTATCCCAAATCAAAGCTTGAAGATGAAATTCGAATTTGAAGTTAGGTGGTGATTTTTGACTTTGTGAAAATCTTCAAATATACCTATAAACATCATAAAACTCACCCACCTTTCAAGGTTAAGTGAAAACATGTTATTTTTATAATATTTAATCACAAATTCACTCAAAATACTTAAAAATAAATGAATTGGAAAATAATAAGGTAAACCCATATTTAATTATGCAAATGGCATGATGAATGATTTATGGAGTGATGGAATATGGATAAATGTGAAAAATGGTATATGGAAAAGAGGATAAAATGTGGCATTTTGGAGATCCAATAACTCTCATTCCTCATCTTGCTCTCCATCTGGCTCTTCTTTCAATTCTTCATCCTGTTCTTCATCCTGCTTTTGTTGTTCCTCCTCTAATACTGGGACTCTTCACTCTGCATACCAATTTCTCACAATCTGGTTGACTTCTTGCTTAGTAAGTCTAAACAGTGTTGGTAACCATCATGCTTCCAGATCCCTTCTTTCTTGTATATACATGTGGTGCATCTCGGCCTTAAAACACACAATTCCCTTCTACATTAATACCACTTGCAGTTGAATGCATGGTGTTGTCTTAATGATATGCCGAATAATTTTTTTATAGACAAATAACATTTCATTGTTATCAATCTATCTCCTTTTGTTGGTGGTATGCCACAAATCAACATATCTAGCTTCCAGGAACAGGTTCTGTGTATTATCCAGGAACTGTGATTCCTCTGGCTCCCTCCAAGCAACCAATGCAATTAATATCAACAACCATGCATAATGGAATGGTTGATCATTTTCATATGCCTCTATGCAATCCTCTAGAAATTCATTCACTAAGAATGTTTCCCAATTTAGCTGTACACATGCTATGCAATCTCTATTGTTTTTATAATCCTTATTGCAACCTGATCTTTGTGACTTTTTCTAAATAGCTTGCAATCCAATAATTCCATTGCAAACCTCACTATGTCATGATTGATACTTTCCACATCTAGTCCTCGTTTCCCTCTATGTCTACCATACTTATCTTTCATCTTCTCGGCTATCACTTCATCTTGCTTCTTATTCTTCAACAAATATGTTGGAAACTCCCCTGTTGTTAGCAATCCTATTATCTATGCAACAATATTCCTATTGATGGACATTGCTTTGTCTAGACAAGGAATACTCTGTGTATGTGTTAGCAACAGTTGTACACATTTATTAATCTCTAGACTTCTTCCAAAGTGTAGGATATCCAAAAAAATCAATATGCCTATGTGTTTCAACACTATTTCCCATTGCTACATCTCTATTGTAATATTCATAGCTCCATGTTCTCCAGTACTTATTCTAAAAGCACATCCTCCGGGCGATATGCCGTAGGAGGCATTTCCTTTATGATTACATGAAACCATCAATAGATATTAGTTAATATAAGAAATATTAAAATGATACATACATTTACAAAAACGATCAATATAAAGACATATATAATGCAAAACCTACCAATGGACAATATTCATGATCCCCCTTAGTGTGTCCATGTTCCCTACAATGTCTTCTGGTTATTGTGATCTTTATTCTTCTCCTTTTAAAGTCCCTACATTGATTACATGGACCACAACATTTCCCATCACCCTTTCTTTTCAGTCCATCCCACAATTTATCAAGCAATTATCGATTTTGTTTGTTTGGATTAGGAATATTGTTATGTGACATTTTCTCATAAAGAGCTTGACTGAAGATTATCGATCTTAAAAAATCAAGCTCCACACTTCACTATTTTTAATCAAAGTAACAATTGAAACAATTGTGTATTTTTGTATGGAAAACAGTCCGTGCAAAAAATATAATTTCCGCAAACTGTCGCTTCTATAGCCAACATGTCGGAATGTTTACAAAATTTATAGTTTCTAAAATTAAAATTTCATCGGAGATCCGATGATATTATCATAGTTACCGTTATATTCTATACATCGCATATCTGACGACACTCGTCGCATATCCGACTAGTGTCATCGGATAACCGACGGGCGTTGGATATTCAACAATTACATATATCAATTTTAAAAAATGAAGCAAAATTCGTAATTTTAAAGGTGAAATCCGATGACACAGTCAATTACGTCAGAATTCGTTGGATTTTGGGTTCTAATTTTGTTGTGGCAGTTAAGTTATTTTTCATTTAGTTTGAATAGGTAGAAACTAATAGCACAACTAACACAAACAGATCTGAAACTCTCTTATTGAGAGCAAACCTTTAAAGGCAACATGGCCTTAATCCTGTGAAAAGTAGCCATCCCAAACAGACAAGGGACTGCTGTAAGAACCTTGTTTGGGCTATTTTTCCTTAGTTGGCCAAAGAACACTTTTCCGGACCGACCAGTGCGAAATCTAAAAGTTCACCGAGACAATTTGGTGAGTTTCTAAAAATTCCACTGAAACAGAGAATTTGAGTAGTTTTCCAGGGAGATTTGCAAGTGCCATAAATTAAAAAAAATGGCATTGATCTTATGCGTCAGATTGCGCTAAATCAAAATATTTACAAAAAAAAATCCCCCTTGACTCACATCCAGGGTAATTTTTAAGGGCGAAATTTCGCCAATTGGCTATTTTTCCGTCTATTTTTCAAAAAATAAATTCGCTATTTGGTCATTTTTAGTCTCTAATACCGCCTATGTTTACATTAAATATGTTTTTTTATCATAATATTCACCAAAATTTACACATTTTAGTAGTAAATTGTATGTTTCATATTTAATATTCACCTAACTATCTATATACATGTTTTTTTCAATCCAAAATAATCGCCTAGGATACTATACTTAAGTATAATATTCGAATCCTTGAAAAATACCCTGCTCTCGTCTCCCCCTTGAGACATCATGATCGTGATAAAATTTTGTGGCTTGCCAAAAATTGTCAATATGGATTGTTTCCATAATACATGAAACAAATTTTACAATTTTCTAAGAATGTAATGCAGCTAACAGATGTGTCTTATGTGAACACATTTTCCAGATTCATAGGCATATCAAAGATAGTTAAATTTCGACATTCCGTATAGTTCAGGTTGAAAACATTTGGTCTTGGTTGGGTCAAGAATATCGGCATCATGGATGATGCACAAGATCCCTATGATCCTAAGACAAATGCCATGGGAGAAAACATACAAGTTGAAAATGTAGAAACATAATCCAATGGGAGGAGAAACCAAGAGACTCCCACAGATATTGCAGCCACCATGAGGAGCCTAAGGGTGGATTTGTAGAGATGACAATGAGAGGCTGATTAAAGCTCAAGAAGAACAAAATCATCTGAATGTAGCCATGCTGCAAAGTTTGAGATAAATTCAAAGAAGGATTAAATCTGGGTATCACTCAGCAAATCCATAAAAGAGTGGTAGTAGTTCGAAGATAAATTCCCACAAGAGGTCCAATAGCTCTAGTAGAGTTTCTAGAGACAGGACATACACCCCCCAAAAATATTCTACTGGATCATATGACTCTAAAGAATCCATTGAAGGTTCAAGCTCTTCATCTCACGGGAGTAAGAGGAAGAGGAATTACAAGAACAATTCACATGGGGATTTTAAGAAGGACAAACCTCCTACATTTGATGGTGAGGTAAAATATGGTCAAGAAGCGTTGCTTCACTTCTTGGGATGAGGAAGTATTTCCAAGTCCAAGACTATTCAGGAAACATGAAAGAAAGAGTGTCCATATTAAATCTAAATGGAAGAGAATCTATATGGTGGGATCACCTTAGGAAAGTGAAGAAGATCAAGCAAAGGAAGATTGTGTGGAAGCAGTTCAAGAAGCACTTCAAACAAAATTACCTCTCTGATAGGTACTATGATGATAATATCAAAGAGTTCCATGAGTTGAAATTGGGACAAATGACCATGGAAGAATATGCAAACAAATTCTTAGAGTTGCTGAGATATGTTAAGTATATCATAGATGATAAGGTAAAAATTCAACATTTTATAATTGGACTACCTTAGTCATATAAAGACAGAATTGAGTTTGATGAACCTCGAACTCTAGAGGAATCCATGAGAAATGCCAAGTATTGTTATGATAAAAAAAAGCATACCTGATTTCCATAAGGCATGGAAGGACAAGAAAAATGAGAAGTTTGACCAAAGGAGGAAGGGGTTCAAACCTACTCATCTCAGAAATCTGCAAAGAAAACCATCACAGGTTGTGACTAAGCCAACTAGAATTATGGGATACAAGCCATGAGATCCAAAGGATCCAAGAGAGCCACTTCAATGTTGGGGATGTGAAGAGGACCATATGCTTAGGAACTGTCCACATCGTAATAGGGGTGTAAAGCAGGCTCACAACATCCAAGGAGATGAAATTGTGGGTCAAGTGGCAATGACCATCCCTAGAATCTATGCAACACTAGAGGACCGCCAGGCAGATCATCAATCAACTGTGGTTGAAGTTGAAGGTAAGATTTCTAAGCAATATGTTTCTATTTTGATTGACCCTAGATCTACTCGCACTTATATCACTCCTAAAATTGTTGAGATTTGTGCTTTTAAGAAATTAAAGAATAGTAAGTCATGATTAGTTCAACTAGACACTGGAACCAAGAGAAAAGTAAGTGAAATGGTAGGGAAATGTCACATTAGATATGGATGGGCTATTCACTTATGCAAATTTGAATATTCTGTCACTTGGTTCCTATGATATTCACATTGGAATGGACTAGTTAGAAGCACACAGAGTTAAACTTGACTACTACAACACTACTTTTGAATGCCTAGATGAAGAAGAAAACCGAAGGGTTGTAAAAGGAATTCCAAAGGTGATTTATTTTAGGCATATTTCAGCCACGTAGCTAAAGAAGTTTTGCAGGAAGGGTTGTCAATTGTATGCAGCCCATGTTTCCCATGTTTTGGAGACAATGAAAAATGAAACTCCTAAGTTGGAGGACTATCATGTATTGCAAGAATTCATGGATAATTTTCCTGATGATATTCCAATACTTCCTCCAAAGAGAGACATTGATTTTACAATTGATCTTGCGTCAGGAGCCGCACTAGTGTCCAATCCACCATACAGGATGAGTACATTGGAATTGCTAGAATTGAAAATGCAGTTAAAGGAGCTATTGGACAAGAAATATCACAGGCCAAGTGTGTCCCTATGGGGAGCACCTGTGCTATTTGTGAAAAATAAATATGGAACACTCAGGTTATGTATTGACTACAGGAAGTTGAAAAAATTCATTGTGATGAACAAATACCCATTACCTTGAATTGAAGACCTTTTTTATCAAATGAGAGGGGCAAAGGTATTTTCAAAGATTGACTTGAGGTCCAGTTACCATCAAGTAAGAATCAAAGACGAATATATTCATAAGAAAACCTTTATAACAAGTTATGGGCACTATGAGTTCATGGTGGTACCGTTTGGTCTCATGAATGCACAACTACATTCATGTCTCCAATGAATAGTGTTTTAGCAAGTATTTGGACAAGTTTGTCCTTGTTTTTCTATATGGAATTATCTATTCTAAGAATGAAGAAGAGCATGAAGAACACTTGAGAATGGCCTTGAAATTGCTAAGGGAGCATAAGTTGTATGCAAAGCTGAGAAAATGTGACTTTTATAAAGATAGAATTCATTATTTGGTTCACATTATTTCAGAGGAAGGAATATATGTGGACGCTGAGAAGATTGAATCTATTATGAATTGGCCAACTCCAAGGAACGTTACATATGTGAGATCCTTTATAGGACTTGTTGGTTACTATAGGAGGTTCATCAAAGGATTTTACAAGGTTGCTAGTCCAATTACTTCCTTGTAGAAGAAGGGAACGGAATTTGAATGGATGCCAAGATGTGAGGAAATCTTCCAGCAATTGAAGAAGCTTCTCACGAGTGCACCAATTTTGAAAATTGCAGACCCTGAAAATGACTGTGTAGTGTGTATTGATGCATGCAACCAAGGACTTGGAGGATTTCTTATGCAATACAACCATGTGGTATGCTATGAGTCAAGAAAGTTGAAGGAACATGAGAAGAACTATGCTACTCATGATTTAGAACTAGCGGCCATAGTGCGTGCTTTAAAGATGTGGAGGCACTATGTAATGGAAAGAAAATTTGAGCTAAGGACATATCATTGTGGTCTAAAATATTTGTTTGAGAAGCCAACATAAATGTTAGGCAAGCTAGATGGCTAGAATTTTTGTGTGAATTTGATTTTGAGATCAAACACATAAAGGGGAAAGAAAATAAGGTGGATGATGCACTTAGAAGAAAAGTACATGAAATGCATGTGGCATTCCTTAGTACCTTCCAATTAGATTTGAGGCAACATATTGTTAACCGTATTGTTGAAGACGAAATGTATGTGCAGATAAAGGACAAATTGCAACAACAAAAATTCGAAAAGAGGTATGAAGGGTATCATTTGGAAGGTGATGGACTTCTTACTTATGAGGATAGGATTTATATTCCAACTATGGAAAACTTGAGGAGGATTTTTATGGATGAAATCCATAAAGTTCCATATTCTGGTCACCCAGGATATCAGAACACAATTGCTACAACCACAAAGAAATATTTTTGGCCATGGATGAAGAATGAAATCGTTGAATACATTTCTAAGTGCATGAAATGTTAGTAGGTGAAGGTTGAACACCAAAACCCAGTAGGTTTATTGCATCCATTTCCAATTCCAGAATGGAAATGGGAGATAATTTCCATGGATTTTATTACGGGTTTGCCGATGACAATAAAGCAGCATGATTCCATCATGGTGGTGGCGGAAAAGTTAACAAAGGAAGCAAATTTTATATTTGTTAAGTCCACATATAAAACCGATGCCATTACAAATATTTTCATGAAGGAAATTTTCATCTTGCATGGATTGCCTAAGGCAATAATTTCCGACAGGGATATCAAGTTCACTTCGAATTTTTGGAAAGGTCTTTTTGCATATTTGTGTATGCAGCTGAACTTTAGCATAGTATACCATCCTCAAACAAATGGGAAAAAAGAAAGAGTAAATCAGGTGCTTGAAGACATGCTTCACATGTATGCAATGGACAAACCATTCAAGTGGGAGGATAATCTACATTTGGTAGAGTTTTCATATAATAATGGGCAGGAAGCATCATTGGGAATGAGTCCATTTGAGGATTTGTATGGTCGGAAGTGTAGGACACCAGTAACTTGGGATAATCCAGTGAACAAAATTGTAATTGGGCTAGAATTTCTTAAGGAAATGGAATAAGAGGTTGCAAAGATCAGGAAAAATTTAAAAGCATCCCAAGATAGATAGAAAATATATGCAGATAAGTATAGAGTACATAGGGAGTTCAGTGTTGGTGGTCATGTTTATATTAGAGTGAGGCCAAGGAGGAGTTCCTTGAATCTTGGGAGTTGTTCCAAGCTATCACCTAGATATTGTGGGACATTTGAAGTGCTTGAAATAATAGGGCCATTTTCATATAGACTTGCATTTCCTGATAACACTAGAGATCATAATGTTTTTCATGTTTCCTTACTTAATAAATATGTACATGATCCTAACCATGTGATTAATTTGGATGTGATCCAGGTGGAACCCAAGGGAGAGTTCCAAACCGAGCCATTGCACATCCTAGACAGAAAGGTAACATTTCTTCAAAATCAAGCCATCGTACAGGTGAAGGTGAAATGGAAGCACTATGGTCCCGATGAGGCTACATTGGATCTGGAGGATACCATGAAAGTGGCATATCCATTTTTGTTCAATTTTGAAGACCACTAAGGACATTGCTAATTTAAGGGGGAGGGGAATGTAACACCCTGATTTTGACCCCATTGCATTAAACATGTAAATGATGTAATATCGTTATAAAATCATGGTGAGGAGCTCAAGGACAAGGCCCCTCCATCGATTTAGTGTTTATGTATTGACAATTAAAAATCGATGCATGTGGATCGTGTGATAGCATGGCACAGTGGAAATTATAAATATGATGTAAATATGTATTTTAATAAAAATACCCACAACTAGCTATGCAATGCAACAAGAGTATGGGGGCATGATTTTTATAAGGAATAGGGAGGGAAATATTCAAACCCTTGAACCAATAGGGTCAATCCAAGTGTCAATGAGAGAACCCATGTGTTAGAATATGCAATGATGACTTATGTGATATATTGGTAAAATATCATTTAAAGTCATAAAATAACTCTAATATTATAAAATAGAGCTACCCCACATGCATCATTGTAATTATCTCCTTTGTAACTATTCTCTATATAAAGAGGTGGACATTCATTTATCCCACGTGTTATGGGATGTATTGTAATCCAAACCTCTTTGTATATAAGAGAGGTGAAGGAGACCCTTTTGGGTATGTGTTGATTGTAGTTCATCACACATCACATGTTGTGTATGTCATTTGTACACACATGATTGTGACATGATTGAGTGATGGATATTGATGTGATGCATATGTGAGGATGCCATGTAATCTTGGAGATCTATTTACATAATAATGGGAGATGCAACCCTTACTGTGGACGTAACCCATATTGGGTGAAGCACGTATATCGGTGTTCTCTTATTGTTCTCTTTTATCCAATTTTATTTCATGCTTTATGTTGCTTGGTAGATAGAAGGATAGACTAGTAATGCTTTCCATAGTTTATATTGTGTTATGATATTATTTCATATGTTCAAAATATTCTAACTTGGTATCAGAGCAAGTTGTTATGCTCTACCTTCTTCGATAAATTTTTATTTTATTTTATTTTTAAGAAACATATGTTAATGATTTTACTTGGGATCTTCATATTTTGTGGTTTTGTGACCCAATCTATAATACCCATGTGGTAGTTTTTCATATCTGAGATTTATTCTACATATTTGAGATTTTCTCTCATAACCCTACCTTTGTTGTGTAGATTTTTGTAGAAAATTTTCAAGGGTCTCTTGATGTTTCTTCTGTAGATCTATAAGTTTTTTGGATTCTCCTCAAGGAGATCTTTCTTATGGTTGTAAGATCTGTAATTTTCGTCCAAGTTTGGTATAATTTTTACAGGTTTCCATCAGCGGATTGATCGGCATTGTTTTCGGCCTAAAATAGGACACCTGCGACTTTTCTTCAGAGACAGCACGTGTACATGTGACTTGCCTACTGCAAACCCACGTTTAACTCTGCAGACCTGCAGATTTTGTTTTATAGACCCACGTGTGATTCGACATACCCGCGACTTGATCTACTATAAACCTACACTTAACTCGCAACTCTCCTGTGCAGAACCTGCATGTATTAGATCTATATGTGAGTTTCCTGTGGAAAACCCGTGAGTGACTTTATTTGGCACTTTCTAAGGGCTGTAAGTAAAGTTTCTATCTTCTTATTGGTTTTTTAGATCAGATCAGTAAATTTTATCAATTTTTTAATTCATATCTTATCTTGAAATTCTTGTCATGAGCTTCTTGATCTCTTTGCATTAGGGTTTATGTTCTTATTCATCATGTTTACAGAGTTTGTCTTATTCTTGTTTTTGTCTCTAACCTTCTTTGTGTGAAAGATGTTTTGACATTTTCAAGGGCATGGATCTCTAGTATGGTAATGGTAACATCAAGAAATGAACCTATGCTTAGGACTTAGTTTCTTGATGGCTATATTTTCATATATCTAAGTGATATTATTGTTTTATTTGATCATTTCTTTTTGCTTAATATTGTAACATGGTCTCACTCTTCTAATAATGATAATGATGCTTCTATATGTGTTATCTTGTGATTATTATTTGCTTTATTTAATGATATTGTTGACCTTTGTGTAAAAGCAATTTCATTGTTTTTATAAGCAATATCTTTATGATCATTATAATATCTTGCTAATTAATTTCTTGAGTAAAGTCAATTTTTTGAATCTATGCGATATCATATTTTTGGCTTGTCTTAAGTTTTTTAATTGGGGTATAGTTTTTTTTTGTCATGTGTTGCAGAGACTGTAACTAGTTCCTGTGTTGTTTGTCTCTAACATTCCTATATGGAATCATTGACATGTGTTGCTTGTCTCTAATGTTCCTATATGGAAGCATTGACATTTCTAGGTCATTTCATCTCTTACATATTAACATGATGTTAAAAAGAAATGAACCCATTATTATGGCCATTAGTGACTTGTCATTTTATAATTTATAAGTGATATCATGGGTTGATCATAATTTGCTATATGTTGATCATATTAAACATTTTGATATATATCATGTCATGTTTATTTCGATCATCCTTTACTCAATGTTTATATGGCTTTGAGAAATCTTGTAATCTTGAAATCTTTGTCATGAGAACCTTGTTCTTATTGCATTGATATTTCTATTCTTATGATTGTAGAGGTTGTCTTGTTCCTACTTGTCTCTAACATTCCTATATGGAAGCATTGAAATGTGTTTCTTGTCTCTAACGTTCCTATATGGAAGCATTGACATTTTAAGGGAATTAATCTCTTGCATATTAACATGATGTTAACAAGAAATGAACCTATTCTTAAGATTAGTTGTTGGATGACTATATTTTTTCATATATTTAATTGATATATTGGCTCATTATTTTATATTGGTATCTATTATGCTCACTCATGTTTATGATCCTCTATTTATTATATCACGTCATGTCTTTTTTTTATAATATTTTACTCAAAATTTATATGGTCTTGCATAGAAGCAATAACATATAAGTGATTCCTATTATTTATATGTTCTAGAGCAATGTCATTTTATTATCTCTTATGCTTTTTGGGCTTGTCATGCTTATTATATGCTTTACTCTTGGAAGTTCTTTTGTGCAGATTAGCTATCTATGTTGTGGGATAGCTTGCTTCCGCTATTCCTTCCTTGTTTAAGCATATGATGGTTGTGTATCTTTGGTTTTTTCAGCATCGTTCCTCTTTTCAACTTATCCTTGACTGCAACAAAGATGGTTGAGTTTAAGAAGGAATTTAATGTGGAATTTTATCATATTATATCACAATATTCCAGTAATGTTGTATGATGGACATCCATCTTCTACTATTCATGCATCTTTCAGCTGGGTTGTGAAGACTGTCTGCTTGGCTCATGTTTTGATGGGTAGACCATTCAGGTCTTGTATTCACGATGTAATCTTCAGTAAGAGCTCTCTTAAGATTGTTTCGATGTATGGATCCATGGTTCTTGTATTCGTCATGCTGCCTATTGCAGAGTTCTTTCAACTATCAGTTGAGTTACAGGTTGTGATGAGTTTGAAACCACATGTTCTGTTGTACTGGCCATACATTGTTGTGTTGTGTAAATGTTCATCATACAACTTGGTTTGGATGCAGTTTCATGAGAAGCGGATGCTGTCTTCATCAAGTCCATGAGGCAAAGTGTGTTTTTAATTCGCATCGTATGGAGAATTCTCGAAGTTGTCATCAAGGGGGATGTTGGTGTGTTTTCACCTTCCTTCCATTTGTATTATTTCTCCTAGTCATCATTAAGGGGGAGTGTTAGAATATGTAATCATGACTTATGTGATATATTGGTAAAATATCATTTAAAGGCATAAAATAGCTCTAATATTATAAAATGGAGTTATCCCACATAGATAATTGTAATTATACCATTTGTAACCATTCTCTATATAAAGAGGTGGAAATTCATTTATCCCACATGTTTTATGGGATGTATTGTAATCCGAACCTCTTGGTATATAATAGAGGTGAAGGAGACCCTTTTGGGTATGTGTTGATTGTAGTTCATCACACATCACATGTTGTGTATGTAATTTGTACACACATGATTGTGACATAATTGAGTGATGGAGATTGATGTGATGCAAATGTGAGGATGCCATGTAATCTTGGAGATCTATTTGCAGAATAATGGAAGATGCAACCCTTCCTGTGGACGTATCCCATATTGGGTGAACCACGTATATCTGTGTTCTCTTGTTGTTTTCTTTTCTACAATTTTATTTCATGCTTTATGTTGCTTGGTAGATAGAAGGATAGACTAGTAATGCTTTCCATATTTTATATTGTGTTATGATATTATTTCATATGTTCACAATTTTCTAACACTATGAACCATTAACTACCCATGTTGACTTTTGCACCCAATCATTTATTCCTTCCAAGAGGTGGTTGAGGTAGTTATTGTTTTGGGAAATGGAAGGTATGGCTATCCAAATTTCGTGTACGGGAAAGCCATTTTTTAGAAAAATTTGTTTGGCTTCTTGGAAAAGAAAAGACCCACGATTTTGCTTCCCAACCCATCATTCATTCATTAGTCTTTCTCTCTCACGCATTTTTTGCTAGCTGGCAATTTCCTCCACATAATTCCTTATTTTCCCTTCATTTCCTCTATCTGGGAACTCATTTTTGAGTTCCAAAATGACCGAGAGGAAGGAAATTTTGATTTGGGGGTCCATAGAGGCCGTTTTTTCTGTTTGAATTCCTATATACTTGTTGGAAACTCGATTTTGTTCCCCGGGGTATGATTTCCCCTCTCACAACTCATTTTTGGTGTGCCATGATTTGGGAAACCCATGGACATCTTGTTTTGTGCATCCCACAATTAATTTTTTTTTCCATGCCCAGCATTTGTGCCTTGCTAATAGATGGATCCATTTTTTTTTGTTTGAACTTTTGGGGGTAAGCAAATAGGAGTAGACGAGTATTTAGAATTGGATTGATAAACCTAGTGAAGAGTGTAACCTCCCAAAGATGATAGGGATTTGGCTACCTTTATATGCACACCCTGAAGAGCACTAGAAAAAAAGGCATGACCCAAGGGAATTTGTATCGGTGAAGGGGATACTTGTGTTGGGTGTGTAGGTATTGTGGGGGGCAAGATAGCTAAATATTGGAGAGTTTCCAATGGCTCTGTGGTTGAGATCACTAGCTTAGAAATTCCTTCCTTATACTTCCTTGAAATCCTGATAAACACAGTTGTAGACTGGATTGGCTAAGATGTGGTATACATTTGGTTTTGCATAGGTTTGTAGGTTCCATTTCCTTGTGGAAATCATGCCCATCTCGGGGGTGGCAGCTGTGTTGAGAGATTGATGAGCACAGCTAGCCTATGACTGGGTGGAACGTTGTAGTTGCATAGATAGTTGCTTGGGACAACTTAATTCAAGATGAGTATTCTCTTGTATTTCATTATGCAATGTTATAACTGATTACTATTATGATTATTCAAATAAATGTATCATAGATGTGTGTGGATAGTGTTTATTTGCATTGTGTTTATTTTGATTATGCATTTGCACACATGTATTTTGTTTGCATGAATTCAATAAATAATGAATGGGGCTAGAAGAGTTTTTGTGAAAGCCAAATTTTAGTGTCATGTTCCCTCCCTTCAGTGGGATTGAGGTATGGGGATGTGACAACCTCCTCATGAAGGTTGTGTGTCTCTCCTTCACCTTCTGCCATTTGTTCTTCCCCAATTAAATTAAACTGTGTTTCGAGATGAGGGACATATGGCTCAATAATTACCTCCTTGTTCTGCCTCTCTATATTACCAGCAATGGTTTCCTTGCTTGTAGGATCTGTCGAAGAATTCAAAAGTTCCACCTTAGTGTTCGTGGTATTCCTATGTATTGTAGAAGGATGTTCAATTCTTCTTACTGGATTTTTCCTTGCAGACCTTTTAATGTTCTTTCCTACCAACGTCTTAGTAGACGAAGGGGTTTTGAAAGTGCTACCAAAAGAAACAGTTGTAGGAATCTTATTTTTAATAAATCACCCCTTACTATCTCTTTCTTGATTCATACAATACTAGCACCATCTAGATCCAACAAAACTATGTGTTTACTGAAGCAAGCTAGCGCGCAGGTTCTTACCTTTCATCTTACCAAACCACCCTGTTGTATTATAGGGTACCAAATTACCTACACAAAAGAGAATCTATTACTCACATTTAATAAAATCCAAACAAAACAAGCATCAACTAGGACCTAGTTCTTTGACACCTCCCTGGAAATGGTGCCAAACTTTGGGAAAAATAATTGCTTATTTTACTTCACATAAATTATTGACAGGGGTTTGTAAACTAAGGAGATGCCATGAAAAATATATGTAGAACTAAGTTCAATTGATCACACTTAATAAACTACTTAAAAGAAATATCAGATAAACTGAATGATTTCACTGTGTTTATGCCAACAATTTACTTTGTTAGATTTGAACTTGTAAGCAAAGGTTTTGTTTGGTATTATAACAATGTTCAATCAACAGCCTGATCTTGATTTCCTAGTTATGCAAATAGTAAACAAACCATATTACAACTCCTCAAATAATAATTAGCACACTCATGGGATCACTTTGTATGCTCCAACAACCAATTATCAAATCAAATAATGATCCTATACCAGCTACTGGAACTATTAAAATGCATAGAAAAAAACCTAATAATGCTTTTGCTGCAAATTGGAGAAATGTTTTAACGACATTGTTCATGAAAATAAACCATGTAGGTGAAAGATCATAAGTCTAGACCCTGTGTTAGTTAAATCACTTATGGAATCTCAGGTTTAAAACCTTTCAGCTACTGGAAAGAACCAATTAATTCAGGATCCTCTCAAAGTTCTTAAAACATGTAAAACAAGTCCAAGCATTCACCATTGGTCCTACAGGATTTGAGAGGAATTTACAACTCCAGACATTCTTTATAAATTCAAATCATAAATCAGGAAATGAATCTACAGTAGAATTGTAAATATGTTAAGTAGCCTTCCTGAGATGAATCTGAAGTAACGTATCAATCAAACCTGAGACAAGTCCTAAACAAATTTCAAATAAATAAAACACACTTGCACAAACCAAACCTACAATTTAAAACTGCCAGTGCGACTCAGAACATGAGGCCCTCCTGGATGAGTACAATGCAGTGAATGAGAGCTCAGAAAATGATCAAGAACATAGAATATTCATTAATTAAAATAAGGAGTACATCATAGGAATTCAAAAGATATATGAACTTGATCACCAACACTACCTATACTCTTTATGGAAATAATATAATCTAAGATAAACTCTCCATAAGATTGTTTTACAATATATAGGATTTCATGTGTAATTAGTTACAACAATAAACCATACAATTTGGATCTTGATTTACTGAAGATAGATATATAGTGTCATACATAGATAGCAATTTCATGAATGGAAACATGAAATCACGATTTCAATCAAATTGCACATGACTCCAATTATTGATCGTGATCCCAATCAGAAGGAGGTGTTGAGGATCTTGAAATGGAACGTGATGCATACAATGTGGAATTGATGTCGATCTTCAATCAGGTTTTGACTCCTCTAGAAATGGCTTGGGTGGCGCATGAATCAGCCTAAAAATCTAGTAGTGTGCAATGTTTAAAGATAGAATCACTAGATTACTAGAGTTCATATTTCTGATAGCCCGCAATTCCAGTAGCGCGCAACATTGAAAGATAAAATCACTGGATTACTAGAGTTCATAGTTCCAGTAGCCCGCAGACTTGTTGTCTCAAAAATTAAACTGCTAAAAACCCCACAATGGTTATACTGATCATATTATATTTGAAATAAGTAACAAAACATAATAAATCATGTCTAATTGAACATAATTACCTCATATAGTCAAGATGATAACTGGGCCATTTAATATGGGGAGAAACATGGAAGTGTAGGAAAATAAGTAGGATAATAAGAAGTATTAGGTGCAAAAAGATTAGCCTAAATGAGTGCAAAAACTGATAATAAAAAAAATCCCAACAAGATCACCAGTCTAGATGTCGTGATGTGGATGGTGCCTCTACGCAACAAGTGTACCTCATTGTAATTGTACAAATTAAATATCAGCAATATGTTTTATTATTATGCTTTTTTTCCATGAGTCTATTGGTTTCATTTCAGCAATGTTTTCTATAGTTTTGTCACAAAGGCTCTAGCTATAGAGCCATCCATAGATTGTGATTTGGATGATCTATTGTGCAATGCTAACATTGCATCTTCCGAGGGCCCCATGTATATGATAAAAAGCTACCATAAAAAAATTCAAGGCAGAAATCCTTCGTTTTTTATTCATCCATCGACAAACATATGAGATTAGAGCAAAGGTTGATTGTTTTATCAAGAGAGATCAGGACTTGAATATAAGTTGCATGATCTTTAAATAAAAGATGAATTCATTTAGGATTTTATATTTTGTACTTGTATATGTCATGAAATAAAATATGGTTTGTTTTTACAGGACTTTTTGCATCCACATACTTATTTTCAAGTTGGTGTTGGTACTAGCGATGCTCCTGAAGAGTCATAACATGAGCATCTGACGCCAACTACATCTCATGTTCCTTTATTTCGAATGAACAATCGGCCACACATAGAATGACAACCGCCATGAAAAATGTGAGTGCACCCTCTAGTGGCCAACGCACACCATAACGTGCAGAACATGTTCATGGGGTCGATGTAGAAACTACCATTGCTAGTGCTCAAGCAACATTTCCTGGATCTTCCCGTGTCACTAGCATGAGAACACTAAAGGCTACATTTTTGGTGAATAATGATCTCATTCCTATCAATATAGTGAAATTCCTAGGTATTTAATGTTTATGGATAATCTACTCGAGTGGTCGCGAGTGTGATCTCCCTAGTCTAGGTGGATCTAGAACAAATGAATACAGAATAAAGATCTACTTTCCTAGATCAATCGGAGATTAAAGTAGATGGATGGCTTACCTTCATATCCTCGAATCCTTCTCCTATTTGTCGCTCCAAGGTTCGTAGTATTCATATCTAGAGCTGCAAAACTTTGTCAAGCATATAGAGACAAACAAACAGTAAAAACACATCTAAACAGTAACTGATCTAAGCCAACAGTTAAGGAAGAAATCTCTAAATATCATTGACACAAAGACATTTATGGAAAGAGATTATATTACTGTAAATAAATGGGAAATACATAG
Organism: Larix kaempferi; assembly: GCA_027924585.1. Lineage (NCBI taxonomy): Eukaryota > Viridiplantae > Streptophyta > Pinopsida > Pinales > Pinaceae > Larix > Larix kaempferi. The sequence continues at coordinate 6,614,778 of BSBM01000727.1, forward strand.
AAGAGTGATGATTACAACCCAAGCCTTAATGCTGTAACCTTCCTCCAACAATCCAAGCCAAGCCTCCAAAGGGTGTGTGTGCCTACCAAGAGATGAATAGGGATCACCTAGGGAAATTTCACCAACATGTAAGTGCTATAGTCCTTCCTCCCTTCTCAATGGAGAGAGAGGTATTATTTATAAGGATAAGAGGATAGAGTAGGTTGAGGATTAGGGGGAGAGGTCTAATGGATATTCCCAATAGGTTAGTAGTTGAATACCAATTGTTCCTACCAATTAGGGATAGGTATCCATGTCACCCAACTTCAAGAATTCGCTCGAAGCCCCTTGTTATCCACTCTAACCAACCTTGGCGCACTCTACATAAAGACAACAGGAGCTAGGAAGGGTAAAGCGCAGGATGCATGAGGACAACAAGAGCCACTAGCCAAGGCTTCCAGTGTACATCAGGTGCCAGCCAAGGTTTGGTGCCCCTTGCTAGGAAACAACATGCGCCAGCCTCACTAGAAAAGGCAGAAGACAAGGTCAACAACTTGCTCAATGATGTTCTATCGATAGAAACTTGAGGGATTAAGGCACTGAGTTGATACATGTCTCATGATGATGAGATTTTGGTATAATAGAATGCCCCACAAAGCGTGAAGCTAGTAAAATAAAAGAGGTGAAATGCTTTGTAAGGATTGATGGCAAGGACTTGTTGAACAAAAGAAGCTATTGCAGTACAACCGACTCTGAGATACTAGTCCCACATGACTCATAACATGGCTGCCGACCAATAAACTACAGATCCATGGTAGTAGGGACTGGATGAACACAATCATGGCTACTGGAAACAATCATAGATCCATGATGAGATGATAACACATCCACGAACAATACAAATGTGGACCCGTGTATTATGACTCAAACAACTCCCATCGCAACCAGGGTAAGATAGGATTTCCCCAGGGTATTCAAGCTGAACCCACAATGATACGAATCTAACCATGTGATTACAAATGTCTTGGAGTCGAACATGGTAGAAACCACTTGATTACTAGTCATTAATGTATACAGTTAACAAGCACGAGGGAAATCACCATTGATGTCAATGATACCCAAGGTATCAAAGTACATACCATCGAATGTGAATCAATGAGTTGAGGTCGAACATTCAATGGAATATCTCAATCAAGAGTCAATGACGTAAACTCATTTCAAAAGTGAGGTAACCTACCATTGAGGTATGCAGGCCCAAGGTACTTGGTTGGTTTCTAAATTCAATCCTCAGATGATGTGTTGAAGTCAACAATAATGAATCCGTCGAAGGAGGGCCATGATGAATCCCCCATCATCGACACAAAATTTATCATATATGTTTGAAGTGAATCGGATAATAATGTGTGAGACTGACTCAAGGACGACCAACATGATGGAAGGTAAGTATGACTACAGATAGTGAATGGAAATTGTCTCTTTGAACATGAACATGGCATGACTTGGAAGTATTGACATAACGAGAATGATACTAATCCCCTAATGCAACTGATAATAGAAACATTCTTTGGATGACCCAAAGGAGTAACAAGACTCATGGACCCGGTGTGACTCGAAGACAAACAGATTACCCAAGTACTGAATGCATATGAAAATGAGTGCCATGTTCAAGAGTGACTATGTACTGCTGTAAATTATAGTGTAATGCAAAATATTTCATTTTCCCCATCATGATTGATGAGTGCCTCTTTTATTTTTTTAATGAGATTGAGGAGGGTAAACAGATGCTCGTTATAGCTCATCCTTTGGATGAGTCCAATCCCAAATGTTTTATGAACCTAGGATAGGAGGGGTTCGTCCCAAAACGAGCCCTTCTATGTTAGCTTTTAATGAGTCCAAAGAAGGGAAACTCAGTGTCATTTCATGTTTAGAGAGTCTGAAAAGAACCAAAGAAGACTCCAAAGTTTCTTTTTCATAAAAGTTAGTCTCCTCACCCGAAAAAGGGCAAAACAATGTGAGAGAGAACTCTTCCAGTCATGATTGGCTGGAGTGCTCCTTTTTCATATATAGTACATCCTGGTCCAAAAAAGGGGTAAACTATCACCAAAAATACGATTATTCAAATACTTTTACAAGCGTGAAAGCATCAATCTTGCTTGGCGATATTTTCATGTCTAGGGAGCCTAAAAAAGAGCTTAAAAGAAGACTCCTGTGAGATCTCTTTTTTGTAGGAGGTTTACGAGCCCAAAAAAGTGATAAAAGATAACTCGGTAACTTATTCTCATCGTTTTACGAGCACTAGGAGGAACAAAGAGTATGCTCGATGTCATTAATGTTTATTTTTCATGAGCGAAATAACAACACAAAAACGCTCAAAGAGTTGTTCACACCTAGTAACAGGCGTAGAATAACCACAATCACGATCAAAAGTTAGACACAACACTTTACTTCACCTGTGGAATTCAAAAAACTAGGTCAAAATGATCAATCAAGTATACAGACAAAAAAAAATCCCAACTATAGCAAAATAACCCACAAAGAATAAAAAAAAAATTCCTTTCCAAATATATAAAATAGGGGTAAATAGTAAAAACTAATTACTATTTTTTTTTTACCAAGTTGGGAGGTGAAAATACCATTCTCAAGCCGTTTTTCAAGTGTTGATTGTAGGAGCTCCGGTCAACCATTTTCATGTCATCGGTGTTAGGTAATCCTAAAATTTGCCCTTTACAATTTCATCGTAGTAGATTTGATTTTTACTTCCAATTTCCCATTTTTTGGCTTGTGTGAATGGGGGAAATTGCGCCCTCGACCTAACGCAATTCTCCCTTTCAGGATATGCACCGAGGGCCTCTTGGATCCAAACTTGTGGGGACGTCGTGCACTGATGGCACCTTGTCCATACGGATGGGGTGCACCGATGCCAAATACCTACATGAACTCATGCACAAGAAAAAAAATGAGGAGTTGGGTAGTTGGACCCACTTCTAATGAGTGTCTTTTTGATGTTTGGATAGGTTTAGGTGGCAAAGATGGTCTAGTGGTGTGAAAGAGAGCATGAAATAGATGATTCCCAAGCGGAAAATGACCCTCAATGCATGAATGCAATGAGGAATTGCGGGTTACTGAAATACTTCCACGTCCATGTTGGTTATGGAGCCTGATCTCTAGATTCAGAGACATTATTATTCAGTCGTGTTTGTACCCCAGCTTTATATGATATGTAAAAGAACTGTAAACTCACCGCAGCGGGGGGGGCGAAGCCTCCCCCCACTAGGGTCTAGGGGTAATTACCCCCAGATGGGGGGTCCGAGAGCCAGCAATCCCTCGTCGGGGGTTCAGGGGTAGCGCCCCCGAGAAAGTGGGTTCGGTGGCAAAGACCCCGAAGGATATTTTTGGGGTTGTTTTACGGGCCCATGGTTTTGGGTAACACATGGTATTTTCCCTTTGTATTTCCCCTTTATAAGAAAGACATTGTAACATGGATAGGGTTGATGTATTAGGTTTTATGCATTGTAAAGATCTCTGAGATCATGAGAGAGACTGTGAGACAGTGAAGAGGAAGTGCAGCGGTTGTGCTGCAGGTTGTATCCCTTCACTTTGCTGGACGGTATAATAATAAGGACTAGCAACTTCAGTGTGGACGTAGCCCAAGTTGGGTGAACCACGATATATCTATGTCTCTCTTGTAATGTGTGTGTGATTATATTTGCATTTATGTTTATTGTTATTTCTTTGCGATCCTGTTTTTCTAACAATTGGTATCAGAGCCAAAGGTCTATTTGGCAGTTAAACCCGCAGGAAACCAGGGTTTCTGGTTCGAGTGGGAGCAATGGCAGAAGAAGGAAAGTTTAAGGTCGTGAAGTTTAATGGCCAAAACTTCCAGTTATGGAAAATGTAAATGGAGGACTATCTGTACCAAAAATCTCTATTCCTGCCGTTGGGAGGAGGAGAAAAGTAGCTGGCAACCATGAATGACGAAGAATGGGAGGTTCTTGAAAGAAAGGCTCCGAGAATAATATGGCTAAGCCTGGCTTCGTCAGTGGCTTTCAATATCTCAAAATAAATGACAACGAAGGGTTTGATGAGCACACTAGGTAAGCTATATGAAAAACCCTCGACCTCCAACAAGGTATTTCTAATGAAGCATTTATTTAATATGAAGATGTCTGAAGGTGGATCTGTTACTGATCATTTAAATGAGTTTAATACGGTTACAAATCAACTAAGTTTTGTAAGTGTGAACTTTGATGATGAGGTTAGGGCTCTTATAATCTTGTGTTCATTTTCAGAAAGCTGGAGTAGCTTGGTCATGGCTGTAGGTAACTCTGTCTCTGGTTCAAACACCTTGAAATTTGATGATGTTATTGGTGTTATTCTTAGCGAGGAAATGCGAAGAAAAAGCACAGGTGAGACATCTGGAAATGCGTTGACCATGGAGAATAGGGGAAGACAAAAGGGGAGAGGAAAGAGCCAAGGTAATCACAACAACTCTAAAAAGGGCAGATCCAAGTCTAGACTGGGAAAAATAGAGTGCTGGAACTGTGGAAAGAAAGGACATCTGAAGAAAGACTGCAGATCTCTAAAGAAGAAAGGAGATGGACAGAAGGAAACTACCCAGGAAGCAAATGTAGCATGTGATGTGTTACAAGATGATTTGATTCTTGCATTCGATAATACTATTGATTACCAGGTAGTAGATTCATGGGCTTCATGTCATGCTACACCCCATAGCAAATATTTTCATGATTATGTTCTAAGCGATTTTGGACATGTTTTATTGGGTGATGATGAGCCATGTAAAATTGTTGGAATGGGTAAGGTATGGATAAAAGTTAAGAATGGAACTGATTGGTTGTTGAAAATGTAAGGCATATTCCTTCTATGAAAATAAATCTTATCTCAACAGGTAAGTTGGGAGATGGCGGCTGTCTATCTACATTTGGCGAAAAGTGGTGGAAGATCACTAAAGGATCAATGGTTATAGCAAAAGGAGATAGGGTAGGTACGTTGTATTTATGTCCTCATAATACTGACCAATCTATCTCTTTAGCTTCCACAGCAATAGATACAACATTGTGGCATCATAGGCTTGGCCACATGAGTGAGAAGGGGATGCAAATTCTCCACTCAAGGAAGTTGCTACCAGATTTGAAGCAGGTAAGTTTGGAATTCTGTGAAAACTGTGTTTATGAAAAACAAAAGAGAGTCAAATTTCTCAGGGTTAGGAAACAAAATAAGAATGAAAAGTTAGAGCTTGTGCATATAGATGTATGGGGACTAGATTAGGTACAATCTATTGGCGTCTCTCACTATTATGTTACATTTATTGATGATGCAACTAGGGAAACTTGGGTTTATTGCATTAGATAGAAATATGATGTGTTTGCTACTTTTAAGAAGTGGAAATCTTTGGTTGAGAATGAGACAGGAAAAATGTTGAAGTGTCTCAGATTTGATAATGGAGGTGAGTATTGCAGCAAGGAGTTTGATAGTTACTGTTCATACCATGGGATTCATAGAGAGAAGACAGTCCCAAGAACACCGCAAGAAAATGGCGTGTCTGAAAGGATGAACAGAATGATCATGGAGCGTGCAAGGTGTATGAGATTGCATGCAGGGTTGCCCTTATAGTTTTGGGCGGATGCTATAAATACTGTTGTTTATTTGATAAACATAGGACCTTCAAGTGCTTTGGATGGTGGTATTTTAGAGGAGGCATGGACATGTAAAAAGGTAAACTACTCATTTCTGAGAACGTTTGGTTGTGAAGCATTTGTCCATATTGATAAAGAAAATAGAACAAAACTTGAATCTAAATCCAAGAAATGTACCTTTATTGGATATGGGGTTGATGAATTTGGTTATCGCTTATGGGATTATGAAAATAAAAAAATCATCAGGAGTAGAGATGCGATATTCAATGAAAAGGTCATGTATAAAGATCAGTTGCAAGGAAAGAAACAGGAAAAATAAAACACATAGTACGCAGTGCTTGATGAAATTAAAGAAAATGAAGTTTCGAAGGTGCCAGAAAATCAAGAACAACAACAAGTACCTGAAACTCCTGCAAGTGTAAGAAGATCTACCAAGTTAAGTAGACTCCCTGAACGATACTCTCCTTCAATGTATTATTTATTGATGACTGATTCTGGTGAACAAGAATGTTATGAAGAAGCAATGCAGGTGGAAACTAGAAAGAAGTGGGAGCAAGGCATGAATGAGTAGATGGACTCATTGGTAGGAAACCAGACTTGGGATTTGGTTCAGTTGCATGCTGGTAAAAGATCATTGCAAAACAAATGGATTTACAGGTTGAAGGAAGAAGAAGGAGGTAAGAAGTGGTACAAGGCCATACTTGTTGTAAAGGGGTTTGCATAGAAGAAAGGTATAGATTTTGAGGAAATATTTTCTCCCATTGTTAAGATGACTTCAATTAGGACTATCTTAAGTCTAGTGGTGGTAGAATATTTGCATCTTGAATAGTTAGATGTAAAAACAACCTTTCTCCATGGGGATTTGGAGGAAGAGATATATATGTAGCAGCCACAAGGGTATGAGGTCAAAGGTAAGGAGAATTTGGTATGCAAGTTGAAGAAGAGGCTGTATGGCTCGAAGCAAGCTCCAAGGCAGTGGTATTTAAAATTTGACAGGTTTATGACAGAACAGGGTTATAGTAGATGTCATTCTGACCACTGTGTTTATTTCAAGAAGCTAGACAATGAAAGATATATTATCTTGATATTGTATGTGGATGACATGCTTGTTGTAGGGTCTAACATCCAAGATATAAATGTACTCAAAAGGAAGCTAGCTAATTCATTTGCGATGAAGGATTTGGGTGTTGCAAAGGAAATCCTTGGTATGAGAATAACGAGAGATAGGAAAAATCACAAATTGACATTGTCTCAGAGTGAGTACATACAAAAGGTGTTGGAGAGGTTCAGAATGCATAATGCAAAACTAGTAAGTACACCTTTGGCCAGCCATTTCAGTCTAAGTAAGGAAATGTGTCCCAAGACATAGGAAGAGACATATTACATGTCCAAGATTCCCTATCAATCAGTAGTTGGCAGCTTGATGTATGCCATGGTGTGCACAAGACTAGATATTGCACATGCAGTGGGAGTTGTGAGCAGATATATGAACAATCCAGGTAAAGAACATTCGAAGGAAATATAGTGGATTCTCAGGTATTTGAGAGGTACTAACACTCAGTCATTATGTTTTGGAGGTTCAGACACTGTTCTACAGTGATATGTTGATGCATATATGGCAGGTGATAAGGATAGCAGGAGGAGCACCACATGGTATGCATTTACTGTAGGTGGAACAACAGTAAGTTGGATTTCGAAACTGTAGAAGGTTGTTGCACTTTCAACAACGGAAGCAGAGTATGTTGTTGTTACAGAAGCTAGTAAAGAGATGATTTGGCTGCAGAGGTTTATGGAGGAAGTGGGTAAGAAGATGAAGGATAGAAGGTTGTATATTGATGGCCAGAGTGCCATTCATCTTGCAAAGAACTCAGCATTCCATTCCAGGACTAAACATATACAGCTCAAGTACCATTTCATACACTATGTTCTGGAAGATGAACTGTTGAAGCTGGAAAAGAAACATACTAGTCAGAATCCTGCAGACATGTTCACGAAGGTAGTGACCAGAGAGAAACTGAGTTCTTGCTCGGTTTCAATTGGCCTTCTAGCATGAAGGTGAAGAGGAGAATTTTTCCAAGTCCAAGTCCAGCAAGTGCAACAGCGGTGGAGTTGCTATGATCAGTCTCCAAGTGGGAGATTGTTGGTTGTGGAGCTTGATCTCCAGATTCAGAGACATTATTATTCAGCTGTGTTTGTACCCCAACTTTATATGATATGTAAAAGGACTGTACACTCACCCCAGCGGGGGGGGTGTCTGGGGGTTCGGGGGCAAAGCCCCCGAAGGAAATTTTTGGGGTTGTTTTACGGGCCCATGTTTTGGGTAACCCGTGGTATTTTCCCTTTGTATTTCCTCTTTATAAGAAAGACATTGTAACATGGATAAGGTTGATGTATTAGGTTTTATGCATTGTAAATATCTCTGAGATTAGGAGAGAGACTGTGAGACGGTGAAGAGGAAGTGCAGTGACTGTGCTGCAGGTTGTATCCCTTCACTTTGCTGGACGGTATAATAATAAGGACTAGCAAATTCAGTGTGGATGTAGCCCAAGTTGGGTGAACCATGATATATCTGTGTCTCTCTTGTAATGTGTGTGTGATTATATTTTCATTTCTGTTTATTGTTATTGCTTTGTGGTCCTATTTTTCTAACAGTCCAGGGCATGAGGGCCCAAGTACCATTACTAGAATACTTGATCCGATGTTAGGATCTTGAGAAGCAGGACTTCTGGGTCGGTGTGCATACATTGAATATAGATATTGAGGATATCTATTTTCTGACGGGGTTGTCCTGAAGGGGGGATCTCGTGTCTCTGAAAGGACCACGTGGGATTGATTGGACCACCGAGGATGTAGTGACCCAATGGTGCCATCCTGGCACACAAACAGTTGGTGGGAATATTGTTGAATATTGTAACTTCAAAGAATATTATATTTGTACTTTATTATTCCAGAGATGTTTCATTCCTCCGAGGTAACCCTATTATGTATCCGGAGATGTTTATTCCTCCGAGGGTTTGTATTAACTAGGGTTATTAGACCCACCATGTGGGGGTCGGCCCTGTGGTTATATTTTTGGGTTTATTAGACTTCTCCAGGAGAGGTCGGCCCCATTAGGTCTTTTAGTCAGTTAGGAGTTAGTATAAATAAGAGAGGTGAACTCCTCATTAGATCATTCACTCACTTGTGGAAGAGTGCGCACTTGTCTGGGAGATCTGCTAAGGAGACAAAGAAGGAAGGAGCACATCTTGTATTTTGGTTGATCATCTTATTGAGGAAAGCTTTGCTGGGTTTTCTACCCCATGAGGGTTTCCCAGGGTATATTCTGTGTCTATCTTGTGATTGTGTTTCTTTCAGTGATCTTGCTTGTCTATTTAGTTTAAACTTAACATGGTATCAGAGCTAGACTGAATAGGACATCTTTCACAAGCTAAGAATACCTCTCTCTCTCTCTTTGGTGAAGTTAGGGTTTCATCCCAAAGTTGGTATTATTGATTTTTGGTTGCATGGATGGATAGCTCTTTTCAATACCTTTCTTTTGAGCTATAGATCGAACTTTTTGGTTGGGTAGAACTCCGGGAAATCCAAACCCTAATTCTACCAAAAGTGCGATACGTCAGAATTTGGTTTCAGAAAAAAGTTGTAATTTTTGAATTCTGATTACATGGCTGGATAGCCCTTCTCAAGAGAATTCTTTTGAGCTATAGATCGAACTTTTTGGTTGGGTAGAACTCCGGGAAAGTCAAACCCTAATTCTACCAAAAGTGCGATAAAATTCTGTTCCAGATTCCGGAAAAGTGAAAAGTAACTTCCCAGGTAAGTCTACTCTGTCTCTTGGACTCCCCCAAGAGAAGATGGCTCCAAACACTAAGCTTGAAGACAAGCTAGAAGGTATGGAGAATTTCCGGGCATGTAAATACAGAATTGGTCTCATTCTTGAGGAGAATGATCTTGCTCATTATATCAAGGAGGAAGTTGCAGAACCAGAAGAAGATGAAGCCAAAGAAAAACACAGGAAGGATTTGACTAGAGCAAAGAGAATCATAGCTGATTCTATTAAAGACCACTTGATTCCCCAAGTGGCTTCCAAGAAGACTCCAAAGGAAATGTATGATGCCCTAGGAAGAATGTATGAAGGAAAGAACATCAATAGGAAGATGAATCTAAGGACTCAGCTGAAGAGTACCAAGATGCACAAAGGAGAATCCATTCAAGACTACTTCTCAAGAGTCTCTCTAATCAAAGAGCAACTAGATGCCATTGGCAATACTCTTGATGAAGATGAACTTGTGATGACAGCTCTAAATGGTCTCACTAGACCTTGGGAGTCATTCATTCAAACTATGTGTGCCAGAAAAGAAAGTATGAAGTTTGATGTAGTTTGGGAGGATTGTGTACAAGAGGAGGCTAGGGTTGCAAATCGAGAAGCCTTGCTCAAAGAGGATGACCAAGCCTTGGCTACCCACACCAAAAGAAGAAGGAGTCAATCCTACTCCAAAAAGGGTAGTCACAAGGAGTCTCATCCTCCACACAGATTTCATAAGAAAAGAGGATCTACTCAAAGAAGAGATTACTCTTCTTTCCAGTGCTTTTCTTGTCACAAAATAGGACACATTGCTAGAGATTGCCCTCTACAGAAGAAAAAGGGCACTCACTACAAAAGACACCAAGCACATCTTGCAGAAGATGATAGTGAAGAAGAAGAAGAAGTAGAGGAAGAAAGGTCTCACAATAAAAGACCTAGAAATGAAGAGGAAGAAGAAGAAAGGACCTTCTTCAAAAGAAGGCCATGGAGAAATGCAGAAGAAGATGCAGAAGAATATGTTCTCTTCTCCGCACTCTCTGGATCTATAACCCCTGGAGAAGGTACATGGCTTATTGACAGTGGTGCTTCAAAGCACATGACAGGACAGAAAAGGACTCTCTCAAATCTTGAAGAAAAGACTTCTCCCCAAAAGGTATCTCTAGGAGATGACTATCAATATCCCATTAAGGGAATTGGTGAAGCAAACTACAAACTCGATTCTGGAACTCCCATGAAGATGAAGGAAGTTTTATATGTTCCAGGATTGAAGAAGAATTTGCTTTCAATCTCAGCTTTAGACAAGAAAGGCTATAGAGTTGCATTCATTGATGGACAAGTGTTAATGTGGTCCAAAGGAAAATCTATTAAGGATGCAATTGTTATTGGTGAAGAGGAAGGAGGTTTATATAAACTCAAGGGTCATCCGGAAGCTGCTCTTGTTCATGAAACCTCTAGCCCCAGTGAGCTATGGCATAGAAGACTAGCTCACATTAACTACAAAGCCTTACCCTATGTAAGCAAGGTGGTCATAGGACTACCAGATTTGAAGGTTGATCATGATGGCTCATGTAAAGGTTGTAAGAAAGGGAAGAATGTCAAGAACCCCTTTCCAAAGAGTGAAACAAAGGCTAAGGGTATCTTGGAGTTAATACACCCAGATGTATGTGGTCCAATGCCCACCACCTCTCTAAGTGGATTTGAATACTATCTTTCATTCATTGATGATCATTCAAGAAAAACTTGGATATACTTTCTAAAGGGTAAGAATGAAGTTTTTGGAAAGTTCAAAGAGTTCAAGGCTCTAATAGAAAATCTCTCAGAAAAGAAAATCAAGATTCTCAGAACAGACAATGGTGGAGAATATACTTCAAAAGAGTTTGAAGAATTCTGTAAAGAAGTTGGAATCAAGAGAGAACTAACCACTCCCTACAATCCCCAACAAAACGGGGTTGCAGAAAGGAAAAATAGAACCATCATGGAAGTTGTGAAGACTATGATACATGACCAGGATCTTCACATGTATCTATGGGCTGAAGCAGCCAAGACAGCAGTATATGTTCAAAACAGATTATCTCATAGTGCTCTTGATTTCAAAACTCCAGAAGAAGTGTTTACTGGAAAGAAGCCCGAGGTAAGCCATCTTAAAATATTTGGGTGTCCTGTGTACATCCACATTCCAAAAGAAAAGAGAACCAAGTTGGATCCTTTTGGTAAGAAAGGAATATTTGTTGGTTATTGTGAATCAGCCAAAGCTTTCAAGACTTACATACCAGGCTTTCATCATATAGAAATTAGTAGAGATGTAACTTTTGATGAAGAAGCAGCTCTCAAGAAATCAAGAAAATGCCAACTTGAAGAAATCTATGAAGAAGATCCTTCTTCTAAAAATTCAGAGGCTGTTCACATCCCTGAAGATAATCCACCAGAGGATCATGACATGTTGGAACCACAAGAACCTCCTATCTCAGATTTATCAAAGAAAAGAAGGCCAGCATGGGCTAGAGATATTATCCAAGGGGCTGAAAAATATGGTGCTCCTGAAGGCTCCATTAGAGAAAGAAAGAAACCAAAGCTAGTGTCCAACTATATGGCCTTGATGTGCGATCTTGTGGATCAACTACCTACTAGCTATGAAGAAGCAGCTCAAAAGAAAGAATGGGTAGAAGCAATGACAGAAGAATATCAGTCGATAATGAAAAATGATGTTTGGGATATAGTTCCCAAACCAAGAGATAAAAGTGTGGTTTCTTCCAAATGGATTTTCAAGATAAAACATGCTGCAGATGGTAGCATTGAAAAATACAAGGCAAGGTTTGTAGCCAGAGGATTCTCTCAAAAGGAGGGAATTGACTATGAAGAAACATTTGCACCTGTTGCTAGGTATACTTCAATTAGAACTATCATGGCACTTGCATCCATGATGAAATGGAAATTGCATCAAATGGATGTTAAGACAGCTTTTCTTAATGGTGTAATTGAAGAAGAAGTATACATAGAACAACCTCAAGGTTTTGAGGTCAAAGACGGAAGGACCCATGTATGCAAACTGAAAAAAGGCATTATATGGATTGAAGCAAGCTCCCAGGGCTTGGTACGGAAGGATTGACAGTTTCTTAACAAGCATGGGCTTTACCAAAAGTAAAGCTGACCCCAATCTTTATCTTAAAGTGATGGATGATGAACCTGTTATATTGCTGTTATATGTAGATGATCTATTTCTAACCGGAAATGAGAATCAAATCATTGAAAGCAAGAAGAAGCTTTCTTCAGAATTAGAAATGAAAGATCTCAGATTAGTGCACTACTTCTTAGGCCTAGAAGTGTGGCAAGAGCCAAAAGGAATCTTTCTAAATCAAGGTAAGTATACTGTGGAGATTCTCAAAAGATTTGATATGTTGGAGTGTAAATCCATGGCCACTCCCATGGACTCCAACCTGAAACTATTAGTTAATGATTCATCAGAACTAGTGGACATAACCCTATATAGACAAATCATTGGATCATTGATGTATTTGACAAATACTAGGCCGGATATATGCTTTGCTGTAAATACCCTAAGTCAGTATCTAGTAGAACCTAGAAAGGTTCACCTTATAGCTGCAAAGCATATAATGAGGTACCTAAAAGGTACAGTGGACTTTGGCCTATACTATCTTGGAGGTAATGAACTCAAGTTACATGGTTACTCAGATTCTGATTGGGCAGGTAGTGTCTCAGACAGAAAAAGTACTTAAGGCGGATGTTATGGCCTTGGATCTGCCATGATCTCCTGGTTCAGCAAGAAACAATCTAGTGTGGCCCTCAGTACTGCTGAAGCAGAATATATAGCTGCTTGCTCTGCCAGCTGTGAAGTAGTGTGGCTTCGGAAACTCTTATCTGGAATTTTTGACTTAGAAATGGATCCCACTGTGATTATGTGTGATAATCAAAGCTGCATTAAGATGACTGAAAATCCTGTGTTCCATGATAAGTCAAAACACATTGAGATCCGTTACTTCTATATACGAGACATGGTGCAGAGAGGAGCCATCAAGCTCGAGTACATAAGCAGTGAGGATTAGATTGCCGATATCCTGACTAAACCATTGTCTCGAGTAAAGTTTGAACACTTCCGAGACATGCTTGGTATAGTCCAGAAGGACCCTCCTCGAAAGGGGGAGTAGTATAGTATTTGATAACAATTTTGTTTTGTTGCACTTAGCTACTTACAATTATTTAGATTTAGAACTCTTATATATCTTTTATTTTTTATGGATAAATGTTTTGATGCTAGATGTATTAGTGAGAATACATACTAGATATATACATGTTTTGATGTATACATGTTTTGATATTAGATGTATTAGTGAGAATACATGCTAGATGTATACATGTTTTGGTGTGATGTATACATGTTTTGATGTTAGATGTATTAGTAAGAATACATGCTAGTTGTGATGTATACATGTTTTGATGATTAGATGTATTAGTGAGAATACATGCTAAATGTGATACATGCTCTTGGATATTTGTACCTGTATAGATGAGAATACAGAAGGGGATTGGATCATCCCTGGACTTTCAGTCCTAAAGAGAGCCGTAGACGTGAGGTCTCTGAGAATGAAGTCCTTAGTGGACAGTTGAGGGGATTGGATCATCCCTGGACTTTCAGTCCTAAAGAGAGACGTAGACGTGAGGTCTCCGAGAATGAAATCCTTAGTGGACAGTTGAGGGGATTGGATCATCCCTGGAATTTCAGTCCTAAAGAGAGCCGTAGACGTGAGGTCTCCGAGAATGAAGTCCTTAGTGGACAGTTGAGGGGATTGGATCATCCCTGGACTTTCAGTCCTAAAGAGAGCCGTAGACGTGTGGTCTCCGAGAAGTGGGGATTGTATCATCCCCGGACTTCGGTCCCTGAATTGATCCGTAGACGTGTGGTCTCCGAGAAGTGGGGATTGTATCATCCCCAGACTTCGGTCCCTGAATTGATCCGTAGACGTGTGGTGTCCGAGAAGTGGGGATTGTATCATCCCTGGACTTCGGTCCCTGAATTGATCCGTAGACGTGTGGTCTTCGAGAAGTGGGGATTGTATCATCCCCGGACTTCGGTCCCTGAATTGATCCGTAGACGTGTGGTCTCCGAGAAGTGGGGATTGTATCATCCCTGGACTTCGGTCCCTGAATTGATCCGTAGACGTGTGGTCTCCGAGAAGTGGGGATTGTATCATCCCAGGACTTCGGTCCCTGAATTGATCCGTAGACGAATGGTCTCCGAGAAAGTGATTTTATTTGTATTGATGATGTGATTACTTGTATCGGTAGGATACTTGTATTGATGATGTGGTTACTTGTATTGGTAGGATACTTGTATTGATGATGTGGTTACTTGTATCGGTAGGATACTTGTATTGATGATGTGGTTACTTGTATCGGTAGGATACTTGTATTGATGATGTGGTTACTTGTATCGGTAGGATACTTGTATTGATGTTGTGGTTACTTGTATCGGTAGGATACTTGTATTGATGATGTGGTTACTTGTATTGGTAGGATACTTGTATTGATGATGTGGTTACTTGTATCGGTAGGATACTTGTATTGATGATGTGATTACTTGTATCAGTATGGATACTTGTATTGATGATGTGGCTACTTGTATCGGTAGGATACTCGTATTATTGATATGGTTACTTGTATTGGCATGAATACTTGTACTACTGATCGTGTGATGACGATGCTGCTGATCGTGTGATGACGATGCTGCTGATCGTGTGATGACGATGCTGCTGATCGTGTGATGACGATGCTGCTGATCGTGTGATGACGATGCTGTTGATCATGTGATGACGATGCTATTGATCGTGTGATGATGATGCTGCTGATCGTGTGATGACGATGCTGTTGATCGTGTAATGACGATGTTGATCGTGTGAAGACGATGCTGAAGATCGTGATGTTGATGTTGATGTTGACATTGATGTACCAGTAACTATTTGAGTTACTGATGAAGACAAATTGAAGAAAGCTTCCGATGATTTATAGATGTATCATGTATAAGTGACTCCTTGCTCCTGCAGATGCTGTTATAATATCCTTCTCGTTAAGGGGGAGTGTTGAATATTGTAACTTCAAAGAATATTATATTTGTACTTTATTATTCCGGAGATGTTTCATTCCTCCGAGGTAACCCTATTATGTATCCGGAGATGTTTATTCCTCCGAGGGTTTGTATTAACTAGGGTTATTAGACCCACCATGTGGGGGTTGGCCCTGTGGTTATATTTTTGGGGTTATTAGACTTCTCCAGGAGAGGTCGGCCCCATTAGGTCTTTTAGTCAGTTAGGATTCAGTATAAATAAGAGAGGTGAACTCCTCATTAGATCATTCACTCACTTGTGGAAGAGTGCGCACTTGTCTGGGAGATCTGCTAAGGAGACAAAGAAGGAAGGAGCACATCTTGTATTTTGGTTGATCATCTTATTGAGGAAAGCTTTGCTGGGTTTTCTACCCCATGAGGGTTTCCCAGGGTATATTCTGTGTATATCTTGTGATTGTGTTTCTTTCAGTGATCTTGCTTGTCTATTTGGTTTAAACTTAACAAAGATCCCCATCAAATATGTGAGGGATTTCCCCTTGCATACAGTCTTGTTCACCATTGAGAGGGTAGCAGGTAGTAGGGCACCTCACTTGTCCAGCAAGGCCCACATGATATACGCAGAGGAGTGCATGGATCCCATGGTTTTTAACTGGTGCAAGGGGCTCCTTATATCTCTCAGAGAGAATATCACCAAATGTTGGCATGGTGAGCTAAAGCAGTTCGGATATGGATCAGTTGTGGTCCCATTCTTCCTAGAGCGGGTTCCACATATGCGCCCACAACTTGAGCTAGGCCAGTTGGATCCGAGGGATCCACATATGGTGATGGTCTGAGGTGATGGCCCATCACAGTGGCGGGGGACCCATCATCAGCTATGGTCTTCCTTTCTTCAACCGGTTGAGGGGAGAATTCCTCATGGTGGAGGACTACCCCTACGAGGGTGTCAATTTTAGAGGAGACCCAGACTTGGTGCTTCCTGAGGGCGCGCAGTGGGGAGACATAGGTAAGAACGACAACTCTATTGTGTTTTTCATTTTATGATTTTTTTATGTTTTTGGTATAGTACTGATGATTTGTATATGTTTGTGTAGACGTTAGTCCATCCCGTCCAGCAGGCTCTTCTCCAAATGAGTGAAGAGGATAAGTATGGGAGATGGAGGTTGTCGACCGTGATTCCATGGAGGAGCTAGATGAGCTGGAGGAGAACCTCCAGCGGTTGACTCTTGAAATCCCGAAGCCACGCGTCCATGAGCTACCTCGTCGCTACCAGCAACAATTAGTGGGTGTATCTGAGCGTTTTGGCATGCTACTCAGGAAGGTGGCTAGGGATATAGTCTGCTATCTAGAGTGTCCTAGGGATTAGGCTCATGAATATATGTATTACAATGAAATTCATGGACTTCAGATTTTGTCGAGATGACTCTTACTGAAATCTCATGAGCTTCATATTTTTGTACCAGTACCACTTTTGTATTTGTACCGACGTGATATATATTATAAATAGTGTTCTATGGATGATTATGGGATCTTGTACATGTGTTTCTTATACATTATTTACGTGTTATGTATGTTTTTGTATCTTTTGGATGTTTTATGTATGTGCAATGTACCAATCTAGAATAAATTAGCCAATGAATCAGCAATAGTGTTCATCTCTCTAGGAATATGCAGGTATTGAATAGACTGCAATGACCTCTCTAGGAGACGTACTGGTCGGAATATACAGAGAAAGATAGGGTCACAGATAGCGTAAATATGGTTAAGGTGGGAGACCACTAGTTGTAAATCAAGGTGAATCGAAACATGGTTCATACTCAGGGAAAGAGCATCGGTTAAGAATCCAATCACGGCGTGACACTCAATGGCATTATTGGTTGTGTACACTAGACAAATTCCTCCTGAACTAATAAGCTCGCCAGTAGGAGAGTAAAGCACCCAAGTTGCCGAAGCGAGGTTATAGGTGTGCCGACTGGCGCTGTCCACAAATCCAACACATGATTCCATTTGCACATGTAGGCATAACATGGTATCAGCATAGAAACAAGAT
The DNA here is from genome assembly GCA_027924585.1 of Larix kaempferi. Classification (NCBI taxonomy): domain Eukaryota; kingdom Viridiplantae; phylum Streptophyta; class Pinopsida; order Pinales; family Pinaceae; genus Larix; species Larix kaempferi. The sequence goes on from BSBM01000727.1 coordinate 6,632,336, forward strand.
CCTAGAACATTCAATCAAAGCGTCACACCACACAAAACACACATCATGTACAATATATACATAGTACTAATGCATAAAAATATAAGCATAGTACCACTTCAGGAAGAGCCCATTGCGGGGCTCCCCTAAAGATATCCCATCATTATCTTCGAGTTCATATGCTCCTTTCTCCAATACTCATTTCACCACATATGGACCGTGCCACATGGACTCAAGCTTTCCTACCCCCAACTTATCGTGTTTCTAGTCGTATGTGAGGACCAGATCACCCTCATTGAAAGCATGAGGCTTGATAGATCTTTCATACTGGGCCTTGACGCACTTCTTATGAGATTCATTGTCCAAGGCAACGTCACGGCGGGTTTCATCGAATTTCACTAGGTGGAGGAAACGTTCTTCCTCTGCGGTAGTATTGGGAAGGAGTTCGACAACGAGTTTTAACAATGGAATCTCGCACTCTATTGGTAGCACTTCCTCTAGTCCATAGACCAATTGAAAGGGTGTGAAACCAATGGCATTTTTCATGGAAGTCCGGTATGCCCAAAGGGATGAAAAAAGCATATTGTGCCAATTAGACTTATGTGTCCCCACCATACGTTAGATCATGGTTTTCAATACCTTATTGATGGCCTCTACTTGTTCGTTGGATTGTGGGTAATATGGAGTTGATTTCTCATGGAGAAAACCCAATCTGGCGCTCAATTCATCTAACATCTTGTTCTGAAAATGGGATCCATGATCAGTAATGATAGCTTGTGGGACTTCGAATCGTGCAATAATATGGTTAAACATGAAGAGTGCGGCAGTTTTTCCGTCTTCGTTGTATGTAGGCATAGCCTAGGCCCACTTGGTAAAATAGTCAACGAAAACGATGACGTAACCATGCGCCCCAGCCGAGGTAGGATTACAATGCATGAAATCTATGCCCCATTTTTCAAAGGGGCCGACGGCAATAACAAGATGTAGTGGGGCTGGATGTGAGTGCTTTTTGTGATGAAAAGGCTGACAAGGAGGACACTTCTTGACTGCTTCGATGTAATCTTTGAATATCGAGGGATAAAATTATCCAATGTGTAATATCTTATGGGTCATAGCCATCCCATAAATATGATCACCACAAGCCCCAGAGTGACATTCATTCAGAACATGTTCAGCCTCCTCGTGGGTTAGACAGCATCAAAGGATTGAATCAACACCATGGTGATAGAGGGTATCTTTAATGATCAGGTAGTACTTGGCATGGTGACGCACACGACGATGGTCATCGTGAGATATTTGAGGACTAAACCGTTGGTTTTGGAGATACAAAGTAATATCCCCATACCATGGGTCATAATTACTGATCAGAAACAAGGACTCATCAGGGAAAGAGTCAATGGGCTTGGATTCCATATCAGTATGGGGAAGATTGTAGATCATCTCCACAAATACCAGGGATTTTTTAGACTTAGCCTTCTCAAATTGGATTTCAAACTCTTGGATAATTACGATCCAATGCGAATACTTTCCCCCTAGTAGCTGACATGTGAGAACGTGGTACATAGGGTTAGAGTCGGAAATTGTGGTGCTAGTGCGGAGGAGGATGTATTGACGAAACTTTTGGACAACGATGACCGCTGCGAGAGCGAGTTTATCGACATGTGTATAACGCGTTTCAGAGTCAATGAGACCCTTACTCAGGTAATAGATCACTGTTCTTGGGCATTACTATCTTCCTAAACCAAGACCATAGCAATCGTGGTAGTGGAAGCAACAAGATAGAGGATGTAGTCCTTGTGGTAGTTAGGCGATTGAAGTATAGGGGCATGGGTGATAGCGTGTTTTAATTTTTTGAAGGATCGCTGAGCAGAGTCATCCCAAATGAATGGTACATCCTTCTTCAGCAACCGCATGTATCCCTGCATTTTCTCGACGAAATTACACACAAAACGCCTTATGTAGTTTTCCTTCCCCTGCAAACTGTGTAGTTCTAGTATATCATTGGGGTGTGGAAGAGAGACGATGGCTTCCACCTTCAAGGGATCAATGCGGATCCCATCTTTAGAAAAAATGAATCCTAGGAGGCGTCCGGACTCGACAAAAAATATGCACTTGTGAGGGTTCATACGTATGTTATACCGCCTGCATCTGAGGAATACTGCCATTAGATGGTCAATGGGGAACTCTCGATGCTGCGAATGAGCAGGAAGGTCACTGAGATATGGTTCAACAAAGTCCTTCACGTCGTGAAAGGCATATGACATAGCCCGCTAGAATGTGGCACCAATGTTTTTAAGGAGAAAAGGTAGTTTACAGTATGCAAACATACCCCACGGGAAGATGAAGGTAGTTTTGTGTTGATCAGTTGGATGGATCTCAATCTGATTGTAGCCGGAAAATCCATCCATAAATGAGAAGATGACGCTCTCGACATAAATGTCGATGATTTGGTCGATAAACGGGGTAGGGTAGTTTTACTTGGGATAAGACTTATTAAGATCCCTGTAATAGACACAAACCCTGACGGTGCTCTGTTTTTTGGCAACAAGGATGACATTAGAGACCCAATCTATCAAGGTGACAAGGTAGATGAAGCCAGCTTTCAATAGCTTTTCAATATCAACCTTGATAGCCACAGTCTTTCTTGGGTGCACTGGATGTAACTTTTGTCGGACAGGTTTAGCCTCGGGATATGTTTTTATCTCATGAAAAACAATGGCAGGATCAATCCCCGGAATTTCCTTGTAGCTCCATGCGAATACGTCACAGAATTGTTTGAATAATGCCATGTATGATGTAAGCTCTTCAAGAGATCACTTGTGGCCTATACTAATATGTTTCATGACTCGAGGTGTAGCCGAGATGTCGATCGGTATGGTAGGTTCAATGTTTTCCAACTTGCCCTTGGTTACCGTATCACAAGTGAGGGTAGGAGATTGGGGGAAAGGAACGACATCCGGTGTAATGAGGTTTTCAATGTGATTCTCCATGGAGTCTAGCGATGGTAGGAAAGAAGATCGATTGTGGAGTTCTTCCAAAGGAGGTTCATCCATACTCATGACTTCCATAATGGAATCATCCGAGTGGAAAGTCTGGAGAAGAGAATCTAGTAGGGGTGAAGACCGTTGTAGTGGTGGAGAATATGATATAGATGCCACTAAAGAGTGGTCATCAGATGACAATTGGATAGCATCGTATGTAGCTTCCATTGGTTTAAGAGGCATGACATCTCCAATCGAGTATAACATACCAAGTGCGGGCAGGATCCATTGTTCATTAGAGTTGGATGATGATGGGATCATGGAGGAGATCATGTTCAACGTAGCAACATGGGAAGGGGGATCCGATGATGGAAAGAATCCCATAAGGGATGATTCCTTGAGGATTCCAACCCCCACACTCTCATATATCTAGGATGAATGACCTAAGAGGGGTACATTATCACCAGGATGAGTAGTGGTGTCTGGTGTACCAAAATCTAATTAGTTGATAGTAACAATTTTCCCTTGGTGGGAAAATTGTATGATGCGGAATACAGATGAAGTAACCACAGTCATGGCATAAAACCAATTACGACCAAGGAGTATGTTATAATCCAATGGGGCAGCGACACCTTCCACATTGATGGAAATGGTATTTCCCGCTAGCTCAATAACCAAATCTTGTAACAGCCCGTGTGGTTGGAATCCACGATCGTCAAATTCTTTCAACGTGGTAGGGGAGCAGTTCAATTTGGGAGAGTCAATGGCTCTCCAACAGGACAACGACATGGCCGAGGTATATTCTGCTTCGTCCAACATGGAATGATGGATGCTCTTCCTAGCAACATGGGTAACAATTTGGAATGCAAGCTGTGGGAAAGTCTCGTTTTAAAGTACTCAAGTCGGAACATGATGGTGTTCAAGGAATCGGGGTCTACAATGCCAATAGCAGAGAGGAGTCTTGCGCTAATTGGGACATTTTTTCAAGACTTCCAACATCGACATAGCACAAGGGGCTTGCGCTAGGTCCTCTACAATGTTGTAATTCTAAGCAGCTTGAGCGTTAGGATTGAAAACAACTTTTATGATCGTGCTCTTGGGAGGACGCAGCACTGAATCAAAGGAAGGTTTCTCAATAGTCAGAGAACCTTGCGGCATGGGAATATTCGGTGTAGAAACAAAATCTTTTTCATGATTACTTCTAGTAGGTTCCTTCGGTGGGACTAAGTCATAAGAATGTGGTCATGTGTTTAAGTTGAAGGTTACACTACGCATCATGAGAACATGAGCGGTAGAGGATGTCTCTCTGTGAGTAGGAGAGACTTGTTGCGCGACCATCTATTGTTGTTGTGTGGGGAAGGGATTGGTTAAAAATGCGGGTGTTGGGTTCCCTTTTAGGAACTTTTGGACCTTGTCTTGATGTGGGAACTCTTTGGTAAAGTGGTCGCCACCGCATAGTAGACATGGAAACTTAGCCTTCTGCTTTGGTTTGGTGGTATCTGGATTGTTCTGTTTTGGTTCCTGTTGATTAGAAGGTTTTCTGGTTTTCCCCTTGTTCTTCTTTTTACCACCGGATTTATGAGGTGAAGCATACTGGACTGAAATCACTTCTTCGGTGGTAGTAGGGCTTGGTGATCTATTGGTGTTGTTCCCAGATTGTGATGGGGATGAGGTGGAACCAACATGGGTACTGGATTGAGGATCAGTCTGGTTCTGAATGAAACCTATGATGTCGTCGGCGTGAAGTCCCTGGGGTGGTTTTGCTAGGTCATAGGTAGGGTGGGGTGCGTTGGGGACAATATCATATAGCATGACAAATTGAGCATAGACTAAGTCTAAGTACTGGGAACGTGCTATAGCTTGCTCTTCGGTGACGGCCCCACCCATAGAAACATCTCTGGCCACGACAGGTAGGAGTGACTTGGTAAACCAATCTACAAGGAGTTGGTCCGGAATGGGAGCCTTAATCAAACGCCGTCTCTGCCTCCACTCGTGAATATGATCAGAAATATGAGTGGCGGTAGTTTGTCAGAGAGAGGTCAAAAGATCTGTACCACTCTCATAATGGATTGGTAACTAGAAATGCATCAAAAAGGACATGGCCAAGGATCGAAAATCATGAAAAGAGTGTGGTGGTAGTTCAATATACCACTTGGCGGCATAGCTGGTGAGGATTTGCTGGAATAACCATAAATGGATGGAATCATCCATTAGGGAATTAGATGAACACCATACATGATATTTCATTACATGGTGTTTGGGATCCTCACCCGGTTTTCCGCCAAACTTCGGGATGTCCGATGGAAGCTTCACCGGAATAGCTGGTCAATAAGTTCCATGATAGAAGGGATTGTTGGTAAACCATGATAAATATGGCAGATCGAGAGTGTCCAGAAAGGGTAATTATTGGTTGGATTATGGATATTGGTAGTATTGGTATGGCATCAGAGTACCGGTAGGAGAAAGAACAGATTGGTCATAGGGTCCTCCAATAGGAAATTGGTCGTATGGAGGTGGGTCATTGGGGTTAGGAGGGGGACTGGAAGGAGGTTCGCGTCTGCCATAATGAGGTGGCCTTCCACCAAAAGGTGGGGGCCCTTCGGGGTAAGGTGGTCCTCCACCATAAGGTGGGGGTCCACCTCCGCTAGAATGTGGTGGTCCCTCGCCGAAAGGTGGGGGTCCTCCTTCTCCAGAGTAAGGTGGGCCTCCCCCATAAGGCAGGGGTCCTCCTCCTCTGGAATGGGGAAGTCTGCCACCAGAAGGAGGGGGTCCTCCTCCTCCGAAATGGGGTGGAGGTGGTGGTGGTGGACCAGATGGTGGTGGATGCAGTGGGATGGGTGGTGGAGGTGGTGGGGGTGCCCCGCCAGCCAGGGGCCCGGTTGGTGGGACATTATGGTGTCCCCATGGGGTATTAGAGTTTCTATGGTAGGTTAATCTAGGAAAAAGGTTTCCTGGATAGTTTTGTCCAATATTGATGTTACGATGTCCTGGAATAATGTGTCCCCATGGGGGTTGGGTCCAAATGGATGGACCCCCCGCATGATGTGTCCACGTGGGCTGTCCGATGGTTGGGAGAGGACTACCAAACATACTAAGAATCAGATGAGAAATGTATCCTCCACTCAAGATATGACTGTTGGCTGGGTTAATGCCCCCAGTTAGGTTAGGTCCACCAACTAGGGGCTACCCCCTAGTTGAAAGTTGTCCACAAACTGGAATATGCCCAATGACCAAATGCTGACCACTAATGCTAGGTTGACTCATGACCAAGGGTTGAGTGTTAACAAAAGGATTACTTTTGCCTGATAGTAGACTAACAGGAAAATTATATCCTCCCCTCGATTTTTGAGGTAGGGGAGGTGGAGGTAGTGACCCAAAGTTAACAGAGGTTGAAGGTTTCCCTTCGGGGGGTATCATGGTGAGTGTCTTAGTAGGTATAGAACTAGTTGATTGAAGTAGAGGTGTGCTCATTGGAAACGAGGGTTGACCTGGTTCGTAAGTGGTCATGATGGGTATAGTTGTTTCCGGTGAAGTGAATTATAAAGAGCGTACAGGGGAATATTGAAATATGGGTGTATCCAAAATGTTTTCCCATTGTGTGAGAGTTTGGGGCCTAAGTTGTTCTCCAACCATGCGCAAATGGTGCATGTGTTCATAAAGTGGTGCAAGGAGTTCATCATTAGGAATCCAATGACGAGGCATGGTTTCTTCGATGGGAATTGACCCAAACTTGGTGACATGATGGCCTAGAGATGTGTCCAAAAAGGATGTGGATGGAACAAATGTTGTCAATATTGATTCATCATGGGGCTGACTGAAAATCCAATCCGCAGCTCCAGGATGTCCGTCCATCGAAAAATGGAAGGATGTGACATAGGAGGTAAACGGTGCTCCTATCAAGGATCTTATTGGATCAAAGATAGGTGTATTTATCTGAGACGAGTAGTTCGTTCCCGACTCTAAGGTAGAGGCATCTTCCTCATGTGGCACAGATGTGATCGGTTGATCCATTCTTATTCCTGAGTTATCCTCTCAGTTAAGGGGATATTCAGGTGGTAAATTGAGAATCCTTTTGGATCTTCTCAAAGGTTGATCGGCCAGGATGACCAGATCAAAATGTCTCCTAAGTGTAACCTATAAAAAGGAAAAAATCAATCCAATATCTACACAATCTAAAGCCGCAAGAAAAATTACATGACAGGTGGGGATTCAAAAGTCTGGAACCTCACAGGATTGTCAAGGCAGTGCAACTCGTGATATACCATAGGGTCCAACAGTTATACTTAGACCAATCTTTCATAGCACTAACCAGGGAGGATTAGGACCGTACCCCTGACTGTATAACCCGACTAACTGAAGCACATGCATAGTATCTCCCCGAGTGTTGTTCTCGGTGTATTTCCATGCCAATATGACCAACAGGTTAACTCAGTTGGTATAGGAATCCTAGAAGGGTCTCCCGATATACACAAGGTATGTGGGAGCTCAAAATCCGTAGTGGTGCTATCTAATGCACAACCGTACGACAAGAGCCTTCCAATATACTATCAAGTACGTGAAGTGCCTTTCAATATACCCAAGGGTACGTGAAAGAACATTCGATATACCAGTTGGTACGTGGAAGAACTAAAGGCCCCATGGATGCAATGCAGGAAGATAACAACAGCTTCCATGCTTAATGATGTCGGAACACGTCACTAACTTATCACACAAGTTACTAGAAGGTTTTAACCTAACACTAGTGTTAATTTTATCTTGAGTGGTCAGGTGAATGCATGCAGTGTAGATAGGAAAACAAATGCAGCTTAATATACATGCAAAATGTAAATTTTTCCTTTTCTGATTCAATGAAATCTATATAAGGTAGGGATAAATTCCTTTGTTTCCGATATTAGGAAAAAGAAAAATAACCCTATAACTCAAAATCAATGAAAAAGACAATTGAAGTACTCTGTTCACTATGCCAACAAAAATCACTAAATAACAAACAAACACCAAAATATAAACACTTTTCTTTTTTCTCTTTTCAATTTAATCGAATCTACGAAATATGGAAAGAAGAATTTCGCTCTCAAATGTAACCATCTCTAACTTTTGAAATAATGACCTAAAAGGTGAAGGGAAATCAAAGAATGAGAATTTTCAATCCTTAAAGATGCTTTGAAACAACTCAAATATGCTTATATGTTTCTGAGAAATGAACAATATGTCATAACTAAGAAACTACAAGATTGATCATTCAAGCTTTCCAAATATTTTTATCCCAAAATCATGAAAATTCTTCCTGACAATTCCAAGGATAAGACTCGAAACGGAGATGATAAAAGTGTGTTTTCCCTACTCAAATGTCCACAATGGATCTGAGAATTATAATGCTCTTTAGATCTACCATTCAGAAAATCAAAGACAATGCCTTGACCAGCTATGGTAAACTGGAAATTCGCAAAGAAAAGAGATCACCCAAAACTCAAAAAACACTCAAAGACACACAAAATCGAACAACAAAATCGCAACCAAAAATAAATGACTGAATGTAGGAAGGGGTTAGGAATCAGACCTAACAAACTAAATAGATATGGAAACGAGATCAGGGCTCGCAAGACAAAGTGGATAGGTGGGGGATTGAAATTGCCTGCCAATACCAAATTTCTCACTTGACTATATTAAGACCCAAAATCAGCCAAATGAAACTCAGATGCAAACAAGCAGGACCTGGGGGTTCTGTGACTAAATCATACAGTATGCAGAGCTCAAACAATTAGACCAAATCACAAAAAGTGGATAAAATGTGTTAATCACCAAGGAACATATGCTGGCGCATTTAGTTATTGTACACCGGAGCGCCAGGCACAAGTTATTTGAATGTTAAAGGCACCGATGAAGTAGACTGTACTCAGGCTATAGGTGCAGGATCCTCATGGACAGCGAGCGCCAAAGTCCCAGTAGTGCAAGGTATGTATATAAATAAAAATATAAATTGAAAGGTCCAATCTTGATCCTAGACAAAGTCAGGGAAAGCCAACAGACTCTGAAATGGAAAAAATTCAAAAGTTGGAGGGGCTCCGAAGGCTAGAAAATGAACCAAAAGGAATCAATGAATACAAATCAAATTGAAATCAAAACAATGTTCTTTCCCTAGTATGGTCGCCAGATTTGTTTATGGATAATCTACTCGAGTGGACGCGAGCATGATCTCCCTAGTCCAGGTGGATCTAGAACAAATGAATACAAAATAAATATCTACTTTCCTGGATCAATCAGATATTAAAGTAGATGGATGCATTACCTTCAGATCCACGAATCCTTCTCCTATTTGTCGCTCCAAGCTTCGTAGTCTTCATATCTAGAGCTGCAAAACTTTGTCAAGCATATAGAGACAAACAAACAATAAAAACACGTCTAAAAAAACTGATCTAAGCCAACTGTTAAGGAAGAAATCTCTAAAAATCATTAACAAAGACATTTATGGAAAGAGATTATATTATTGTAAATAAATGGGAAATACATAGAAGAGGGATGATTACAACCCAAGCCTTAGCATTGTAACCTTCCTCCAGCAATCCAAGCCAAGCCTCCAAAGAGTGTGTGTTCCTCCCAAGAGATGAATAGGGATCACCTAGGGAAATTCCACCAGCATGTAAGTGCTATAGTCCTTCCTCCCTTCTCAACGGAGAGAGAGGCCTTATTTATGGGGAGAGGTCTAAGGGATATTCTCAATAGGTAAGGAGCCGAATACCAGTTGTTCCTACCAATTAGGGATAGGTATCCATGTCACCCAACTTCGAGAATTCAATCGAAGCCCCTTGTTATCCACTCTAACCAACCTTGTCTCACTCTACATGAAGACAACAGGCGCTAGGAAGGGTCAGGAAAGGGCTGCATGAGGATAGAAAGAGCGACTGGACTAGGATTCCAGTGTACATTAGGCGCCAGCCAAGGTTTGGCGCCCCTTGCTAGGCAGCAACATGCGCCATCCTCACTAGAAAAGGTAGAAGACAAGGTCAAAAACTTTCTCAATGATGTTCTAGCCAGAGAAACTTCAGGGATTAAGGCACTGAGTTGATACATGGCTCATGAAGATGAGATTTTGGTATAACATTTAAAAAATAGATTAATCATTATATATAATCTAATTGAAATTTACTTATAGATCATTTTGCAGGAAACAATGTTTTTTATAAACATTTAAATGATGTTTAATTGGAGATATTTGGGCTCACCATGTGCACAAGGTGGAGTGATCAAAGTCAAAAATTTAAAAGATTATATCATTAATTGCTTAGTTGGATTGTTTGGTGGTGAGACTTTCAACTGAACCGAGGTCCTCAATAAAGTTGGACAATATCTAAAGTATGTGAGGGACCAGTATAAGGTTCATCTAGAAAAGAACCCTAGGAATGAGCGCCCTCCATTGATTCCAGAGAGGGAGTGGAAGGCCCCAGTAGATGATGGAAATGATAAATATTTAAGAAAAGAAGGAAAGACACCACCTGACACAAGAAGGTATGCAATACTTTCAACAATGTAATTTTATGCTTATTACTCTTTATTTTTAAATTTAATTTTCAACATATAACGTATTTTGAAATTTTCATAGGATTCCAGACACATTGAAGGCCATAAAGGAAATACAAGATAAACATGGTCAGCACAAGCTTAGGACTTGTGGTTATTCAAAACTGGTCGCACAAATTATAAGTATCAATAAATAAAATATTGCATCCAAATAATAAATTTCAAGTAATTTTGGTTTGATTGCACCATAAAAGCTAAGTTCATGATATTATGCAAATTTGGAGGCCAATTGATTCAAGGAATTCCCCATAGATGAATAATTCAAGCTTGGATTCTAGCACGGATTTGGAGTCATGGATGAATGACGAAAAAGCTTGACTAAGAAAACGAAGTCTTCCGGTAATACATCTGGCGCGTCGGTAAATAAAATGAATGAAGTTTATTTAAGATTGATTACTTGTACAATCTATTTATTATTAATTTTGGCCATAAAATATTGTGTCTGTTTGTTTTAAGTTGGAAATCAAAGATACAAATAATGTCCCTATCAATGGAACAAATTGCATCCCGATACTAGATGTATTCATGTGCTATAAAAAACGTAGTATGGATTACAATTAAAAATATTTCATTGCAATTTTAATCTTTCATGTTTCAAGTCTAGAACATGTAGAGGGTTAGCATGTAGAAGATGAGGCTAGACAGGAAGATGAACACCATGATGTGGCCCCATCAGGTAAAGAGTACCACTCTAATGTTATTTTTATTAATGAAATACTTGTAACAATAAGAGAAAACAATATAAATTTAACATTTCTTTTCTATTGCAGCAGATCCCCCCTTGCAGCAGCATCCACATTGTGAGTACATGACTAGGAAGACAATAAGACAAGCAAAAAACATAAGAATTGAAGGGGAAGTTGCAGATGCAAAAGATGAGTTGATTTCTAATTATGTAAAAAGAAAAAAAGAAACAAAAAAGTGACTGTAATAACATTATGACAACTTATTTTTTACAATATAGAGTAATGAAATGAAGTATTTTTGGCATGCGAATGAATGAATGAATGTTATATGTTATAAATTGATGAATGAATTTTATATGTGAATGAGTGAATGCTATATGTTATATGTTAATGCATGAATGTTATATGTTAATGTTATAAATTCATTTATTTTCAAGTACATAAATTAGGTATGGGGAATTGAGAGTGATGTGAGGTGGGGGGAGGGGCCATATGAGCTTCCACCTTCACATGTCTGGTCTTGTTCAATAGAGAATATTAAACTATTCTCAAAACAAAAAGAAGCTCAATAAGGTAATGCACTTTATTCTTATGTATTATAGTGTCTTGTAAATTTTGAAATGCATGTCTATTTCTTAAATTCTTTTTCATAAACTTAACATTTCATGGTTTGTTGATTTCTATAGGACTTCCTGCTAGGAATTTCAACTTATTACTAGCCAATGTGGAGAGGCTGCATCAATTGAACTCAAAGGTACATAATACTCATCAATCTATTTTTTTATGTTGTTTTAGTTATTTACTTTTCATGTGCATTTTAGTGGTTTACTTCATTTATTCTATGTAGTTTATTTCATTCATTCAGTTGACGATATGCATCTTTATAATGCAACTTTGACTTAGCTTTCATAGCATAGTGTTTGAATTAGCTTTGATATCAGCATAGTGTTTGACTTAGTGTTTATTTCATTAATTCGTTCTTGTATTCCATTCTCATTAATCTTGTTTTCACAGTTTGTCTTCATAATAAAATCCTAACTAATCCATTAATCCATTGCTTTGATCCTTACCTTCATGGTAACTATGTCTTTTACCAAAAATAAAATTGTTTAGTTTGAACCATTTCATGGGTTGTATGTATTCATGTCTTAGGAATTTGGTGTATCTCTTTGTGTATCCTTCATATCTATGTTATGATATGTTTTATATTGCCCCCCTTGAGTTGTTCCCCTTGAGAGATTAATGCCTTAAGGGACAACGTCCAAATTGGTGCAATTATTAGGAAGAGGGATTTTCTTCCTATGAAGAATGACAAAGAATGCCATTTTTCTTCATGGTGAATGAGGATGGACTATTGAGAATGATTTTTGAGTCAATAAGTTTCTTCAGTTCACATGGTGAATCCAGTCTTTGGAAACTCCATTGATTCATTTTTTATGGATAATAATGCTCAACATTGAAGGTATTTTCTCATAATTGGAAATTATGCATCCCTACCATAAGCTAGGCCTAATTAGATACTAATTTTCCTATACAATGTTTGAGATTTCAAAAAATAATTTTTTAGCCTATAAGGTATAGAGAATCCTTATGATGAAAATTATGATTCCTGGCCAAAATTCTAAAATCTAGAATACTTATGTTAATTTGTGGATAACAACGAGAGACCAAACTTCAATTTTTCCTAAACTGTTTCATCCCCTACTGATGGATTCCTAAAGAATATTCCTAAGTTCAATGGTGATGTTCCTATAATACTTGAGGAGTTCCTTTCAACCTTCCAATATTACATTAACCTTATCACAATCAATCATGATGATGTATTTACACAAACATTTGTACATTCTTTGGAATAATATGCTAGAGTGTATTTTAGGAATTTGGTACCAAAGGTCATTGTATCCTAACATAAATTCTATGAGATTTTCTTATATCGTTGGGGAGCGAAGAAAGTTTCCTATGGTTTGTTGATGGAGTTTAACTCAAATAGTAGGAAGGATAAAGAATTTGTAAAATCCTTCAGTGACAAATTTTATAAGTCATATTCCCAAATTATTGAGGATGTGAGACCCTTAGAATCTATTGCCATGATGATATATGCAATTGGTCTTGATTGAAAATTTTGTGTCTCAAACAGAGGAGATATTTTGACCTTGTTGAAATGTTTGATGATGCAATAGAATTGGAAATAATATGTTTTCTTCAGGAAAAGTTCTCAAATCTCATTCACAAGCTACCAAGGAGGGAGGATGTCAACAAGAAGATGTTCTTGCATGCACTTCTTACAATGCAAATTATTCTGAGTTAAAGGAAATTGTTACGATGTTACAAGTTGTTAAGAATAATTAAAAATAAAAGGATGTGTTTCCTTCACAAATGAAAAATCAATGATTCAAGAAATTGCTTTCACCTATAAAATGTGTAAATCAACAAGATTATTATGATGAACAATCAACTTTTCGAGAGATCTGATTTTTCATGAATGCAATAGTTCCTTTATAGTGTGAGATACTCATTGGTGCATTTGACTCTTTATGATCATACCACCATTAAAAGAGGTGGAAACTCTTTGGTTTGAGTCCTTACTAGTTAAAATTTGTTGTAGATAACCTTTTTGCTGAAATTCAAAAGAGTTGTGATGTCATTCCTAGGCGGAATATGAAATCTACAGTTGTAATATTTTTCCAACAGAAAGCATGCATTTGTTGATTATGATTACAATATGGTTGAAAAATCATCCCAAGTTCAACATTTTGAAGAAAAATGTGAGGTAAACATTGCTATCCATGAATTGTGTCCCTCTTTTGATGTTATGGTTGATTAGGAAACAAAAAGACAACCAAAGAGATAGTGATTTCAACATATGGCTTATGAGAATAAAGAGTCATTTGTTAGATCCACCTCTCATAAGAATGATGGTGTTGGAAATCAGCTACTTTCTCAATGTTCATTAGTCTTGTTTTTGACATATTAGAAAAGTCGCCCCTTTATTCAAAATGAGGACGCTTTGTTGGTCATCCATTCACATAACAATGAAAATATTCTTATGCATCGTATTGATATGGAAACTAAGAATCATCATGAAAGAGATGAAAATATTGATTTCTAAAATTGCAATCTTCCATGCAAAGTTGCAAAAGAAGAAAAAGAGTGTTTCCTCAAGTTAAAGATTGTGAATATAGTATGTTTTCACATTTGTTGAAATATGAAAATTTTGATTTTTATGACATCAATGTAAATAAGGATTATAGTGATGCATACATTAATGTTACTTGCAAGTAGCCAAAGGAAGTTGTAGAATTGTTATCAGAGAAAATGTTTGATTCATTGCCTCTATTTGATGCTAGTTAGAAATACCCCAAATATGTGATTCCATATACTCATCCCATTGAAGCTTGGATAATAAGGGAAATCTAAAACCAACACAATGTTGTAAATTTGGGATATTGGGGTGTTCATTTCTCACCTTTTTCTATATTTCTCCTTGAGTTGGTATTAACACTGTTGTGCCTTGTGTTGATTCTACCACCATTATGATGCAAAATAGTTTCATCCCTTTTGGGGTCTCATTTGCAAATGTGGATCTCTAATATTTTCAATCTTGTAACTAATTAGGACCTTGCTTCCCTTTTTAATCAAATGTATGCATGAAGTCACTCCCTAAACAAACTCCTTACTTAGTTAAATTGGTAGTGGAATATTACCTAATTATCATGCCATATTGATTAGGTTGGGTAAGTTGGTTTTCATTTTTTATAGATTAATTATCACTTATCCCTATTTTAAGTTTGTAGATTGTAGGGGTTTCTGCCTCCATTTTAATTCAATGTTTTTATTTTTTCATCCTTCTTAGGAATTGTAATCCACTTCAAGCTATGGGTAATTATTAGATATACCAGTTTGTACCATGTGTATACATCATATCTCACCCAACATGCAAAATTTGTTATGGGTGCACATTTTCCTAAAATCGATAAAAAGTGTTAAATCCGCTTTGTGAGCATTTTGGTAGTCTCATAGTGAGAAACTGAAGACCATGTTAGTGATAATAGAGATTTGGTTTTGTTCACCATATTATACATTGTAACTTATTACCATTATTTTTCCTCAAGGGCACATAACCATCACATGGAAACTACTTTTTTGAGTCTGTTAGGTAGTTTTATGTTTTTTTCATGATTTGGAAATATTTTCCTCATTTTGCAATAAAAAAGGCTTTGTTGATTGGTTTTGGAAATTTAATCATATGGGAAGGTCCCTTTTTCCCTATAGAACACTCAACAACTTTCAAATAAATAAAAAAAATCCATCATTTGATAAGGGCACACAAAGTTTCTACCTCTTAGAAAAAGTACTAGAATATTAGGGTCAACATGTACTTTGGAAAACTTGTTTATTGTGCATGAAGACTTTTGAGAGGATTTTAAACATACAACTACATTTTTTATGTAAAGTACGATAACCTTGCAATATTAGTTCATTTCCAGCCAGCAATAATAACTTATAGAAAACATTTAAAAATTTCATTGCATATGAAATGTGTAGTATGGGTGATGAAAATGAGGTTCAAGATCATATTGGTGGGTTAGTATATTCAGTAAGATGATTAGGGAAATATGAAGGTACATATAGGTGCATGACATAAAATAATATAGTACGGGACCTACAAAATTCATACTTAGAACACTTGAGATATAATTTTTACTTGATATCCCAATGAGCAAGTCACCAAATATGTGTATTCTAGGAGACCCATGGTTCTCATTAGCTTCACAAGGAGGTGATGTTCCTTAGAGGAGATACATGTTGTGACTAGGAATGTACTACTTGTAAAAAACTTGGTTTTGTCCCATGGGATTTTCTTTAGGTGAAAAGGTGAATACCAACCAAAAGGCGCATTTGAACTAATGAGGGTATTAGAATATGCCTGTTGAGGCTTTTGACCACCATGGAGATATTGAAATCCAATTCCAATATTAGGAAGTAAACAAATATTAATTTAAATAACCCACATTAAGGCCTATGTTCCCAGGCCATGAAAATAAGTATATCAAGGGAACAATAAAATGTATCAAGCAACTACAAATTATAAAGTCCTATAGGTTTACTAAAGCATAATATTTAAACACAAAGGTTAATAAAGTTTCATGGATTGAGGTTGAGCACAAAAGGAAAAGAAAATTCCATTATGATTTCGTTTTCTTTAAATGGTTGAAAAGATTTTTCTTGAATGGAACATCATTTTTAAATCTATTAGAAGCAAAATCTAAGATTTGGGATAAGGAACATGCGTCTATATTTTCATAGACAAAGATTGTTACGGAGAAAAAATAATATGGCTTCGAGAAGACCACAATAGACAACTGACTACTAGAAAATAACTCAATTCCCAATGCAATGCTATATAAATGACAATGCTAAGATAATGGAGAAAAGACCAACCTTCAACCGGATGTTCGAAGTAGATCCCCATTGAGCTTTCAACCTCTACACTTGAACCTGCAAATTAGTCTCAACAACAAGTACAAGCAAGTGCATATAATCTGTGAAAGGCATTAGCATAATCAATAGCATGATCCATGATATCATAAGAGAATATAACCCAATGTAATTTAACAATATTCACAACATCAATTGGACGAGAAAATGAGTATTTCCATTAATGAATAACAAGAAGTACAATATACGACCTCTTGCCGACAACCAATCTGAACCAAGAACCGGGTCTCTCCACTTGTGCCTCCACCACTTCAATCCCCCATGCAATGGAAAACTCAAAATATGAAAGGAGTTTGGTAGGTGAACATAAGGAGTTCACAACAACAAGGATCAATGAGTGTAGACTCAAGTAACGGCAAAAATCCACTAGAGTTATCTTGCTATCTCTTTCTCCTCCCTTCCGTACACCATAAGCGCTCAATATATAGCCTTCCAAAGGTAAGTGAAAGGTCGAATCGAGTCGTTTCGGGGTATATGGAGGGCCAAAGGTCACTCTAAGACCGCTTTTTGGGAGTAAAAAGTAATTTTCTATTGGATTTTACCATTTTACTTGGTGTCCACGGGCTATAGTGGAACATCCCGTGTGTATGCTGGCTATAGTGGAACAACTAGCGTACAGGAACAAAAATAAGGAATTGTGTGTTCCTGGAGGATAAAATGTTGGATCTGAGTCAATGGAATGGATCTTGAAGGTCAGCCAATTATGATGCTCACAAGGTGGAAAATTACGCTGTAACAGATGCCCCCTAATGTGTGAGGTCAAAGAAGGTACTACGATGGCAAAAATACATTATAAATCTCAGAAGTGGAGTGATGGAGACACAAATGGAGAGAGTAGCTCACTCGTCATAATACAATAATATCTCTGAGTAAATGTCGGTACAATACAATAGTCTGACACAATGGCCATGATAGGCAGTATATATATAGCACGGGGGCTTCACTAGAAGGAAATATAATACCACGTTCATTCATATTGTGGTATTAAACATTCATGAAAACATAAAAATTATATTGGTTATATATTAAGGGGCAAAGGATTTTTTTTATTTACTGTAATAATACAAAAATACTTTGGGGTCTTTTTTATATGGGAACACTGACAAATATCCTCCAAATGGAGATAGCAGGATCACGGCCGGATGAGAAATCGGGTTGAGGCAAGGATCAGGCTTACCAGTACGCAGGGAAATCACGTCTTGAGGCATGCTTGAGGCCAGGGGTTTCGTGGTGAAGTTGGTTTCCAGTCGATCATATTCGAGAGACAGTGGTCATTGACAGCCAATTGTTACCAGTAGCACTCAGCCAGTTATTACCAATAGCCTTGGGAGGCTCTAAGCCTCCAGGGCCTATTATAGGCCCTCGATAGGCCTTGGGGGCTTGAATTCCCAACCACTCATGCCTATTACAGGCCTTGGGACGTTTAGTCAGCCTCCTAGAGCTTGTTACAGGCCCTGGGGGCTTGGAAACCTAGCCCACAATAGGTTTAGTCAACAATTGGGGAACTGCAACATGCAATCTAAATGTTGTACTATGTGCATTGGCTCTAGTGACATACAAGAAGTGACATCCTATCTCTTCATTAGACCATTAGATGTTACAAATCATAATGATATGTGGTTGAGTAATTGCATTGTGGGTGAAGTAATGTGCATCCACGATATACATCGAAAGAATTAAGGTGCATTGTAGAATGCATGTGGGGTCATAAGAGGGGTATCATATCAATATACTAGGTAGAAATATAAAGGGGTATAAAAAATGTTAATGAAAAAATTGATACATACAATATCTAGTGAAAATATGGGTTTTTTTAAATTGGGAAGGCATATTGGGAGGGGGTTAAAAAAACGATTTTGGAAGGTATTTTCCAATATTTAGTGAAATTAGGGGTATTGTTTCATATGCCACGATCGAATGTGCTATGATAGATGTTTATTGAGTGAAGCCCCTATGATATATAGTGAATACATGTCATGAGTGGTCATAGCCATGACCCATACAGTAAGATATAGTCTCCTGCTGAAAAGGAGACAACTGGTGCAATACTGGAGGTACAAACTGCTGATGTATGAGAAATAATCTCTCATGAGTATAGTCACGATCAAGATCAGCATACTGAATGCTACTAATGTCTGGGGTCTTTTACACAAATCATCTGTGGTGCAAGTCCCATCAAGTGAATAAAGGTGTTGAGGTCGAACTTGATGTGACATCATTTGATTACCCATCAATGATGTATATTGTTAACAGACGCGAGATAACCCACCAATAATGAAAATGGGCATCAAGGCACAGAGTACAATCATCAGAGTGTGAATAGATGTGTTGAGGTTGAACACTAAGATGAATCCATCGATTAGGGGACATTGATGTATTCCCAAAACTGTCGATGGCGAGAGAACCTACCACTAATGCTGCAAGCCTCAAGGTACTCAACCGACTCTAAGTTTCAATTCCGAAATAAATGAGTTGAAGTCGACAGAACGAAACTCGCTGGAAGGAGGGCATTAAGGAATCCCCCATCAATCAACACGAGGTAACAGCTATGCTAGAAGATTTGTAAGAACTCGGACGAACGGACTAGCTCAATAAGGATGGCCGACATGCAATAGTCGAGAGATATGAGGAGTGGCTGACTCTGGTTTCAGGACTTCCTTTGAACAAGAGCATGAGTAGATGGATAGACTCAGGCAGCATGGACTCAATATAACAACAACACTTTATGATACAGGAGGCATCGACTAAGGGGGATCCATAATGACTGGAAGCTTAAATAATCGGTGGAGTGAAAACTGAGAAACAAGTACAACTCGTAAGGTATGACTATAGTCCCGACTCATAATGGATGGAGTGGAATGAATGCTCTGTTCAAAGGCGACACAACAACTTCCAACAAAAAGAAGTAAATATTCTCCAGTCCGAATTTTTGGAATATATGATTTTTTTTTGTCTTTTTCATATTTGGAAAGCTTGAAAAAGAATAAAATTGCTCATAGTACAACAAGTGAGGGAACAAGTGTCAAATAGCGAGCAAACTAGTCCCAAGTAGTGGAACATACCTATGATCAATGCAAGGAAGCATGTGCAGGGTATGTACACTCGGGGGGTGTTCCCTCAGGGTCAAAAGGTCATCAAATTGTGAAAGGAAAATGAAAGCTCTACAGGGCTCGACAAGGAAAGTGCTCAGGCACTAGGCTAACCATTGAGTAAGCGGGAGCCGACACAAGGCTCAAGCAACAAGCAGGATGATGGAATGTGATCACAACTCCGTATAACACATGGGGGAGTCCTTATGGGAGATGTCCAACGTAAGACAAAGTAGAGTGTGAGTCTGTATCGCAACGTCATGGCGTAACTATGAAGGACTCCCTATCTTAAGGAGAAACAACGACATGGGTGCCAAAAGGCATGAAAAGGTTCTAACTAGGGAACCCATGTTCGGACAAGCCTTACCGCTAAATAACGACACTTCTATAACAATGTGAAGGTTCTGTGTCGGTTACAAAGCAGGGTCGCACCTAGGGTTAATGACAAATGGTCAAAGGTCGAATGCTTAATACAGGTGAAAATGACATCTAACCTATATGACGGGTGTGAAATATACCTGCCGCAGGCGCAAAACGGTGAAAAATTCAACTCTCATCGGAAAAATATGTTCTAAATAGTGATCCAAGACATTTCATTAGTTCGAAATAGCTTAAAATGGTGAAAACTATAGAAAAGTGGGTTTACAAAACTAGAAATAGTAAAAATAAATTACTATTTACCAATTCATTTTCATTTTCATCCAAATAGTGGTTTTGGTTAGTTTTCACCTTCGAAGTTCAATTGCTGATTCTGAAAGCTGTGGACGACCATTTCACGAATCGTCTGGAGCAAGTTAGTCATCTCATCCTACTCTTTCATTTATTAGCTTTTATTTCAATTTTTAGTGGTTCATTATTTTTATTAGGCAATCCCTACTTCTCCACGACGTTGTACGCGGGCTACAGCTTTGCGGGTAGCGGGTAGTGCCTGCTACCCGCGGTCAACGCATACGTTGACTATGGATAGACACCCCTGTCTACTCAATACCCGCGGGTATGGCCCTAAAGAATGTTTTTTAAATGTTAAAAGCTAAAAAAACTTTTTTTTCTTCCTTTGGGATGGTTCTAGAGTGGAGGAAAAGAGAGCATGATGTTGTGGATGAGATGGTTCACCAATATTTTCCTGCACAACAAGCACTACAAGCATGTGGCCTTTATAAATTCTTGAACATTGGGGGTTTAAGGTCCCAAAACCAATTGCTCCGTCGGTTGATAGACTACTAGTACATAGACACACAGAACTTCAACATGGATGGTCAAACACTCTCCTTAGAGGTGGATGACATATATTTCATCACAGGATTGTCCTGCCGAGGGGAGGTGGCTAGTCTTTGATCTCGCACTGTTGGTGGTGGGATCACCATTCCCGACTATATAGAGGGGTACTATCCTCCCAGCACCCAAAAGGTGGGGATTCAGGTACCCATTGGGGCCATAGTCAGTTTGAGCATGAAGATCATAGTGTCCACCCTTGTCAGGATTACAGGTTCAACAGCTCTACACCAGGCTTCAAGTTCGGTGATGTTCTACGCTTCAGAGTGCATGAGGCCCATAGTATATGATTGGTGCACAACGTTACTAGCGTCTATGAAGACCCAGTTAATAGAGTGCAAGCATGGGCAGGAAAAGAAATTCGAGTATGGCAGTATACTATGCTTCTTTTTCTTCGAGAGAGTTCCGGGGCTTAGTCCGAGGGTTGAAGTCCCTCCGTATACTCTCTATGACCCAGCCCTGACCCGGTGGGCAAAGGTACTTACACAGCAGGGTGGTGCCCAACAGGAATTACCATCTATAGATGAGTTCTTCCATTGGTGGGACTGTCAGGTCATGGCCATCGACGAATACCCATATGTAGGGATAGACTTCCGTGGCGATCGCGACATACCGCTTCCTCTAAGGGCCACATTCGTAGATATCGGTATGGTACTCTTTTTATGTTTTGTGTATTTATTTTTTTTGGGATTTTTTATTATATATGAAAATGCAAAAATCTTTTTGGTGTAGTATCACATATTGACATTCCACTGTTTGCTCGGAGATGCTGGTCCGCGAAGAACGGAGGGCTTCCCGAGACATCGTCGAAGGGGCAGGGGTGGATAGGTAGCCGACGCTACAGTAGAGCGCACATTAGAGACTGTATGGGTCAACCTGTCCCATATGACCAACATGGTACCCATGATTGAGGTGGAGCATCTGCCAGAGGCGATGCAACGACATGTTGTGGCAGAGTACCAGGAACCTGGGTGCGACTATTGCAGTGCATAGCCCAAGAAGTTCACTACTACTATCAAACACATCCCGTCGAGGCAGCTAGGCCTCCTCCTAGGGCTTAGATATCTCAGAGTCCCATATTTTGTATCGATTATGTATATTTTTGAGAGCTACGGGCTCCAATTTTGTACTGTGACACTACCTTTTTGGACATGTTATTTATAAAAAACTATGATTCTCCGGTTCTACTATATGTGTATGTACAAATGTGTGAATGAATGTTTATTTGTGTGCTTCTTTATTGTTGTGACACATGCCAATCTAGGACATAATTAGCATATGCATCAGATACATGATTAAAACATCTCGGAACATGAATGTATGTAATGGAAACAAAATAATGCTCCAAGAGTCTTACCCTTAAGAACCTCCATAGTAATGTAGGGTCCCTCACACGGTACTGGCCATTCAATTGAGACACAACCAGTTGTGAATCCAGGTGGAATTCTAAAGGCTGGATGCCATGCGAAATGGCATCCCGAAGTAGCTCAACCACGGCACTGTACTCAGCCACATTGTTGGATTTAGGAACGAGACAGGCACCTCCCAAAGACACAATCTGATGGTCTAGTGAATAAATAACCCATGCAACAGAAGTGAGTTTCTACATGTGACAGCTAGCACCATATGCGAATCCTAAAAACAAAGGAGATTCCACTGACATCCATCAATCAAACAGAAGCGAATTAGCAAATCCGAAAAACAAAAAGAAATCTAAACTATGTACAAAAGCAACTATACAATAGTATACAAAAGTATTAGCTCGAGCTAGAAGCTTAAGCGTAATACCGCTTAAGGTAGAGCCCATTTCTAGGCTCCTTCAAGGAATTCCCCTCATAATCTTCCAATTCATAGGCTCCTTTTTCAAGGACACGCCTCACTATGTAAGGACCATGCCACATTGGGTTAAACTTGCCTGCCCCCAGGGGTTCCTTAGCTTGGTCATACAAGAGGACCAAGTCACCTTCAACATACATCTGGGGATGGATAGACCTGTCATATTGAACCTTGACACAATGTTTGCTGGCATCTATAGCCACGGCGGCATCTCGACGTTGCTCGTCAATCTGCTCAAGGTGGATCAAATGTTGCTCAACATCCGACGTATCAGACAGGATCTCTATGGTTAGTTTTAATGAAGGGATTTCACATTCAATCGGTAAAATAGACTCCACACCATGTACTAGCTGAGATGGTGAGAAACCGGTGGCAATCTTAACTGCAGTTCGACATGCCCACAAAGCAGGATATAACATAATGTGCTCTTGCTTTGTTGGATAGTACATTGGAGAATGGTCTTTAAGGACTTATTGACTTCCTCAACCTGACCATTCACTTGGGGGTAGTAAGAAGATGAATGCTCTTGACGAAACCCAAGCTTGAGTGGAAAATCTTCCATCATCTTGTTCTGAAAGTGACTACCATGGTCAGTGACAATCTCTTTCGGAATATCGAACCGAGTGATAATCTGATTGAATATGAAATGGGATGTTGTAGCACCATTGGCTTTTACAGTAGGCATGGGCTCAGCCCATTTGGAAAAGTAGTCCATGACCATAATGATATGGTGATGCCCCCCAGTCGAAGCTGGTTTTCAATCCATGAAGTCCATCCCCCACTTAGTGAAGGAACCGACGGTGACGACCAGATGAAGGGGCACTGGATGCGAGTCTATATTTCGAGAAAACACCTAGCAAGGGTGACATCTCTTTACAACGTTCATACAATCTTTAAATATCGATGGCCAGAAGTAACCTGCTCGCATGATGCGTTGGGCTGTCACAAGCCCGGATAAGTGACCACCACACGCCCTGCTGTGGCAGTCATTCAGTACTAACTCCGCTTCTTCATGATTCAAAAATTGACAGAGGATAGAGTCCTTTCCCTGACAATACAAAGTGTCGCCGACGATGACATAATATTTAGCTTGGTGGCTCACACATCGTCGTTCATCCCATGAATAGTGCGAAGGGAACTTCAAAGTTTTGAGATATATGATGATATCCCCATACCAAGGGTCTGCCGACGAGATAAGAAATAAATTCTCATCCACAAAGGAGTCTTCATGGATGATGTCCTCATCAAGTAGTGGAAAATATGAGATGAGCTTAGCGAAAACCAAGAATTTCACCGACTTCGCCGAAGCAAAATCGAGATCAAACTCCTGAAGAATAACAATCCATTTATTGTACTTCCCCCCTATTAAACGTCATGATAGCACGAACTGAAATGGATTGATGTGTG
The DNA here is from genome assembly GCA_027924585.1 of Larix kaempferi. Taxonomy (NCBI): domain Eukaryota; kingdom Viridiplantae; phylum Streptophyta; class Pinopsida; order Pinales; family Pinaceae; genus Larix; species Larix kaempferi. Next base: position 6,656,660 of record BSBM01000727.1, read on the forward strand.
CTATAACAGTGGTTTTCCTAAGCATGATGTAATGCCGTAAACGTTGGACTGCATGAATAGTCACAAGTGCCAACTTCTCCACATGAGTGTATCTCGGCTCAACGTCTACTAAAGTTTGACTAAGATAATAGATGACATGCTATTGGAGCACATCATCTACCTGAACTAATACCATGCCAATCATCTCGAGAGACACGACCACATAAAGCAAGAAATCTCTAGCAAAGTCGGGTGGACTAAGCAGAGGGGCTGATACCAAAGCTTTCTTCAAAGCATCGAAAGACTATTGGGCTCACTCATCCTAGATAAATGGTGTGTCCTTCTTCAACAGACGTGCAAAACCTTTGGTAAGACTAGCATAATTCACTACAAAACGTCGTAGAAAAGCATCTCTCCCTTGGAGGCTATGAAGTTGAATTAGATTATGAGGGGGAGGCAGCCGAAGTATTGCCTCAACCTTAAGAGGATCGACTCTTATACCCTCTTGTGAAACTATGAACCCTAAAAGGCGACCTGTTCTCATGAAAAAGATGCATTTATTGGGATTTAAATGAATCTTATAACATCAGCATCTTTCGACAATGAGGCGAAGGTGCTTGGGGTGGTCCACTCTCTTACAAGAGTTCCCAGCAAGGTCGTCCAAGTAAGCCTCCACTATACGCTTGAGGTCATGAAACGCATAGGTCATAGTACGTTGAAATGTAGCTCCGACGTTTTAGGCCAAAGAGAATTTTTCGGTATGCAAATGTACCCCAAGGACATATAAAATCCATTTTATGTTGGTCCTTGGGTTTTATCTGGATCTGATTGTATCCAGAGAAACCGTCCATAAATGAAAAAACCTCGCTTCCCACACACGTGTCCAAAATTTGATCTATGAATGGTGTGGGAAATTTGTCTTTCGGACATGCGCGGTTCAAATCTCTAAAGTCTGTGCATACACGGATGGTTCCTTGCTTCTTATCTACAGGAATAGGATTTGACACCCATTCAGTAAGAGGGACCGGGTAGATGAAACCATCTTTAAGGAGTTTCTCCACCTCTGCCTTAATTGCGGCTGCCTTCCTAGGATTTAAAGCATGAAGTCATTGCTGAATCAACTTGGCATTGGGATATGTATTAATCTTGTGTTCGACAATACTAGGGTCTATTCCTGGCATCTCCTCATATGACCAGGAGAAAACATCCTGAAATTCCTTGAACAGTTCGGTGTAGATATGGATCTCATCGAGAGAACAATCTGCCCCAATATAAATGTTCTCTATCTTTCTGGGCATGAGATAGATGTTGATCAGTATGGTTGGGGAGATATTGACCATATTCCCCTCCGCATAAATCCCATGTGAATCCAAAGGAGCCACAGGGTGACCAACCCTCTCTGCAAGAGTCATCCTAAACTCTTCTCGCTCAATGAGATCGAGTTAGGAAGAAAATAAGAGCAGTGATGCAAATCTTCCCAAGGCCTCTCACTACCACACATGACCTCAATGATGGCTTCATCAAAAGGTAAAGTACCATCAAGACAATTGTGTGAGAAAGATGAGTTGGCTTCCCATGCTGGCAGCATAACGGGATCTTCCTCTTCTGTCCGTGAAGAGGGTGGATCCGGCTCTGCAGTGGCTTGTTGAATTTCATAGTAAGCAAGCTCAACTGCATATATCGGCATAGCCATTCCAACATGAGAAATGTCTCCAGACGAGGTACTCGTAGATGGTACAGTCCACGAATCATTAAAATACGAGGTCCAGAATGGTACATTATTCAATGAGGAAGACACATTATTGGAAATGGTTCCAATAAAATCAATTGGTGCAACAAAGTCGAATGATCCCATCAAGGATGGATACAATCCTACGTCAATGTTCCCAGTTTTCGGTTGAGAATATTTGATCTGGGGAACAACAGTTCCTGGGGATTCTACAGAATTAGAACTAGGGAAATCTAGTTGATCGACCGTCACAATTCTTCCTTCATGTGGAAAGCAAATAACTTGAAACACGGAGGATATGATCACCTTCATTGCATAGATCCAATTCCTTCCTAGAAGAAGGTTGTAGTCGATGAGCGCACCAACCACCTCGACTTCAATAGGCACGAATTTCCCACCCAAGTGGACATCAAGGGAAGGGATAATACCATGCGGCCTAAATGACCGACCATTGAACGTAGTAAGCATGGTCATAGATTTAGACAGGGGAGGAGAGCCAAGAGATTTCCAACAATCCAACGACATTACCGAGGTGGAAGCACATTCGTCAACCACCGTGCATTTAACAAACTTATCCAATCACCTTACATGGATTTGGAAAGCCACATGGTAAGGTAAGCGAGGCTGGACATCAATAGTGTTGAATTTAATGACGCTAGGGATATTCTCATCCTGAACTCCCAAAGTAGATAAGAGGGCGTGTCACTGTGAAGGACATGCCTGTAATACCTCAAGAGTCGACATGGCACATAGAGTTTGGCCCAAATATTCTACAATAGAGTAGTTCTAGGCGGCTCGGGCATTGGGATTGTGCACCTAGTGCTTAAGAACACCTTTCAATATTCGTGGCATAGTATTGGGCTTCTCGATATGTAGTGAAGTGTTAGGAGGATGGGAGGCTCATTCCCCATATTCGGTTGTGGTCCACCATAATCGCATTGACGAGTAGCAACACTAACCTGAGATTGGACCATGTTCACGCATCTGTATCCACCGACATGAGAAGAAGACGTTGTAGTTTCATTAGTCCCATAGCCAGTAGCAGGAGCATTTGAAGCCATATTCTGATGGTGCAGAAGGGGATATTTCAACACAGCTGGGATCTATGCAAGATGCTTCAATGCTTCTTCAATTCGAGGACACAAGTGAGTTAGGTGATCCTCCCCACAAAGTTTGTAAGGGAATTTCAATTTACATCTTGGCTTATGATCCCCATCAACATTTCCGCCATCCTGAGGAGGGTTGGCGTTCTCTTTCCTAGTAGTGTTTCGAGTACTTCCATTATTTGAATTATTCCCACCCTTACGGTTGTTTCTCCCCTTCTTCTTTCCACCAAGTTGTTGGTTACCTGATGGGTTTGTCGTCTGTATAGAATGAACATTGGATGACTGGGTAGGAGTGGACGAGGCGTGAGCCTGTCCGGGGGTAGACTAGCTAATAGAAAATTGTTGCATTTGATTGGTAACCAAGTCTACGGGTCAAGTACTTGTGGATCCCACAATGCCATAAACATTTGGTCCAGGAATAGGGTTGGCTTCATGTCGTGAATGCGGTGCGTCAGGGATAATATCATACAGGATGCCCGATTGAGCGTAGAGTAAATCTAGCTGCTGGGCTTTGAATATAGCTTGTTCTTCTATTGTAATGTCGGACACTAAAACATCCTTAGATATGTATGGAAGAAAATACTTGAGGAAACATTCCAACATAAAATCTGGAGGAATGTTGGCTTTCACTAGCCTCTTCCGTCGACGCCAGTCCTGAATATGATCGGATATGTGCATGGCCTTGTTCTGGTGGAAGGTAGATAAAATATTGGTGCTAGTATCGTAGTGAACCAGCAACTGAAAGTGATCTAAGAAAACCAAATTTATCTCATTAAAACCCCTGTAGGTGCCCCTAGACAACTCAACATACCACTTCGTGGCTGCCCCCGTGAGGGTGCATTGAAATAGTCTCAGACGAATAGAGTCATGATTTAATGAATTTGAGGAGCACCAAAGGTGAAAAGTCGTAACATGACCACTTGGATCCTCACCACTCTTCCCTTCAAACTTCAGAATGTCAGAAGGGATCTTGGTAGGGACTGGAGGCCAAGAATGATCGTGACACACTAGATCATTCGTAAGCTTCGAAAGATTGGGTAGGTTCAAATGAGCAAGAAACAGGAGCGGTGGATGTGAAGCTGGATTAAAATATCCCAAAAGAGGCTGACCTTGCGGACCGTAGGGATGATATGAACCATGACCATGACGATAGGGATGATAACCGCCCCCACCCTGACCTGTATAAGGGTACAAAGGAATATAAGTGTTATGAGTACCATGGTGAGGAGGGTTGTAATAAGGACCATAACTGGATGCATTATAAGAAGGATTGTCACCATGTTGATGGGGCATATAAGTGCTAGTTGTAGTAGAAGCAGTCGAGTAATGACCATAATTATGAGGTACATTTCCGCCCCCAGCATTAGGAATGTTCCCACCCCCAACATTGGGAATGTACCCACCTCCAGTTTTGGGAATGTACCCACCCCCAATGTTGGGAATGTGTCCACCCCCGGTGTTGGGAATGTACCCACCCCCAGTGTTGGGAATGTGTCCACCCCCGGTGTTGGGAATGTACCCACCCCCGGTGTTGGGAATGTGTCCACCCCCAGTGTAGGGTATGTTCCCTCCTCCCATGTTGGGAATGTGCCCACCCCCAGTGTTAGGGATGTTCCCGCCCCCAGGGTTGGGAATGTGCCCACCCCCAATGTTGGGAATGTGCCCACCCCCAATGTTGGGAATGTGCCCACCCCCAACATTAGGAGGGACATGTTGGTTAGCATTCGTGGTCGTAGTCACATGTATATGTGTAGAAACATGCACGTTAGGTTGTGTAACGTGAGCCGTGTTATGTGAAGTGTTCCCACTAAAATGAGGGGCAATCCTAGGACGTGGTCCTCCCCCAATAGCTGTAGAGGCTGAAGGGACATGACCAGACGTAAATTGAAATGGAGCGGAAAAGGTCGTGTCACCCCCGGATGGAGCAGAAGTGGATGTGTCACCCCCAGAGGGAGCAGAAGAGGTTGTGTCTCCCCTAGAGGGAACAGAATGGGTGGCGCCACCGCCAGAGGGAGTGGTGCCCGCAGCTCCAAGGCTAGTATTAGCTTGACTACCCGACGAAGTGGACGTAACATTCGAGTTAAGACTAGGAATACCAAGTGAAGAAGGATTAGTGTTTGAAGGGTTCGTGGTGTCATTAAGATATGGAATCCCATATCGGAATCCATGTGGGTAAGTACCATGAGATGGGTTTGGCTCCGGGGGTGGATATGGCCCAAAATATGCAAAAATGACGTGTGGGGGTGAACCTTCCCCTCCAAGATCCCTAGGAGTGGAAGGAAGGAGCTGTCCATTGACATCCACCGACAGAGTCACGGGAATTCTTCCCGGTGTGCCAGATGCGGAAGTCATAATTTACTTGTGAAGTTCTTTGTAATTATAAAAAGTATCGGAAGAGATCTCCCGGTGTCTCTTATGAAAAGGACGTGCTACCTCATCAGCTAGTAAACCAACTAAACGACGAGACCGACGGATAGGTGGATCTTGCTCCACAATAACTCCAAATAAATAGAACGCCTCCTAACGGCCAACTATCGATCAAATAGCACACACCTAAAGAAACTACATCCAAATGCACACAAACAGGACTGGATCAAGGGACCTCCCGACACTACAGCCGGTATGTCTCGCCTAGGAGAGTCTTGAGACTCCTAAACTATAACTGGAGGTAACAGAATCAGTTATAAGGGTTCCCAGACTTACTACGTGCATAGGGTCAAATCCCTATACAACAGGAAACTGTGTTGTCCAACCCCTATCTGAATCAGGATACACACAGTATAACCACTACAAGCACCTTATGTGATACCTAGGTAAAGCAACTAAGGTCACCACAATATAACCAATGCTCAAGGGGACAGTCGCAGGTGGGAGCCATCGTATGGGCAGGGTAGCTAAGATCGAAACTCAAGAGGGCCAAATCCCCCAAGAGTCCCCATACACGAACAAATCTTGGAAGTATATCCCATGTTCAGCTAGTATTGGAGGGCTATCTCCGCAACCAACCTCCCATGACATCGTGCGTAACTCTGGTTTGAGTAGAGCTTCCTAAGAACACTGATGTATATTATGGGTTTCACCACTCCCTGGTCAGACACATAATGTTGGTTCAATAGTCTTGGATTGTTAACTCACAATGATCTATTCCAAGACTCTAAACCCAAGCTAGTTGGTGCACCCTATAAAATGAAAATCGTTTCTAATCAATTTTAATATTAAGCATTGATTTTAATGGCTATAATTACTCAAAGGATATGGTCGTGAAACTGATGATATATAAAACTCAATGGTATGCACAACCGAAAAACACTAGACTCAACTAATCAATAAAAGAGCATGCCACTAATATGACAATCAAACCAATGGTTCGAAATAAAATGCAATCTCTTTAACGTTTCAATGCACAAGCAAGTCCTAGATGAAATCTCAAGCACTCAGATGCAAAATTCAGTACATAAATCAAATATTTTTGTATTTTCTCTTATAAATGCAAGGAAAATGCAAAACAATTGTTTTTGTATTTTTTCAATATAATGAAATGAAAAAATGCAAGCAAAATCTAACTATTCAGTAAAGAAATGCAAAGTATATCAAATAGACAACCCAACAAAACCCAAACAGTAAGATTCAGCCAAGCTAATGAGCTATAAAACAAGAAATTGTGAAAAATCTAAAAGCTCAAAAACAAAAACAAAGAGGAGTTTCTGGTCATGAACAGAGCATAAAGCAATCAGGAAACAGGCCAACTAAGACTCAGGAACACTTAGAATCAACCCAGCAACCACCCAAGGCCAAAAATCAAACAATCCCGGAGTTGTACGCAACTGTTCAAAGAACAGTTGCGGGTAAACGCGGGCTATAGTTCACACAGAGACGGGTAGACGCGGTCAAGACTAAGTTGACCCGCGTACAGGGAAAAGAAAATGAGCCCAAAAAAGGTCAAACAACCCAGAAAAAGATAGTTTTCTACTGCAGATCCCGACGGCCAATCAATGATACAGAAGCTCGACAAACAACAACTCAAAATAAGGACAAATGCCTAAAAATACCCAAAAATGGATGTTTTCCCCAGTGGAGTCGCCATTTCTGTTATGGAGAAAACTTCCTATGGCTTGGGGTAGACCACAACAGACAACTGACTACCAGAAAATAACTCAATTCCCAATGCAATGCTATATAAATGACAATGCTAAGATAATGGAGAAAAGATCAACCTTCAACCGGATGTTCGAAGTAGATCCTCGTTGAGATTTCAACCTCTACACTTGAACCTACAGATTAGTCTCAACAACAAGTACAAGCAAGTGCATATAATATGTGAAAGACATTAGCATAATCAATAGCACGATCCATGATATCATAAGCGAATATAATCGAATGTAATTTAACAATATTCACAACATCAATTGGACAAGAAAATGAGTATTTCCATTAATGAATAACAAGAAGTACAATATACGACCTCTTGCCGGCAACCAATCTGAACCAAGAACTGGGTCTCTCCACTTATGCCTCCACCACTTTAATCCTCCATGCAATGGCAAATTCAAACTATGAAAGGAGTTTGGTAGGTGAACATAAGGAGTTCACAACAACAAGGATCAATGAGTGTAGACTCAAGTCACGACAAAAATCCACTAGAGTTATCTTGCTCTCTCTTTCTCCTCCCTTCCATACACCATAAGAGCTCAATATATAGCCTTCCAAAGGTAAGTGAAAGGTCGAATCGAGTCGTCTTGGGGTATATGGAGGGCCAAAGGTCACCCTAAGACCGCTTTTTGCTAGTAAAAAATAAATTTCTATTGGTTTTTACCATTTTACTTTTTGTCCGTGGGCTATAGTGGAACAGCCTGCGTGTACGTTGGCTATAGTGGAACACCTATCGTACAGGAACAAAAATAGGGAATTGTGTGTTCCTGGAGGATAAAATGATGGATCTAAGTCAATGGAATGGATCCTGAAGGCCAGTCAATGCTGATGCTCACAAGGTGGAAAATTACGCTATAACAAAGATAATGTAAAATTGGAGAAAAATAAAACAGTATTTATTTTTGCTTCCACTTCCTCCAAATTCCAACCACAAAAATTTTCAAACACAAGCAATAACTAAAAAGATATTTTGATCTTTTTTGTATTATGGATAATGGTAATACATGGTCAGATTCTCATAATTTGAAATGGAGTAATGCTCTCCAATTTCACATCCAAGGTTCATTTAGTCATCGTAAAGGTAAATGGTGGAAGTTTACCAAGTTTAGATTTATGTTGGAATGGATTTCATTATCTTCACCCACATTTATTTTAACATACTATTGTTATACTTTCCAAGATGCAGTGTATATTGTTTTATTTCAGCATTGATTGGTCATTAGTTTAGGTTGAATTGGTATTAGTTTGCATAGATCTAGCATATTTTATTCACAGTTTATAAAATTGATGATTTAATGTGTTCCTCAAGTATGGTTTCCCTAAATTGATCCTATCAGTGCACCTTGATTCGTTGCATTGGGTATAACCTTCAATCTTCCACTTATTGAATCCATAACTAAATTCATCGATGCTCTATTGAGATAAATCATTTTTTTTAATAATATACAATTGTCGGATCTATGATGGATAGAAATATTATATTGACGGTGTTTGTGCTAGAATTTGTTCCTAGACTACTACAGGAACAAGCTAGAACAATCTCACAACAAAAATAAATATGAAAGGATTTTTATGATTTTGGTTTGAAAATTTATCATCAAGAAAGAAAATCATCTACAAACAAAACACAAGTACTAAATCATGAAAGAATAATAAAAACTGAGCTGTTATCACATACAATATAAACTAGGAACATTATAAATTTAATACTCATTTCATTCACAAAATATAAGCATTTGCATGAGAAAATACATTCATCAAGAAATGAAATTATGCATTTGAGTAATCAAACAGATTCAAAATAAAACCAGCATGAGATATAAAAATGGCTTATAAGTATGTATATATCAGTATCAGTCTTAAAACTTACATAAGAGTCATCAGTCTTAGTTTGAGATATAATAACTATACAACCTTTCCTTGAGCCAAAATTCGAACCCTCTCTTCATTTATTTCCCTACTTTTATCCTTTTTCAAACTTAATTAGTTACATAACTGTCAAAACTAACTTTTAGGTCTGAGTTTCGAAATAGTTACAAAAGTAATTGTATTTTCAAACATAACAAAATTACTAACTATAATCACTTAAACTTCTTGACATCTGGCTACTAGAAAGTATTCAGAAATTATTGGCAGCTTCAACTAACATACTAACTCCTTCCAAAGCAAATGATTGCTTCTTACTCCGTTCTTGTTCTACTTCCAGGGTTCTGATTCTTTCTAATAATACCTCATTCTGCTGGTTCAACTTTTGAATTTTTTGGTTTAACTCTTCATCTTGACTCTGCATCTGTCTTTTTCTTTTGACAGCCTCCTTGGACACAACTATTAGCTCCTGATAATGTGTATTGATACCATCCAGATCCTCTCTAAGTATTTTATTAGTGACCACCAATCTATTATTAGTCTCATTAAGAAAAGCAATCTGGTACTTATGCTGCTCTAAAGTTTTCTTAAGGTGCTCGACTTCTGAGTCTATTTTTATGTCTCCCTGTAATGTAAAATCTTCACTTGACAACCAAGGAATGTCAATCTTCTTAAAAATAAGCTCATCTTCTTCCCCATCTTTGATTGTTTCTTGTGTAAAAGGAAACTTGGAAGACATACCCTGTTCAAAGTAGATAGAAGGTGGTTTCTATGAAGCTTTACCTTCTCCTTGTACTGGTTCTAATAAACCCGAATGCTCTTCTCCAACAATACTACAGGCGACTTACAAAGCATATGCGCCAACAAAAATAACACAAACTATTGATCAACAAATACTATGGGACGACTTACAAAGCATATGTGTCCAACAACAATATACTAACAAAGTAAAGACATGGGTTCCTAATAGCGGTGGTCATGGGTATTGTACGGATGACGGTCTAGGCGGATTAATGGAATGAGCTGAGATGATTAGAGGAGATGAAACTGATCCATACAAATAGTGTGGATTTCTGCGAAGTGGAAGGCAGTTTTAGTTGAACAAGAGGAGGATAACTACGACGGAAAAGAGGGGTTGCAGTGTGACTGAGAGGAGAAACTACGAACTAGTACCACAACTCGACGAGGATTCTAGTGACAAAGAGGATGAGTACCAGCTCATTTCCGAGGAGGAAGAAGGATATGAAGGACTATTCCTGACCCGAGGCTATGACACAACCACGACCTCGCATACATCTCTAAAGACTGAGGTAAGACCTAATATTTCTTCACATTTTGTTCCATCTAGTCAGAGTAGTGGTGGTAGTCCGAAGAGTTCTTCAATAGGTGGGAAGGATCCAAGTAGTGGTCCATTAGTAGTAAATCAATCAAATCCCCAGAGGTCTAGAATGGATGGGGACGACATGAAGTTGCCTATTTTCAATGGGAATGGATTAGAAGATCCAGAACAACACCAGTTCTTATGCAATGCAGTATGGACTGTGAAACAAGTTCAAGATGACAATGTCAAGCTATATCAGTTGATCACGACCTTCAGGGGTAGTGCCTTAGACTGGTTTATGAAATTTTCTAAATTTAATTGTAACCAACCTACGAATACCTTGGTAGAAGTCAAGGAGGGATTAAAGATCAAATTTAAGAAGCCAAAATCTGAATCTCAATTTATTACGGAATTGAAGGAAATCAAGCAAGCACCGAATGAGTCTGTTTGAGACTTTGACCAACAATTTAAAACATTGATGGCTCGTACAAGCTTTCCAATGAATGATATACAACATAAGGAATGGTTTATTACTGCATTTCTACCTCACATCAAAATTCCACTTATGCAACAAAAGATACCGATCGAACAGAGGCCTTTGGCTATGAAGTTAGAAGCATTACCTATTGAAGAGATTGGCATTTGTATGGCTCAAATCCAGTCGCAATTAGCAAAATTGTCTATTTAAATCCAAGATATCAAGAAGGGAAAACAAAAGTGTGAAGATGTTTGGTGCACTAGATGTAAAAAAGACATAAATTCCAAAGATCAATGTACAACGTTTCATGATTATCTTAATGCTAGTAATCTGAGTCCATTAAATCTTGTTGTCTGGTGTCGAATCTATCAGACCAAAGGACATCGAACAGAAGAATTCTACTTATTACAGAAGATGGTAAGTGATCCCTAAAACTTATGGTGTAAGTTCCATAGTTCTGTCAGACATGATGAGATGCACTATCGAGCATACTAGTTGCTCACTAAGAGAATTGCAAACACTTTTGTTATGAAGGGAGAAGGCCAGGCTGAGAGAAATAATGTATAGTTCAATCAATTGTGAGGTGGATTTAGAGGCTGTGGAAAAGGAGGATTTGGTAGAGGTCAAGGACAACTGCTTTGTTATAACTGTGGCACCCCTGGACATTATGATAGAGATTATCCGCATCCTGCTACATCTTGTACGTATTGCAGAGCACTAGATTATACCATTGAAGATTGTCCATAGCTTATAGTGAAGTGGCAAGTGAAGTAGAATTAGAATCAGAACACGAATCAAAATGTGTAGAAGATTTCGGCGGAACCACTACCAGTTCAACATACTTTCGCTGTTGTAACAAGAGGTGGTGCTTCGATGGGTGGAGATAAGAATAGTACTAGTAATATAAGGGACCCAAGGGTTAGGCTAGTAACCCAAAAAACACCACAGTTTGACATCCATAAGGAGAAAGGTATATTCTTTGAAGAACGAAAGGAATTTCTGAAGGGTGAATTGACATCCTCCCCCCTGCCCAATATTGAAGAAGAACCTATGTATGACATGTCACCTTGCTTCGACAAGTCTACACCCACGAATAATTTAGGAAAGATAAGTGCTCTTCATTCTTTCCTAAAATGGTGTTTAGATATGGTTAAAGATGAGAATTCCCTAAGGGAATTGAAAAGGTTAATTGGGGAATTAGAGGAAGAACTAGGACTCGAGAGGATTATTAATCATATTCAAAAAAGACTCAAGACTAGTCGAGAACTGTGACTTAATGCACATATTGGTGATTAGGACATGGATTTTGTTATTCTAGATTTGGGTTCAGATGTCAACATCCTGGCCAAGCAAACATGGGAGAATGTAGGTAAGCCAAAGTTAGTATGGTCACCTATCCAGTTATGAATAGCTAATCATCATAAAGTAATACCATTTGGTTGAATGGTTGGGGTTCCTGTCGAAGTGGTAGTGCTACGCACGTATGCATACTTTGAAGTGATAGAGATTGTCCACGACACAAACCTGTATCCTGCATTACTGGGGATTGATTTGGAAATTTAGAATCAAACTATCATAAACTTTAAGAAGAGAGTTTTGACATTTGAAAATGAGGATATTAGAGTTGTCGCACCTCTAGATCCAATGGAAGGGAAGAGATATGTAGAACCAGTCAAAGGAGATTACGATGCTCAAGATCTAGACAACATTTATAATGTATCCTCCAGGATCAATGACTATATCAATCCTACAACAGTTAGTACACTTAGTTGGCGAAGCGTTAGTTCATGTTCATCTAATTCTGGTGAAGCTCTTTAAAATTGGCAAAATAAGTTACACTAAGTTTCTATGTGAAGATGTGTTCATGTGACAAAGTCACTACATTGGGTGGGAATAGAGGTTTGTAGTCTCCCCACCTATGAAGGTTTACCCAATGTGGATTAGTTTATCAATGAATTTGAAGGAAAGGTGCTTGAGAAACAATGCTTATTAGCCCTGGATGTCGCCTTGAAAGTAACACTGGCAAGATGGTGGGATACACATAATAAATCTATAACTGGTTGGTCGTAGTGCATAAGATACTTAGAAATTTGGTTCGGAGAAGGGATCCCATATATTAGAGATAAATATACAAGACTTACTAGTCATGTTGATCATTTGGATTCCTGTAGTATTTCTGGTAGAATATACCCAGGAAAGAGTGGGTACACATGTTCATCCATACACTTGAAATTATTCTGAGAAGTTGGTATACGTCACTGGAGCTGCGATAAGGAATGATAGAATGGGGCACTCTGGCTACCAGTTTTAAACACGCATTTAAATATGAGGATGAAAATCCTACAATAGATGCTGCTTTGCAGAGAATTAAGGCTAAATTTTTCGAAGAAATTCCAGGACCAATGTCTAACCTGCCACATTAAAGAAAATGATGGAATGTTACAACATCAGTGGTGGACCAGAAGATGACGACCTGAGGGATATCCATATTCTAGAAAGTGAAGGAAGTAGTTATTTAAAAAGGCCAAACATATCATCAGATAAATTCTTGCACCCCTTGAATATTAAAAAGGTAAATATTGGCTCTACTGAGCACCCAAAGTTTGCAAATATAGGTGATTACTGGGATGATGAAACTGTGGGAAAAATTATTGACTTATTGCATGAGTTCCAAGATCTATTTCCTACTATATTTTCATAAATGAAAGGTATAGCTGGAGATCTGGGTGAAATGAAGATTCCTATGAAGCCAGGTGCTAATCCAATTAAGCAGCGGCCATATAGATTAAATCCATGATACAAAGAAAAGGTCATAGTAGAGCTCGACAGAATGCTCGATATAGGAATCATTGAGCATGTCGAAGATTCATAATGGATAAGTCCTATGGTGGTCCAAGACAAGAAGACTAGAGAGATCAGGATTTATGTTGACTTGTGGAAGTTGAACAATTCTTGTCTACATGATCCCTTTCCAACTCCGTTTATAGAAAAAGTGCTCGAAAGTGTTGGAGGATAGGAAGCCTACTACTTCACAGATGGATTCTCTGGATATCATCAGATTAATATTTCTAAGGAGGATCGACCTAAAACAACCTTTGTGACAAAGCGGGGCTGTTTTCAAGACACGGTAATTCCTTTTGGCCCTAAGAATTCCCCTGCCATTTTTTCACGGGTAGTTATCGCTTCCTTTAAGGAGTTTATTCATAAGTTTCTAGAAGCATATTTTGATGATTGGAAAATTTATGGGTTATTGAAGAATCATATCGACAATTTGAGGTTGATTTTAGAACATTTTCAACAATATCAAGTCTCTTTGAATACGAAGAAATGTATATTATGTGCTCCATTTGGTATTTTATTGGGACATGTTGTTTGTAAGCAAGGCATGCTAGTAGACCTTGCAAAGATTGCTATCATAGTTGATTTTCCTCCACATACTTCAGTTCGACAATTGAGAACAACCTTGGGTAATACATGATATTACAAGAAGTTTATTAAAGGTGATGCCCAGATAACAACACCAATGGAGAAACTGCTCAAGAAGGATGCAAAATTTTAGTGGGATGAAGAGTGTCGGTGGAGTATTTACACGTTGAAAGAAAAGATGGTTACAACACCTATTCATGGTATTTCCTGACTGGAAAAAAGAATTCCATGTCCATGTTGATGCTTCATCTATTGCTTTAGGGGCAACCCTTGCTCAACCAGGTGAGGGTTCTATCAACCACCCTATTTCATTTTCCATCAAGAAGTTGACCACTATAGAACGAAACTACACTACGACTGAAAGGGAGGGACTTGCGATGGTATATGCATTGCAAAAGTTTAGACATTATTTACTAGGAGGCCATTTTAAGATGTTTACTGATCACTTTGCCTTGAAGTACCTAGTCAACAAGCTAGTGTTGGGAGGGAAGATCTGTCAGTGGTTTTTGTTGTTTAGGAATATGATTTTGAGATTATAATCAAGCCTTGGAGGTTGAATGCAAGCCCCGACCATCTGTCCAGGTTGGAAACAGGTGAAAAACCAACTAGCTTAGAAGACAATCTTCCAGATGCGTAGCTCTTTTCAGTAAAAATGGTTGATGACTATTTTAAATATATTGTGACATTTTTGTCTACATGAATGCCACTAGAAGGATATATGACCTCCTAGAAGAAGCAATTAGTAGTCATGTCCGCAGAATATCAGTTGATCGCCAGTCAGTTGTATAAGTTGGGACTGGATGAAGTATTGCGTCACTCTATTTTGGAGCACACATGACCAATCATATTGTCTGAGGCTCATGATGGGGTGGAAGGAGGCCATTATGGAAGGAAAGATACAATGCATAATATCTTAAGAGAAGGATTATGGTGGATGACTCTTCACAAATATGCTAAAGCATATTGTCAGAACCATGACGTATGTCAGAGAATCGAGAAACCTTCAAGAAGAGATGAAATGCCCTTGGTGCCTTAGGTTACATTGCAAGAACTCGACAAATGGTATGTTGACTTTGTGGGACCTATGAAACCGCCAAGAAAAAGGACGGGATCAAGATATATTATCACTACAACAGATTATCTTACATGATGGGATGAAGGAGTGCAAGTTCGAGACTGCACTGCTGCGAATTTTTTATTTGAGAATGTCATTACCAGGTTTGGATGTTTGTGTGTCCTACTAAGTGATCAAGGTACAAATTTTGTTAATAAGACTATAGAGGCCCTTAATGAAGAATTCTAGGTCTAACATCATAAGAGTACTCCATACCACCCACAAGAAAATGGAACCATCAAAGTGTTCAATAAATTTCTGGAACATGAACTAACTAAAGTTTGTAATGTGAGCTACGGCGACTGGGACTTAAAAATCCCTGCAGTTTTATGGGACTATAGAACGACAAGTAAATGACTGACATGTCAAACACCCTTCAAGTTGGTGTATGGGAAAGAGGCTATAATTCCCATGGAGCATATTATACCAAGTTTATAAATAATTGATGCGTTTACAGTTATATCTAATACTGGTGCTATAGAAGAATGATTAGCGTAGTTACTTATTAATTGGAGGAAGACCGCCTTGTCGTAGGTTTTCATCAGTAGGTGTAGAAAGATCGAGAAAAAGCATGGCATGATCAACACATTTCTAAGAAGCATTTTTAGCGAGGTGACTTAGTCCTTCTCTATGACAACAAATTTTTCAAACATCCTGGTAAGTTACGGATTCATTGGCTCGGGCCATATGTTATCAGTTTTGTTACAGAAGGAGGCGCAGTACAGTTACAAACACTAGATGGTAAAATCCTTCAAGGATTGGTTAATGGGATCTAGATGAAGCCCTATAGGGATGGGGGTGTTGTTTCAAAGTGAAAATGATTTATTGTATGCCTGTACATAGAAAAAACAATTGGAAACCCCAAGTTTAATTTTTGTCATAGTTAGTTGCGTCGATGTACAGTTCTGTCGGAGCTTTATGGAAACCCCAAGTTAAAGTTACGTCGAAAATATCTTATCGAGGGTAGTTATGTCGAAGTTCCATAGTTGTCAATTGGAAACCCCAACTTCCTAGTATGTCAAAGTCTTTTTCTATATCGAAGTTGGTTATCTGTCAAAGTGTTAATTATGTCATCCGGAAACACCAACATACTATTTCTGTCGAAGTTATAATTCTATAAAATGTTGTGTGTTTATCACAATTCTACCTGTTGAAGTTCTGGAGTGACTTCACCTATCAAAGTTGTAGTTGGTAAGCATTTATTGTTGCATTTATGACAAGTTCTATAGTGGCGCTAGTGGGATTTTCGAAATAAATGATGAAATGATTGATTTGTGTGAAGAGATTTGTCACTTCCACCATCATCATTGGAGGATCAAGGACATTTAATTTATCTCAGGAATGACAGACGGATCACATGTGGGGGATAAAATTAAAAATATAGCTTCTCCCTCGCTCATTCTTCATTGTGAATTGAGCTATTACAGTCAAGCGAAGAAGCCAAAACCAAGTTTCTATGGTGTAATATTGTGCAATTGTGAGCTATCAAAATAAAGTTGAATTTTCCATTGGAAGTGAGTATTAGGGCTTTGTCAAGGAAGTCCAAATGTCGGGCTCTATTTCTATGAGTCCGGAGCTTCCTGAGATGATTTCCTCATAGGTTCCTGTGAATGTGCCCCTAAAGACAAGAAAAGAAAACAGACCCAATCCATAGCCGAGGACAAAGGAACACCATGACATTGGGGCATCGAATTTGGGCTTTGCGACCATCTTTCTAGAGTATGTCCCACCTCGCAATTAGAATTCCACACAAGTCAAATTGTCGAAGAATTCAAGGTACCATCTCGACACCGTTCCGATGAGAAAGGGAGTTATTGTACAAGGAAACATTTTGAAGAATATCCAGAAGCTATGGTACACAGACCATGATGCTAGTAATTTCGATGCATTTAATTGCACCCACTACATGCAGCCAATTATTACACCACAAGGCCATTCGATTGAGTTAGAACCTTAGTAATGAGCTCTTGGTGTCGCCAAAGCTGTCCTTTTTCCATTATTGCACCTGCCTCATTTCGGTCTTACTGCGAAGGCCAACGAATGTGTTAATAAACTCTTGTTATGTTTTCATGGAGGGTGCCTCTGGTTGGAAACCAAGGTATCCATTGATACAGACCTTATTTCTAGAATTATGGGTTTACCTGTTGATGTATATGTAACTTCGGAATGTATTTCATTTATATATTTATTGTACTCCTATAGAGATGTATTATTCCTCTATACAGAAGTGTCGTCATTTGTATTGACAAGTGTCGCAAGTGTGTTAACTTGTCGATGGGTTATTAGACCACCTTGTAATGGGTCGGCCCAATATAATGTGATATGAAGTTATTGTACCTAGCTAGACAAGTTGGCCCCATAAGGTTATTGGGCAAACAGGACAAGTATAAATAGATATCGGGAGATCTTTATTTGCATCACTCAGAACTCATTCTTCCTTTATTCGAAAAGTGGCGCACACGTGAGGAGGAAGATCATCTATCTCTGTGTATTTGGTTGTACTTTGGTTGAGCTATTGCTCTATCTATCTTTGAGGAAGTTGTGGGGTTTTTCACCTTAGGGTTTTCCCCACAGAAACTCTGTGTGTCTATTGTCTCTCATGCTTTTGCTTCTTGTGATGATTGACATGCTTGTTATGATTGATATGCATTGATATACTGTACATGCTATTCTATCAGTAAAGATCCTAGTGTATTGTGAATTAATGCTCAAAATTTAACATGGTATCAGAGCTAACCTGAGAAGAAGACATTGTGCAGTGATGGAAACTAGGGTTTCTTGTTTATTGGGTTTCTCTCCATAGATTTTGGAAAAGCAGTATAGTATATTGACTCTACTCATCAAGGAGAATCTATCTGTCCAATCAGAATTCAATTCTGAGCATTTTCAGATTTGGCCCTAAAAATTAGGGTTTCCACAAAAATAGGAATTTCTGAAATCTGAAGACATAGATGGAAGCTCCTTGGAAAAATCAAAGTTTAGAGCTTTGGATCGAGATTTTTGGCTAGGTAAATCTCCGGGAAACACAAACCCTAATTCAGGGTCCTCCCTAGTAAATTCGGGAACACAAAAAGGCAATTTTGAAGGGTGAAGCTTTGCAGATCTCAAATTCTGAATTCACCAAGCTGATCAGATAATCAAGGCGCATATTTCTATCCTTTCAGAAAGTTGAAATTCACTTTTTGAATTTTTAGGGTTTTTTTGACAAACCCTAATCCAGGACCAGATCTAGTTTTCAGCAAAGCAAGTGGTAAGACCTAAATCTCTTCTATTTCCATTTGAAGTACTCTTTAAGATGTCTCGCCACACCAAGCTTGAGGATAAGCTTGAAGGGGCTGATAACTTCCGAGCCTGGAAGTATAGGATTGGGCTAATCCTGGAAGAGAATGAATTGGACTCCTACATCAGCTCTGAGGTCCTTATCCCAGAGGATGAAGAGGCTAAGGTATTGCACAAGAAGAACTTGGTCAAGGCAAAGAGAATCATTGCTGATTCTATCAAAGACCATCTCATACCACATGTGTCATCTCTAAAGACACCCAAGGAGATGTTTGACTCCCTGACCAAGTTATTTGAAGGGAAGAACATAAATCGGAAGATGACTCTACGGAATCAATTGAAAGGGGTCAAGATGTTGAATGGAGAGACCATTCAATCTTACTTCTCCAAGGTATCTTAGATCAAGGAACAACTTGAAGCTGTGGATGAAGTAGTGGACAATGGTGAAGTAGTTATGACCACACCAAATGGCCTACCCAGGTCATGGGATTCCTTTATCCAAGGAATCTGTGCAAGAAAGAAGTTGGTCTCTTTCAGTAGAATATGGGAGGAATGCTCTCAAGAAGAAGCAAGGCTTGTGGCCCGAGAATAAAAGATGGGGAATGAAGATCAAGCTCTCACAGCTCACACTAAGGGAAGCAAGTTTAAGAGGGAGAGATCTCATAACAAGAAATATTCTCACCCTCATCACAAGAAGAAAGACATATCTCATGTTCGATGTTTTGAATGCAATGAGAAGGGACACTTTGCTTCAGACTGTCCCAAGAAGAATAAAGACAAAAACAACAACTTCAATAAGAAGAAGAAGAACAACAAAAGAAGATATCATGCTCATGCTACTGAGGATGATGAACCTCCCAGGAAGAAAGCTAGAGCAGAAAGTGATGATGATGACTCAGCAAGTGAAGAAGAGTATGTTCTAATCTCTGCTCTCACAGGTACTATCTCTCATGGTTGTAATGATTGGTTAATTGACAGTGGGGCTTCCAAACACATGGTTGGGTTTAAAGAATCTTTTATAAATCTATCTAAACATGAATCACCCCATAAAGTAAAACTTGGGGATGACTATCAATACCCTATCAAAGGAAGTGGTGAAGCCTCCTACAATCTAGATTCTAGAAAATCCTTGAAGATGAAAGAAGTTCTCTATGTACCTGGGCTCAAGAAGAATATACTCTCCATTTTTGCATTAGATGCAAAAGGTATGAGGGTTGCATTTGTAGATGGCCAAGTCCTATTGTGGCCAAAGGGTAAAACTATTGATGATGCAGTGGTGATTGGAGAGCAAGAGGGAGGATTGTATAAATTGAAAGGACAACCTGAACATGCCATGGTGCATGATTCCATGGAGCCAAGTGCATTTGGCATAGAAGACTTGCACACATGCACTACAGAGCATTACCAATTGCAAGTAAAGCTGTAGAAGGTCTTCCTGAAATCAAGACCAAGCATGAAGGTGTTTGCAAAGGATGTGCAAAAGGAAATAACATCAAGAAGGCATTTCCAAGCAGTGAAAGCAAGGCAAAAGATAGCTTGAAAATTATCCACTCCGATGTATGTGGTTTGATGTCATCCAGTTCTCTGAGTGGGTATGTTTACTATGTCTCTTTCATTGATGACTTCTCCAGAACGACTTGGGTTCACTTCTTGAAGAACAAATATGAAGTGTTGGATAAGTTCAAGGAATTCAAAACCTTGATGGAGAACCAAACTGATAAGAAGATCAAAATATTCAGATCCAACAATGGTGGAGAATTCACTTCAGGTGACTTCAAGAAGCTATGCAGTGATTCAGAGATTAAGAGGGAGTTGACTACTCCTTACAATCTACAATAGAATGGAGTTGCAAAAAGAAAGAATAGAACAATCATGGAAGCATCAAGGGCAATGTTGCATGACCAGGATCTACCTATGCATCTATGGGAAGAAGCAGCTAGGACTGCTGTATATGTGCAGAACAGAACACCCCACAATATATTGGACAACAAGACACCAGAAGAGGTCTTCTCTGGTAAGAAACTTGAAGTCATCCATCTCAGAATATTTGGTCGTCCAGTATACACTCATGTCCCAAAGGAAAAGAGGACCAAGCTAGATCCTTCAGGAAAGAAGGGTATCTTTGTGGGTTACAGTGAAAGCTCAAAGGCTTGCAGAATATACTTTCCAGGGTTCAAGAAGATTGATGTCAGCAGGGATGTGACATTTGATGAACACTCAGCATTCATCAAATCAAGGAAGACATCTGTTGAAGATTATGAAGAACCTAAGGAAATTAGATTTCAAGACACTACCATGACTGAAGCAATTCCAGATGCAATTCGTGAAATTGAAGATCCGCAAGAACCTGTAGATCCACCCCATGAGAATAAATCTCACAAGAGGAAACCTGCATGGGCGAGAGAGCTCATTCAATATGTAGAAAGATATGGAATTCCAGAAGAAGAACAGAGAGCTATGTTGCTTTACTCTATGACATCATAAACAAAGAACCTTCCAGTTATGAAGAAGCAATGGAAAAGAAAGAATGGAAGGATGCCATGGTCAAAGAATACCAATCAATAATGAAGAATGATGTTTGGGATGTTGTCCCAAGACCTGAAGGGAAGTTTGTTGTGACTTCCAAATGGATCTACAAGATCAAGCATGCTGCAGATGGTAGCATAGAGAAATACAAGGCAAGATTTGTAGCTCGTGGATTCTCTCAGAAAGAGGGAATAGATTATGAAGAAACGTTTGCTCTTGTAGCCAGGTACACTTCCATTAGATCAGTACTTGCTCTGGCTACAGCGATGACATGGAAGATACACTAGATGGATGTCAAGACTGCTTTCTTGAATGGTGTAGTTGAAGAGGAAGTATATGTGGAGCAGGCACTCGATTTTGAAACACATGACAGAGAGTCATATGTATGCAGATTGAAGAAATCCTTGTATGGCTTAAAACAAGCTCTGAGGACTTGGTATGGTAGGATGGACAATTTCCTATCTAGTTTGGGATTTACCAAGAGTAAAGTGGATTCCAACCTTTACTACAAGGTTGAGGAAGGGAATCCTGTGATTATACTCCTGTATGTGGATGACCTGTTTGTAACAGGAGATGACAGATTGATTGCCGATACAAAGAGGAATTTTGCTACCGAATTCAATATGAAGGACTTGGGGATGATGCACTATTTTCTAGGTATGGAGGTGTGGCAGAGTGCAAATGGATCTTCCTTGGACAAGGGAAGTACACAGTAGATATCCTGAAGAGGTTTGGGATGATGGATTGCAAGGCCATGGCCACACCTATGGCATCGAACCTGAAGCTTCTGTGTGATGCTTCATCTGAGCCGGTTGATGTCTCTATGTATCGTCAGATGATTGGGTCCTTGATGCACCTGACGAACATGACACCAGATATTTTCTTTGTGGTGAACACATTGGGCCAGTTCCCGATGGATCTGAGGAGTGTTCACCTGATTGTTGTAAAGCATATTCTGAGGTACCTGAAGGGTACAGTTGATTATGGGCTCAAGTATGAAGCGAATCAAAAGTTTAACCTGCAAGGTTATGTTGATTCAGATTGGGTAGGTAGTGCTGGAGATAGGAAGAGCACATATGGGTGTTGCTTCAGTATGGGATCAGGTGTGATCTCTTGGTTTAGCAGGAAGCAGTCCCGCGTAGCATTGAGTACAGCCGAGGCAGAGTATGTTGCAGCATGTTTGGCTAGTTGTGAGGTAGTATGGCTTCGGAAGCTACTGTTTGAGTTATTTGATCTCCCGCTGGAGGCTACTGGTATCTTTTGTGACAACCAGAGTTGTGTGAAGCTGTCTGAGAACCCGGTGTTCCACGATAGGTCGAAACACATAGAGATCAAATATCACTATAACAGGGATATGGTGCAAAGAGGAGCAGTGAAGCTTCTGTATGTTGCGACGGATGAGAAGATTGCAGATGTACTTACAAAGCCATTAGCCAGAGTGAAGTTTGAATACTTCAGGGAGAGGCTTGGTGTTCTTCAGATTGATGACACTTTGAGGAAGAAGTGATGGAGACATTTGCTGAATCCATTCCAAGCATGTTGGAAGGAGGATCCTTCACATGGCTGTGGATGTAAGCGTTGGATGATGAGCATCAGGATGATGCTCCAGTTACTACTTTGTATGCATCATGTTGGATGCTGGATATGATCAGTTGGATCATTTATATGTATGTATGTATGCATCATGTTGGATGCTGGATATGATCAGTTGGATCATTTATATGTATGTATGTACGCATCATGTTGATGTTGTATATGATCAGTTGGATCATTTATATGTATGTATGTACGCATCATGTTGATGCTGGATATGATCAAGTAGATCATGTATTTGTATATGTATCAGGTGGATACTTGTATGATCAGTGTGATCATGTACTTATGTATGTATCAGGTGGATACTTGTATGATCAGTGTGATCATGTACTTATGTATGTATCAGGTGGATGCATTATGTACATCAGATGGATGCATTGTATGATCAGGTAGATCATGTATCATATGTATCAGGTAGATACTGTGTATGCATAAGATGGATATATTGTTTGATCAAGGTGATCACAGATGACGAGCTTCAGGATGTTGCTCCAGATGATACGCATCAGGTTGATGCTGTGATGATGATCAGGTTGATCATGTGATGATGTACATCAGGATGATGTATGGTAAGTATCGGTTTGATACTCTATGGCCGTGGACAAGTTGTGCAGGTAGCATAGAAAAGATCTTGGGAGATCCTATAGTCTACGCTAGGATGCTCTTTCAAGGTTTTGCTACAAGTAGCATATAAAATATCCTTTAAAAACTGTACAGGTAAAGCAATGTGCTCGTAACATCCTGGGTTGCTCTATCAAGATCCTATAGTCTGCGCTAGGATTCTCTAAGTAGGTTTTGCTACAGTTTCGCATAGAAAAGATCCTTTAAAAACCGGATAGGTAGAGCGGTGTGCTCGTAACATCCTGGGTTGCTCTATCGAGATTCAGACAGGTAGAGTGTTGTGCTCGTAACATCTTGGGATGCTTTGAGTAGGTTTTGCGACAGTTCACATAGAAAAGATCCTTTAAAATCCAGATAGCTAGAGCAGTGTGCTTGTAACATCCTAGGATGCTCTATCGAGATTTAGACAGGTAGAGCTGTGTGCTCGTAACATCCTGGGATGCTCTGAGTAGGTTTTGTGAAGGTCAACATGTAAAAGAACCTATAGTCTGCGCTAGGTTTTGTTGATGCACGTAATCAGTCCTGGGATCCATAGTATGGCCATTGATGATGAAGACCTGCAGGTGGTGGGCCTACATCGAGTATGAAAAAGGACTGGCTCTGTAGAACTTCCTATGACGAGTAGATTCAGAGATTGGTTGAGATAGCAATAGCAGTGACGATGACGATGATTCATGCATCGATGACAATGATCCAGAGAAGAAGACTTGTGCTAGCAGATATGTGTCGAGAAATACCTTCCTAGTTAAGAGGGAGTGTTGATGTATATGTAACTTCGGAATGTATTTCATTTATATATTTATTGTACTCCTGTAGAGATGTATTATTCCTCTATATGGAAGTGTCGTCATTTGTATTGACAAGTGTCGCAAGTGTGTTAACTTGCCGATGGGTTATTAGACCACCTTGTAATGGGTCGGCCCGATATAATGTAATATGAAGTTATTGTACCTAGCTAGACAAGTCGGCCCCATAAGGTTATTGGGAAAATAGGACAAGTATAAATAGAGATCGGGAGATCTCTATTTGCATCACTCAGAACTCATTCTTCCTTTACTCGGAAAGTGGCGCACATGTGAGGAGGAGGATCATTTGCTAGTAGAAGACTATCTCTGTGTATTTGGTTGTACTTTGGTTGAGCTATTGCTCTATCTATCTTGGAGGAAGTTGTGGGGTTTTTCACCTTAGGGTTTTCCCCACGGAAACTCTGTGTGTCTATTGTCTCTCATGCTTTTTCTTCTTGTGATGATTGACATGACTGTTATGATTGATATGCATTGATATACTATACATGTTATTCTCTCAATAAAGATCCTAGAGTATTGTGAATTAATGCTCAAAATTTAACATTACCTAAGGTTGGGGTAGACCCATCACAGTTCTTTGCCAGGAAGGAAAGAGACAGTGATCTTGCGACAAGGATGAAAGAGAAATATAATTTGTCAAAAAGAAACAGGGGCTTCGATGTATCCTCTATTAGCGACCAGGGTGTACAGTTCACTGCCAAATTATTAGAAACCAAGTTTCTAAGGAATAATAGACCAAACCAAGTCACTACGGCTATCATTGTTGTGACAAAGCAGTGTGCATAGGATATAAAAATGAATTGGGATACATTCCTACTTAATGAGTTTCTTGCATATTGTGCGGATGCATAGGATAGAAGTACACCATTTACCTATTCATGGATGTTGTTGCTGATCTCATTTGTTGGATGGTCGGAAATAGCTAATTACCAAGGTATGTAACAAATTGACCCATGTCAATGTTCAAGATACATGAATTTATCGTATTCTGATATCAGGAGCAAGAAATAAGAAAGCAATGTGTCACTATATGATGTAGCTGGAGGCATTGAGATACCAAGTATCGATGAAGATGTGGTGGCTAAGTATCGCAGTGTGGCAAAGTTCAAAGTCGTGCCCCACCACATGTATGTGCAAGCTAGAAGGGACCCACAACAACACTGATTAGTGATAGGGTTCAAACTGTCGAATGAAGAAGTGGATGCGATGATTCACGACAGGCCACTAAAGTGGAAAGTACCTATTGATCCTAACAATATATCACCAGATCCGTCATAGCAAGACCATCAAAAGGACAACACATATATCCAATAGAAAACAAGTCAGAACACTCAACAAACTGAAAGAGGAGGTGATGACCCATAGGACCAACAATCTAGTCAGACTCCTACTAACCAGAAATTAGGAGAGAAGCAGAAAGGTGAAACATCAAAGCAAGGAGCAAGGAAAAAACAAAAATCACAACGACATGAAATTGTCTAAGCCTTGACGAACGATGATATTAACATCTTGTTCGATAGGATGACAAAATTTGCAAAAGAGAACCGCAGAAAAGCAGAAGATAAAACAATCCAACTATTCAGCGACGTCACTAATGTCTTGGATACGATGTGTCAGGAAGTAAGGAAGATCTGTATTTCAGTTTTTTCACAGGTCGAACCATCATGGGTCGAAGCTGAGCATGACGAAGAGGAAAAATATCAAGGCGCACCACTTCCCCCTGCAGAAGGAGTGGTAAAAATGTTTCCACGAGCAATCACATTTGATGAACCTAGGACTAGTGTGGAAATTCCAAAGTCGGGCCATGCAGACATCAAATTACTTGCATTACCTCCTTATATGTTGCACCGGTTACATGAAAGTGTCACAAATGAAATCAAGACAAGAAAGGGCTCTTTATTGGATTTCCTGAAGGGATACAAGAACCAGGCGGCTACATTAAAGGATCTGAATGCTGAGCTTTAGCAGGACAAGGACCTGCTGTGAAAGGAGAAGGATAAATTTCAACAATCTATCCAAGATGCATGCAAAGCAATACCTAAGGCTGAAGTTATTGAAGAAATGACAACAGAAGAGAAGGTACAATGTTGAGAGATGGTCATATCTGGATAACATCTGAAGGTGCAAGAGTTAGAGGCTAAGTTGGAGCCGAGCACCCCACCTGAAGTGGCTGAGCAGTGATGAGCAAGAATTTAGGAGGTTGTTCAGAGACTTCAAGCAGTGAAAACTCAGTCCATGCAGATGTACGAAACAATGTCTCAGTCCTGGGATGCCTTATTTGAAGATGATGAGCTATAAGAGGTACAAACGAAGCTTGGGGCTGCTAAAGGAAAGATGAGCACTTTACATGAGTAGTTGAAGACTCCTCCTGAAGTCCAAAGAATGAGCAGAGCCACCAAAATCAAAGAGCTGCAGCAGGAGATCAATCAATTGATATTGTAGCATAGGAAGTACATAGAGAGAGTCCAGACACTTCAGCCTAAGGACCAACATATATTAGAGGACATTGGAAGCAAGCATACTTCCATCCAGTCAACATTCACTTAGGATGTCAAGGTCAGACATATGCATATTACTGCAGAAGTGGTAGAAACTATTGTCCATAAGAAGAATGAAGTCTAGTAGTTGGTTGAAGCAAGCAAGAGCCGCTATGAATATTTTCTATCGAAGCTACAGGAACCTGACTCATACCCCTGAAATGGCTCAGGATGGGCCACATGTGAGTGTTGGGGTCCTGTTGAGCCTAGCTTTTTGTGAGGTACCATTTTTGACAAAACAGTTTTGGTGTGGACAAAGAGGAAGTGGAAGTGGTTAAGCAAAGAGGTAAACTTCGACGAAGTGGCCAAGAAAATAGGAAAACGGTCATATTGACCAAGTCAATGGTCAGAGTTGAGTCAGTTAGTTAGGATTGGTCCACATTATAATAATGAGTAGGTTAGGAAGTTAGTGGGGTAGTGGGAGAGGGGAAAGCTTAGTGTTCCCTATAAATATGTAATAAGAAGGAATTTTTGTGGTTACGTTCAGGTAGTAGATATGGCATGTAAAACTAAGATCCTTCATGCCCTGAGCTCTGATACCATGTTGAAATTTGGTTGAGATTTGATCTTTAATTCTTGTAGATGCAGAGACTTGAAGCAATGAGACAATTCAATCCATGAAATTCATACAACCATAACACAAGATATAACCTAGGGAAAATACTCAAAATTATGAGAACAAAAACCCCAACAATTCTTCTCAGTATAATATAATGGATAGAAGAGAATGATTTATTTTACAACATAGCAGATTGATTTCGGAAGATAAGAGAACAACAAACTACTTGATGAATATATAGAAGCAATAGAGAAAAGAGATCAATCGGATGTGTGCCCAACACAACAATAACAAGCACGAACACTAACTTACATAAATAGAAGTGCCTTTCCTTCAATGGAGAAGAGAATTCACTTCACATTGGATTCAACAATCCTGTATAACATATTTATACATTATTATCTTCTGTTTTTAACTTCTAACTTCAGGAAAAACTCGCCCTCAAACTGGATGTATTAATCTTGCATGGAGTGTTGCGCCCCACTTCTCATGCAGTGCTTCATCTCTCTGAGTTGTCACTTAGGATGAGCTCGCCTCTTAATTGGAAGATTTCCCACTTAGTTAGGTTTCTAACTTAAGTGTCGACATGCAAGTGTCACAAATCATGTGTCATATTTTAGTTTAACATAAGTGTCGTCATGCAATAACACTTAGTTAACTAGATATTCTCTTTAACTGAAGTGTCTTCTTTTAGTTTAACTAAAGTGTAAATACTTTAGTTAACTAGTCCCTTTTATTTAACACTTAGTTAACTAAAATCATGCCAATTGATTTACTTGAAGTGACCACTATGAGTTCTTTAGTTAACTAAAACATATCTTTAACTGAATCATTGATACTTAACTGAAGCTTTAATAATTCGAGTTATCTTTAATTAGTTGAAGTGTCTGCATGGGCAATTTCGAATTCTCTTGATCTCTATGCTTTATCTTTTATTTCTTTATCTCTTACTGCGTGGTCAACACGTGCTAACTTTAATTATCCATCACATTACATTATACTGAGAATAATTATTGGATGTTGTGATCATATTATATTATTCCAGACCAAATGATCATATGATAAAGTAATTCACATTAGAGGTGATCAATCTCTAAACTAGACTTAATAGAAATCTGGTGATCATAGTTAATAATACATCACAAAACATTAAATGCTTTTAACAAGTAAATCATAACCTTTATACAGAAGGTCCACCTCTATACGGGAGGTCCATATCATGGATACCTTTATACAGAAGGTTCACCTCTATACAGGAGGTCCATCTAATGGATACCTTTATACGGAAGGTTCACATGATAATCATGACTTGATACACACAAGTTCAGAGCCTTGTCCAACAAGACTTTACAACATCATTACTTTGATCAATTACCTCTATACGGGAGGAATAAGATTTACACGGAAGGCAATCAAAGTGTTCACCTCTATACGGGAGGATCAATCTTGGATACACAATATTGGTTTGGAGAATGTCTCCTGATGATGTACATTTAACAAGAAGTTGCTAATAAATCTACAAAAATGTTGTTTTTATGAAGGAAGAATTAGTAATTTGGGTTTTGTAATATCCCCACAAGGATTGAAAATGGACCCTTACAAGGTGAAGGCAATTATGGATTGGCCAATACCTCAAAATATAAAAGAGGTAAGAAGTTTTCATGGTTTGGCTAGTTTTTACAGATTTGTTTTAAGGAATTTCGGTGACATATGTCCACCACTGATAGCTTGTATGAGGAAGGGATAATTCCAATGGAATGGCACTGCTCAAAGAGAATTTGAAAAGTTGAAGAAAATGATAACAAAAAGGATAGTGTTGGCGTTATCGGATTTTAGAAAGTTTTTCAATTTGATTGTGATGCTAGTGGCACAACCATAGGAGTCGTGGTTATTCAAGAAGGGAAACCGGTTTCATTTTCTAGTGAGAAGTTAAATGAGGATAAGCATAAATATTTGATCTATGACCAAGAGTTTTATGCAATAATATAGGATTTGAAGAAGTGGAGGCATTACTCGCTTCCTAAACAAATTGTGTTGTACACTAATCACCAGGCTCTAAGATATTTGAATAGTTAGTCGAGATTAAATTAGAGACACATGAAGTGGGTAGATTTTATGCATATTTATAGTTTCGTATTGAAGCATAGATCGAGAAATTCAAATAGGGGAGTTGATGCATTGAGCAGAAGAACCGCACTGTTATCTACCATGACCATGGAGGTAATATGACTATAGAAAATGAAGAGTTTGTATGAGACATATCTAGATTTTTCTAACACATGGAAGATCAGCAAGGAACCATGGAGTGGGGATAGAACACCCTACTTGGATTACTTCATCCAAGAAGGATTACTATTTAGGAATCATCAACTATGCATACCATGGGGAACAATAAGGGAGAATTTGATATGAGAACAACATAATGGAGGATTGAGTGGACATTTTTGAACTAATAAAACTAAGGCATTGAAGTAGGAGAAATATTATTGGTCGAGTTTAGCTAAAGATATAAAATATGGGTTGGGAATTGTAGAATTTACCAACAGGGGAGAAGTCAAACATTGGATTGTACACACCACCACCCATATGAGAGGTACCTTGGGAGGACATCAATATGAATTTTGTGTTGGGAATGCCAAGAAACTAACAAGGTAATGATTCCATCTTTGTTGTTGTTGTGAGATTTTCAAAAATGTCACATTTTAATCCTTGTAAGAAGACAAATGATGCAACCAATATAGTTGTTTTATTTTTCAAAGAAGTTGTTAGACTACATGGATTACCTAGGAGTATGAATTTAGACAAAGATAGCAATTTTATGGGGATTTTTGGAAAACATTATGGAAGAAGTTGGATACCAGATTACAATTTAGTATTGCATATCATCCACAAACAAATGGTTAGACTGAGGTCGTGAACAAAATCCTTGGAAACCTATTGAGGTGTTTGATTGTAGACAAACCAAGATGATGTGAGAATATTCTGGCACAGGCCAAGTTTGCATGCAATAATTATGTGAACAGGTCGACTGGGAAAATTCCATTTCAGATTGTGAATGCGAGATCACCAAGAGGGGTCATATACTTGGCATCATTTCTCACAAAAGTACAAAGAAGTGCATATGTAGAGTCATTTGAAGACCACTTGAAATATATTCATGATCAAGTCCGAGAGAAACTATAGAAGAGAAGTCAAAATTATAAGCAAAAAGCCAACCTAAATAGGAATGAAAAATCATTTGAAGAAGGTGATTTCGTCTTAGAACACCTAATAAAAAATAGGCTCCCATGAGGACTATACACTAAATTGAAGATGAAGAAGATTGGGCCTTGCGAAATTCTAAGGGAAATATCATACAGTGCATGTGCGCTGGATTTTCTCGAAGGAATTTTAGAGGAGGATGAAGAGTTTATTATAGATTGGCGTGAGCAAATGTCGTAGTGGAAATAATTTGAATTCAAATAAATATTGGAAGAAAAAACAGTTGGGTGCACCAATTTCCAAAAGACTAAGGAATACTTAGTTCAATGGAAAGATAGGCGTATTGAGGATGCCACTTGGGAATTGGAAGCAGAATTATAGGAGATTGGAACCCTTAAACGTTTTGTGAAAAGGGGTTCACTTTTTCTAATTAACTAGGGAGAACTAATGTTGGAGCATCGAAACCATCCATCATAAATTCAAAATGAATAATATCCATTGGATAAAACTAGGGAAATCATAATGTGTTTCTCGAAAGTGTGTAGTTTCCCAAAAGTGTGTTGGTGAAAGAATATCAGGAGTTACCTAGCATAGTTGCAGAGAAGTGCCATCAAAGAAAGGCCAACAGCCCAAGTCTGAAAGTGCATAAGAAAAAGGGTGTTGAAGGTTTTGCACATGGTTCGCATCGAATGCACATCAGAGGAAGGTCCAATGGGAAAATCCTGAGAGTGAATCGGGAGAAGCAACAAAGGACTAGCAGAGGAGGCTAGATTCAACATGTTTTAATGTATTGGATTTTTAATAATGGAACCCTTGGAAATGGAGGTCGATTGGTGAAGATTAATTAGAACATTGGAGATGACATTTTGGTACGGAGTTGTCAGGGTGGAAGTATGATGAGTGTAATTGAAGTGACAAAGGAACACAACCAACAACTCGAAGCTAGTAAATATTCATAGGGATGAATATAGAGTTGAAAGGCCAAGAAATTTAATGAAGGGGTTATTTCAAAAGGTACAAGATTTAATGGAATATCTAAGAGATCAAACCACCATACGAATTGGAGGTTGGGATCGAAGAACCCATAAGATATTTGGAATTATTCATTAAATTGAAAATACCAAAGTTTAGTAAGGAATAGTGCGTGAATCTTGAGGAAGTTTCTAGTTGAGTCCGTAGAATAATTCTCTAGTAGTGGGGAGAATAGATACAAGAAGGAAGGCCACAAAACAATCACTATAGTAGAAGAAAGATAACAGAGGATAAAATAGAGTTTGAATTTGTAATTTTAATATGGTATATTGTGGGCCACCTAAGACTGAGACCAGGGGAGTAGATGTTGTATGACATTGTAATTAAAAATTTCTAGGTTAATGATTTGGTAGATAAGTTCAAATGCCTTGGAGCCTTATTGTACATTGTGTACTAATACTAGTGTGTTATTGTTCTCTATGTATGGGTGTCCTTTAATGATTTTTTTGTGCATTCTGATCCACAAGGCCATGTAATAGGTATCCCACATTAAGTGGTATCAAATCATGTTGTGTCCTACGAGTGAACAATTCTAGCTAGGGTAAGCACTGGGTAGAATTATTCTAGGGAAGTTACAATTTCAATAAAGAATAGTGTTGGGTAGAACTATAAAGAGAAGGGTTCAAGTAAAGAAATTATCGCTCACAGAGGAATACTTGTCTGAGGAAGGGGCGGAAGAGAACATGATGGACTGTTGATGAAGCTAGACTTGAGGAAATATCTCAAATAATTAGGGTTTTACTAGAAAGGATAGAAGTTGTTGAGACTAGTCAAGGGAGAGAAGGTGCAGTTGAGGCTCAGGATGTTAGTGATAATGAAGTAGAAGTTGAACATCTCCAAGAACATGGTGAAGAAGTTGAATACCTTGGGGAGAGGATTATAAAATCCCTAACATATTTAAGAGGGAAATCCAATATGGAAATGGATACATACTCTAAGAGTTTGGACCCAGAAGAGTTGATTGATTGGATTAGGGACATGGATAAATTCTTCAATATGGAACAAATTAAGGATCCTATGAGTGTAAAAATGTCTTTCCTTAAG
This sequence comes from Larix kaempferi, assembly GCA_027924585.1. Lineage (NCBI taxonomy): Eukaryota > Viridiplantae > Streptophyta > Pinopsida > Pinales > Pinaceae > Larix > Larix kaempferi. The sequence goes on from BSBM01000727.1 coordinate 6,689,029, forward strand.
TTGAAGGGTCATGTGTCTTTATGGTGGGTCTCTGTGCAGGTTGACAGATTGAAGAAAGGAAAATATAAAATTAGAACTTGGGATAGAATGGTGGATAAATTTAATGGTAAATTCATTCATGTTCATTATGTACTGAATTTGTACAATAATTTGTAGAATTTGAGATAGAAGGAAATGACCGATTAAGGATTATAGGGAGGAATTTTCTAGATTGTCTATAATATCTGGGTAGAGTGATGAAGCAGAGGAATTTATGGCTAGATACATAAATGGGTTGAAATATTCTATTCAATATGAGTTAATTATTGTGAGAATTAAAACTATTGGGAAGGTATACCATATTTCCCTGAAGGAAGAGGAGAATTTGTCAAGGAAGAACCCCATTAACAAAGGAAAAGAAGTAGTTATAGGTAGTAGTAAGTTTGCATCTGGTTAAGGACAAATTAGTGGACCAAAAATATATGAAGGAACCAATGATGGTAGAAAAACACAGGAGTCCATAAGGAGAAACAAATCCTATAGAGGAAGAGAAAACTCTAGTGGTAGGAGAATATGTAAGCCTATTGTAATTTTTTATAAATGATAGACACCCATACATAAAGCATATGAGTGTCCTGAAAACCGACATACTACAAGGAAGCAGGAGATTCTATTAAAACGCAATCTTCCACCTTGTGAGAATCAACACTCTTTGGCCTAGAGGATCCATTCCGCTGACTCAGAACCATTTTATATCCTTCAGACACTATTTTTCCCTATTTTCTCCCTTGTACGCTTGCTGCATCACTACAGCGGGTGTACCCACGAGTTGCATCACTATAGCCCGCGGGTAGCATGTAAAATGGTAAAAATCACTAGTTTATTACTTTTTACTCCCAAAAAGCGGTCATTGGGTGACCTTTGACTCTCCATCTGCCTAATAAACACCTCGATGTGTCCTTTCACTTACCTTTGAGAGGCCTATATATTGAGCACATATGGCTTATGGACAGGAGGAGAAAGAAGAGCAAGAGAACTCTAGTGGATTTTTGCCCAATCTTGAGTCTACACTCATTGATCCTTGTAGTTGTGAACCCTTTATGTTCACCTTCCAAACTCCTATTTTGGTTTGAGTTTTCCATTCCATGGAGGATTGAAGTGGTGGAGGCACAAGTGGATTGATCCAGATCTTGGTTCAGATTGGTTGCCGGCAAGAGGTCATATCACATTGTACTTCTTCTTCTTTATTAATAGAAATGCTCATATTCTCATCCATTAATGTTGTAAATGTTGTTTATCTTACATTGGGTTGCATTTACTTGTTATATCATGGGCCATTGCTATTGATGATGCTAATGCCATTTATATATTATATGTACTTGTTGTATATTGGTTTTCAAGACTAATTTGCAGATTCAAGTGCACGGAGTGAAAAGCTCCAACTGGGATCTACATCAAACGTTTGGATCGAGGTTGGTTATATTCTTCATTATCTTAGCATTGTCATTTATATAACATAGCATTGGGAATTGAGTTGATTTCTGGTAGTCAGCTGTCTATTGTGGTCTACCCCAAGCCATAGTGAGTTTTCTCCAACACAGAAATGGCGACTCCGCTGGGGAAAACATCCATTTTTGGGGATTTTTGAGCATTAGTCCTTAATCAGAGTTGTTGTTTGTCGAAGCTCTGTGTCACTTATTTGCCGTTGAGATACAGTATAGAAAAATTGCTTTTTCTGAGCCATTGGACTCTTTATTTCCCAATTTACTTTTCCCTACCCGTGGGCTAGCTTAGCTCTACCTGCGTATACCCACTTCTATTTACTATGCTGCTCGCAGGTACCCGTAGGTATTCCTTCGACGGTAACGTATGACTCCGGCTTTGGTTGTTTTATGACCTTTGGTTGTTGTTGGGTTGGTTTTGGTTGATCCTGAGTCTTTGTTGGCCTGTTTCTTGACTATTTCATGCCTTGGTTGTGACTAGAACTCTTCTTTTCTCTTGGTTGAGCCTTGTTGGTTTTTTCCTTTTGAGCTCATTCCGTTGGTTGAGTCTTACTGTTTGGTATCTGTTGGGTTGTCTTAGTGATCTCCTTGGCATATCGGTGACTAGATAGTAGGATTTTGCTTGCATTTTTCATTTCTTTATATTGAAAAATACAAAAATACACATAGTTTTGCATTTTCCTTTTGTTTATAAGAGAAAATACAAAAAAAAAATTTGCTTTTATGTATTGCATCTTGCATTGAGTGCTTTCTGCCTTCATTTAGATTCTGATTGTGCATCGAAAAATATAAAAGGATTGCATATTTATTTCGAAACCGTTGGATTGATTTTTCATGTTAGTGGCATTGTTTTCATTGGATAGATGAGTCTAGGATTTGACGATTTTGCATACTATTGAGTCTTACACATCACTAGTTTCACGATCATATCCCTTGAGTAATCACAGCCATTCAAATTAATGCCTAATCTTAAAATTGATTAGACCGATTTTATTTATAGGGTACACCAACTAGCATAGGTTTAGAGTCTTGGAATATATCATTGTGAGTTAACAATCCAAGACTACTAGACAAAACATTAGGTGTTTGACCAGGGAGTGGAGGAATCCATGGTATATATCGGTGTTCTCAGGAAGCTCTACTCAAGCCAGAGTTAAGCACGAGGTCATGGGAGGTTGGTTGAAGAGATATCCCTCTGATACTAGCTGAGTGTGAGAGATATTTCCAGGGTTTGTTTGTATCTGGGGGTACCGGAGGTTCATCCTCTTGTGCTTTGGGCTTAGCTACCCTGCCCATACGACGGATCCCACCTGCGACTGTCCCCGTGAGCATTGGTTATATTGTGGTGACCATAGTTTCCTTACCTAGGTATTGCATAGGGTACTTGCAGTGGTTATGTTGTTTGTGTCCTGAGTCAGATAGGGGTCAGGCAGCACAGTTGTTGTTGTATAGGGACTTGACCCTGTGCACGCAGTGAAGTCTGGGGGCCGTTATAACTGATTATGTTACCTCCAGCTATAGTTTGGGAGTCTCAAGCCTCTCCTAGGAGAGACATACCAGCTCTAGTGTCGGGAGCTCATTTAGCCACTCTGTTTGTCTGCTCTTGGCTGTAGTTTCTCTAGGTATGTGCTTTTGATTTACTTTTTTTGATCGATAGTTGGCCTTTAGGGGACGTTTTGATTCTATATTCTCTCCAGAGATATTGTGGCGTCGAGTCCTACTCTCTGTCAATCCCATCGGTTGGATGGTTTAGAACTTGCCGATATTTCATGCCGCATTGCTAGGGGACGCCAGCAAGCTCCCTCTGAGTCTTCAGATTCTTACGAGACATACATCCTAGACGTCATGACTGCTGCACACTCGGACACTAAAGAAATACCTATGAATCCATCAGGTAGATTCAAACACACTTCAGACTCCGCTACTCCTCATGAGGCATGGGGGGGAGATCCACCTGAGATTCAACGTAGTTTTTTTGGTCCAGACCCACTCGAGGATGACCTGTTCGTTCCTTCGTTTCCACACAATTATAGACACGGGATGTCAGAGTTACATGACGACACTGGTCCTACGGTCAACCCAACCGCATTCTCTTTTGGCATGCCTAATTCTAGTACAGTTGATCCTTCCACTACGTTTGGTAGTCACGCTGGCACTAGTCATGGTGTTAGCCATACTATACCCCTTAGGGGCACTACCCTCACTGGGGGCACTACATTGTCCACTCACACACATAGTATGGGGACCGGTCAGATTCCTCCTAACTATGCTAATGTTGGAAGACGACCACCTCCTAGGGCTACCCAGCCTAATAGGAACACTGTGTGCAACATGACTTGTCATCCACCACCTAATACACATGCTGCTACTCGTCAACCTAGGACTACCTTCGCAAATGTTAATGCTCCTCCTAACCACGGGGGTGGACATATACCGCATACTTTTTCATCCACTGCCGCCACTAGTAATGCAAATGTAGGAGGTGGGAATATATCCTATCCACATGGACATAATTCCACCATCCTTGCTACTAGTAACGCCAATGTTGGGGTTGGGAATACATCTCATGCTTTTGGTCACCACACAACTTCTCAAGATGATCCTATTGCTGGGGGTGGGAACATACCATACCATTATGGTCATTACAACTCGGTTCCCGCTACTAATAGTATGTACATGCCCCATACTTATGGTGGCAACCCTTACTACAACACAGTCGGTACTGGACACTAGTATAACCCACCCCAATATGGTGCCCAAAACACGTATATACCTGCTTACTCTCATATCAGTCAGGCAGGAGGAGGATACCAATCCTATGGCCATGGTCAAGCTTATGGTCCGTCAGGTCCTCATTATCAGTAGTTTAATCCTCATGGTCAAGCTTTTGGTCCATCTTATAATTCGGTTCCATTCAACCAACCTTTTATGGGAGCTTATAACCAAGCTTTTCAGCCACAGCTCCTGTTGCACGATTGAATCTTCAGGATCTTTCGAAGATGATGAATGATCCGGTGTGTCACAACCCTAGTTGGCCCCTGGTCCCTACCAAGCTCCCTTCGGACATTCCTAAGTTTGAGGGGAAAGGTGGTGAGGATCCGGGTGATCATGTCACGACATTTCACCTTTGGTGCTCCTCCAACTCATTGAATCACGATTCCATTAGATTGTGACTATTTCAACGCACCCTCATGGGGGCAGCTGCAAAGTGGTATGTCGAGTTGCCTGGAAACACTTATAGGGATTTTAACGAGATTGCTTTGGTTTTCTTGGATCATTTCCAGTTGCCGGTTCGCTATGATATTGGTACTGAACTTTTATCTACCTTCCGTCAGAATAAGGCCACACATATTTATGACCATGTTCAATAGTGGCATCGACAGAAGAGGTTAGTGAAAGCCAACATTCCTCCAGAGTTCCTGTTGGAATGGTTCCTCAAGTATCTACTCCCATACATTGCTAAGAATGTTTCGATGTCCGGCATTGTGACTGAGGAACAAGTCAACTTGAAAGTCCAGCAGTTAGACTTACTATACTCTCAGTCTGGAATTTTGTACGACATTATTCCTGATGCATCGCACACATGCCATGAGCCTCAGTCAGTTCCTGGACCGCATGCCGATGGCATCATAGGATCCACAAGCACTCACCCTGTAGATTTGGTAGCTAATCAAATGAAATTTTTTTCGCTAAACCAGTCTACTCTAGGATAGGTTCACACCTTGTCCACTTCCACCCCGTCGTCCGATGTACACAATGTGAAATCGACGAACCAATTAGGTAACCAGCAACCTGGTGGTAAGAAAAAGGGGAGAAACAACCGTAAGGGTGGAAACAATGGGAACAACAATAGAAATCAAAATACCCCTTGTAAAAATAATGCCAACCCTCCTCGGGAAGGTGAAAATGCTGGTGAGGACCGTAAACCTAGGCGTAAGGTGAAGTTTCCTTGTAAGCTTTGTGGGGAAGATCATCTTACTCACTTATGTCCTCGAATCGAAGAAGCATCGAAGCATTTGGCACAGAGCCCAATTGTGTTAAAGGATCCCCTACCTCATCACCAAAAAATGGCTTCGCATGCTCCCACCACTGGTCATGGACCTACTGAGACGGCAACGTCTTCTTCCAATACCGATGGTTATGGATGTGTGAACATGGCTTAGTCAAAGGTTAGTGTTGCCACTCGTCAACGCGATTATGATGCACCACAACCCAATTTGGGGAATGAGCCTCCCCCTCCTGACAATTCCTTGCATATTGAGAAGCCCTCTAATATGCCGTAGATACCGAAAGGTGTTCTTGAGCACTCTACGCATAATCCTAATGCTCGAGCTGCCCATAACTACTCCATCGTGGAAGATTGATTTGGGCCAAACTCCGTGTGCCATTGCAGCTCTTGAAGTCTTGCAAGCCTGTCCTTTTCAGAAGCATGCTCTTTTGAGTGCGTTAGGAGTTCAGGATGGGGGAAGTCCCACTGTTATCAAGTTTGAAACTACTGATGTCCAACCTTGCTTACCCTACCACATGGCTTTTAAAATCCAGGTGGCGTGCCTTCAGAATTTTTTCAAACGTACGATGGTTGATGAAGATGCTTCTGCATTAGTAATGTTGTTATCTGGTTGGAAAGATCTCGGCTCTCCTCCTCTACTAGCATCTAGAACCATGCTCACTGCATTCGATGGTCAATCATTTAAGCCGCATGGAATTATCCCTTCCCTTGTTGTTTGCTTGGGAGGTAAATCTGTGCCTATTGAAGTCGAGGTGGTTGTTGCCCATCAATTACAACCTTTTACTGGGTTGGAATTGGATGTATGCTATGAAGGCTATCACGTCTACTGTATTTAGAGTTATCTGCTTTCTTCATGAAAGAAATATTGTGACCATCGATCAGTTGGATTTCGTTAATTCCTCTTCCATAGCATCCATGGGATCCATAGTCCCATAGGTTACTCATTCTCAGCCGACAACTGGGAACATGGGTGTTGGAATGTATCCTTCATTGATGGGATCTTTCGACCTCCCTCACCAATCTCCTTCATAGGAACCATCTCCGATGATGCTCCTTCCTCGTTGAATCATGTACTTTTCCGGACATCATACTTTAGTGATCCGTGGGATCCACCTTCCATGAGTTCCCCATCTGGAGATGTTTCGCACATTGGGATGGATATGCCCTTGTCTGCAGTCAAGATTGCTCATCATGTTCAACCAGCCATTGCTCATCATGTTCAACCAGCCATTGTAGATTCGGATCTCTCTTTTTCATGCACAGTAGAGGAAGATCCTGTCATGTTTCCCATGTGTGCAGTCGACCTATCTTGTTCACATGGTTTCCTCGATAGTATTTTAGCTTCAGATGAAGTTTTTATTGAGGCCATGAATGGTGATGACAAGCCGTGGGGGGATCTTTATCATAGATCTCATTCCCCTCCTACCCTTGATCTTATTGAACAAGATGAGTCTAGAATATAGTATGCCATACATTTTGATCCAGGCATAGTTTTGTCTAGCCCCGGTTTGACATTAAAGTCTTATTTCCCTAGTGATGAGTCTTTAGAATCTCCTATAGATCTGCAAATTGGTGATCCTGATGAGTTCGATTCTACTTCTAGAATTTCCAACTCCTGTGATGATGAATTTGCCACTGCAGATTCCTTCACATCCTTCAGCTTTGCTCTTCATTTTGAAGATGATCATTTTGATCCCTCAAGTATTGGTACTATGGCACCTTCAGTGGTTATCTCTACCTGCGTTATGTCTGAGGTTAACAATAGTGAAGTTGAAAATGTTTCTACCGCAGTGACTTGTATCATATTTTTCTTTACATACATTTTAGAGATGATCTTGGTACTTATGTTTCTTGGAGATGGGATTCTTAGCTGGACTTATACTTGGTTACCGGTCCTTTTCGACATTTGCTCCAGTCATGGCAGGGATATTTGAAACCTTGCATATAGGTTTAGGCCTCCCCATTGTTACGATGCATTTGAACCTATTACTATCCGAATTTGCAGACACCCCTTGAGTGTCCTTATCTTGGTCATGTTCCTTGCATTATGCATAGCTTTGTCCCATGCGCTTGGAACTAGTCTCGCATGCCCCTGACACTCGTCTGCTCTCATTATGAGCATTCTTCCATATCTCCTTTGAGCTCGTTAAAAACAGTAAGGAGGTCACGAGTTTACTTTTTTGGGCTCATTAAACCTTTACGGAAAAGATTTTTATAATTTTTTTTTTAAGCCCTTGTTAGAATTTTTCAAAATCAAACAAGATTGCCGAATATACTTGTTATTTCAGACTCGTTAAAGCATTTGAAGTGACATCCACTTAGGTATAAGTTTACCCCTTTTCCGTACCTTTGTGGATTAATTATGAAAAAGGTATACTCTAGTCATACGTGACTCGAAGAGTTCTTCTCTCATTGTTTTACACTTTTTCGGGTGAGGAGACTAACTTTACGAAAAAGGACTTCCCTTTTATGTCGAGTTGTGATTGCATTGCATTATCCTACTTGCCTCTTGAGCCTTGTGCCAGCTCCCACTTACTCACTTATTAGCCATGTGCCTGAGCACTTTAACTTCCGAGCCAAGCAGAGCCCTAATTTATCTTTCGCATCTTGATGACCCTTTACCTTGAGGGAACATTCCCCCGAGTGTCCACATCCTGCACATGCTTCCTTGCATTGATCATAGGTATATTCCACTGCTTGGAACTAGTTTGCTCGCTATTTGACACTCGTTCCCTCACTTGTTGTACTATAAGCAATTTTATTATTTTTCAAGCTTTCACCAAATATGAAAAAGACCAAAAAAATCAAATATTCCAAAAAGCTGAATGGGATTATGGTCACTACTTCTTGTTGGCAGCTATTGTGTCGCCTTTGAACAGAGCATTCACTCCACTCCATACATTCTGAGTAGGGACAATAGTTGGACCTTAGGAGCTGTACTTGTTTCTCAGTTTACTCCACCAATTGGTTAAGCTTCTAGTCATTATGGATCCCTTTGTAATGCCTCTTGCATTTCACAATCTATATCAAGTCTATGCTGCTTGAGTCTATCCATCTGTTCATGCTCTTGTTCAAAGGAAGTCCTGAAACTAGAGTCGGCCACTCCTTAGATCTCTTGACTATTGCATGTCAGCCATGCTTATTGAGTCAGTCCATTTCACCTGAGTTCTTCCAAATCTTTCAGCATAGATGGTACCTCGTGCTGGTTGATGGGGGATGCCTTAATGCCCTCCTTCCAGCGAGTCTCGTTCCGTCGACTTCAACCCATTTATTCCAGAACTTGAGGCTTAGAGTTCGGTTGCGTACCTTGAAGCTTGCATTCATTAGTGGCAGGTTCTCTTGCCATCGATAGTATTAGGAATACATAAATGTCCCCTAATCGATGGATTCATCCTAGTGTTCAACTTCAACTCATCTATTCACACTCCGATGATTGTGCTATGTGCCTTGATTCCCATTTTCATTATTGGTGGGTTATCTTGTGTCTATTAACAGTATACATCATTGACCGGTAATCAGACGATGTCACATCAGGTTCGACCTCAACTCCTTTATTCACTTGATGGGACTTGCACCGTCGAAGACTTGTGTAGAAGACCCCAGGCGATAGTGGCATTCAGTATGCTACTTATGATGATGACTTTACATCTGAGATATCACCTCTCAGATATTAGCAGTTTGTACCTCCAGTTTGCACTAGTTGTTTCCTTTTCAGCAGGAGACCATATATTACTATAGAGGGATCATGGCTATGATCACTTATGAAATATATTCACTATGTACTGCCTATTCATGGCCATTGTATCAGATTGTTGTACTATTGACATGTATTCAGGGATACTATTGTATTATGATGAGTGAGCTGCTCTTTCCACTTGTGTCTCCATCACTCCACTTCTAATATTTATAATGTATTTTGGCCATCATAGCATCAGTCTTTGAACTCACACATTAGGGGGCATCTGTTACAACGTAATCTTCCACCTTGTGAGAATCAACACTCTTTGGCCTAGAGGATCCATTCCATTGACTCAGAACCATTTTATATCCTTCAGACACTATTTTTCCCTATTTTTTCCCTTGTACACTTGTTGCATCACTACAGTGGGCGTACCCGCGAGTTGCATCACTATAGCCCACGGGTAGCATGTAAAATGGTAAAAATCACTAGTTTATTACTTTTTACTCCCAAAAAGCGGTCATTAGGTGACCTTTGAATCTCCATCTGCCCAAGAAACACCTCGATATGTCCTTTCACTTACCTTTTAGAGGACTATATATTGAGCACATATGGCTTATGGACGGGAGGAGAAAGAAGAGCAAGAGAACTCTAGTGGATTTTTTCCCAATCTTGAGTCTACACTCATTGATCCTTGTAGTTGTGAACCCTTTATGTTCACCTTCCAAACTCCTATTCTAGTTTGAGTTTGCCATTCCATGGAGGATTGAAGTGGTGGAGGCATAAGAGGATTGATCCAGATCTTGGTTCAGATTGGTTGCCGGCAAGAGGTCATATCACATTGTACTTCTTCTTCTTTATTAATAGAAATGCTCATATTCTCGTCCATTAATGTTGTAAATGTTGTTTATCTTACATTGGGTTGCATTTACTTGTTATATCATGGACCATTTCTATTGATGATGCTAATGCCATTTATATATTATATGTACTTGTTGTATATTGGCTGTCAAGACTAATTTGCAAATTCAAGTGCACGAATTGAAAAGCTCCAAGGGATCTACATCAAACGTTTGGATCGAGGTTGGTTATATTATTCATTATCTTAGCATTGTCATTTATATAGCATAGCATTGGGAATTGAGTTGATTTCTGGTAGTCAGCTATCTGTTGTGGTCTACCCCAAGCCATAGTGAGTTTTTGCCAGCACAACCCATACATAAAGCGTATAAGTGTCCTGAAAACCGACATACTACAAGGAAGCAGGAGATTTGGAAAAATGCCACTAAGGGAGCTGAAGGTACTACTGGTTCGACGGCTAAAGATAGTGTTGATGAAGCTCATCCAGAAGATGGAGGAAACTTGATGACTAAAAGCATGTTGTTAAAACCTGCTAACTAGCTAAAGGAGGAAACAGACCCAAGGAAATCCATCCTCAAGACTATGTGAAGAATTGGAGGTAAGTGTTGTTCTCTAAGTATAGATGGAGGTAGCACAAAAAATTTAGTATCTACAATGGTTGTAAATAGGTTGAATCTGAAGTGTATACCACACCCATAGGCTTATAGAGTCTCATGGTTGTAGAAGGGGTACCATGTCATTGTTTACAGGAGTGATGTAGTACCCATGGATGCTTATCATATATTGTTGAGTAGACCCTAGCAATATGACAGGAATTTGGTTTATGAGCGATTTAAAAACACTACTATGGTGAAGAAAGATGGGAAGAAAACTATAATGTTACCCCTGAAGGAAAATAAGTGATGGGAGTAGTACTAATATTTTTTTTAAAGGGTGATGTTGTGTTCAAAAAAGAAATTCCTTGCAGAAGAAAGAAGAGTGAATTGTTGTTTTGAAGTCATACCAAAAGGTCTTACTAGATAGGTATAAAACAAATATATTCACATGGAAGTTGGTAATATGTTTTCTAAATTTGGAGACATTATTTCTGAGGTTGTGTCGAAGGGATTTTGACCTATGAGAAGTATATCCCACCAAATGGATCTCATTCTAGGTCTGATTTTTCCGAATAAGGAACCACATAAGATGGCACCTAAAGAGAATGAAGAGTTGAACTAACAAGTTCAGGAGCTGTTGAAAGAGGAATGATTATGGAGAGTTTAAGTCTATGTGCAGTGAAAATTGTACTTGCACCAAAGAAAGGAGGAGAATGGAGGATGTGCACCAATTCAAGGGCCATCAATAAGATTAAAATTAAGTACATATCTCCATTGCTGAGAATGGATGATATACTAGATTGTTTGAGTGGAGAAAGGTACTTCACCAATATTGATTTGAAGAGTGGGTATCATCAAATAATAATCTGAAAAGGTGATGAATGGAAGACTGCATTCAAGATGAAAGAAAGGTTGTATGAATGGCTCATCATGCCATTTGGGTTGACAAATACCCCTAGTACATTTTTGAGGCTAATGAACAAAGTGTTGAAACCATATTTTGGTAATTTTGTGGTTGTGTATCTTGATGATATTTTGATTTTTAGCAAGGAAGAAGAAGAGAATTTTGTGCATGTGAGACAGGTGTTACAATGGTTGAAGCAGGAGAAGTTGTTGATAAATCTACAAAAAATTTCTTTTATGAAGGAAGAGTCAATATATTTGGGGTTTTTAATATCTCCGCAAGGATTGAAAATGGACCATGACAAGGTGAAGGCAATTATAGATTGGCCAATACCTCAAAATATAACAAAGGTAAGAAGTTTTCATGGTTTGCTAATTTTTATAGAAATTTTATAAGAAATTTCAATGGCACCTATCCACTGTTGATAGCTTGTATGAGGAAAGGAGAATTACAATACAATGCAGCTACTTAAAGAGAATTTGAAAAGTTAAAGAAGAAGGTAACAAAGAGGCTAGAGTTGGCATTACCGGATTTTGATAAAGTTTTTCAAGTTGATTTTGATGCTAGTGGCACAACCATAGTAGTCGTGTTGTGTCAAGGAAAATGATTGAAATTTTTAGTGAGAAGGTAAATGAGGATAAGCATAAATATTCGATATATGACCATGAGTTTTATGCAATCATACAAGCTTTGAAGAATTGGAGGCACTACTTGCTTCCTAAAGAATTTGTGTTGTACACTGATTACCGAGCTCTAAGATATTTGAACAGTTAGTCGAGATCAAATTAGAGACACATGAAGTCAGTAGATTTTATGTATATTTATAGTTTTGTATTGAAGCACAAATTAGGAAATTCAAATAGGTTAGTTGATGCATTGAGTAGAAGAACCACACAGTTATCTACCATGATCGTGGAGGTAATATGACTAGAGAAAATGAAGAGTTTGTATGAGACAGACCTAGATTTTGTTAAGGCATGGAATATCAACAAGGAGCCATGGAGTGGGGATAGAGAACCCTACTTAAATTACTTCATCCAAGAAGGATTTCTATTTAGGTATCATCAACTATGCATACCAAGCGGATCAATAAGGGAGAATATGATCCAATAATTACATAATGGAGGACTGAATGAACATTTTGGAACTCATAAAACTAAGGCATTGGTGGAGGAGCGATATTATTGGTTGGGATTAGCTAAAGATGTAAAACTATGGGTGGGGAATTGTAGAATTTTCTACCATGCAAAAGTGAGAAGTCAAAACACCATATTGTACATGCCACTACCCATACCAAAGGTACCTTGGGAGGATATCAATATGGATTTTGTGTTGGGCTTACCAAAAACCCAATGAGGCGATGATTCCATCTTTATTGTTATTTCCATATTTTCAAAAATGTGACATTTTATTCCTTGTAAGAAGATAAATGATGCAACCAATATAGTTTTTTAATTTTTCAGAGAAGTTGTTAGATTACATGGATTACTCGGGAGTATTACTTTAGACAAAGTAAGTTTATGGGGCATTTCTAGAAAACATTATGGAAGACGTTGGATACCAAACTACAATTTAGTTCTTTGTATCATCCATAGACGGATGGTTAGATGGAGGTCATAAATAGGAGAATTGGAAACCTATGAGGTATTTTATAGTAGACAAACTAAAATGATGTGTGAATATACTGGAACGAGCTAATTTTTCATAAAATAATTATGTGAATAGGTCGATTGGGAAAATTCCATTTTAGATTATGAATGGGAGATCACCCAGAGGGGTTGTACACTTGGAATCATTGCCCACAAAAGTATAGAGAAGTACTGATGTAGAGTCATTTGAAGACCACTTGAAAGAGATTCATGATCAAGTCCGAGAGAAACTATGGAAGAGAAGTCAAAATTATAAGCAAAAGACCAACCTAAAGAGGAGGGAAAAATCATTTGACGAAGATGATTTGATGTTAACACACCTGAGAAAGGAGAGGTTCCCATGAGGAACATACACTAAATTGAAAATGAAGAATATTGGGCCTTGCAAAATTTTGAGGAAAATATCAGACAATGCATATGTGTTGGATTTTCTCGAAGAGCTAGACATTTCTCACTCATTTAATGGTGCAAACTTATACGAGTATCGTGAAGGAATTTCAGAGGAGGATGAATATTTTATTATAGATTGGTGTTAATATATGTTGGAGTGGAAAGAAGTCGAAGTCAAATAAATATTGGATGAGCGAATAGTTGAATGCACCAGGATCTAAAGGAAAAAGGAATAATTAGTTCGATGGAAAGATAGGGGTATTGAGTATGCCACTTGAATATTGGAAGTGGAATTACAGGATATTGGTACCCTTAACCATTTGGTGAACAGGGGTTCACTTTTTATAATTAACTTGGCAGAACTGATGCAAGAGCACCATAGTTGTTGATAAGAAAGTCAGAACAAATCATTGCCATTGGATCAAACTAGGGAAATCATAATAGTTTAGTTTCCTGAAAGTGTGTTGTAGAAAGAATATTGGGAGTTACCTAGCAGAGCTACAGAGAAGTGCAATCGAGTAAATGCCAATAGTCCAAGTATGAAAGTGCGTCGACGAAAGGGTGTTGAAGGTTTCGTGCCTAGTTTTCACCGAATGCATATCAAAGGAAGGTTTGATGGGCATGTCCTGACAACAAATCAGGAGAAGCAACAAAGGACAATGGAGGAAGCCTAATTGGACATGTGTCAGCGTGTTGGATTTTTTATAATGGAACCCTTGGAAAGGGAGTCCAATTGGTTTAGACCATCAAAGACAACATTTTGGTATGGAGTTGTCAGGGTGGAATTCCGACGAGTGGAATTGAAGTGTCAAAGGAACACAACTGACAAGTCAAAGCTAGTAAAAATTCACAGGGACAATAAGAGGGCTAAAAGGCCAGGAAATTTAATGAAGGAGTTAGTGCAAAAGGTACATGATTTAATGGAAAATATAAGAGATCAAACTATCGTACAATTTGGAGGTTGGGATTTGAGAACCCAAATGATATTTTGAATTCTTCATTAAATTGAAAAGGCCATAATTTAATAAGGAAGAGTGTGCGAAGCTTGAGGAATTTTATAGGTGTTGTGGTAGAAGAATTATATAGAACTAGGGAGAGTAGAGACAAGAAGGAAGGCCATAGAATAACCATTGTTGTAGAAGAAAGATAATAGAGGATAAAATAGAGTTTGAATATGTAATTGTAATATGGTATATTGTGGGCCACCTGAGACCGAGACCAGGGGAACAAATGTTGTATGATATTGTAATTAAAATTTTCTGAGTTAATTAATTGGTAGAGAAGTTGAGAGACCTCAAGCCTTAATGAACATTGTGTATTGATGTTGGTGTGTTATTGTCTTTATGTGTGGGGGTGTTCTTTTTTGTTTCTATTGTGGATTATGATCCACAAGGTTGTGTCATAGGTTCTTTGCATCAAACATCAATTATAATACTTCATAGTATACATATGTTGCTTAAACTCACCATATTCTTAAAAAATGGTTTCAAAACTATATTTAGAGTGAGATTTTTATATGGTTCCAAAAAATTATTTTAGGAATGTAAAAATGTATTGATTGTTGATTTGGCTCAAATGTAGTGAGAAAAAATTATAATATCAAATGTCCAATTCTTCAAATTCCATCTCATTCCATATTGTTCAAAGTTCATCAAGTCCTTTCTTTCCATCTCTAGTAAGTTCAAATTTTATTTATATGTTTATATAATTGAATTTATGTTACTTATCCATGTGATATTGATTCAGGATTGATTTCGGATGCACAAGATATTCCACCACTTGAAAAAAAATGCAATCTCTTATCAAGAGAAAGATATTGCAAGTATCTGTAGATGAAAATTGAAAGACACTTTATACTGCCAATTGTAACATTCCATTTTCCAGCCACAATCGTAGTTTGTCAATGGTAATTCATCATGAGTTGGATCTATTTTATGACACCCTAGTAGTATTTGGTTTCTCAAAATGTAAAGGGTTGAAGGAGAACCCTCGTCATGTAATAAGTATTAAGGATTGAGTAAATTGTTAAACTGGAAAATAGAGACAATAATTTTGTAAGGATTAAATAAATGAAAATATGGTTCACATCATGATCATTCTCAATCTATCTTCTTCATCTTTTCTTATCTTCACATGACCTGGTAATTTGGATATCTTCTCATATCGATCATATGAGAATGGAGGTTGAAATCGTAGACCTGCCAAATCTTTAACTCGAGATATTGTTGTAAATGTGATACCCTGCCTCTCATATTGATCCCTATCAGCACTTGATAGAGCACCATTGACGAGTCCTGCATCAGTCCATAGGCTTGATGTGAGCATTTCCCTTGATCCTATGGATATAAGTAATTCAAGTTCCAACCCTTCTTCATATCCTTCCGTAGAATAGTTGCTTCTTACAGATGTAGCAATACTGGTCACAATGGGACAATTTAGGCTTCTTATTAAATGCTTGTTATGACAGTTTACACCGTCATTTGTCGCAAACAAATGTATCACCTTATCGAAGGAATTTTTCACTGAAGCATGTAAGGAAGTATCTATATCGCCTTATCGAAGGACTTTTTCTTTGTTCTTCTCGTTCTTCTGTTGTCAATTCGTCTAACTTTATTTTTCGATATTCTTTTTGTCGGTCTGCGTTTCGTTTTCGTCGTTCTTCTCATTCTTCTGCTGTCATTGCGTCCAACTTTATTTTTCGATATTGTTTTTGTTGATTTGCTTTCCATTTCCTGTCTTCTTCTCATTATTTTGTTGTCATTTATGCATCTATTAAATCTACACTAAAATTTATGCATCCATGAAATCTACATTGAAATCTATGCCTCCATGCATTAGCAGCTACACTGAAATTTATGCAAGGATAAAACACTAAACACTAAAATCTATGCAAGGATAAAACTCACTATACATGATAATGAATTCAATATATTTTCAAATATGACACTTTTCAGTTTCACTATATTTGTAATTATATTTAAAAATGCCTAATTTAAGTTAAAATAAATTCCTATTTAAAATTTAATTTCAAATTCTTATTTAAATTAATTAATTTATTTTTATTAAACCTATTAATTAAAATACATAAAATTTAAATTGATAAAGTTAAAAATTAATCATACTCAAAATACAAAACATAGTTATAATTGTGAAATATAATTGTAATACAACATATAAGATAATGAAGTATTACATAAATATGCATGGCTGGTGTACATTTATTGTACACACCACAACACAAACAACACATACACAACACAACATTACCCAACACAAACACATACTTTTATATTTATATTTAATATACATTAATTTTATATTATATCAATTTTTAAAGTGTATAAAATAATGTTTCAAATATAATGTTTATGATAGAAATGTTTTTTATTTAAATTAATAGAAGAGTGTTGCAAATGTAATGTTTATGATAAAATTGTTGTTTTTTATTTAAGTTTATCAAATAATGTTGCAAATATAATGCTTATATTCAAATTGTTGTTTTTTATTTAAATATAAAAGAATGTTGCAAATATAATGGTTATGATAAAATTGTTTTGTATTTAAATTAAGAGAAAAATGATGCAAATAAAATTTTTTTGATAAAATTGTTCTGTATTTAAATTAATAGAAAAATGTTGCAAAATATAATGCTTATTCTAATTGTTGTTCTACATTTTGATTTATTAAATTCTTATTAAATTATTTAAAATTTCATTTAAAATTCTTTTTTTAAACTTTCCTACAGTTTATGCATGGAGGGTGATGGTGCAGGTGAAGGAGGAAGTAAGGAGGGGAAGATGGTTGATGCAGATGGTGGCGGCCAGAGAGGAGGGAGGATGTGCTGGGGAGTGTGCAGGAGGAATCAGGGGTGTATACGTGGAGCTAGAGGGCTGTGCAGGCGGGGAGCATAGGTCGCGTGGAGTTGGAGGGTTGCGCAGGAGGGGAGTTGCAAGAGCGTGGAGTGGAGGGTTACGTAGGAGGGGATTTGCGGGAGTGTGGAGGGAAGGCGTATGAGGGGAGGTCACGGAGGTGGTAGAGGAAGGAGGAAGTGATGAGGGGGAGGCGAAGGAGGGGAGGAGGGCTGCGGAGGGAGGGGAGGAGGGGAGGTCAGCGCAGGAAGATACGGGAGCAGTAGGGTTGTGGAAGGAGAGGAGGAGGGGAGGTCGGCGACGGGGTGTAAACGGGAGCAGCAGGGCTGCGGAGGGAGGGGGAGGTCGGCGGCGGGGTGGAAATGGGGAGTAGCAGGGCTGCGGAGGGAGGGGAGGAGGGGAGGTCACGCAGGAGCTGCAGAATGGTGAGGTCGGGAGGGAGGTCACGTAGGAGATGGGAGGGAGTTCTGCTGAGGAGTTGGAGAATGGAAAGGTCACGTGGAGGGAGGTCACGTGGAGGGAGGTCACGTGGAGGGGAGGTCGTGTGGAGGGGAGGTCGCGTGGAGGGAAGGTGCAGGAGCTGGGGAGGTTGCGCAGGAGGGAAGGTGCAACTATTCATTAAAATAAAACAAATAATGACAGAGGGGAATTCGAACGTATGGTTCATCTATAATGACAGAGGGGAATTCGAATGTATGGTTCATAGATGGATACTATTGATACACGTCTTTTTATTATTTTATTAATGGTCGACATAATATTTATCATTAGGCAATATTATTTTGTGAAAGACAAACGTTACAACATATTCTTCATTTGGAATATTATTTATGTCTGACATTATCGACAAACGTTACAAGATCTCCCTCATACTGGGCTATAGAGCGCCTCTCGGCACAATAAGTTAGACACACCCCAATAAGTATTAAAAGGTGTCTAATATGTTATATTACTTAAAGGTTACAAGATATAGGCGAGACTAGGTCCATAACATTAATTAGATACCATGAGATATGGTTTAGGATTACTACGTCGTGATTAAAGATCTTATATGCTTACTCTAATTCCAAATAAGTTAGACATATTTAGTATAAAGTGCTTAGGTGTTTTTGAAGATCTTATAGGCATATTTCAAGGAAATATTGTAGTTTACATTATAATTAATTTGTAACTCATCAAAAAATAAAAATGTTTACCATTACTAAACATTGTTATATTTAATCTAAATCTAAACAATATTTTTTTACAAAATTGTTTACATTTGTAACACAATGACATTGATTGCACTTTTAGGAAGAAGTTTTTATTGATGTTTTTTAATAAACACCTCTCAAAATTTTTCATAATAAATATGCATGATGTTTTCAAAATTTAATATGCATGATGTTTAAACACAATATAAAATTGGAGGAATAATAATTTTTTTAATTTAACCATATTTATTTTAATTTATCGAAAATAATGAAAATTTAGTAAAAATATTTAATAATAGTTTCTTTAAATATTTTAATCCAAAAAATAGAATTAATATTAATCAAATCATGTAATCATTGGTTGAATCATTTAATATTCAAAGTTTGTAAAATATTGATTGAAGCATTGGGACAATCATTGATTGAAGCATCTTCTTGTACAACAAAGAATTCACACTAAAAATTTGTTAAAGATTATATACTAATACTAAATAATTACCGCAGGAAATGACATTACATCAACATCAACATATACATCAACATCAACATATACATCAACATATACATCAACATATAAACCAACATCAAACATCAACATTAACATGATATGAAACATGCAATATATGAAAAATAAAAATGTTTACCATTAGTAAACATTGTTATATTTATTCTAAAATCTAAACAATAATTTCTTACAAAATTGTTTTCATTTGTAACAATATGATACTAATCACACACTCAGGAAGAAGTTTTTATTGATGTTTTTTTAATAAACACAACTCACAATTTTTCATAGTAAATATGCATGATGTTTATACACAATATAAAATTGGAGGAATAATTATTTTTTAAAATGTAACCATAATTATTTTAATTTTATCGAAAATAATGAAAAATTAGTAAATAAATTTAAGAATATTTTTTTTAAAATATTTTGATCTAAAAATAGATTTAAAATATTAATCAAATCAGGTAATCATTGATTGAATCATTTAATGTTCAAAGTTGTAAAAAAGGTGATCAACATATTGCATCTTCTTGCACAACAAAGAATTCACATTGAAAATTTGTTAAACCTTATATATTGACATGATATAATTATTGAAGAAAATTGACATTTTAACAACATCAACATGATATGAAAAACGTAGTAAATATATGAATAATAATATCAAAATCATAATACATGTCAAATATACATCTTAGGTCAAATAACTGCTATGAGATAGCTATCCCACCACTGAAACTAAAGGCATCAGTACCTCAACCAGTAGAGCCAAAGGCATCAGTACCTCCACCATTAAAGCTAGAGGCATAGTACCTCTGCCATGAAACAATGTAGACTGAAGTAGATCATATATATCTCCATGAAGATCTAGATAGATTGATGTATCCATCCTATCTATACTTGTGAGGAATGGAGTAGGAGATGGTGGTGATGGGTCCATTATTCAGGCATTTTGATAACCCTTTTTCCACAGTCCAACTCAAGCAATGGTAATGAAACGCACTCAATTGTGGAGAAGTGTTTTACTTTAATGATTTAATGAGATTGTTTTTATGATTAATCTGGTATCTTAGAATGCGTATCAATTAAACTAATTATATGGAAACCAAACATGATTGAGCAGGTTCAGGTTTATTAAAGGAAGGACGTGTAGAAGACTAAAGGATCACCACAAGCTCGGCGCCGTGTTTCCTGATTTATAGGGGACACACTCCCACTTTCAAGATGAATCGACACTTAGAAAATCAATTAGGATTAGAGTTAAATCATATAAATATGGACCTCTCGAGTAGCGAGAGGCCCCTGCTGTTATTTTTGTGAAAGACATTATTGTTAACGTTTTCTGCACTATTGAGATACTGAAGTACAGACTTCTATTTTGGCATGGATTTTACATATTAATGAAGATTGATGATTAATTCCAGCAAGCGTTTCTTATTTTTTATTCTCTCCTGAGTACGGGTTGGGGAGGGCCCCTCCAACACGTAGGTTAGGAGATTCCTATTTGCAGGTATTTTTCCAAGTATGTGTTTTACATTGATGAACAGTTCTATGATATATGTTAGCGTTGAATGAGTCATTGTTTTCTATAGTAGTTTAGAATGCATTCCGTAGTACAGTAAAACGATTTCAGTAGGCCTGTAGGTTCTTTCTTGCAATGTATATTTTCATCCACGATTACATGCGTAATAGCTTAGCTTTCAAAGTCATGGTTAGATCTAGAGTTCACTGCAGTTTCTCATTGTGATTAGTTTCTTTTAAATTCTTAGTAGAAGATGGGTAAGCATAGAATGATCGTATTTCAATTCTATATTGGTAGAATAAGATAGATCAAGACTCAAATTGTGTGCTCAGATAGTAGTTACAGACTTCATTTCCCAAATAGTAAAATAGCTCTGTTATGGTATTTTCATTCTCAGCATTTAGTTATTTCAGCAATTTAATTATTTCAAATAGATTTACTGTCTTTATGTCTTTATGTCTTTATTTCTTAGAACAGATTAGCATCTAATTACTTCATCATTTTTATTACTTAGAATAGATTCCCTGCTTTACTTCTCAGAACATATTTACTGCTTTCAGCACTTTAATTCTTTTAATCAGATTCATTGCTTTCCAGTATTCAATTTCGTAGCGTAATCAGTTTTCACATTAAGTAGACAACCTTCACATTTAGTAGACAATCTTTAGAACATCGATACCGCCCTTTAAACTGTGACAAGAGATTATCCTATAAAGAGCACAGATAGTGCATGCATCTCTCAAGTTTGTACGTTCCCCGGGTTGACATTTAAAGTAGGCTCTTGGTATAAGCTACCCTCATTAGGCATCCATAGTAGGAGCTCACCACTTTTTGGCACCGTTGCTGGGGAGGTGCTAAATCTTTTAGGAGACATCACCTAAAAACCACAAAAAGGAAACAAATATTACATAAAACAAAAACATAAATATCTTTTACCAATGAATGGCTCGTCGGTAAAGGGATAGGTTTGGCCGCTTTCTGCCCAAGCATTCCATGAGCAACAATGGTAATAACAGTTCTAACCATTCTCAGTTTGAATTTCTACACTCTGAAAATGAGACTGACTCCAAATACGATCCAAACAGAAGCAACTTCACTACCAGTTCCAGCTCAAACACCTCAATGGAAAATGAAGAGGAAGAACGTAGGGAGCTTTTCACTTTTCCCATTAGCATACCTCTCGGAGATGCCAAAATGAAGAACATCAATCCCAACAATCTACCAAACTTTCATGGGTTGACTTTAGAGGATCCTGACACATTCTTGTTTGAATTTGAGGTAGTTTGCAGATCATTTGATTACACTACTGATGCACAAAAGCTTAGGCTTTTTCCTTCCACATTATAAGACCTATCACTTCAGTGGTTCATGAGCCTTGAAGGAAATAGTATCTTTAGCTAGGATCAAATTAAATAGTCATTCTTAGAAAAATATAGGGACTACTGCAAGGCCAAAGATACTAGGGATGAAATCTTTAGGATGCAACAAGGAGATAGAGAGTCATTAGAAGATTATGCCCAAAGATTTCAACTCAGCTACAAACGAGCCAACCATTGCACATTGGATCCTGAATCACTAAAGCTTGTCCTTCTCAGGGGTGTAAAAGAGGAGAATTTTGAGGTCTTAAATCTCCTTGGAGATGGAGACATATTCCAAAAATATTTTGACCAGATCCTGCAAATCTTCAAAAACTACTCAAGATCTAGGAAAACTAAGAATGGGACGAGGGATACACATACAACCACCAGTGGATCATCATCCTCACTTACAAAATATGATTTAGGAAACCTGCTGGATGACATGAAAACTGACATACTGCAATCCCTAGCCATGCAACTTGATGCTCTTCAAATAAAAAAGAAACAGGATGAAAATAACCAAGCCTCCGTAGTATTTTGTCCTCGTTGTAGGAAGAAGCATGAGAAGGGGCAGTGCACCTTAAACACAATAGAAGTATGTGGTCTCTGCACCGATGACCATTCCACTGATAAATGTCCCCTCTTACCCTCATGTAAGGTAGCCATTCAAGACGCAGCAGCTGAAGGAACTGTAGAACAGCTCTTTTTTATAAATTAGAGGAGGAATAATTTTGCTAGGCCATATCAGCAGAGCAATCAAACTTACTATAATCAAGGACAACAAAATTGGAACTCTAAACCGACTCCATGGCAAGCACAGCCAAATCAAAACCAATGGCAACAAAACCAGCAAGCGTATCAACCATCCTATCAACAGCCATATTATCCACCGTCTTATCCTCAATACCCCCCACCGTTTCCATCCACCACAAACTATGCAAACCAGTGCCCACATCCATCAAATTGGAGGGCGCCATTACAACAGCCACTCATTATGCCACCCCCACAACCTCAACCACCCCCCATACCTCCACCTATTCAAGCCCAACCAATTCCAAATCCTAATAATAATAGCCCCCCACAACAGCAGCAGGCTTACAACATTGATATCACACAATTCCCAAATTATGTTGTGGACACCATAGAAATAAATGAAATAAACCTACGATCTGGAAAAACGTTGCAGAATACACCCCCACACAACATCCAACAACCTATACCTGAAGCTCAAGACCACACATTAGAACCCTATGTTCAGCATCTTGATGAACCAGAACCTCCTGAGGAAGAAATTATACCACTAACACGAAATAGAAATCCTCCATTCCCAGAAAAACTTTTCTGAAATACAAAAGAAGAGGAAGAGAATATAATCTTAAACGAATTCAAACACTTAAACATCCAAATACCAATCTTACAAGCCATAAGGGATGTGCCCATCTGCAACAAATTCATTAGAGAGAATTGCCTAAAGAAGCCAGGAAGAAGGAAGCGTGACCCACCAACTATTAATGTAGTGGGACAATTGGCCGATTTGATGCTAGGTGTCATAATAAATCCTAAATATCTTGATCCTGGTAGTCCTGTAGTAAGTGTCACCATAAATAACAGGAAAATAAACAAAAGCTTAATCGATCTAGGAGTTGTGATCAATGTCATGACTAAAGAAACCATGTTATACCTAGGACTCCAATCAATGGTAAGATCAACTACAACAGTACTCCAACTATTGGAAACTCCCACTGTAAAGCCCAAAGGAATGCTATAAGACATCATGATAAATATCGAGTCCTGGGAATACCCAGCTGATTTTATAATAATCGAAATAAAAAGAAAACTTAGTGGCTATCCAATTATCCTGGGTAGGCCTTGGTTAGCAACTGTAGACGCTTACATAGGTTGTCGATCAGGAAATATGACAATCACCAGTGGACATACCAGGAAGAAGATAACAATCTACCCACCAGCAATGAAATCCTCAGAGTTAGAATATCAAAATTGGACTGATGATTACCAGAACACACCAAATCAAAACCTCTGACCTATCCTAACAATTGATGCTGCAATATCTTTAAAGGCAATAGATGAAGATGGACATATAGATAGATTTATACAAAATATATCTCCTAACAATCATGTTATTCAAGAATTTTTTTCTACGGAAACAGGTGAAAGTTCAAAACATAACATGGATGACTTATGGATAGAAGTGCTGCAAGAACAGATTGAGAAGGTAAAAGTCATGGAAATTAACCCTGGCAAGACAGTCAAAATAAATTCCAATTTAAAACCAGAGCAAGAAGAGAAATTGATGAAGATACTAACACAACAAAGTAAAGCATTTGCGTGGACATATACAGATATGAAAGGAATACATCCTAATGTCTGTAAACACTACATTTACATCAAAGAAGGTTCTACTCGCATCAGGCAACCACAAAGAAGGCTGAACCCTGCACTAAAAGACATAGTCAAAATGGAATTACAAAATTTATTAGACTCAGGGTTCATCTATCCAATATCTGATAGTGAGTGGGTCTCACCACTAGTCATAGTGCCCAAAAAAGGAGGCAAATGGAGAATTTGAGTGGACTACAGGGAGCTGAATAAGGCAACAAAGAAGGATAATTTTCCACTTCCATTTATAGACCAGGTACTAGATACATTATCTGGAAACAAGTACTTTTCATTCCTAGACGGTTTCAGTGGTTACAACCAAATTTTAATACACCCAGCTGATCAAGATAAGACGACCTTCACATGCCCATGGGGAACTTACGCCTATAGGGTCTTACCCTTTTGTCTATGTAACGCCCCAACAACATTTCAAAGGGCCATACTAAGTATTTTCTCTGATTTTATGAATAAAAAAATGGAAATATTCATGGATGATTTCACACCTTATGGACAGAGCTTTGACCAGGCATTGGAAAACCTTGAATTAATATTGAAAAAATGTATTGAGATGAGCTTGTGCCTAAGCAATGACAAATGCAGGATGTTAATGGAAGAAGGAATTGTTTTAGGACATCATATATCATAGAGAGGTATAGAGGTGGATCAAGCCAAAGTATTAGTAATCAAGACATTGCCCCCACCTGTCAAACAAAGAGATGTGAGAAGCTTCCTTGGACAGACAGGGTACTACAGGAGCTTTATTGAGAATTGTAGCAGAATTGCTGCCCCCATGTTTGCACTTCTCACAAAAGACAATGAGTTCATATGGACAAGCAACTGCATGTCAACCTTTGAAAGTCTTAAATAGAAAACCATCACAGCACCAATACTTCAAGGACCAAACTGGGAAATTCCATTTCACATTCACACTGATGCATCAGATAAAGCAATCGGATCTATGCTTGGGAAAGAACAAGACAAGAAACCCCATGCCATATACTATATAAGCAAAAATTTGGCTAGGGCAGAACTCAACTACACAATCGCAGAGAAGGAATTTCTGCCAGTCATACATGCAATCAACAAATTCAGGCATTACATTACATGATACCAAATTTTTATCCATACTGACCACTCAGCAATCAGATATCTTATGAACAAGCCTAATACAAGTGCAAGAATTATTCGATGGATTCTACTTCTATAGGAATTCGACATCACTATAATAGATAAACCAGGAAAGCATAATGTCGTAGCATAATTTTTGTCAAGAGTAACACATGGGACCAATAATGAATTGGTCCAAGATAACTTCCCTAATGAGCACCTTTTTGTCATATCAATAAAAAGTCCATGGTTTGCTGACATAGCAAACTATTTGGTTTCCGGGAAGTTTCCAGAACATTACAGTTATAAAGAAAGGACAAAAGTAATAAGACAAAGTGCCACATATACATGGATAGAGGGCATGCTTTTTAAACAGGGACCAGATCAAGTATTTAGAAGGTGCATTAGGGAAGATGAGGTACATGACATAATGCATGCCACCCATAATGAACCCTGTGGAGGACACTACGTTGCAAAAAGGACAGCCTACAAGATCTTGCAAACAAGGTATTATTGGCCAACACTCCACAGAGATGCTTATGAGTATGTGTCCCATTGTGACGATTTCCAGAGAATGGGAAAGCCAACACAAAAACAAGAAATGCCACTACACCCACAAATATCTTTAGAAGCATTCGATAAGTGGGGATTCGATTTTATTGGCCCATTCAACCCACAGTCCAATCAGAAGAGCTACATCCTTGTATGCACTGATTACCTTACAAAATGGACCGAGGTAGCAGCACTGGCTACTGCAAATGAAACCAGTGTGGCCAAATTCTTTACTGAGCAGATCTTTCACAGATTTGGGGTGCCAAGAGAAGTAGTTTCGGATCAAGGACCACAATTCACATCTAATTTAATTGAAGAGTTGATGAAAAGAAACAATGTAAAGCACAGACAATCATCCTCCTACCACCCTTAAGGAAATGGTCAAGCTGAGGTAACCAACATGGAATTAGAAAGAATCTTGACAAAAACTGTCCAAATTCACAAAAGACATTGGGCTGACAGACTTAGTGAAGCAGCCTGGGCTTACAATACTACATGGAAAACAACAACAGGATTCACACCTTATGAGTTGGTCTATGGGAAAAAGGTCATGCTACCAATCGAATTTGAAGTAAAAACATTAAGAATTGCAGCCGATCTAAATATGAACCTATTAGACATTAAAAAAGAACGCATGCTATAGCTAAATCAACTGGATGAACACCGCCAACAAGCACTTACACATACTGAAATCATCCAACAGCAAAGAAAGAAATGGCATGACCAACATTTGAAGGATAAGAAATTCAAAGAGGGTGATTGGGCACTACTCTACGACTCCAGATTTCACACATTCAAAGGGAAGCTAACCACTAGATGGCTTGGACCTTACAGTATACAACAAATTTATGACAATGGGGCTGTGAAAATTATTACAATTGATGATGATGAGTTCCCCATGATCGTGAATGGGAACTACCTAAAACTCTACAAACAACCAAAGTCCAAAGAGGAATTTACACAAGTACTCTACCAGCAACAATTGATGCTGATAGAGCATGCTCCAACATAGTAAGCTTCAGCACATTTCATGAAAAAAAAAAAACACAAAAAAAAAACAAAACAAAACAAAAAAGGAGAACAAAGGAATAACAGAAAGTACAGGGCATCAACCTATTCAAGCGAGCCTGCACAATAATTCAAGCGAGGTTGCCAGCAATTCAGGGGAGCCTGCAAAATATATCAAGCGAGGCTGCCAATCATTCGGGCAAGGCTGCCATCAATTCATCCAAGAAACAATTTATATCAAGCGAGGCTGCCATCAATTCAAGCGAGCCTGAAAAATAAATCAAACGAGGCTGCCATATGTTCAAGTGAAGCTGAAAGCAATTCACGCGAGCCAGCCACGTCTACATGCAAAATAAGTCTTCATCTACTACAGAATTCATCAAAGACACACCACGCCAACCTTTTTCAAACATATTCAAGAGAGCCTGCAAAGTTATTGAAGGGAGCCAATTAGATCCAACCATGCAATCATCCAAATATAAAGCACAATCGGGCACAATTTTCAAAAGCACATACTCAACAAATTCAAAATGCAAATATCGGAAAAAGCACCCTACACATGTAACTACTGACATGCAGAACTCAACTACAGACACCGCCATGATTACTACAGAATCCACCGCGCATGAAAAACGGACCAGCTCATCAATGCAGGTACGCATACATACCAAGGTAATCTCTAAACGATTTTATTTGATTTTTATGGTAAACCACTTTCCCACAATAGAGTCATTTCTAGTCAGCTGAGGATAGCTTCAATTTCAAATTGGCGGCATGGTGGAATGACCTTCATAACTCATGATTGCTACCAAAGTCCCTTCACCCTCAGCAAATCATGATCACAACCTTCACCACATGAAGTATAGAGGTCGATCATAAGAAGGCAGAGATCAATCATGAAAGATAGGGGATTAGAAGTGGCAAGTATAGGTATGATGAAAAGAATAGGTGTAGAAAGGCAGTGAATTCAGGTGTAGCATATTCCACGATTTTGCATATAAGTAACCACCCGGAATTCCCGAGAAGAAACCACCATTGCATTCCTTGAGCCCGTAGGTAGAGCCCGACCAAGTTAAAAGTATAGAACTGCATCCCAAAGCCTTGGTCTGTCTAGTTATAGAGAAGATTCGAAAAAATGACGAAGGGTTTTAAAAAGAGTGAACCGGAAGATCACAGTGCCATTTATCAAAGTCTGAGAGTCCTGCAAATCATTCACAACTCAAGCTGGATGCCATTTATCCTTGGATTGAGAGGATACCACACAGGGGTAGCCCAGGAGTTTGCAAGAAACTTCAAGCATATAAAATATGAACAGTACGTCACCCGGGTGAAGGGGTTACGCATAAAAGTGGATGAGGACATGATAGCCAAACACATTGGTCTTGCAATGGGCCTGCATTGGATAAGCAACAATCGGGAGGCAAACCACACAGCAAAGCAACATTCTTTGAGCATGGAGAAGTTTATGATGAGGACAAAAATGGAGTCAAGAGACCCTCCATGCCAGCACCATGGGATGAAATGGCCGCAATTGTCCTAAGGTATATTACATGCACTGGAAGATTAAGAGATGTTCCCATTTTCCATTTTCGTATTTTAGAGCTTCTCAAGCACAGAAGTCACATTTCATCAAACAACAATATTAGCATCCCATTTTTCCTGCTCCAATCACTAGCAGAGATGAGCAGGAAAGTGGCTAAGGGAAAATATGATGCTTTGCCCCATCATGGGCTGATCAAACTAATATTTTTTGAGGAGCTAAAAGCTTAGATTCCAGAGCTCTCCTGGGAGGAGTTCATTGTGGTATCTACTGAGGACGTTCAGAGAATGAGGACTACGCCCTTGCCACCTGAATCAAAAGTAAGACCACCTATGTATCAGGGGCAAAAAGAAAAATCGACTTGGACAGTGTGGCCGACACCTTGGTCAAAATAAAACACTCCAAAGAGGACTCCCCCAAATTAGACCTAGATATTCCTACCAGTAGTTAGGGGTCGAAGAGGTGCAGCAAGAGATTCACACAGGTATCTAAAATCTGAGTCTCCAAGGAGAAAGAAAGGGAATCCAACCCCCTGATTACCAATGTGTCTGATGATGACATTGATCCTTTTATAGATCAAAAGGATCCCACTACGGATGAAGAATAAAAAGAAGAAGAGGATGAAGAAGAGAAAGGGAATGAAGAGGAAAAATAGGATACAGAAGAAGAGATGGATAAAGGAGAAGGGCAGAGCTTACAGGAGCAAGGTAACTTTCAGGAAAACCCTCCAGAACGTAATGAAGACCCCGAGGTCGTTTCGCAGCTCGCTGAAGCACGAGTAGAATTGGAAAGGCTTAGAAATGAGTTGGCAACATTAAGAATTTGGCCAGGAAGCCAGGCCACACCTCCCCCATTCTCAGCCGAGAAGACACAAATCCTAAAGATGCACCATGCAGAAGAGCTCCGGCTGGCCGAACAGACGAATTTAGAGCTGCAAGAAAATTTGGCCAAAGCACAGAGCAAATTGGCAAGGAAGGACTAGGAAATTATCAAAATTAAGGATGTTCTTGCCACTACTATCAGCATGTATGAGAGAATGCATGACCTCAGACCACCATCGGCAGTCTATGCAGTTTATTTACAAGAAAAATGGGTCGAATTCCAGCTTCAGAGATTGAAGAAAGATCTCCCTATAGAGGTAAGCACTCCTAAGGAATTTATTGATGCATCATTAAACTCCACATAGATGGAGAAAGACCTATTGAGTGAGTTCTTCTTGCACAATTTCGTAGTTTCTGGCTCACCCAACTTGTCACCAAACCCATATGTGGGTGATTTCCAGTTAAGGGCATTGTGTTTGTGGATGACCCACGAAATTGCGTGAGCCCAGGACTATCATCTCTATGTGGCATCCAAATGGCAAACTCCATTAATGATCAGACCTGAGCCCACTCATCCTAAGGGAATAATTTATAATCACAGGATCCTCACTCAGGACGAGGAGCTGATACCCATTCTCCTCGCAAAACAATAGGAGGTGGTGAGTCACTTCGACATTACACTCTGCAACACGCAAAAGGAAGTTGATGAGTCCATTAGGGAAAGGTGGAGCAGGGTGGAAAATGATCTAAAACGAAGAGAACTCCACTCTCCCCTCAGGCTTAAGGATGCTCTCTTCAAAACCATACTCTATAAAGAATCCCTGGCAAGAAACCAACTAAGGTGGATTGGGATGAGATTGAATCCTCCATTCTTTCTTTCCCCAATCCTCAAAGAACAAATTAATGAAGAGGAGGAGAGGAAGGCATGGGTCAGGGAGGATCATAATTTTGGGTATCTCAGACAAGCAGGGGCACCTAAGGTGGCAGCATGGGATATTAGGTAGGTCATTGATGAAAGGAACAGGTCACCCAAGGATGGGTGAATCCTTCAAGTAGGGCAGAGAATGATGGGTCCATTATTCAGGTATTTTGATAACCCTTTTTCCATAGTCCAACTCAAGCAATGGTAATGAAACGCACTCAATTGTGGAGAAGTGTTTTACTTTAATGATTTAATGAGATTTTTTTATGATTAATCTAGTATGTTAGAATGCGTATCAATTAAACTGATTATATGGAAACCAAACATGATTGAGCAGGTTCAGGTTTATTAAAGGAAGGACGTGTAGAAGACTAAAGGATCACCACAAGCTCGACACCCTGTTTCCTGATTTATAGGGGACACACTCCCACTTTCAAGATGAATCGGCACTTAGAAAATCAGTTAGGATTAGAGTTAAATCATATAAATATGGACCTCTCGGGTAGCGAGAGGCCCCTACTGTTATTTTTGTGAAAGACATTATTGTTAACGTTTTCTGCACTATTGAGATACTGAAGTACAAACTTCTATTTTGGCATGGATTTAACATATTAATGAAGATTGATGATTAATTCCAGCAAGCGTTTCTGAGTTTTTATTCTCTCCTGAGTACGGGTTGGGGAGGGCCCCTCCAACACGTAGGTCAGGAGATTCCTATTTGCAAGTATTTTTCCAAGTATGCGTTTTACATTGATGAACAATTCTATGATATATGGTAGCGTTGAATGAGTCATTGTTTTTTGTAGTAGTTTAGAATGCATTCCGTAGTACAGCAAAATGATTTTAGTAGGCCTGTAGGTTCTTTCTTGCAATGTATATTTTCATCCACGATTACATGTGTAATAGCTTAGCTTTCAAAGTCATGGTTAGATCTGGAGTTCACTGCAGTTTCTCATCGTGATTAGTTTCTTTTAAATTCTTAGTAGAAGATGCGTAAGCATAGAATGATCGTATTTCAATTATAGATTGGTAGAATAAGATAGATCAAGACTCAAATTGTGTGTGCAGAAAGTAGTTACAGACTTCGTTTCCCCAATAGTAAAATAGCTCTATTATGGTATTTTCATTCTCAGCATTTAGTTATTTCAGCAGTTTAATTATTTCAAATAGATTTGTTGTCTTTATGTATTTATTTCTTAGAATAAATCAGCATCTAATTACTTCAGCATTTTTATTACTTAGAATAGATTCCCTACTTTACTTCTTAGAACATATTTACTGCTTTCAGCACTTTAATTCGTTTAATCAGATTCATTGCTTTCCAGTATTCAATTTCGTAGCGTAATCAGTTTTCACATTAAGTAGACAACCCTCACATTTAGTAGACAATCTTTAGAACATCGATACCACCCTTTAAACTATGACAAGAGATTATCCTATAAAGAGCACAGACAGTGCATGCATCTCTCAAGTTTGTACGTTCCCCAGGTTGACATTTAAAGTAGGCTCTTGGTATAAGCTACCCTCATTAGGAATCCATATTAGGAACTCACCAGGTGGATGGTTGGCTCATTAAGGAGGAGACGATATTCATTCGACCTATGGATGAGGATATGGTCGTTGTTGGGCAAGGTGAGGAGAAGGAGCAGGTGGAGGAGAGGGTGTTCGGTCGACCTGTGGAAGAGGAGATGGTGGTCGATCGGCTCATTAAGGAGGAGATGGTATTGGTCAACCTATGGAGGAGAATATGGTGGTCAATAGCGAAGGTGAGGAGGAGGAGGTGGTAGAGGAGTGTCACACCCCTAGCGGCCTTTATGTCCTATCGCGACCATGGGGGATATTTTTCATTTGAAATTATTTCTGATACCAAGACATTAGTGTCTAATACTAGGTTAGTTCGCTTCACGACATCCTACGTGCGTCACACTTTAGTCTACGCACACACTTTTTCTTATCAATTATTTTCCATACAGCCTACTACGTGTACGAAGAAGATTGCTGCGTGATCCACTATGTAGCTTCCTTCACTCACTGCACATCTACCACTACATAGCATATCCCCTATGTGGCAATTTATTTTGAAATGCCAGTTCAACGGCTACCTACAGAGTTAACACTATATACGTAGTGGAAATTCATATACATCCAATAATTTATATATGAAATTCATTCACCTTCACATATATGATATACAACATACATATTATCATCATTCATATCAACATTCATATAATGAAAATATAGAACAATGAAAAAACATCACATAACACTTATCCTGAATAAATCTTCCTCAAGCAATTGACTATGCAAAAGAAATTTTCTACCCAATCATAGGCACTCTGTCTATCACGTACTTTTTCTTCTAAAAGGCCACCCCCGCATTGGGCATGATTACCTTAAGGAAAGGGGAACTATCCACAACTCCCTCCCACAGTCAAATAGGCACAAGGCCACGGCCAAGCCAGCCTCTGTTGAGTTAATGAGGTTATTACAGTCTTACAGACTCAATCCTCAAGCCAAGCCATCCTATGTTGGGTTAATAGGATTCCCAAGTACTAGAGGGTAAATTCTAAATACTGACTCACCACTGATTTGGAGGTGCCTCGCGTAGATTCAGTTAGATTGGGGTCCATAATACAAGCCCCACAAAACACCCAAAAGGTACCCCTTTACTATGCAACATTCCCTCAGGCGTCACCTTCCTCCAGGTGCTATATTGTTGTGTGCGTAGAAATACCACCCAAACCCCATTATTCCTCCAAAAGGTATCAGCCTTCACTGGTGTCTTAGCCGGATCTGTGCTTTATATCAATTTGGTACTCAGTTACCAACAATCAATATTTGCAAATAAAGTTCATTTGGGGTCCACAATACCCGCCCCACACAACACTGCACAGGTTCTATTCTAGTGTGTGCATAGAAATACCACGCAAACCCCACTATTCCACCAAGAGGTCTCACAACCACTATTGGATCTCAATCCACTCGGTTCTCAACACTTTATCCACTCTCTAGGGATCACAAGAAATCAATAGGACAAACAGTCAGATCTAGTTTACCTCCAGAACTACAGGTGATTTGCATAGACTCGTCTATTTTGGGTTCCACAAAATCCACCCCACAAAACACCAAGAAGGTACCCCTTCACCGCTCAATGGTCCCTCGAGCATCACCTTCTTCCATATGCTATACCAATGTGTGCATAGAAATAGCATCCAAATGTTTTCTCAGGGATTTCAAATCTTAGTTGTGCACAACCAATGGATCCATGGAAATCACTTCAGTCATTGTCTGACAAACCAGTCTATTACAACCAGTATCATAAACGACTACACTCGAGTTGACTCGTTGTCAAGGAAACAAGACTTCCCAGGAACGCGATTGAGGAATCACGATGCTTCACCACTCTCTTACCACATGGTTGATACTTTTTCAAACACTTCTGGGATCAGAATCAGTCATGCAGGTCTTTGTCACAAACTTGGGATGCTTGGGATCAAGCTAACAATTGGGAACTTTGATACCACTCTATTTCTTGGATCCACAAAAGAACACACAATAGTTGTTATCTTTAGCTAGATCTGTGACTCACAGTCTTGACGCCAAACCAGAACTTAGGTTCACTCCCCACTATGGAACTCCTTAGTTTTGGCTTCTTGTCAGGAAAATTTCAATGGATGGATAGAATGAAGATTAATCCCCCCCCACCCTTCTTCTCAGGAAAGGGAAATATAGATATTCCCATGAAGGACCTAGTTACTTGACCACATAACTGATTAATTTTCTGACAAACTCACTAATAGGCTACTATGCCATCCCCTACTAACAATATGACTGACTAACTCACTAACATGATATTGGGACATCCCCTGCTAACAAGATGACTAACAAACTCACCAACAGGCTACTCCACCATCCCCTACTGATAGGATGACTGACAGACTCACTAACATGATACTACGCCATCCCCAAATAATAAGTAATTTAAGGATTACATCAATGCAACTAATCACTTATCCCATAAGAAATCCCCTTTCCCAGTTTTGTAGGTAAAATGACACATCTCTACCACAAGGCAACTCATACCCATGACTTACTTTCCCTAAGACAATAATTGTCTCAACTACCTTCCTCTTGCAAGCATTAAATGATTGGGGTACATGAATCAAACTAACATATAATGTCCCATAAATCCTCCCTAGGACACTTGGATCTCATCTATTGACTTTATGGGTTCAATATGTCCCTCCCTAACCTTAGGATAATCATGCCCCTTGCTCGTGTTTCCTCTCACGGTCAGTTATGGATTATTTATTATTGACATGCATATGTATGTCATATTTACATTGTTATTGCGCATATGGTTCACTAACCATATACATTCATGGAATCCATGGTAAGGATTTTGACTTGATCTCCTCACCACGTTCCTTACAATTATCAACAATATCACATCATTTACATAGTTTATGTCAAGGGTCAAAAGTACGGACATTACAATACCCTCCCACTTTAAAAAATGATGTCCTCAATACTCTTCAAAACTAAAAAAAATGGGTATTCCTACCTCATGGCATCTTTCATCTCCCACATAGCTTCATCTAGGCCAAAGTGATTCAATTGCACCTTTACCTAGCCGATGTCGTGGTTCCTTAGCACAATCTCCCTCCTAACTAAGATGCGCATATGTTCCACTTGAAAGTCTCCCTCGAACTCCACCTGAATCACATTCCAATCAATAACATGATTAGGATCATGTATATCTTTCTTATGCAAAGAAACATGGAAAACATTATGATCTTTCATATGCAAAGGAAATGCAATCCTATATGCAATTGGTCCTATTTTATCAAGGACTTCAAATGGTCCACAATATCTTGGTTCCAACTTGGCACAAGTTCCAATATTTTTTGAGCTCTTCCTTGGCTTAAATCTCAATTAAACATGGTATCCAACCTTAAATGATTTATGTTCTCTTTTCTTATTTGCATAGCTCTTCTGCATGTCTTGCACTTATTTCAAGTTCTGTCTAATCTTAACCATTTCCTACTCCATGTCCTTCAGCATTTCTGACCCAAGCACTATTTGTTTCACTGGGTTTTCCCAACTCACTGGAGTCCCACATTTCATGCCATACATGGCTTAAAATGGACTCATACCCAATGATGCCTGATGACCATTGTTGTAATAAAACTCCACTAGATGTATGCAATCTTCCCATTTGGATGGCTTATCCATCACATACATCCTTAACATATCTTCCAATACTTGATTTACTCTCTCTGCCTAGCCATCTGTTTGAGGATGGTATGTTGTTCTGAAATTCAGATAAGTTCCTATCTCCTTGAACAATCCCTTCTATAAATTCAATGTGAATTTCACATCTCTATATGAAATTATTGCCCTAGGAAATCCATGCAAATTGAAAATTTTCTCTCATGAAGATCTGCATAATATCAACAGTCTTATGCATTGACTTAACTAGAATTAAATGCATTGTTTTTGTCAAATTGTTGACTACTACCATTATTGAATCATGCTACTTCACTGTTATTGGAAATCCTAAAATGAAATACATAGATATTTCTTCCCATTTCCACTCGGGAATAGGAACAAGCTGCAATAATCCCGTTGGATTTTGGTGCTCAAATTTAACTTGTTGACACTTCTGACATCTCACTATGTGTTGTGTGATGTGCTTCTTCATCAATGGCCAAAAACATACCTTTGCTGATGTTTTCATGGACTTCTAATATATCGGGTGACCTGAGTATGGTTCCCTATGAATCTTTTCCATTACTAGCTTCTTCGATTATGCATTGTCTGGAATGTACAACCATCATTGGAATAGAATAATTCCATCTTCTTCCAACTGATCTCCATCATACTTCTTGTCGGGTTCTACTTTCCTAAATATCGCGTTCACTTGAGTGTACTTCTCATCCTCATAGGAAAACATGTTGACTTGTTCTCTGAGATTAGAGTGACACAAGCTCCTGGATATGATGTGAGACTTATTGCTGAGCATGTCATCAACCTTGTACTCTTTCCCCTTGACATGCCTGATCTTGAGATTGAATTCACTCAGGAATTATAACCACATGGCCTAATGAACAATCATATTTGGATGATAAAACAAATATTTTGAACTCATGTGATCAATGAACAACTCAAACTTTCTTCCTAGAAGGTTGTGTCACCACATCTTCAAGGTGTGCACTATGGTTGCTAGCTCCAAATCATGTGTCACATATTTATTTTCATGATCCTTTAAATTTCGAGACTCATTTATATCACATGTCCTTCTTGCATAAATACTCCTTCGATCCCTTCGATGCAAGCATCTGTGCATACCGCAAAATATTTATCTGGATCTACGACCTTCAAAATAGGGTCACTGGTGAGTAATTCCTTCATGTGGTAGAAGTGTCTCTCACATTTCTCAAACCACACAAACTCTGCACCCTTTGTTTGTAGTGATGTAATAGGATGTGCCACTTTGGAGAAATATTTGATGAATCTCCCATAATATCCTACTAGTCCCATGAAATATCTTGAGCATAGACCAATTTAATATCACCTCAATATTTTCAGGTTCTAACGAAATTCCTTCTATTGAGATGACATGACCTGGATATTGAATATTCTTCTAATATAACTCACATTGTTGAGCTTGGAATACAACATATGCACCCTAATCACCTGTATTACCTTTATGATATGCGTTGTGTTCTCTTCCTCACTCCTGGAATAGATGAGGATGTCATCTAGGAATACCAAGAAGAACCTATCCAAATAATGGATTAACACACTATTAATGAGTCACATGAAAGTGGCTAGTGCGTTGGTTAAAAAAAATGGCACTACATTGAATTCATAGTGGCCATAACACGTTCTGAAAGCTATCTTATGGATATCTTCCTCCTTGATCCTGACCTGGTGATATCCGGACCTTAAGTCAATCTTAGAAAACACTCTAACTCCCTTGATTTGGTCAAAGAGATCATCTATCTTGGGAAACAATAATTTTTCTTGACTATGACCTTATTGAGTTGTTGATAGTCATTATACAGTCACAAGGTTCCATCCATATTTTTAACGAATCGCATTAGCGAACCTTACATGGAAACGCTCGGCCTAATATATTGTGTGTCCATTAGCTCTTGCAGTTCAATTTTCAACTCTACTAGTTCTGAAGTGTTTATTTTATAAGGGACCTTCAACATTGGGGATGTGCCTGGTGCTATATTAATTGTAAAATCAACATATCTTTTGGGTGGCACCCCTGACACTTCTTTTTGCAATACATCCTTATATTCTTGCAGTGTTGGGAAATATTCTAGTGCTGGGCCTTTATCTTTTGTCGATCTTGATACATGAACTGCATAGATTTGATAGTTATTCTTGAAGTACCTACCTAATTACAGCACTGAAACTTTCTTTATCAAAACCTTCTCCAATATACCTTTCATTATCTTAGGCATGCCTTCATCATCAAGGTATTCAAGAGACTTATTATATTATTCAATCTTGGCATTGTGGTTTTCTATCCAATCCATGCCAATGAGAACATCAAACGATCCTAGTGGTAGGATGTTCAAATTTGTTGCATTGGATAGACTGTCCAATGTTAACAGGCATCCTTCTACCACTTCACTTACTTTCCTTATCGTACATTTGGATAATTGGACTAGCCACAACTTGTCATGATTACTTTTCTTAAGCATGCAAACTTCAACAATATTAGGATGAATAAAACTATGACTGGATCCTAGGTCTATTAAAATAGAAATAGACTGTGCAACAATCTTACCTCTCACTTCAAACACTACGACTTGATGGTATGCTTGATGATCATCCAAATCTATGTAAATTATAGGAGTTTCTCTGGCCATGTCCTCCATAGTGATGGCTCCTTCAATGTTGTGGATCCATCGTGACTGCTCTTTCCTATGAGGGAGTAGTGCATTGGTTCTCTAGGACTTCCTGTGCTTGCCATAGTGCATTGGAATCTGACTTGCATTGGATGTTCCTGTCGAACATTCCAGTGTTGATTATTATGGGGTACAAACCTAAACTGTTTCTTCCTTGGATCAAACCTCCCCATGGGATCTCCTCTCCCTACTTGATTCTCCTCAAATTTTCCCTTGCTCTACTTGTAGCAATTCATAGCCTTCCGAATAGCATCATCCAAGGTCTTGGGTTCCACAAATTAATTTTTGCGTGGTAGTTTGAGGAAACCCACTTAAGAATCTTCGAATCTTCACCTTCTCATTTCTAAGATAATCCACATACCATGGTAAATCTAGGAATCTATTCACATAATCCTCCATTGTCATTTGTCCCAGCTTTAGCTCATGGAAATCCTTTCTCTTGTTATCATAGTATCTTTTAGAAATATATTTTTGCTTGAAATACTTTTCAAATTTCTTCCAGTCAATCCTCCTTTCTTTGAGGCTTTTCACTTTTTGTAGGTGCTCCCATTAGAGTGAAGCTCTTCCATTCAGATTAAAGATGGAAATCCCAACTTTCTCATTCTCAGTAAAATCACGAAACTATAACTTTTTTTAATTCCATGAATCCATCATTCCACCTCCTGCCCTGACTTAATTTTGTCGTTTGATGTAATCACCCTTACCTTCTTAGATTCTCCAAAGGAATATTCTCTATGAATCCTTCTCGTCTTAGATATTTAGGTCGAATGTGTTGATTCGTCTAACAACATTTAATATCTACTCAATCTTCTACTCAAAGTTCCTGATGGAGAAAGGTTCATTCTCCTTCTATGCTCACTTCTTTCTTGGCATCACGACCTTCCTCTAGAACGACTAATCACACTCTTTCCATCCTTACTTCCACTGTTCTCTTTTCACCCTAGATTGGATTTCTATTGAAGGTCTATTAGGCTTTGCAATATAGCAGTGTTGATCTAATGCTAATACTCATGTGCTTTAGTCATCCTTTCATTAAAACTTCTCATAGTTTATGTCATATCTGGAGGTGTGATTTGTTCCCTCCTTCCAATGGACTCTATTTATGCACTACAACCATGCACATCCTCTCCCATAGCATCTTTTGCGTCATCATAGGGATCTTGTGCATAATCCACGATAATCATTCAATTGGATAAATCAGGTAATTCTACTTGTTTTCTTATTCCCTTTGTTGTAATGACCTTTGAGCTAATGCTAGCGCTGTGCGCAAAGGAAAATATATGAGAGAACACATTAATAATATTAATAATCAATTTAATATTACTGCGTAGGATTCCTTTTTCATTCAGAGGAAGGATGTTGAAACCGCTACTCTGATACCACTCTGTCACATCCCCAATGGCCTCTATGGTCTATCGTGACCACAACAGATCTTTTTCTTTGTAAACTACTTCTGACACCAAGACATTACTGTCTAATACTGGGTTATTTCGATGCATGCATCACACTTTTGTCTACATGACAATTTGTGTTTATCAATTCTTTATCGTGCAACCTACTGCATGCACAAAGAAGACTATCATGCGATCCATTGCTTAACTATATTCACTCACTGCGCATCTACCACCATGCAACATATCTACTCTATGGAAATTTATCTTGTGATGCCAATTCACTGGCTTCCTGCAGAGTTAGAATTATATACATAGTGGAACTTCATATACATGAAATCATCTCTATATGCGAGCCATTCACCTTCACATATATCATATACAACATACATCTTATCATAATTTCATTCATATCAACATTCATACAATGAAAATATAGAACAATGACAAAACATCACATAACACTTATCTTGAATAAATATTTCTCAAGCAACTAACTACGTAAGAGAAACATTCCAACCAACTGTAGGCACTCTATCTAGCATGTACTATTTTTGCTAAGAGGCCACCCCCACGTTGGGCATGATTACCTTAAGGAAAGGGGAACTATGCGCAACTCTCTCCCATAGTTAAATAAGCACAAGGCCATGGCCAAGCCATTCTCTGTTGGGTTAACAAGTTGTTGCAGTCTTACATACTCAATCCTCAAGCCAAGATAGCCTATGTTGGGTTAACAGGCTTCCCAGGTACTAGAGGGGAAATGCTAACTAGTGACTCACCTTGGAGTTGCAGGAACCACGTGCAGAATTAGTTAGGTTGTGTTCCACAATACCTGCCCCACACAACACCAATAATTTACCCATTCACCACACAACGGTCCCTCAGGTGTCACACCTTCCTATAGATGCTATACCAATGTGTGTGTAGAAATACCACCCAAACCCCACTATTTCACCAAGAGGTCTCAACCTTCACTAGTCTCCTATCTAGATATGCTTTCTATACCGCTCTAGTACTCATTACTAGCAATCAACCTCATGTAGAATCGGTTAGTTTGGGGTCCACAATACCCACCCCACACAACACCGCACAGGTTCTATTCCATTGTGTTTGGAGAAATACCACCCAAACCCCGCTATTCCACCAAGAGGTCACATAACTACTATAGGATCTCAATCCACTTGGTGCTCAACACTTTATCCAATCTTCAAGGATCACAACAAATCAATAGGAAAAACATTCAGATATGGTTTACCTCTAGAACCACAGGCTCCTCGCATAGACTTAACTAGCTTAAGGTCCACAATACCCACCCCACACAAAACCAAGAAGGTACCCCTTCACCACTCAATTTTTCCTCGGGCATCACCTTCCTCCAGGTTCTATACGATTGTGTGCATAGAAAAAACACCCAAACCCCGGATCATCTGCTTACAGGATCTGTTTTCCCATAGCTTGTAAATATTGGTTGCGCACAACGAATGGCTCCAAGGAAATAACTTTGATTGTTGTCCCATAAACCACTCCATTACAACCGGTCTCACAAACAACAACACTCAATTTGATTCCTTATCAAGGAAATGATACTTTGGAAGTGGTGATTCGGGAATCACGATGCTTCACCACTCTCTTAACATACTGTTGAGACTTTCTCAAACACTTAAGGGATCAAACTTAGCCACACAAGTCTTTGACACAAACTCAAGATCCTCGGGATCAAGCTAACAGCTAGATACTTTGATACCACCCTCCTTCCTGGATCCACATAAGAACACACAGCAGTTTCTCTCTTCAGCTAGCTCTGTGACTCAGAGTCTTGACCCCAAACCAGAAATTAGGTTTACTCCCCACTCTAGCACTCCTTAGTTTTAACTTCTTCTCACTAAAATTTCGATGGATGGATAGAATGAACTGTAATCCCTCCCTTTCACTTCCTCTTAGGAAAGGGTGATATAGATACACCCATGAAGGACCAAGTTACTTGACCACCTAACTGATTAATTGGGTGATAAACTCACTAATGGGATACTAAACCCTCCCCTACTGACAAGATGATTGAAAAACACATTGATATGCTACTGCGCCATCCACTACTGATAGGATGACTGACAAACTTACTGACAGGCTATTTTCCATCCCCGACTTACAAGTAATTTAAGGATGACATCATTGCAACTCATTGCTTATCCCATAAGAGATCCCCATTCCTAGTTATGTAGGGAAACTGAAACATATATGTAAAAAGGTAACTCATACCCATGCCTTTCTTTCCCCGAGACAATAACTATCTCAACTACATTCCTCTTGGAATCATTAAATGATTAGCTCCCTCTTTCTCTTACTTCCAAGCAAGTAGTGCACCTCAATATCAATTTAACAACTACCAAATTTGATCCAGAGCTCTTAGAAGCTCTGATACCATACTATCCTGCCCCTGATCACCTGTTTGGCACTAGGGACATCCAATCTCATTATAGTGACCATAATTTCAAAGCAAGCAAGGAATATCTTTGAACAGTATTTGTCGAATATAGATTCTTCAAATATAGATTTTTCTTTTGGTAACCTGATCTATCCAAAAGATTTGCTGGAAATGCCTTCTGATCAGATTCAAGAGATCTATTCAAAATATGATTGTTTGTTCGTTCGAAGAATATTTATCCAATCATTTTTCTCGGGAAGAAAATATAATAGATTCTTCCACAAAACCCAAAAATTAGTCCTCCCTAATACACTTGGCTCTCATTTATTGACTTTATGGCTTCAATACGTCCCTCCCTAACCTTAGGATAATCATGCCCCTTGCTCTAGTTTCCTTACATGTTCATCTATGGATTATTTATTATTTTCAAGCATATGTTCATTATATTTACATTGTTACTGCACTTGACCAATGCATGGTTCACTAACCATATACATTCGGGGAATCCATGGTAGAGCTTTGGCCTTAAGCTCATCACCATGTTCTTTACAATTATTAACGATATTACATCATTTACATAGTTTATGTCAAGGGTCAAAACTAGGGACATTAAAAGGAGATGGTGGTCAGACACCTCTGTGAGGAGAAGGAGGTGTTGGATGAGGCGAAGGTGGAGGATCACCACCCTCATCAACTAAACCAAAATCAGGATGACTATTATGGCCATCCCTCCTCCTCTCAGCTAGTAGAGTGATTTCATCGACAATATGACACATCAATGTCCTCATATCATTAAAAAGGGTCCTCTATATCTCTACAAGATCAAGGTC
Source organism: Larix kaempferi (assembly GCA_027924585.1). Classification (NCBI taxonomy): domain Eukaryota; kingdom Viridiplantae; phylum Streptophyta; class Pinopsida; order Pinales; family Pinaceae; genus Larix; species Larix kaempferi. The sequence goes on from BSBM01000727.1 coordinate 6,731,972, forward strand.
CCACATGATCTCCCTAACCCATACAGGTTGCACTCCCCACTAATCCAACAATCCACATAAATGATCCACCAACTCTTAACAAAATCTAGCATTTGGATTGAATCGTAGGCAGGGTCTCTATAACTGAGGCATTGAATCAGCCTCATCCATCTCCCCATCATGTACTTGGGGAGGCCCCTCCCCAACATAAGTGCCAATATATGCAAAATAGTACACAATACTAATTAGAAAATTTCATTAAACAACTTAATTAAATATTTTTTAAAAAATATTAGAATAAACTACATTTGCATTAAGTAAGACAATAAAATGAAACTAGATTAATTATAACATGATGTTAATATTGCCTCTGGAATCTAGTGGCTTATTTTAAGTGAAAAATATGTGTGGATATCCTCACCAGTCTAGCACACCTATGGGTATGCCACAAGATATAAGGTGTTATCATCCTCAATGGCAAGCAAATCCAGTGTCTCTAAAGTGATCCTACCTTGGAACACTGACTATATACTCTTGGGAAACATCTTCCCCCACATGTGCATACGCACCTCAGCCATTGTCCTAGGACGGAAGTGGTTAAATGATGGCTTAGTGACTAAAAGCATCTAAAAAAATAATTGAAATAACTTTGAAGAAAAAGGGAAGTTGACTGTCCCCTCAAACTATGCACAACATCGATCTAGAGAAAAATAAAACTACCAAAAGAATGGTAGACCACCTAATGCATCTAGGTATCTGCACTAAAGAATATATATAATATAATAGTAGGAAACTAATGTGTTTCCCATCAATTGTGAGGTGGTCCAATGTCGTGACCAAATGTGAGAGGATCCTAACCTCCTCGGCACTGAATGTATCTAACGGAAATTTCCCACCAAAAACCTGAAAATTAGCAGCATCAATGATGTGCTAACCAATATATCTATGAGATTATAAGAGTCGACACTCTACTGGAAAACTAGGAGGGACATCAAGGAATTGGGGAAAATACTCCACTCTCCTAGATAGTCCAGTAATGAAGTATATGTCATCCTCTATGGGTTGGAACCACAAATTGGGACAGACCCTAAAATCTTGTCTTCGTTGATCCCAACAACAATGGATCAATTGAGAGAGTAATAGTGAGTTCCTCTTTATGGATGTAGCATCCTCATAAAACTTCATGAAACCAACAACCTTCAAGAGGAGTTGATTCTATGCTAACGTCTTTGATTCATATATAACTTTTTTTAATCTCTCTCTCTCTCTCTCTCTCACACACACACACACACATGTAACATAAAAAATTATATTAAATGAACCTTTTATTTATTAAAATTAGAAAATAATTTATTTTTTCAAAACGTGTGTATTTAAAAGGCAATGCACCTTATCAATTGTCAAGCGCTGGCTACGCTACACAATTTTAATAACAATATAGAAATTTAATTCTTGAAATTAAATTATAACACACCGGTTCACTAGAAAAAAAATAAGCACTATAAATGGTGTGTTCAATTAATTATAACACATTGATTATGTAACACAATTATAATAACAATAGAGCAATCTGGTACATTGTATTAACTAAAACACACCAGTGCATTTTAAAATCTGTAAGCAATTAAAGTTGTTTATTATGAAATATATTATATCGGTGTGTCCTTGTATATGGAGCACCGGTGTTTTAAATAAATGGTCTGCACCATCAATGGTACACGCATTTTCATTCAACGCACCGGTGCTTTAAATAAATGGTCTACACCATCAATGGTACACGCATTTTCATGAAACACACCAGTATCAACATGTCCATCTGTGAAATTAGAACAAAATATGTGGTGAAATAATTTAAATTTTTTTATTTCTTGCATCAATTGGTACATAAATAAATATCTAACACACTGGTAATAAAGTGCACTAAATTAACATTCAACCCGATGCATTAAATAAACTAGCCAAACCGGTACCGGTGCATATGGTTTATTTAAACACATCGGTATCATAATGTTATTAAAAATTAAAAAAAATTTCCTACTCATAGCAGTGCGTCAGTTAATACATAGCACACCAGGTATACAGTGCACTACATGAACATATGGTTTCTCTACCAATGGTGCGGCTTGCATATTTACAGGGAGCACCGATACTTGCGGTGCAAGCCAAATAGATTGAACACACCACATAGTTTTTTAATTTTTATCTAAAAAATAAAGGTAAATTCAAGGTGAATTTGGATTTTTAATCTGCTAAAAGTATAAATAAGAAGATAAGAAATGCATTACCTAGACACTTGTGCATTGGGTAGGTATGGTTACCACATACACAATAAATGAAAATTTCCAACCGTTTTAAAAAAATCCAACACCACATGCGAATCAAGGGACGAGAGAAATCCAACAACAATGGAGCACCGATGGCAAGGCGTGTCAAGAAATCAACTACATCATCGATGATTGGGTAGTCTACATTGCTAGATTTGGGTGAAAATCATTTTTTCGCCTGATAATTTTTTGTATTTTACCCTATTCCAATGTGCCCGACTAAAATATGCACAAGTGTGTTAGTAAGACATAAATGCACTACAAATGAACAAAAATACATAAAATAAATTTTTCCATCTGGGATTTTTTTTTATTTTACCCTATTATGCTGTTCATGATGACAATATGCACCAGTGCATTCTTAAGACATAAAAGCACCTCCAAGGAATATAAAAATATAAACAAATGGTTTTTTTGTTCCACAATTTTTTATTTTACCTTATTCTGGTGTGCCAAAACTTCGATGCACCTGTGCATTAGTAAGATACCAATGCACTGTACATGAATATAAAATGGTTTTTCCACTCAACAATTTTTTTTTATTTTACCCTATGTCGGTGCTCCAGCTTACCATATTCACTGGTGCCTTCATAAAACATTTACAATGCATCGCCAATGAATATAAAAATATAAAATATGGTATTTCCATCTGACAATTTTATTTATTTTACCCTATTTTAGTGTGCCTTATATCAATATGCATCGATGTGTTAGTAAGATATCAATGCACTGAATATGAATATAGAGGTATAAAAAATATTTTTTTCTTCTAGATTTTTTTTTTATTTTACCCTATGACAGTGCTCACGATTACCATACATACTGATGCATTAGTAAGAGATAAATTCACTACCAATGAATATCAAAATATAAAAATGGTTGTTCTGTCTGGATTTTTTTTACCCTATTTTGGTGCTCTCGATAACAATAAGCATCGATACGTTTATGTATTTACATTGCATCAATTAGTGTTGCTAGTGAAAAAATATATATATATATTTTTCCTTCATCCAATGAGGAATTTTGAAGTCGATGTGGTGTTATTGTGCGCACGAGTTCATCTAATATGTAAGTGCATCGATGCACTTTATCTATCTATCTATCTATATATATATATAAGCACAATTTAGAAACATCTGTTAAAAGCTCCTCTCATTCACCTCTGTTAGTGGCCTTCGCTATAAATGGATAATTGGGATCTTTTTAGAGGATCTTCCACAAAAACCTCCATTAGAAGGTTTTTTCCTTATAGTTAATTAGGCATTCATTCAATAGAACTCTACCATAGTTAGGATTCATAAATGTCCATGTCTCTCCTACATCTCATATATTATGCAATATTTTGGTCTACTCAATGTATCCTTTAGAGAGCAGTTGTTATGATACTTTTCCTTGATTTAGGTTTCATTATCTTCCTCGTGTATCATATCCTATGTTCACTCTATACTATGGCCAAACAAGTGGAGGTGGAATTTTCTTAAGTGTCCAAAACAACCATGAATTTCATTGCAATGACAAGTAATTCATGAATTGGATTAATATGACAATTTGTCACATGAGAAAACATGTTCTTGAAGTATTCAAATACAATTTAGGTTTATTCGACATCACAACTAAAGGTGAAGTGTTACCTATACCATTTTTACATGTGCAACATCTTGTGGGTTTGTCTAGCAGTAAGTGTTTGTGGTTATTTGAGATTAATAGAATTTATAAGGAATATAATCACCAAACCTTGGGGTTTTCACTCAATGAACCTATGTCATAGCATATGTATTCATGGGATATTAAATAATACCCTAAATTTCCTTAAGTATTAAGGAATTCTTCTAAAAATTATCATTTTGTTGAACCCCCCTCCCAATACATCTTTCCAATTAAAACAACCATATTTTCACGAGATGTCTTGTATATCCATTTTTCAATGATATTTTTAAAACCCCTTTTTTATTTCTATCACTAGTATGTTGACATGGCATAACCGTTATAAGACTTGGAATATTATAGGTTAAAATATGAAATCTTTGTTGGAGTAGATATTTTTAGATGTGGAACAAACCCTTGAATGTAGGTTAGCGTCACACACAATTGTTACAATAGACTTCACACCACCTTCACACATCGAACATACATATTCAAACACAAGCATGTCTTCATACATAATCAAATTCACATCACCTTCACACATAGATTATAAATATCCAAACACTAGTTTGAATTCACACACAATTAGACCCACACCACGTTTACATGCAAAGTTACACCCATTCAAACCTTTCAATACCTAATTCAATCCCTTGATACCTAATTATAACCCTTCCCAACATTTATATGTTTTTAGTATTTTAAACTTCCCAATATGAACTCACATGATATAATATTGCCTATGTATTGGACCCCCCATGCACTAAACATGAGGTGAAGCATGGAACTAAAATAAAACTAAGTGACAAGTTAGATGTAGATGTTGGGACGACCATGGCTAGTGTGACATGGGTTCCATGCTTGGTAAATATATATTTACCACCTCTCTCCATGCAAACTTCTAATGTCATGTCATGTCCCCATTTTGACATCACCATGGAGCAACCACTAATGCATCCAAACCCATGGGTTCTAGTGGAAAATCATTAAATTAATTAATAAGGGAGTAACCTTGGCCAAGTTACTTTAGGAAATTAAATAAATTAGCTAGGGAATAAATTCTGGCCATAGTTATTTTGGAATAAATTAAATTAGAAGTGATGATGTTTATGTTTTTAAATATTTAATTATTTTTAATTATGATATGAGTTGGAAAAATGCCAAGAGGGCCCATGAGGGCGCATAAGGAGATAAGGATGGATATATGAGTTGTCATCCAACAAGGGAACTGGACCATAAAGAAAGAAAGCAACGGTAAAGCAGAAAAGATGGAAATCAATAGTAAAAGTGGGAAAGAGGCATAAAAGAAGGAAATTTCTCAAAAGTAGGAAAGAAACTCAAAAGCATAAAAGAAAGAAGTTTCTTGATTTGTGCAACTCAAGAAGGATTAGCAACATCTAGAAAAGCTACAAGGTCCAAATTTAGCCAGTCAGGGTGCATTTGAGGATAGAGTGGGTCCACATGATGGGGTAACTCACCCAAAAATCAAGCTAAGCACCTCTAATTCGAATTTCAAGGATGGTAAATGTTTTACTTGGTAAAATAACATTAGAAAGTATGCCAATGTGTCATGGGTGATTATTATCTCATATTATTCAAATTTTGTTTTTACTTTTGGAGAAAATTCTAGAAGGAGGCCAAAGCTACTTGATGTTTATAAAAGAATCATTAGCACTCCATTTCACATATTTTGTCATTCTAGGCATTTGTTATACCTCCATATTTCACAGTGTCGCATCTTCACCATAAAAATAGTTGACGACACTTCCCCTACTGCTTAAAACACCCAGAAGAGAAAAATGATGAGTGAACCTTGAAGATAAACCTATCATGTCAAGAATCAACCCAGCTGAGACTTCATATACCTACACTACCGCGCCTTGCTCCAGCTTAGGTGCGTTGTAGTCCACACTACCGTGCTATGCTATTTCTATACCACGCGGTACTACCGTGCTATGCTCAATTTAAGAGGCGCGGTACTCCCTTTTTAGCCTTTTTTCCATGGCTTGTGGGATCTTGATCTTCGAGATATTTTTGAGGATTGGTATCCCTGATTCGATCCTAACTCACTTTCTCAGATTAGTGGGCATGATCCACTAAACACTCCCAAGATCCATCCTTCTCTCTTGTTGGTTAACCCTACTACACACTATAAGAGAGAGACATTCCATGAACAAAGGGGGGGACTCTTGGAGACATCAAACTTATGATCTTGAATCTTTGTGGAGATAGCTAGAGGAAGAAGCACTTGGAGCTTGGAGTTGGCTTGGATATCAAGCAACCATTGTAAGTGACTTCAAGTTGGTAATAGAACATAACTTGTCTTGTTTCCCAAATCACATGTGTTGATTTTGTTTCAATTATATGATTTGTATCTATTATAGATTTAGATCCTAACTCATATTTCAAGTTGATAGAGAATCATATATGCTTGTATCTTGGTTTCATTTTGACAGGTTCATTCGTGAGGACTTGGAAATTGGAGCGACCATTAAGACGAGCAATTGAATTGAAGGTCAGTTAGATCTCTTCCGTTTCTTTCAGCAGTTTAATCTTGAAATGCTTTGTTTAGATATAGGAATTCAAGGTAGCATTTGTTATCCTTTGTCTTAGTTTAGAGTCAGTTAAAGTCTACTTTAACCTAAGAGAATTTCTACCTATCCGTAGGGAGAAATTTCTACAACAAGAATGGCGACTCCGCTGGGAAGCGCGGTACTGTGCAACAGTACCACGCTGTAAGGTTAAACACGGGCGCGGTACTGTGGAAGGAGAAAATTGCCTAATAGGGCTTGCCCAAAAAATTGTTCTTCCCTACTGAAATCAAGTTATTCATACATGAAATTAAAGAGGGGCTTGAAAGCTCTTACCTGGCGCAGACGGTTGTTGAAACGGTGCTCCGAATCTCTAGATATGAACTCTTGAAGTTTTTTGTTCCTCAATGGGTAAAATCTCCTCTTTTGGCAAATGCTCAAGTGAAATGGTAACTTTCCATATTTACCCATCCTTTATATAAAATTTTCACTTATTTTTTACTCATTATTTTATCTAGTTAAATTAAAATCCATTTCACATTACTAATATCTGGTTCCATGAGCATCTGTTGACAGGGTCTCCTTTAAAAAATATTCACATTGGCGTTCATTTATTGTTTGACCTTCATTTTGAGCCTACTTTATCTTTTTCGTGCTCTGGATTAAAACTTGAAAAAGATTCCAAGCGCTTTTACACCCGTGTCGTGCTTGTCAAACTTAAGTAAATGGTGTCTAGCTTAGTCAGCTTTACTCATGTTCGTTAAACAATGAGGAAAGTATTATCTTGGTTGTATTTTATTCTCTTTTAGGACCAGAAGAATTAAAAATTATGAAAAAGACCATTGGAGTCCATAGTTAAGCTCTTTTCAGACTCCCTAAAATTGAAAAGATTGCCAAGTGATCTTGACTCTTTCACACTTGTAAAATAATTTGAAAGGTCGTCTATTCGGTGATAGGTTATCCCTTTTTCGGCCCGTCTAGACTATTTACGAGAAAGGTATACCTCAGTCGATTTTTGGCTGGGAGAGTTCTCTCGGGAATTGTTTTACACTTTTTCGGGATCGAGGGACTAAAATTATGAAAAAGTACACTTTGGAGCCTCCTTTAAGTTTTTCAGGCTCTCTAAATGTGAAAAACTACTGAGTTTTCCTTCCTTGGACTCGTTAAAATTTGACATCAAAGGACCCACTTTGGGACGAACCCCTCATTTCTTAGGTTCGTAAAACATGTGAGATTGGACTCATCTATGAGATGAGCTATATAGAGCATCTGTTATCCTCTTCAAGCTCGAAAAACAACAAAGAGGTACTCGTCTATCATGTCGGGGAAATATGGGAAACAAGTCAAGTTTATTTTGGCAGCTTGTCAGTCGTCACCTTTGAACATGGCATGCGTCTATCCCTTGTCTATTTTGGGTATCTATTTTCGCTGAGTTATGGTCATCATCCTGAGTCATCTCTCTGGCCACGAGCCTACTCGTTCGGTGTCTATCCTCTGCTATCAATAATCCTTGCTGCCAAGTCCTGTTACATGCCGTTATATGTTCAAAGGGTTGCATTGTTCAGAGTCATTCATTGTGTCAGACCTCCGCTGTGTCACTACATGCTCCATTGTTTCATCATCCTATACTATCTTTCGTTCTTATTTCATGTCGATGATGTGGGAATCATTATGGCCCACCTTCGACGAGCCTATTCCCGTCAACACCAAATCACTATCCGAGAATTGGACTTAGGGATTAACCATTAGTACCTTGGTACCTGCATGCCTCAATGGCAGGTTTCCTCGTGTTCGATAGTAGGTTTACAGCATTGACCTCTGATTGAACGATCTCTCGAATGCTCGACATCAACCCATTCATTCGCATTTCATTGAGATGTACTATAGATACCTAGGGGATCATCGTCATCATTGGTGATTTCCCTCACATTTGTTAACGGTTCACATTATTGACCGGTAATCAAATGGTTTCTACCATGTTCAACTTCAACACGTTTTAATCACATGGCTAGATTTGTATCATTTGCGATTGTGTAGAAGACCCTGGGCACACCTTTGTATCTTGATTGCGTCCAGGTTGCGATGGAGATGTCCTTTGTATTGTCACACAGATCCACTTTTGTATTGGTCGTGGCTGTGTCATTACTATCTCATGGATCTACGCTTTTTTATAGTAGCCATGATTTGTCTACAACCTATATCATCTCAGTACTCATGGATCTGCAATGTATTGGTCGGCAGCCATGCTTTGAGTCAATTTTTTTCGAGCATGGGGATGCCCGCCTCAGTGGTATATCTAACATTTTGTTTATGTTTAAGGTCCTTGTTACTCTCCTCGATGCTATCTCCGCACAGTATTTGTAAAGTCTTTCGGCCATCAGTCCCTTCTCACCTCACACTTTCGGGGGCATCTGTTATACCTCCATATTTCACAGTGTCGTATCTTCACCATAAAAATAGTTGATGACACTTCCCCTACTGCTTAAAACACCTAGAAGAGAAAAATGATGAGTGAACCTTGAAGAAAAACCTATCCTGTCAAGAATCGACCCAGCTGAGACTTCATATACCTACACTACTGCGCCTTGCTCCAGCTTAGGTGCGCGGTAGTCCACACTACCGCGCTATGCTATTTCTATACCACGCGGTACTACCGCGCTATGCTCAGTTTAAGAGGCATGGTACTCCCTTTTTAGCCTTTTTGCCATGGCTTGTGGGATCTTGATCTTCGAGATATTTTTGAGGATTGGTATCCCTGATTCGATCCTAACTCACTTTCTTAGATTAGTGGACCTGATCCACTAAACACTCCAAAGATCCATCCTTCTCTCTTGTTGGTTAACCCTACTACACACTATAAGAGAGAGACATTCCATGAACAAAGGGGGGGACTCTTGGAGACATCAAACTTATGATCTTGAATCTTTGTGGAGATAGCTAGAGGAAGAAGCACTTGGAGCTGGGAGTTGGCTTGGATATCAAGCAACCATTGTAAGTGACTTCAAGTTGGTAATAGAACATAACTTGTCTTGTTTCCCAAATCACATGTGTTGATTTTGTTTCAATTATATGATTTGTATCTATTATAGATTTAGATCCTAACTCATATTTCAAGTTGCTAGAGAATCGTATATGCTTGTATCTTGGTTTCATTTTGACAGGTTCATTCGCAAGGACTTGGAAATTGGAGCGACCATTAAGACGAGCAATTGAATTGAAGGTCAGTTAGATCTCTTCTGTTTCTTTCAATAGTTTAATCTTGAAATGTTTTGTTTAGATCTAGGAATTCAAGGTAGCATTTGTTATCCTTTGTCTTAGTTTAGAGTCAGTTAAAGTCTATTTTAACCTAAGAGAATTTCTATCTATCCGTAGGGAGAAATTTCTACTACATCATTTGAATTTAATGTCTTGAAGCTTCTCTAGACTTGGGAGATGTGCCCCTTGTCAATCAGTTGGGAGATGTGCCCCTACTCTCACTAGCTAGTTGAGAGATCAGCTAGAGTTTGAGGATAATGGAATTCAACCATTATAATTGATTTTAGTTTAGGTAATTTCATGCTATTTCAAATCCAAACCTTCTCCATTTGAAAACACTCTTGTTCTTTAGTGAGTGAATGAATTGGTTTTTATTGTGCATATTGTTTTGCTTTGTATTTTCCCAAGGAGGGGTGCATATTAGTGAGTTATTGCCGCTATTATTACATATTTGTAATTTTTTTAAAATCTTATACAAGTTAGTGATATCATGATTATTATAGGTCAAATCAGCACTTCTCCATCCGTGATCACATTATGCTGTCGATCACACAAAATGACAACATGGATTGAAGAGCTAGATTTCCCTGGATGATGTATAGACTAAACCTACTCTCTTCAACTAAGAATTTACTTGATCTTTTGACATGTGCGCTACTCTTTGGGCAGTAAACTAGCGCACATTTGCTAGTATGCCCTACTTTACTCAAGTGAAACTAGCGCACACCTTGGAAAAGCTGCAGGCGCTTGTTGCAAAACACAAAAGTTGCGTCCTGTGCACTAGTATGCTTTGAGTAAACTCATGCACATCTTAAGATGAAATAAAAAATATATTAAATTGATTAATTGGGATTAGTTGAAGTTGGTTCTGCAACTTCCCCAACCTCCCAATGCAACCACCTCTCGATTACAACTGCCTACCTTGTCCCATAAATACAAGGAGGATCCATGACAGAGGGACCTAGAAAGAATGCATTAAGGGTTGTTACGCTGGAGGAAAGTCCCAAGTTATTGTGAAGAGCAGGAGCCCAGTACTCGGTTGCAGAAACATCTCGACACGTAAGGTATATTGTACTGATTCATGTTTCTTTGACAATAAAAAGGTCAAAATACCCTTCCTGTTCCAAATCAGATGTCTATTAGATTGTGTGTCTATTTGGCTTAATATTTGATGTTAAATTACTTTCTGATTTCATCATATTTATATATAGTCAAGATACGCTGAGGAAGGTATCCTTTGTATCGCAGGTTCATCAAGCGGGAGATCAAGTGAAAGCTAGGACCGACCGTCGGTTAAAGGTATGTCTTTCGATATCCCGATCTTTTTCATTTGTAAGAACTAGTTGTAATGCAATTAATGTATTTACTTGTCAACCCCGCCTAGTTGGTAGTGTCTCTCCTCACTATAAGGTAGAAATCCTGAACAACAAGCTGGCGACTCCACTGGGGAGTAACTGGTAGTTATTTTGCTCTAGGAGACCTAGTTTAGGGTTTTTCCAACCCCTTTTTGTCATTTTTTGTTTCTTTAAGAAGTCTTCTAGGTCTTTGTTACCTATCCTTTATTGCTTGATTCATCTCAGTCCACTCCTGCAAAGTCTATTTTCTGTCCTTTTGTGACATATGTGCTGGTCTTCCCTACTAACAGTAGTGCATACCACCTGATGAACGTTGCTTTATACACTGCACAGTAGTGCATATGTCCTAGTGTGTGCTGGTTTCTGCACTGCACAGTAGTGCATTTTCCTATAGTGTCCAGTTTTTGGTTAGGGTTTGATAACCAGTGGTTTGATTCCACTTCCAGCCTATTGCTTTTCCTTCTTGATTGACCCCTGAGACTTCCATGTCTCTTTTGAGTCCTGTTGGCCTCTCTTGAGTCTTTTTTTAGTTTGTTTGCTTGCTTGAGTACTTGTTTAAGTGTCTTTACTGCTTACTAGCCTTTTTTGAAGTTCATGCACTATTCTCTTTTGGACATAGCTGCATACTTTTATCCTAGTTGTTGTTGTAGTCATACAGACCTGCATTCTTAATGTTTGTTTTATGTTGCAACATTTAGCACTCTTTCACTTTTGTCTTATCCTTTCCATTAGGGTTTGGCTTCAAGTTTGAGTCCTTAGGATTACTTTCAAAAGGTTGCTTGGTTTAGATACTTGCTGATTTCCTTATCAGTTCAGTCTAAGTAAGTCAAATCTTTCTAGTTTTCTTTCTGTTGAGTCTGTGTGTTGTTAAAGTCATTCTTGGTTCGCTTGCTTACTTTTTGCTTGGCTTAGTGTTTTCTTAGGGTTTTGATGCTTTGGAGCAATCTGTTTAGGTCTTCCTTTCCATCACGAGTATCTCTTTTCCCTGCTTCTTTTTCACTTTGTTTCCAAGCCTCAAGTTTTACTTCTGCAAAAACTTGGTAAGTCAAGTCTTCATCGAGTCTCTTGATTTGTTTGCTTTGAACCATTTAGATGTCTGTCTTATGCACACTTCATATTTAGATCTTACTTGCTTTTGTACAAGTTCTCTTTCTTTTACACTTATCAGAAAAGAAAAAAAATGTTCAAGTAGCTTAGTAGGAAGGTCTTTCATCATTTTAAGGTAGCATAGTTTTCTTTGAAATATTAAAAGAAAAATACAAAAATATTTTGATTTAGGATTGATTAGGCTTCAAGTTTTTGAAAGAATTATAAACAGAAAAGAGAAAAAAAAATTGAGAATTTGAAAGCATTTGTACTTTACTTTCATAACAAACCATTCCACACATCGCACTACAACCCTTGAGTAATAAGTAGCCCTTAAAAAGAATTATTAATAAAATTTATTAGCAACATTTTTATTTTTAGGTATACACGACATCAACTAGCTTAGGCTAGAGTTTCGAGCTTAAATCACCTTAAACTGCTTAGAACTGGCTTCATTACTCAACAATCGTAGTACAAATTTCATTTAGGTAAAGCCATTTCTATCAAATAGTCCTGGGAAACTCTACTTAAACCAGAGCTAAGCACAAGGCCGTGGGAGATTGGAACCGTTGAGGATATCCCCTCACTTTTCTCTCAACAATAAACTAGATTTGACTCGTGTATGTGGGTCCTTTCGGACTTCAGGCTTTGCTACCTTACCCATGTGTTTCGACTAGGCTGACGACTGTCCCCCTAGGTTATTTCATATTGATGGTAGCCTTAGTATCAGACCTCTAGGATTCTACACAGGTAGAGTGGGCAGTTATTCCCACTTCACCTCGGACAGACGTGGAAGGTATCCCTTTGGCAGTAATCCCAGGAAGGCGGTTTGGTGATTCAAATGCTTACACCTAATGGACCTCCGGAGGACGCCATGCAACTGACTGTCGATACTCTGTTAGTTTGTTCTGGGCCCTAATCATCCCAGACTTGCTTCCGAGAGTATTTTCCATCTGTTTGCCTAATTTGATTACTTAGGAACTTTTTTAGTGGTATGCTATTCAATCCTTAGTTGTAGTGGCCACTAGGTTTTTACTTATTTTTATTTTTCATCTTCATCGGTCTTGGAGGTTGCAAAACATTCCCCCACTCATAGTGGAGCCTCCACTGCTTGCGACGTAGGAGAACTAATTCCCATGGTTCTTTTGAACTTACGGGTGACATAAAGGTTCTTGGAGAACCACAACCTAGAACACCGGATCGACAAGTCATTGATACTGTTGAGGTTGAGGATCTAACTGCTACAAAGTTTGATACTCCTTTTAACCCTCCTCTTACAAAACCCAATGATCCACTCCATGTTTACCATATGCCATCGGCTCAACCACATTTATCGTTTCTGGCAACTTTAAACTTGCCATATCTTTCAAAGCTTACAAACAACCCCATGCACCATGATGCTACATGGCCACCCATTCCCACTAAATTGCCCTCAGACATACCAAAGTTTGAAGGTAAGATTGGTGAATACCCCGGTGACCATGTTACGACATTTCATCTCTGGTGCTCCTCCAATTCACTGAATGATGATTCCATAAGGTTAAGGATCTTTCAAAGAACCTTGACAAGTGTTGTAGCCAAGTGGTATATTGAATTGGCCGCTACTACCTATGGCACCTTTCGGGATCTTGCCATTGTTTTCTTGAACCACTTTCAACTTCCAGTCCGGTGCAATGCTGGAACTGACCTTCTGTCGACCTTTCGATAGAACAAAGCCACTCATGTATCTGATCATATTCAGGAGTGGCGAAGGCGAAGGAGGCTCATCAAAGCCAAAATCCCCCAGCATTCTTATTAGAATGGTACCTTAAGTCTCTTCTTCCTTATATTTCAAAGGAAGTTGCCACTTTAGGGATGTCCTCCGAAGAGGAAGCCATTTTGAGAACCCAACAGCTAGACTTGGTCTATGCTCAGTCTGGGATTTTATATGAAATCATTCCTGATGCGCCGAGGTCTAATATAGACTTAGGTAAACCTAAAACTGGACCACATGCTGATGGCATTGTGGGTTCAGTTGATTCTGTAGCATTTGATGCCTTAACAAAATAGGTGCACGCCTTGTCAGTCAAACAGTTTGTTGCGGAAGCAACTTCTATTGCATCCTCCCCTTCTACTATAGAATATGTACAGTAGGTGCAGACAGACCTAAAGGGCTCTCGGCATCCCAAGAGAAAGGGAAAAAAAGCGAAGGGAAACCAACAAAAGCCCAGGAACACACAAAATGCCAAGGAGGGAAAAAAAGAGAAAAGGAAGGCCAAGTTCCCTTGCAAACTGTGTCAAGAGGACCACCTTACCCATCAGTGCCCTCTAATGGAAGAACCCCAGAAGCTTATCCGTGAAAAGAAATCATTTGTCTTAAAAGACCCTTTCCCTCACGGATAGAGTTCAGCTTCTGGCAGCTCTAGTGCTGGGGGCACCACTCGTGCCACCTCTGCTGATCAGTCTTTCATTAATATGGTTAACTTAGATGCTCTACTACAAACTCGACCAAAGAACTATATCCCGGGTCCGTAGCAGAAAGATGCTCCTGAATCCTCTACTCCTCTTCACATTCCAGTGGAGACGCTATCGAAGATACCGAAAGGTGTCTACAAATGGGTTGTGCACAACCCCAATGCGCGGGCTATCCCCAACTACAATGTTGTGGAGGACTTAGCCCAAACCCCTTGTGCCATGTCTACTTTGGAGGTATTGCAAAGTTTCCCATTGCAACGCAGTGCACTCCTCGCAGCGATTAGGAGTGTTGATTCATCCACCATGCTTGCACATTTTGATATGATAGATATCAAGTACCGGTTTCTGTATCATGTCACTCTCAAGATAGAGGTCGTCCATGGTCTCATGACCATTTGACGAGATGTTATAGATGAGGGCACATCAACGTGCGTAATGTCTATCTCTTGCTGGAAAGATTTGGGCGAACTTGAGTTAGCTCCCTCTAATTGTTGATGTATATGTAACTTCGGAATGTATTTCACATATATGTATATTATATTCCTATAGAGATGGTATTATTCCTCTATAAGGAAGTGTCGTCATTTATATTGTAAGTGTCGTAACTTATACTTGATGGGTTATTAGACCACCTTGTTTGGGGTCGGCCCTGTATAAGTCATGTGGGTCAAAGGGTTATTAGACCACCCTATTGGGGGTCGGCCATGTGGGTCAAAGGGTTATTAGACCACCCTATTGGGGGTCGGCCCACTCAGCATTATGTTATGTGGTTAAGTTCGATCCTACATGAGTTAGGTAAAAAGGCAAGTCAAGTCAAGTATAAATAGAGTGCGGGAGGCACTCTATTTACTCACTCACTTCTAACACATGCACTCAAGGAGGAGTGGCGCACTTATGGAGGAGGAGGATCTGCTGCTAGTTTATGGCTATCTCTCTTGGTTGGTTGTATCATTTCTCTATCTATCTCTGAGGAAGTTATTGGGGTTTTTCACCTTTATGGTTTTCCCCAAGTAAATCTTTGTGTCTCTTGTGTGCTTGCATTATTGTCTCCATGATTGATATGCTGTAGATATGTTGTACATGTTGTTCTCTCAGTTAAGATCCTAGATCAAACTGAAGTAAATTCTGAAAATCTAACATGGAATCAGAGCTAGCCTGAAAGAAGGCATGATATGGCATGTATGACACTTGTTGCACTTACGATGCTAGGGCTTGATATAGCAAAAAACCAGTCATCGTAGCACTTTCGCTATAAATCAATTTTGGCAAATTTTTCGGATCTGAAATTGTTACAGGACGAAGCTACGATCTCTAGGTACCTTGTGTCCAAAGGAAAACCTCTAATTCGTTGTACTTTGTGATTTATGATCTGTACAATATAGGGTTTCTGCCTCTTCCAGATCTGAGTCAAAATCAGGTGACCTTGGGAAAAAGTTCATATCTTGGGATAGGAAGCTCCAAATGAAATTTCGTAAAAAGTGACAGGTAGTACACAGTCTATACTATGTCAGAAAACTTTTTCAAAGGCCGAAGTTGAACCAGTGACACGTGGAACTCCGTACAAGTGCACTCTACTGTATTATCCCATAAACAGGTCATGTTGCGACATTTGGCATAACTATCTCTCAGAGAGTCCAATTGAGGTAAGACCTGTCAGGATGGAAAGGTAACAGGCCGAGCTATCTCAAGAAAAAATTTCAGAGGCCGAAGTTAAAACAGTGACACGTGGCACGCCGTACAAGTTCGCTCTCCTGTTTTATCCCAAAAAAGGTCACGTTGCAACATTTGGCATAACTCTCTCTCAGAGAATCCAAATGAGGTCAGACATATCAAGATGGAAAGATAACAGGTCAGGATATCTCAGAAAACTTTTTCAGACCCTGTGGATCAGAAATTTCTGAGTTACACCAGAAACAATCAGGTACATATTTCTATCAAAACAGAATTATTTTTGAGTACCTTCATTCATGGCTTCTGGAATTTAGGGCTTTGAAGAAAGTTGGAATTTTTGTAATCCGAGACCACGGCTGGATGCTAATCATCAAAATAAAAATTTAGAGACCAAGATCAGAATTTTTGGTTGGGCAGAAGACCGGGCTTGATTAGACCCTAGTTCGGGACTTTGATCAGAAAAGTGGAAAATTAGGGCTTCTGTAAAAATGGGAATTTTTGAAATCTGTGACCACGGCTGGAAGCTCCTCAGAAAAATAGAAGATTAGAGCTTTGGATCAAACATTTTAATTGGGCAGAAGAGTGGGCTTCATCAAACCCCAGTTCAGGGTCACGTCCAGTGAATCCGGGAGTTTCAAAGGCAAAATTGAGGAGTGAAACTTTGCAGTTTTCAAATTTTGAATATACCAGTTTGATCAGCTCATCAAGGTCCAGTTCTTGGAAATCAAGTGGATTGGGTTAATCCTAGAAGAAGATGGATTGATCATCTGCATGAGTGAAGAAGTTCCTGTTTCAGAGGGAGATGAGGCTAAGGCCTTACATAAGAAGATTACAAGCGATCTCGACAGGTATGACTCATCGAGGTATGTTTCGATATTTGTCCATGATTAAGTTTATGGTATGTTTGTCTTCATGTTATTACGGTTAGTACAATTTTGATTTTAGATTTGTCGTATAACCTTAACAAAATTATGAATGCATGATAGAGGATAATCACTGGTTAGGGTGTTGACACTTATGATTGTACTAATGCATTATGGTGTTGTATGAGGTTTATGTTGTATACTAACATGAAAGGTACACCGATAAAGACAAATCATGTTCTGGTCCAAGAACATATGATCATGATAACATGAGGACAAAGATTCATCCATTGTCATGGATCTCATAGAAGATCCATTTACGAGGTATGTATAACTTGGTTTTGTAATGGCTAACCTATGAGATATACAGGTTACTAGCACAAGTCATTGAAGAAGAACAAGAAGACATCTTGTGAGTATGTTAGACATAACTAACTAGCATGCTAATCCAGGTATGTTTTTCCTATATCAAGATAGAATCCTACCTTGGGTTAGGATCTTATACTGTTGTTGATAATGGTTATTCCTGAAGAGTCATAGGTTTGAATAATCATGATTGTATGCATATTATGTTTCTTACCATAATTGATGATATGACTAACCAGAAGAATCATGATGGTATAGGTTTGAATAATCACAGGTTTTATGCATTTTATATCTCTTATCTTGATTGATGATTCAACTAACCTGAAGAGTCATAGGCTTGAGTAATTACAGGTTTAGACATGTTATGTTTCTTATGATTTGACTAACCATAAGAATCCTTGAATGCTAATGCTTATTATTTCTGTTTGAAATGATCATGACTATACATGCTTGAGATTATTGTGTTTTAATAGTATACTAATGAATGTATGATTTCATATGAGATCACAAGGATAACTCATTCATGATACTAATAAGCATGCATAGGGACCAAGGATGAATATGAGTTCAAGAACAAGTAATTCAGGAAGCAAATATCAAGAGGGAGCACACTCTAGTTGTTCCTGCAAGAAAGCAAAGGAACACACTTCAGTAGTTTCTGCAAGGATGCAGATATTCAGAGGGAGTTGATCATCTCTCTACATTTCACAACAGAAAGGTGTAGAAGAAGCTACCTCAGATTAGGACTCCAGCAGCTCCTGCAAGGAAGCAAAGACTCAGAGGGAGTCCACCCAACGAACAAAGAAAGATAAGTATTTTAATCATCATTTCTTGCATATTTGTTTGTTTAAATAAAATTGTTCAATAATGTATATACTGATGTTCCTAGAATTAGGTTGTGTATTATGCATATTAGAATAATTGCATTGATGAATAGTATACTCCTAATATGCATGGGTAAGTGGCCTATGGCACTGTACAACATTCCATTGCTACTTATCTAGAATGAAACCTCTTTGCTGACATGTTGGGAGTTGTGCACACTCTTAACAATGTTCTGGTAGAGATTGGAAGGCATCTAGAAAGTTACGGAATATGGATAAATGTTGTATTGAAGCATTGGCTAAGATAATTGCATGACTGTATGGCATATTTCTTTATGTGTAAGAATTTGTTCTGAAAACTATGAGATGTTTTCTAATCATGCAATTTAACTTGTTGTGTAGGAAAGATCGTATGCCATCTCCTACAAAAGAAGAACTACAACATTTTGTTCCAGCAACAAAGATATATATTGAAGATATTGAAGATATTGAAGTTCCCAGGATCTGGGATGAAGAAATGAAATGAATTGATCCGTCGATCATGAAGAATGATGTTTGGGATGTAATCCCAAGACATGAAGGGAAGTTTGCTATGACTTCCAAATCGAACTATCAGATCAAGCATGTTGCAGATGACAGCATTAAGAAATATAAAAGTGATGAAATAGAAGATGCACCATATGGATTTCAAGACAGCATGGTGTAGTCATATATGTGTGCAGAACTTGGTATGGTAGGATAGACAGCTTTCTATCCAGTTTGGGCGTTACCAAGAGTAAAGCAGATTCCAACCTTTTCTACAAGGTTGAAGAAGGCAATCCAGTGATACTACTTTTATATGCAAATAACCTGTTTGTTACAGGTAAAGATAGATTGATTGCCGACACGCAGCGGAAGCTTTCTTCCAAGTTCGAGATGAAGAACTTGGGGATGATGCACTATTTGTTTTTGGCATGGAGGTGTGGCAGAGTGCATATGGAATCTTCCTTGGACAAGGGAAGTATGTAGTAGATATCCTGAAGAGGTTCGGGATGATGGACTGCAAGGATATGGCCACACCTATGGCATCGAATCTGAAGCTTCTATATGATGCTTCATCTGAGCCAGTTGATGTCTCTTTGTATCGTCAGATGATTGGGTCCTTGATGTACCTGACGAACACGAGACCAGACATTTGCTTTGCTGTGAACACATTGAGCCAGTTCCTGACGGATCCGAGGAGTGTTCACCTAGTTGCTGTAAAGCATGTTCTGAGGTACCTGAAGGGTACAGTGGATTATGGGCTCAGGTATGAGGAGAATCAAATGTTTAACCTGCAGGGTTATGTTGATTCAGATTGGGATGGCAGTGCTGCAAACAGGAAGAGCACATCTGGGTGTTGCTTCAGTATGGAATCAGGTGTGATCTCTTGGTTTAGCAGGAAGCAGTCCTGCGTAGCACTGAGTACAGCTGAGGCAGAGCATGTTGCAGCCTGTTCAGCTAGTTGTGAGATAGTATGGCTACGGAAGCTACTGTCTGAGCTATTTGATCTCCCATTGGAAGCTACTGATATCTTCTGTGATAACCAGAGTTGTGTGAAGCTGTCCGAGAATCCAGTGTTTCATGACAGGTCGAAACACATAGAGATCAAATATCACTATATCAGGGATATGGTGCAGAGAGGAGCCGTGAAGCTCCTATATGTTGGGACAGACGAGCAGATTGCAGATGTGCTGACGAAGCCACTAGCCAGGGTGAAGTTCGAGTATTTCAGAGAGAGAGGCTTGGCGTTCTTCAGATCGGGGACACTTCAAGGAAGAAGTGATGGACACATTTGCTGAAGCCATTCCAAGCATGTTGGAAGGAGGATCCTTCACATGGCTGTGGATGTAAGCGCTGGATGATGAGCATCAGGATGATGTTCTGGTTTCTGCTTGGATATGATCAGTTGGATCATTTTTATGTATGTATGTACGCATCATGTTGGATGCTGGATATGATCAGTTGGATCATTTTTATGTATGTATGTACGCATCATGTTGGATGCTAGATATGATCAGGTGGATCATTTATGTATGGATGCATCATGTTGGATGCTAGATATGATCAGTTGGATCATGTGTATGTATTTTGTATATGCATCATGTTGGATGCTTGGACCATGTATCTGTATATGTATCAGGTGGATACATTGTATGATCAGGTGGATCATGTATGGTGATATGTATCATGTATCAGGTGGATACATTGTATGATCAGGAGGATCATGTATGATGATATGTATCAGGTAGATACTTGGTATGCATCAGGTGGATGCATTGATGATCAAGTGGATCATGCAGCAGGATGTTGCAGTGATGATCAGGATGATCATGGATGATGAGCTTCAGGATGTTGCTCCAGATGACATGCAGCAGGATGTTGCAGTGATGATGATCAGGATGATCATTGGATGGTGAGCTTCAGGATGTTGCTCCAGATGACATGCAGCAAGACGTTGTAGTGATGATGATCAGGACGATCATGAGTACATCAGGATGATGTATGGTGAGTATCAGGTTGATACTCTGTGGCCGTGGATCAGGTTGTGCAGATGAGCATGTCTGGGAGATCCTATAGGTCGGAGTTGTGTACCCGTAACAGCTTGGGATGCTCTTTCGAGACATTGCTCTGGGAGGACATGTAATTTGTGCCCTGGGAGATCTCAGATCGGAGTTGTGTACCTGTAACATCCTGAGATGATCTTGCGAGGTTTTGTCCTATGGCATGTAATTTGGGCCCTAGGAGATTTCAGGTCGGAGTTGTGTACCCGTAACATCCTGAGATGCTCTTTAGAGGTTTTGCCATGACCACATGTAATAGCGCCCTGGGAGATTTCAGGTCGGAGTTGTGTACCCGTAACATCCTGAGATGCTCTTGCGAGGTTTTGTGGTGGACCACATGTAATTTGTGCCCTGGGAGATTTCAGGTCGGAGTTGTGTACCCGTAACATCCTGAGATGCTCTTTCGAGGTTTTGTGGTGGGGTCACATGTAATAGCGCCCTGGGAGATTTCAGGTCGGAGTTGTGTACCCGTAACATCCTGGGATGCTCTTTCTAGGTTTTGTGACGCACGTAATAAGTCCTGAGGATTCCACAGTATGGCCAGTGATGATGAAGACCTGCAGGTGGTGGGCCTACATCCAGTATGAAAAAGGACTGGCTCTGTAGAACTTCCTATGACGAGTAGATTCAGAGATTGATTGAGATAGCAGCAGCAGTGGCGATGATGATGATGACTCGATGACGATTATCCAGTGACGATGATCTAGAGAAGATGACTTGTGCTAGAAGAACTGTGCTGAGAAATACCTTCCTAGTTAAGAGGGAGTGTTGATGTATATGTAACTTCAGAATGTATTTCACATATATGTATATTATATTCCTATAGAGATAGTATTATTCCTCTATAAGGAAGTGTCGTCATTTATATTGTAAGTGTCGTAACTTATACTTGATGGGTTATTAGACCACCTTGTTTGGGGTCGGCCCTGTATAAGTCATGTGGGTCAAAGGGTTATTAGACCACCCTATTGGGGGTCGGCCATGTGGGTCAAAGGGTTATTAGACCACCCTATTGGGGGTCGGCCCACTCAGCATTATGTTATGTGGTTAAGTTCGAGCCTACATGAGTTAGGTAAAAAGGCAAGTCAAGTCAAGTATAAATAGAGTGCGGGAGGCACTCTATTTACTCACTCACTTCTAACACATGCACTCAAGGAGGAGTGGTTCACTTATGGAGGAGGAGGATCTGCTGCTAGGTTATGGCTATCTCTCTTGGTTGGTTGTATCATTGCTCTATCTATCTCTGAGGAAGTTATTGGGGTTTTTCACCTTTATGGTTTTCCCCAAGTAAATCTTTGTGTCTCTTGTGTGCTTGCATTATTGTCTCCATGATTGATATGCTGTAGATATGCTGTACATGTTGTTCTCTCAGTTAAGATCCTAGATCAAATTGAAGTAAATTCTGAAAATCTA
Source organism: Larix kaempferi (assembly GCA_027924585.1). NCBI lineage: Eukaryota > Viridiplantae > Streptophyta > Pinopsida > Pinales > Pinaceae > Larix > Larix kaempferi. The sequence continues at coordinate 6,754,319 of BSBM01000727.1, forward strand.
ACACTAATACGGTACTCACCGCCTTCGATGGAAGATATTTCCGTCCACACAGAGTCTTACCATCGTTTGTTGTTGAACATGCGGGCAAGCTAGTATCGGTAGAGGTTGAAGTTTTGGATGCTCCACTCGATTATAACTTGTTGTTGGGTAGGAGCTAGACATATGCCATGCAGGCAGTTCCATCAACTATTTTTTGGGTCATAATTTTCCCCCACAAAGGAAAGATCATCATAGTTGATCAACTTTCTTTTTCCCGGAAGACCAACCAGACTTCATCGGGTTCAACTATCCCGTTGATTGATCAATCCATCCCAGTCATTGAGAGTTTGGGAGTAGGTCTCTATGGGTCATTAATAGGCACTTTTGACCTACCTTCTCCCATTAATTTTATTGGTTTTGAGGAATGTTCCTCACCTAAGACTTCCACGGTCAGTTCAACAATAGATCCGTGGATTCTCCCTACTAAATTGGAACCATTTGTGCATGTACTTGTTGCAGAGATAACCTACTTGGATTCACAACAAACTGCAACAGAACATATCATGACTCCATTGGTCTCTGCTGAGTCAGATATGGACTGTGCTCCTGCATGGTCAGTGGACTCTACCCACTCTCTCGTAGAGACGGTTTTGCCTTCTGACGAAACATTTTTGGAAGCTATGATAGGCGTGTACCACCCTCATGAGAGTATACACCCGAGGTCCTATTTACTTCCCGTTCTAAACTTGATAGAGAGAGGTGAGTTCTTTCCGAGACCCAGTGAGAATGTTGATTGGTCCTCTGTTCCTTCCACTTCACAAGCTATTTTTGTCGAAGGGAATAGGGCGAGTACATCGAGAACCATCCCAATCAACATTTCCATTGAACCTGGAATTACAGAAAACATTTTTATTGGAGCAGACTATTATCTTGATGAGATCATTCTGTATACCAATATTTTTAACGATTTCTGTGACATTTTTTCCCAGTCTCATGATGAGATCCTAGGCACGGACCCTACTTGAAGAAGTGCTACGCATCTGTGCTTTTTCATGTATTTTTAGCTGCGCATTTTTGTAGAGTTAATTTTGTTTACAGTTGTAGTTACGTCTTATGCATCCATTGTTTTATGTTTCAGATGTCGACTGAACACTTCATAGGGTTTGTTGATGGCGCTAGCCACCACACCCGTCAATTGGCCTCAGTTGCTTGGGTTATTTACTCACCAACTGGACAACTGGTATCTTCGGGAGGGGCTTATCTAGGTCCCACAATGAATAATGTAGTTGAATACAGTGCAGTCATAGAGCTACTCCGAGATGCTCTGTTTCATGGAATTTCACATTTGGAGGTATGGCTCGGCTCGTAGTTAGTTGTTTTTTAGTTATTGGGTGTTTATCAAGTTAGAGATCATACTTTGCTACATCAGTTTATGCGCATTAGGTTACTTGAGAGACAGTTCGATTATATCACATATCAACATATTCCAAGGAACTTGAATGCATTAGCTGATTCATTTGCAAACTACATTTTAGATTGGCATTTGCATCATTCACACACATAATAATTCATGCATAAAACAAAATAACACACATGTAGATAATTGATACTATATATATATCCAATACTGTATCAAAAAAAATATGAGTTTGGACCATAAGTCTGTCACAGAGTCATGTCATAAGATACAAAATCGGGCTCGATGGCCTAAAAAATATACATAGAATATCCTTCTCCTATGGAGAAGGTGGGGCCTCATATTCCTCTGCTTCCTCTCGGTAGCATATGACTAGCCTAGCTACTTTCCGCAGTAACCTAGTCTAGGCTGGGGGCACACCAACTACATCCTCCTGCATATCAATCGGCATCCACTCAATCCGATATGTAGGAATGTCATGAGTCAACCAACTCATCTTCCTCTCTATGGTTCCCAGTGTGGCATCAACTACACCCACTTCCACTGGTCTCATGAAAGTATATGGGTATCCCTCAGGGTGCACTGGTCCAACATCTGTATTTGACACTTTGTTTTAGTATTTCAAACTCATCATAAAAATAATATATACAAAAATTGAAAAAATTAAATAATTTTTCAAAAAGCATAAACATACCTATCTCTCCCCAGGCTTCACCTAGAGGAAGGATCAGCTCAGGATCGCCTCGGAAGTCCATACTAGCATATGGAAACTGCTCAAATGATGGAACTTGTCTTTCCCACCAGCCCCATAAATCATCCTCGTGGTAACAAAAGTTTCTCTCCCCACCACCTTGGTAGAGAAATATTTCACCCCAACAAGCCAGCCTTGGCTCACGGGGGTTGACTGGGGGAAAAGGCATGCCCAAACTGATAGCAGGCACTCTCTCAAAGAAGAAAGTGCAAAGTATGCTCCTGTATCGAAAATTCTTCATCCTCCCAGTCTTACACCCCGAGAGCTGAAGTTTCATGTTTTCCAAAAGACTAGTACACCAGTCATATACATGCCCCTGCAAGCATTCAATACCAATATGCATATAGTGTCTCGAGGCTAAATGTTGTGTAGCACTCCCTCCCATCCGATTCAGTATACTCACAATAACTTTGAGAGGAAGGCTGACAACGGTCGAGATAAGAACTTGACTACCAGATTTCTCTGTCCCTAGTGAGTAGTAAGTATTCACATATTCTTGCACGGATAAGGCACCCACATTGCGTGAGGAACCTTTCAAGGTCACTTCGTCTCCCCTTCGTGAGAGACTCGTGATAAAGTAAATTCCATCCATAGTGATTTCTAATGTTTCTCCCCGGATATCAAATACCATGGCATCTGCATCCCCATACTGAACAAGCCTCTTAAGCAAGCGGTTTTGTACCCTCATGTTAATGGTTCTATATAATTTCAACAACCCACACCTTTGGAGCATATGAAGAGTCCCTGGATCTTGCAAAGATATCCGATCCATCTCCTCATGCTCTCTTTCTCTCCAAACAAGCACCATCCTGCCAAGAAAAGGTCATTTTTTCAGTCCTTGTCATGTTTTACCCAACTTTGGAGGATGTGCACTACTGTTTAGTCTAGACAGGCACGTTTGAGCGCTGCTTTCCTTGAGGGAAACCAGTGCACACTTGTCATGTCCCAAATTTGGCATTGGGTCACAATGGCCTAATCACATTAGACCTATTCATTAGAGTTTGTCAAATTGATGCTAAAGGTCAAATAATTGCCAAGGAGGAAAATTACTAGTTTCCTAGGTTTGGGGTGGAAGCTTTGGGATTTGGAATAATGGGGATAATAAATGATGTTTGAACATTAGAATGGAATAAATATTTAATAAAGGAGCTAAATAAATATATACAAGTGAAAATCAAAGTGGCATTTCATGATGAAGACACATGGAGGAAGTGGGACCCACATATGGCTAGATTTCCCCACTACATTTGGCATCATTCTCTCACCAATTCGAATTCAAGGTGAATGGTAACATACTTGGGGGAGTCCAAAAGGTATTATTCATTGCATGACTCATCCAAGGTCAAAATATAGAGGAAGAGTAACTCCCATGGAAGAGGAAGAGGCAATTTGGAGCTAGTGAGACACTTGGGCTAGATTCCCTAGCTCTATGACAACAATGATGAAGATGCTATGACACCTATGACACAAATCAGACATGAAGGCTGACATATGACATATATGACATGTCAGGGCTAAAAATAGACTCCAAGAGGGCGCTCAAGGGTGTTAGGGCAGCTAAGATGCTTCCACATGTGATTTGGTGGAAGTGGGAGACTAGGAATTGTTGTACAAGTGGCGTTCTTTGGAATCTCTTCCCAACTTGAGTTGGCATGAGTCTCTTGGAAGGAATTCGACCCATGGAGGACATTAGAAGTTTATAAATGTCAATAACAAAGAAGGAAACCAGCTTTTGATCATTTGTAGAATTTGCAATTGCATTTGTGAAGAGGGAGAGCTAGTGGATGACTAGTTTCTTGCCTTAGCCAATTTCGAGGGTGAAAGATTCCCATCCAAGTTGGTAATTGGAAAGGCCATTCAGACCTTTCATTTGGAGCTTTAATGGAGTCTTTATTTGCAGGTGTAAGCTACAGGGCAGCTCATGGTTTATTCTATTGCAGCTCACTCCTTCAACCATTTCCGGTTTTGATGGCATATTCTTGATCCTTGAGGGAGGGCGTTTTTGGTGAGCTATTGTACTCTTTGGGGAAGATTTTAATGCCCCATTTCTTTTTTAATATGAAGTAAATACTCTGTTCTTCATCTCCAAAAAGTTTCAGGTCGAAATTCCAAGTAGAAATGTATAAATCTCATTTTTAATGGAAGAACAATGCCATTTCCCCACTACCTTGTTGTGAGCCAATGTATTGATGATGGTTTCGAATGAATGGATGATTATCTGATATATTTGTGATCATTATACTGCCATGGATGTCTTCTACAAGTTTCATGTATTGTACTTGAGCATTTGAAGCATTTTTACTCAGTTTAGTTGTATTGGGAGGTGAAATAGTGCCATTTCCCCAAGGGTCGAATTGGGGATTTTTGCAGTTGAATGGGAGAGGGTGAGAACAGTTGTAATAATACATTAATGGTGCATATGAGACTTTAATAACATAATTAACACATTAAATACCTCTGTTCAGAAATTTGAGTGGGTTTGGAGGCACTTGGGAAGCCATTTTCATTGTTTACCCCAGGGGGATTTGAACCCCAAATGACTAGTAAAATTGCATAATTGGTCCAGAATATTAAGAGAGTTTTCAGAGGTATTTTGGTGGCCATATGTCATCCATAAAAATCATATTCAAGTTCTAATATCATTCATACACTTTCCTTGAAGATTTGAAGGCATTTGGAGTCAATTTGAGACCTAGAGACCAATACTAGTCAAAGGAAAATCACTAGTAAAGTTACCTACATTGATTGGAATTGAAAGAGGATTTGCAGAAGTATTTTAAAGGTCCAAAGGCATCCCTGAAACACATATTTATGTTCTAATATCATTCATACACCTTCTCAGAATATTTGGGATCATTTGGGGCAAATTTGGGACCTAGAGATCAAAACTAGTCAAAGGTCGAACAAGGGAAAAAAAGTGGAAAATTGCAATTTTAATAAAATTCCTAACAAGGGACATTACAGTGCGCTACAAGGGTCGAATTGGGGATTTTTGCAGTTGAATGGGAGAGGGTGAGAACAGTTGTAATAATCCATTAATGGTGCATATGAGACTTTAATAACATAATTAACACATTAAATACCTCTGTTCAGAAATTTGAGTGGGTTTGGAGGCACTTGGGAAGCCATTTTCATTGTTTACCCCAGGGGGATTTGAACCCCAAATTACTAGTAAAATTGCATACTTGGTCCAGAATCTTGAGAGAATTTGCAGAGGTCTTTTGGTGGCCATATGTTATCCCTGAACATCATATTCAATTCCTAATATCATTCATAAACCTTCCTTGAAGATTTGAAGGCATTTGGAGTCAATTTAAGACCTAGAGACCAATACTAGTCAAAGGGAAATCTCTAGTAAAGTTACCTACATTTACCAGAATTGAAAGAGTATTTGCAGAAGTGTTTTAAAGGTACAAAGGCATCCCTGAAACACATATTTATGTTATAATATCATTCATATACCTTCTCAGAAGATTTGGGATCATTTGGGGCAAATTTGGGACCTAGAGATCGAAACTAGTCCAAGGTCGAACCAAGGAAAAAAGTGGAAAATTGCAATTTTAATAAAATTCCTAACAAGGGACATTACAGTGGTATCAGAGCATGATCTTGGCACCTGATGTGGTATAATATTCATGAGGACAATAATTCAGGTTCCACCATTAGATATTGAAACCAAAAGTGCTTTTGTTGAAGAAAAAAAAAGTAGGAGAAGAAGAGCAAATTTTTTGGGGAAACTATGACTAGGGATGAAAAGGGAGCCTCATATGATGGTGAGGAGCATATAAAAATTATGAAAACAATATTTGAAGATATGACCAAGCAACTTAAGGAAGGATTCGAATTGTTTTCTATCGAACTTGTGGAAAAAATTATTGATTTTAAGGAAACCAAGGGGCAAAATGCATCAGCTTGCTTGAAGGATAAAAATGAAGAGACATCACAAGAGCATGAAGAAGATTCTATTGAAAATATGGAAGATCATTTCGAGACACCTTCTAGCTTAGACATGAACCAAAGAGCATCTACTGATGGATGCTTAAACTATGAAGGAGTACCTACTGATGGGTGCTCACACCTCTATGTTGGTGACATAGAGATCACTTTTGAAAGTGTTGCTGCAAGCCCAAGTTCCATTAAGCATGATAATGAAGACCTTGTAGCAGTTGAAGAAGAACCAAGATCAACTTCCCCATCACCACTTGAGCTTCATGAAGTTGGTCCAAGCAAAAATGAAGAAGATGAGGAGGTTCATTTGCAAGAGCCTCATTTCCTTGAAGGGTCCTTAAAGATGAATGAAAAGAAGATCCAAGAGTCCCTCAACATTCTCCATGACACTCAAGCATTGGTGTCAAATTCTTGTTGGAGAGCTACTTCATTGGAGGAAACATCCTTCATTGAAGACATGGAGAAGATTCAAAGAGCAATGTGCAACATCAAAGGTAATTTCATGTCTTTGCTTTTTGATAGAAACCATTTGTTTGAGCTTAATGAATTGTTACATGATGCATACTTGAAGAATAATGAGGATATTCATAAGCTCACAATTCAAAATGAGCAACTTCTTGAAAAGTTGCAAGATACTTGTTTTTCCTCCTATGTTTCAGATTGTCAAATGGTAGATTGTTTGGAGGATTCTCATGACATGGTGGATCATGAGAAATGTGAAAATTTGAATGTTCTTGATGTGTTTGAAGATGAACTTGAAGAGATCCAAACACTTGATGTGGTGGAAGAGGAATTTGAATTGCCTCTTGATGAAGGTTATGCAATTTTTAAAGAAGAGCATGATTCCTCTACATTGGAACCAAACTATGACAAAGAGTTCACACTTTTGAAGGAGCTGCATGATACTACCCACATGGATCCTTCCCATGATGAAACTCCTGAAGTTTTTGATCATTTGGGTGAGTTAGTACATTCTCCTACATCCTACAATTCCATGTTTTGCAGTATTAGTCTCAATGAAGTATGGGTGAAAGGGTTCTTTTTGATGGTGCCACATGAGGAGTATGGAACTCCTATATTTAACCTTTATGATGACATGGTTGGAGCACATTCTTATTCACATTTGCAGCAGCATAATTTGTCACTTTATGATGATTCACATCTACATGGATGCACCTATGATATGGATTTGAGTCACTTGAATACTCATGGTTTTTCTTGCTCAACACTGGGTTCATTTGATGTTAGAGGAACTTCATCCAACACTTGGATGAATAGATTTATGATGGGAGAACATTTTTGTTGGCAGCCACATACTTTGTTACATCTTTATGATTCTCACATTCATGGATGTATGGGTGAGACTTCTTCGAGTCATTTGAAGTCTCCTTGTTTTTTTTGCTCATTATTTGGTTCAGATTCTAGTGGAGATTCTTCATTCACTTCTTGGATGAAAGAATACATGGCTGAATATTTTGATGCATATCACATCCTTTTGGAGCAGCATTATAGGACATGGGATCCTCACCTATGTCATTGGAGCAGATTTGATTGGTCACTTGAAGCTTGTATGCACTTGGAAAATGGTGGTCTACTTGCTTGGAGGTATAAGCACTTTCATGACTCTTTGATGAAGCATATCCTAGATGTACATTTTCATTATGTTGTTATGTACTTTGATGATATATATTTGGTACTCATGATGTTTGGAAGAATGCATACAAGAAAATGGGATCCAGGAATCCTCTTATCTAATGGTGTAGGTTGGAGAGAACTCTTAATTGTTGGGGTGCAATACAAGCAATGGGACCCTGGAATAATTTTTGTCTCATTGGTTTCATTTTTTTGGGGGAAGCAAGCAGTATGGGAGATGGATTCCCCACTTAATAAAGTGATTTTAATCAGAGTAGTGCAGCAGCAAGCATGGTGGTTCCTCTCTAAAATCTTCATGGAAACTCAAAGACTCAAGGTTGGGCAATTCAATGACAACTTCAAAGAATTATACAGAAAGCAGGTTCTTCAACACCCATGTTTAAAATTGCTTGAGGACAAGCAATATTGGGAAGGGAGGATTTGTCATGTCCCAAATTTGGCATTGGGTCACAATGGCCTAATCACATTAGACCTATTCATTAGAGTTTGTCAAATTGATGCTAAAGGTCAAATAATTGCCAAGGAGGAAAATTACTAGTTTCCTAGGTTTGGGGTGGAAGCTTTGGGATTTGGAATAATGGGGATAATAAATGATGTTTGAACATTAGAATGGAATAAATATTTAATAAAGGAGCTAAATAAATATATACAAGTGAAAATCAAAGTGGCATTTCATGATGAAGACACATGGAGGAAGTGGGACCCACATATGGCTAGATTTCCCCACTACATTTGGCATCATTCTCTCACCAATTCGAATTCAAGGTGAATGGTAACATACTTGGGGGAGTCCAAAAGGTATTATTCATTGCATGACTCATCCAAGGTCGAAATATAGAGGAAGAGTAACTCCCATGGAAGAGGAAGAGGCAATTTGGAGCTAGTGAGACACTTGGGCTAGATTCCCTAGCTCTATGACAACAATGATGAAGATGCTATGACACCTATGACACAAATCAGACCTGAAGGATGACATATGACATATATGACATGTCAGGGCTAAAAATAGACTCCAAGAGGGCGCTCAAGGGTGTTAGGGCAGCTAAGATGCTTCCACATGTGATTTGGTGGAAGTGGGAGACTAGGAATTGTTGTACAAGTGGCGTTCTTTGGAATCTCTTCCCAACTTGAGTTGGCATGAGTCTCTTGGAAGGAATTCGACCCATGGAGGACATTAGAAGTTTATAAATGTCAATAACAAAGAAGGAAACCAGCTTTTGATCATTTGTAGAATTTGCAATTGCATTTGTGAAGAGGGAGAGCTAGTGGATGACTAGTTTCTTGCCTTAGCCAATTTCGAGGGTGAAAGATTCCCATCCAAGTTGGTAATTGGAAAGGCCATTCAGACCTTTCATTTGGAGCTTTAATGGAGTCTTTATTTGCAGGTGTAAGCTACAGGGCAGCTCATGGTTTATTCTATTGCAGCTCACTCCTTCAACCATTTCCGGTTTTGATGGCATATTCTTGATCATTGAGGGAGGGCGTTTTTGGTGAGCTATTGTACTCTTTGGGGAAGATTTTAATGCCCCATTTCTTTTTTAATATGAAGTAAATACTCTGTTCTTCATCTCCAAAAAGTTTCAGGTCGAAATTCCAAGTAGAAATGTATAAATCTCATTTTTAATGGAAGAACAATGCCATTTCCCCACTACCTTGTTGTGAGCCAATGTATTGATGATGGTTTCGAATGAATGGATGATTATCTGATATATTTGTGATCAATATACTGCCATGGATGTCTTCTACAAGTTTCATGTACTGTACTTGAGCATTTGAAGCATTTTTACTCAGTTTAGTTGTATTGGGAGGTGAAATAGTGCCATTTCCCCAAGGGTCGAATTGGGGATTTTTGCAGTTGAATGGGAGAGGGTGAGAACAGTTGTAATAATCCATTAATGGTGCATATGAGACTTTAATAACATAATTAACACATTAAATACCTCTGTTCAGAAATTTGAGTGGGTTTGGAGGCACTTGGGAAGCCATTTTCATTGTTTACCCCAGGGGGATTTGAACCCCAAATGACTAGTAAAATTGCATAATTGGTCCAGAATATTAAGAGAGTTTTCAGAGGTATTTTGGTGGCCATATGTCATCCATAAAAATCATATTCAAGTTCTAATATCATTCATACACTTTCCTTGAAGATTTGAAGGCATTTGGAGTCAATTTGAGACCTAGAGACCAATACTAGTCAAAGGGAAATCTCTAGTAAAGTTACCTACATTGACCAGAATTGAAAGAGTATTTGCAGAAGTGTTTTAAAGGTACAAAGGCATCCCTGAAACACATATTTATGTTATAATATCATTCATATACCTTCTCAGAAGATTTGGGATCATTTGGGGCAAATTTGGGACCTAGAGATCGAAACTAGTCCAAGGTCGAACCAAGGAAAAAAGTGGAAAATTGAAATTTTAATAAAATTCCTAACAAGGGACATTACAACACTACCAGTATGCCCTACTTTGCTTCATACATAGTAGCGCACATGCAAAACATGAGTTGTACATTGCTAGAAAATAATTTTTAACCATAAAAATTGACAAAAAATGCATTAAATTGCAAGTATTGGCAGAAATAAATTCCTTGGTGGAGGTAGAAGGTCGATTCATGCTCCAGTTTGACCGCAATGAGTGGAAGAAGATCAAGGGTTTGCTCCAAATTTTCCCTACAATTTCCAAATGTGATATTTGAGTTTTCAATTTGAAATTAATTATATAAAATTGATTTTAATTTTTACCCACTTTTTTCAAAAATGTATAGTTTCAAGTTGTATATAAAATGTTCTATTTAATCACTCATACTTCGACATTTTGGTGAGGTAAATTTAGCCTAAATTCTCACTAGTATTAAACCAGATATGACTTAGTTTCTTATTGATAGACCAATATAGATACCATATTGTCATTATTATATCGTTGAGAAGCTTTGTCGATCATTACTAATGCGATTATTGAGATCCTTTTATTTGGCAGGTCATGAACATACGATCCTAGAAGCTGTCTTTTAAGTTGTTTTAAGCTCTTGTTTGACTATGAAAAACTAAACAAGATTGCCGAGCAAACTTGGTCTCTTCAAGCTCATTAAAGGAATTGAAGGTCCATCTGCTTAGGTATAAGTTTAACCCTTTTCCGGACCTTTGCGGATTACTTACGAAAAAGGAATACTCTAGTCATGCGTGGCTAGAAGAGTTCTTTTCTCATTGTTTTAAACTTTTTTGGGGGAGGAGACTAACTATACAAAAAAGGACCTTTTGGATCCTTCTTTAGGGTTTTCAAACTCTTGAAATATGAAAATACCAAGCGAGCACTCACTTACTCGGGCTCGATGTGAAATCCACGAGAGGGTAAATAGAGGATTGTTTAAGTTTTTCAGACTCTATAAACAGGAAAACACCGGTGAGCATTAACCTACTTGGCATCGATATTAAAATACACAAGTAGGTGAGTGGAGTTATTGCTTAAGTTTTTCAGACTCCTTAAAATTGAAAACACCAACGAGCAAGAACAGATCTCGGATCGATACTAAAATCCAGAGATCATTATTATAGAGTATTCTTCTATAGTTTCTTCGAACTATGTAAACAATGAAGAAGGTCCTGAGTCTTCCTCCAAAGGGCTCATTAAAATTTTACATGGTTGGGATTATTGAGTTTTCTATCTTGGACTCATTAAAACAACAAGAAGGACATTCTTTTACCAAAAAGAATAAGGGATAAAAATGGTATATCACATCTTTTTCAGTTTCAAAGGCAGTGAAGCTAGTCATGTCCTTGAACACAGCACCTACTTGAGTCTTTCATGTCAGTTGGGTTCTAGTTTTCGACCTTAGGGTGAACCTAATCTCCGATTTTTTACTCCCCCGGTTGGTTATTCTTCCAACCATATGGAGGGTCTGTCAATGTCTCCTACATTGCAAGATTATATCACTTCCTCTTCATGTTGAAAACCACCTAAGTCACTTTGTTTCGTCCTCACTATTCAAGGATACAGCTTGTGTCGACCATTCTGCAGTTTACCTTGACTTCATGTGTCAGCCATCCCGATGTCAGTTTGTTTCATCTTGTTACTCGTCCTACTCCACTTCAGCTCATACCTGTGAGTGTTCCTCGTGTTGGATGATGGAGGATGCATTAAGGCCTCCCTTCCAACGGACTTCTTCCCATCGACTTCATCTCATTATGCTCTAGGAATGAAGTTTAGAGTTTCGGTTAGTACCTTGGGGATTTCAATCATCAGTGGCAGTTTCCCTTGCTATTGAATAAATGGGAATACATCAATGTATCTTATTCGACAGGTTCCTCAAGTGTTCAACTTCAAGTCCTCTTATTCACACTTGTTTGGATCGTACTAGGTACCTTGGACCCCATTATCATTATCGATGGAAGTCCTCGCGTTTGTTAATGGTATACATCAATGACCGGTAATCAAACGATACCCCCCATGTTCGACTTCAGCTCATTTATTCACATGGTTAGGGTTTGTACCTTGGGTTGTTTGGATGAAGACCTTGGGACTATGATAGCATCACCATATTTATGTTATCACCCAAGCTGCGCAAGACTGAGCCTCACTCATTTTGCCTCTTCATGAGACATAGATCCGGCTTGTTGTTATGGATATGGTCTCTCATTTTGACATGGATGCATGCATGTATTCCAGTGGCCATGCTCTATATATACATCTCCTAGTTATGTATCGGAGATCATACTACACATCTATATGATGTCAAGATTGTAATTGCTCGCTGATCTTGATCGTTGCTTCAGGTGTTTTTTGTGACTTGGTTCTGTGGTTTCTTGCTCCTCCTCTGACTTGGACTTATAATGTATTTCGTCCATCGTTTCCCTCTAACCTCACACATTAGGGGGCATCTTTTATAGGTCAAATCTGCACTTATCCATCCATGATCACATTATGATGTTGATGACACAAAAGGACAACATGGATTGAAGAGCTAGATTGCTCTAGATTATGTATGGACTGAACCTACTCTCTTCAACTGAGAATTTCCCTGATTTCCCTGATCTTTTGACATGTGTGCTACTCTTTGGGTAGTAAACTAGCGCACATATTCTAGTATGCCCTAATTTACTCAAGTGAAACTATCGTACACCTTGGAAAAGCTGCAGGCGCTTGTTGCAAAACACAAAAGTTGCATCCTGTGCGCTACTATGCCTTAAGTAAACTCGCTGACATCTTAAGATGAATCAAAAATATATTAAATTAATGAATTGGGATTAGTTGAAGTTGGTTCTGCAACTTCCCCAACCTCCCAATCCAACCACCTCTCGATTACAACTTCCTACCTTGTCCCATAAATACAAGGAGGATCCATAAGAGAGGGACCTAGATAGAATGCATTAAGGGTTGTTACGCTGGAGGAAAGTCCCAAGTTATTGTGAAGATCAGGAGCCTAGGACTCGGTTGCAGAAACAACTCCACACATCAGGTATATTGTACTGATTCATGTTTCTTTGACAATAAAAAGGTCGAAATACCCTTCTTGTCCCAAATCAGATGTCTATTAGATTGTATGTCTATTTGGCTTAATATTTGATTATATTTTATGTTAAATTACTTACTGATTTCATCATATTTATATATAGTCAAGATACGTTAAGGAAGGTATCCTTTGTATTGCAGGTTCATTAAGCGGGAGATCAAGTGAAACCTAGGACCAACCGTCGGTTAAAGGTATGGCTTTCGATATCCCGATCTTTTTCATTTGTAAGAACTAGTTGTAATGCAATTAATGTATTTAACTGTCAACCCCACCCAGTTGGTAGTGTCTCTCCTCACTATAAGGTAGAAATCCTTAACAACAATGATTCTCTTGGTTCTGTAATAAAATTGTTATTGTTGATGATTTACTCACCCTATGCTCGTTACAATGCCAAATCTAGCTAGTCTCCAGTTTTAATGCAATTAATCGTCTTCTATATGTCCAATTTTGTTTCTGTAAGTTTTCATAGGTTATTAATACTTTGATGAAGCCATCCCAATCCCTGTATAATATATTGATAGGCCTATAGGGTCACTTGAGTTCGTTTGGAAATGTCCTAGTTGGGTAGTCCCAATAACACACTTGTCTTCCTAATCTCCATAAATCTGTCAAACTGCTTCCAAAAATATGTATTTTTGGTGTCATAGAATTTTTGGGTAGATACAGGCCAACCACTTCCATATTTGCACCAGAATCCTTTGGGTTCTAAACAAATCCTAGGGTCATTACCTTTCATCCTTTGGTTCTAGCAAAGGAGGCTAACCAGGCATGATGTATCCTAGTAAAAGTGAAGTTGTCAAGGTTGGGATTCTAATTTAGGTTTATTATTAATGTCCCTAAGCCATATAATATCCTAAAGTCCATCTTGGGAAGAATTTGTGAGGTCTAATTGTGCTTAAGACTAATTCTGTCAATTCTAGTTTAATTCTAGCTACTAGTTTTTGAACTTTTCTGACTTGGTATTTTGTAATTGAGTTAATGCATCCATAAACATGATTGGGGATATTGCAGTAGTATGAAAGAATGTTCCTTTGCATCTATGGAAAATAAATCTCTCAGTTGAAGAATATTGCAGATCAATCTTTCAACAAACAAGAAATTGTAGCTATGAGATTGGTTCCCATCGATGGTGATTGGGGATTGGATGCAAGGGAAGGGTCCTCCCTAATGAAGATGACATTTACATTGATGTAGGATATGAAACCACAGGTGTATTGCATGCTTCACATAAGGAGTATGACTCTTTATTTTACTACTCCTACAGAGATGATTGGTTGCATAGTCCACCAATGGCTAAACTAGTAGAAAGAAAGGATCATGCATTGAAGGAGTCACTCAATAAACATGATAAGACACTCCAATATATTGAGAGGAGTTTGAAGCATCTTAAAGAGACCCTAACATCACCATATGGAATGTGAACTCTCAAGAGACTCTTCTTTGGTTTGTCTCCAAAGAAAGACTCCAAAAATTCTTGTGAATAAATTGGTTCTAAGGGAAGTACATCCATTGTCACTGATCATCCTTCTAATGAACATGAAAGGAGCAAAAATCCATCAAAAGATGAACCATGTGGTTCCTCTAACTAGTTCATGGATTCATTAGAGAATAAATAATAAGAGATACCTAAGCAGGAGTGTAAGCCACTCCAGGAAGATTTAGAAATAAAGGAAAAATGTCTAGAAGCAGAGCTTGAAGAACATGAAGCCAAACCTACATCCATTTTTTTCGAATAGATAACACAAAGGTATGAATATAATTCTGATTTTTGCTGTAGTCAAAGTCCTTTGTATCATCATGAGATTGCAGCAACTTTCGACAAGAATCTTTGCATAGAAGAATATCCCAATGTTAAGATTCAAAATGTTGGTGTCAAAGATAATTTCGGTGAGAGGACGCAATTGATGGATGGGATTTTGCATGACTCTCATGACTTGGATGAGACCACAAATGGCAGCATACACAATGTTGAGAAGTTTCCATTGCATGGTTTTGAGAGTCAAATTTTAGTCTCAGAAGAGAAGGTGTTGTAGGTATTGGAAAGATATGATGGTGCACATAAGGTTGTTCAAGACCTTATGAGGATGACCCATTTGAAGGAGAGGCATAGAGGTTTCATTGAAATATTCTATAGTAATGAATTGTGCATCATACAAGAATAAATGTGAAGACTAAAATCAGATTACTTGCAACTTTTAATGGACAAAGATCTAGCTCTCAAAATTGCAGAAGACAAGGCCATGGAGTTGGAGCAATTTCATATGGAATTGGGAGGATCACATTCTTCCTCCAACCCCATTGAAAATAAGATTTACATGGCTAGTGACAGTCATGATTTGAGAAAAGAGCCTCAAGAGAGGATTATACACAAGGAACATTCAAACTTTCAGGATATTGAGGAACGAAATGTCTTGGAAGATGTTGGCCAAGCAATTGTTCCACTACAAGAGGACCATGAGCTGCATTTATGTGAAGAAGACTCAACTTTGGAGAAGATGTTTGATCATATTCCATTTGGATTAGCAAGTAAAGAAGCCTATTCATCCATGGATTTGGTGGATAGATACATTACCGAAATGGAGACCCAAGGGAGTGCAAGACTTGTTGTAACGTCCTCAGATCACTTGGTCTCCTTCAGAGGCGGTGGGAGTCCCTCATAATCTTTTTTTTTATTCCAATGCTTCACCCTTCCACAATCATTCTTGCATCCACAGTCCGCATGGCATCTTTCCGCAATCCGCAATTGCGTCTTTCTGCAATTCGCATCGCGTCTTTCCACAATCTGCAATTGTGCCTTTCCACAATCCGCAATTGCGCCTTTCCACAATCCGCACTTGTGCAACCCACAATCCACAATCCGCAATTGTGATCCGCAATCCACGACCTGCAATCCGCATTGTGGAAACCCAACTTCAACCTTCCGACAAACTTCCCCTTCTACAATCCGCATTCCACATTGCGAAAGTCAAAATTGCAGAAGTCCAACTTCAACTTTACAGAAAACTTCCCCTTCTGCAATCCGCAATCCGCATTGTGGAAGTCAAAATTGCGGAAGTCCGGCTTCAACTCTCTATAAAAATTCCCCTTCTGTAATCCGCAATCCGCATTGTGGAATTCGGAATCCCAGAAGTCCAACTTCAATTTTCCAAAAAAATGCTCGTTCCACAATCCGCAATCCGCATTGCGGAAGTCAGAATTGCAGAAGTCCAACTTAACCTTTCCGGAAAACTTCCCCCTTCGCAATCCACAATCCGCATTGCCGAAGTCCAACTTCAAATTTCTAGAAAACTTCCCCTTCCACAATCTGCAATCCACATTGCAAAAGTAAGAACTGCGGAATTTCAACTTCAACTTTCTGGAAAACTTCCCCTTCCGCAATCTATAATCCACATTATGGAAGTCGGAATTGCAAAAGCACCTTCTCTACTTCTGTAATTCACCAATGCAACTTCTGAGAGGCATAACCTCCTCGTCCTTGGTCCAAATGAGGCAAGGTTGGTACCGTTGGAAATCTCTTGGAGAGCTCTATCCAATGGTGCAATTTCCACTCCAAACTGAGGTCTCTAACCCTATCATTTCTCCAAATGAACATTTTGTGCACAACTCCAATTTGGATGACCTTAACCTCCTTCCTACCAAGTCTTTTCTCCTTCATCTGGTCCACAGGGGTGCCTATTCTCCCTGATCACAGTCCTGACTAGAATAGACTACACCTCTTAGCCTTGAACTTATTCCTATTCATCAAGAGTAATATATGTAAGTACAACATAAGTATAAAAGATAGTATACTGAAGCATGTTCAATAACTCCTGTAGGAAGGTCCATACATCCATAAACACAAAGGTACTGAAGCATTATCCACCCTTCAAAAGGGATTATACTTAGTACATTTCCTCTAAACAGATTGAGGGATGACATGTAGATATTTATCCCTATTCCTCGAGCATGAATATATATGAATACCAGCATAGCAAGAATATGCAAGGTGCAAGAGTAAAGAAATGACATGCCCAACAACATAATACCTAATACTTAGGAATTCATCCCTATTAACCATCTAAACCAAATCATACATTTTACATATAACACACACTTCTAACATGCATCCATCATTCATCATGGCACAACAACAACTTCAAACACAGGTTCGGATACAAAGTATAAGTATACATCCCTACCCATACAAAGCTTCCTATTTCTCCACTTCCATATAAATTCATTCAATCAATAACTCGTATGTAATAAGCATAGCCATAAACACATGAGACATCCTTATTCAAAACACCACAAGGGCGCTTATCTTTTAATTGGAAACCACCAAGTGATTGGCTTGCAATGTTCCATCCCAACCATAGATCTCTGCCTAGCCTCTATTATTTCATAAATCAGAGATCACCCTTGAGATGGGGCTATGTATCCACTAAGGAGTATCACTCAAGCTCACTCACCAACCTGGTTCATAGTCAATCAAGGTATTCATCACACAGTGGGTTTGTCAAGAAAGTGGGGAGTCAGGGACTGAGTTCACTAACTCATTGAGCTCAACCATAGAGCTACAAGCATATCCCTGTGGCTTCAGACATCCCAGGAACCCCCATCACCTACACTCTTAGCCTGCGTAAGGTCCCCTTCTCAGCTACATAGTCGCTCAGGCACCCCTTCCCTCAACACTAACCTAAGCAGGTATGGCTGGTCCTGACTTCTAAACCAATGGTTACGTGAACCTCTACTAGATCCACTATCGACCTCTAAAACAGGGTTTTTTGGGGAATACATGGCTCTGTGATTCATGCCTCCACAAAATCGCGACCTCCTCCTTCATCATGCATTCCCCCTCGTCCATCCATAATGGTGGATTGTTCTCCCTTCTCAGTTCGGTGAGTTTTTTTTTCAATGAATGAATGCATCCCCCTTAGTTTTTCTTCCCCCCCCACTACGGTCTGGAAATGGGTAATACAAACTTCTAGGAGGTGGATTCATGTGTGGTTCAAGGTAGCAATGCTCCATACCCTGCCATCCATCCCTTTCAGGGTTGCTCATACTCCATTACCTCCTGCAGAGCGTCCTTCACCCACTTCCTTATAGTAGCATTCAAGTATGTTTAGGACAGGTTAGAGGGGTTTTCTAGGTGACAAATGGAAACCTAGGGTTCCATCTCACACCCCCTCACCACCATAGTGGATACATAGTTCCCCCTCAGTTCGGTGCAGCCATAGTCAACCCTTAGCATTTTATTTACATGGTGTTATTTACGTAATTTACAATCTACCTCATGTCTTAACAACTCATGGATAGTGAAACTGCCAAATACTTTCCTATGCAACTAAAACCCAAACATCCACTAGTGGGACCTTGGCCTTGAGCTCCACACTAGGGTGACACACATTGCATACCATATTTATATTGAGGCCAATAACCATAAGGGTTAAGATAGGGGTATTACAACCCCACCTCCCTTAAAATAACATTTTCCTTGGTGTTCCATTACTTAGGATTACATTTACAATTTATACATATCCAAAATTGCAAAAATGTTGCAGGTTTTCCCTTGCATTGCATCCTTTTACTTGGAAGTTCCACAAGTTGCTCCTGCTGGATTTGATCACCCAACTGCTCCATAATCCTGGAAACTATGTGGTTTCTATCTTCCTTGCTACTTCTCGTTGGGCAGTCACGGCAGCAATTCCCTCCTCCACATTTCCAACATTTCTTCGGCTACTTTACCTTTACTTGCTCAACTTCTTTGGAGTCTTCCTACCTGGAACGTTTCTTAGTGTTCTAATCGGATGAATGCTTCTTCATTGATCCACTTTCCCTCCCACTATTGATGTGTTCCAGAATGCGTCCTACCTACCTTTGTAGGAAATCAGAGTCCTGCAAGGCCCTGTGGTTCATCTCATTCTATTGCTCCTATAGCTTGAGGATTTCTCCAATATTTTCTTAGGTCTTGGAAATTGTTTGAAGAATATTTTCAGCCAAATCCGACAACCTGTGGTCAGCTTACATGGTTACTATGCACAGGTGGCTCTCACTTTTCTTACAAGCAGCCCTTTCTTGTAACAGCTGCAACAAATTAACTTCAATTTCTCACCTGTGAAAGACATCATTGTGATTTTGTTACGCCAAGCATAACATAACATTAAAATCAGTCATTTAACTTCCCAATTGACATGAAATCTCATGCTTTGTCCATGATACTTTCACACTTTCCATGCTTTCCCAACATACACATGAACTCCTTCATGTTCATCCTTTCACAGGAAATTCATTCATTCAACATTCACAATTATTTCAAGCAATTAACACAATCATTTCAAGTCATGACATGCATCAAACAATTTTCTGTTTTTATAAATGCATCAATAAAAGGAAAGAGAAAGCAGTAAGTGTTTTCTCCTCTTAGTCTTGTTCCATTCTGGAACCCACACCACCATTGTGGTTTTCATGCTCTTAGCCTCTTTCACCTCAATGTGAATTCTTGACTTGCCCTCTCTTGGATATGACGCTTAGTGTCTAAGGTCTATCTCGGGCCTCCCATCCAGGGAAATCTTTCCCATGATTTCCCATGGAACCTTTGGCTTCTAGGACCCACATAAGTCCACTAGCACCATCATTCATTCCTGCTCATGTTGAGCTCTCTAGGACAGTCCCATGTCCAAATGCATCCTCCGGATGCTTTCATATTTCTTGCTTTCCTGTAATGAACAAAGTTTCCAACAAAGAAACAACAGTGTATCATCTTAGCTTTTAGAAGACTTATACCTAAAATATTCATTATTCCAAACAATAAATAAATGAAATTGAATACTTATTTGTATTGGGCAGTTCCTCTCTGGTCCACAGGGTCCTTCTTTACTTTACAAGCCTTGGGATCACCTATGGACTTGTATGTTTGGCCATCACACATTCTTCTCCACAAAATCAAGTAGTTAATGCCCAACCAGTACACCTTCATGCCAAATGGATTTACCAAGCATTTGTGGTGCCCAACCAGTCCCATACCTGGTTGGCCCTCTCCATTTTCAAGCCAGTACATCCTCTTGGGTCATCAGCCAATGGAAGGGAAATTGTGCCACCGACCATTATAGGTCAAGGCTCTACCACTCGGCCTTAGGCATGCATCAGCCTTTTCACACGTGCCACAACCCTTCATGCACATAGAAACCCTTCGCACACACCTAAACTCCTCACCCACACAAGGATGGCATTCCTTCTCCTATGCAAACTAGCAATTCCCTATAGGAACTCTATAGGTGACTTTCTTGACTACAATCTAGCATGGCCCGACCACAATACCCACTCACACCACACAAGGATGATACCCCTTTTCCACTACACATCTCCTCGAGCATATCCATCCCTTCTAGTGTCTTTTAGTGTGAGCGTAGAAAGGTTACCAATGCACATAAAGTCCTTCTGAGTACCCTTTCTTTACTTTGCTTCTTTAATGTGCACACCAAATTGCATCTGTTTAAGTTGACAACACAAGATGGATAAGCAAGTTCATCAGTATTGCTGCTCCAAAATTGTAAACATATTTCATAACACTCACTATCAAATATTGAAACACCAGGAATGCATCCATTCCCTTAGGGCGTAATCAATATTGACAAACCTAACATAACCCAGCATCAGAAATGTGTGCACCCATTTCCGATGTGAGCCACGTAGGACCTACTCATACTCAAGCAGTCGGCCATAATGGAAATAAAATTAAAACATGCTCTGCATAGTAACTCTAACAATGAGACATGCATATTCTCAACTAGGGTTTACAGAACACTTATCCATTTTGCAAATGTAGTTTCTCTTCACTTGTGAGGAATGGGGGATCCCTTCTCTGAGTTGAGAGTCCCTCGGTTTTCCGTCCCATTTCCTTTATATATTTCGTAACCCACACATGTATGCTTGACATAATTTTTACCATCTCACTCGCATGGTTTACCACATGCAGTTCAGTTGAGACATTATCAAGATTCACAATTGCGTTTCACCCGAAACCCATTTCCCAAGCATGGGATCCTTCCCATGAAGTTTGGCTTATGCAGGCCATCACACATGGTCTTCCTGCAATGTGTCTTCTTGGCACACTTATCAAATATCCAAATAGTCATCAGCATTCAACAATCAAATTCAAACCTAATTTACACAATCCGTCAATGGCATTAAGAATTAAATTCAAACATGAATTTATAGTTTGTCCCCTACATAATTGATTTTTTTAACCAAGAGACCATTCTCATATTGTTTGGCTCTTATATATGGTATATTTTAGTCTTCTCTATGGTCTTACCCACGCTTCCATACCCAAGACATTTCTACTTGAAATCTGAAACTTAAAGCAGCCAAACACTTGTAAGTTTTCATGCATTTAACCTCTTCATTGCTACAACAGTATAACAGTCACTGAAGTGATCTCAGAATTATAGCACTTCATAATTGAAACACTTTCAGCTATTAACATTTCAAATTCAATGAAATATATATATATATATATATATATATATTACTTGCATCATTGTCATAATAAAATTGCAAGACACAATCACCTTATCCCTACAATCAACTCAAAACTTTAAATGCATCGATATCATTTTTATGTAAATTTGTCCTTCCAATAGATCACTCTGGTATTCCTCTCATCATGACCACCTTTATACAATCCTTCTCCTCCATTCACAGCTGCTCATGAAATGACACAGATGCTCATGAAATGATCTCGGAATCACCACTAATTCATCATTTCATCTATTATCTAATTGCAATGAACATACATCGCAACCATGCATTCACACAATGCATCTCAACATGTGCACCCACACCTATGCATGCACATTTACAACATTTACACAAACTTTTAATGTGCATTCACTTCATGCAACCATAGGTTTACAAATATTCTAATGCAAACTTACCATTCCAAACACATATGGCCCTTACTTGCTTAGTTATTAAAATCATAACCAATCTATGAAAATGGCATGATGTAACTTCATATGAATGAATTCTAACATTTAAACAGTATCATGGTAGAAGGTCCTTTTCCCTCACTACTCTATACCTCACCATGCCATGGTGGTATGGAATTCACATCAAGTGAATTCAACCATACTTGCATACTAGTTTATGATTATAAAGTATAGTTCAAGGGATTCTTACCCAATACTTCAACACTTGTACCATCAACACAAACAGATCATACCTGCATGGTTCCCATTAGCATTCTTGATGTTACCTGGTCAGCTCGACTTCAAGAATTACAAATTCCTTTCACCAATCCTCATGATCACAAATATGCTGCACCAACCTTTCTTCATAAGTTTGCTGGTCACATGCAACAACATCTTCAACATTTTCAACTAGGATTCAACCACAGCAATTGTCATTAGTGGTTTATTGCATATGTAAAACATCACTAGCTTTACCAACCTGCAATTCTCATATTCATGTACTATGCAATGTCTAGCAGTATGTCTACTAGTGCATATTCATTTCAATTTATCTGGTCATCTTGCACTTTTAGTATCTCTATGCTATAATTTTTTGTATATTAAAATCATAAGATATAAACACAATATTAGAATGGGGTTAAGGAATTCTCCCTTCCCAATTCCATTTCATAACATCAAAATCTTCTTCCATATAATAGTTGGTCCATTGCATGGCCCTGTCAGCCTTCAGTAGCTCTCCTAGAGCATTGCACAGATCTCTTTGAACCAAGTTCACATACCTACTACTCTCATTGCTTTCAGAATTTGTGGTCAAGTCCAACTCAACCTCTCTTGGACTAACCTCTAAGCTCATACTTCGGCCCAAACAGCCCCAGTGTTGTAACTGAAGCTCGGATACCACTTTGTAACGTCCCCAAATCACCTCGATGTCCTTCAGAGGTGATGGGAATCCTTGATACTCTCTTTTTTTCTTCCAATGCTTCCATCACGCACCCTTCCGCAATCATTCACGGGTCTGCAATTAGCATGGCATATTTCCATAGTATGCAATTGCGTCTTTCCTCAATCGAAAATCTGAATTGCACCTTTCTACAATTCATAATTACTCCTTTTCAGAATCCGCACTTGCGCGACCCGCAATCCGCAATCCGCGATTTGCCATTGTGCGACCCACAATCCACAATCTGCATTGCAGAAGCAAAATTGTGGAAACCCAACTTAACCCTTTCGAAAAACTTCCCCTTCCGAAATATGCAATCTGCATTGCGGAAGTCGGAATTGCAGAAGTCCAACTTCAAATTTCCAGAAAAATGCCCCTTCCGCAATCCGCAATCCGCATTGCGAAAGTTGGAATTGCGGAAGTCCAGCTTCAACTTTCCAGAAAACTTCCCCTTCTGCAATCCGCAATCTGCATTACGGAAGTCAAAATCACGGAAGTCCAACTTCAACTTTCCAGAAAACTTCCCCTTCCACAATCTGCAATCCGCATTGCGGAAGTTGGAATTGCAGAAATCCAACTTCAACTTTCCGGAAAACTTCCCCTTCCGCAATCTGCAATCCGCATTGTGGAAGTACAACTTAAAATTTCCGAAAAAAATCCCCTTTTGTAATCCGCAATCTAAATTTCCAAATTCGAAATTGCGAAAGTCCAACTTCAACTTTCCAGAAAAAATCCCCTTTCGCAATCTGTAATCCACATTGCGGAAGTCAGAATTGCGAAAGCACCTTCCTTGCTTCTGTAATTCACCAATGCAACTTCTAAGAGGCATAAATTCCTCGTCCCTGGTCCAAATGAGGAAAGGTTGGTACAGTTGGAAATATATTGGAGAGCTCTATCTAATGGTGCATCTTTCAATTCAAACCGAGGTCTCTAACCCTGTCATTTATCAAACCGGACATTTTGTGCACAACTCCACTTTGGATGACCTTAACCTTCTTCCTGCCAAGTCTTTTATCCTTCATCTGGTCCACAGGGGTGCCTATTCTCCTTGATCACAGTCCTGAATGGAATAGACTACACCTCTTATCCTTCAACTTATTTCTATTCATCAAGGGTAATATATGTAAGTACAAAATAAGTATAAAAGAAAGTATACAGAAGCAAGTTCAATAACTCCTATAGGCAGGTCCATACATCCATAAACACAAAGGTACTGAAGCATTATCCACCCTTCAAAAGGGTACTTAGTCCATTTCCTCTAAACAGATTGAGGGATGGCATGTAGACATTTAGCCCTATTCCTCAAGCATGACTATATATGAATACCAGCATAGCAAGAAGATGCAAGGTGCAGGAGTAAAGAAATGACATGCCCAACAACATAATACCTAATACTTGGGCATTCAACCCTATTAACCATTTGAACCAAATCATACGTTTGACATATAACACACACTTGTAAAATGCATCCATCATCCATCATGGCACAACAACAACTTCAAACATAGGTTCAGATACAAAGCATAAGTATACAGCCCTACTCATACAAAGCTTCCTATTGCTCCACTTCCATATAAATTCATTCAATCAATGACTGGTATGTAATAACCATAGCCATAAACACATGAGACATCCTTATTCAAAACACCACAAGGGAACTTATCTTTTAATTGGAAACCACCAAGCGATTGGCTTGCAATGTTCCATCCCAACCATAGATCTCTGCCTAGCCTCTATTATTTTAGAAATCAGAGATCACCCCTGAGATGGGGCTATGTATCCACTAAGGAGTATCACTCAGGCTCACTCACCGACCTGGTTCATAGTCAATCAGGGTATTCATCACATAGTGGGTTTTTCAATCAAGTGGTGAGACAGGGACTGAGTTCACTAACTCATTGAGCTCAACCATAGAGATACAAGCATATCCCCTTAGCTTTAGACATCCCAGGAACCCCCATCACCTCTCCTCTCATCTTGAGTAAGGTCCCCTTCTCTTCTACACAGTCCCTCAGGAATCCCTTCCCTCAGCACTGACCTAGGCAGGTATAGTTGGTCTTGACTTCTAAACCAATGGTTACTTGAGCCTCCGTTGGATCCACTATCAGCCTCTAAAACAGGGTTTTTTGGGAATACTTGACTCTACGATTGGTGCCTCCATAGAATCGCGACCTCCTCCTTCATCATGCGTTCCTCCCCCCCCCCGTCCATCCATAATGGTGGATCGTTCTCCCCTCTCAGTTCTACGGGTTTTTTTTGAATGAATGAATAGATCCCTCTTAGGTTTTCTTCCCCCCCACTACGGTCTGTAAATGGGGAATATGAACTTCTAGGAGGTGGATTCATGTGCGGGTAAAGGAAGCAGCACTCCATACCCTTCCATCCATCCCTTTCGGGGTTGCTCATACTCCACGACCTCCTGCACATCATCCTTCACCCACTTCCTTACAGTAGAATTCAAGGATGTCTGGGACAAGTCGGAGGGGTTCTCTAGGTGACAAATGGCAACCTAGGGTTCCATCTCACACCCCCTCACCACCTTAGTGGATACATAGTTCCCCCTCATTTTTTTGCATCCATAGTCAGCCCTTAGCATTTTATTTACATGGTGTTACTTACATCATTTACAATCTACCTCATGGATTTACATCTCATGGATAGTGAAACTGCCAAATACTTTCCTATGCAACTAAAACCCAAACATCCACTAGTGGGGCCTTGGCCCTGAGCCCCACACTAGGGTGACACACATTGCATACAATATTTATATTGAGGCCAATTACCATAAGGGTCAAGATAGGGGTGTTACACTTGCTCACATCGGTGAGAGTCTCTTTTGGATTAGTGACGGATTTATTGGTGCATTTTATAATGTCATGTTTTGTGAACAACAACAAAGGCATCAATGGTTGCAATGTGATTCCTTCCATACCCATCCATTCATTCCTTGGATAAAAAAATACATATCCAATGTGGTGGTAACTCATAGCATGAGTTCCATTGTGAAGCATGGAGACTATGAGTGGGCTTCTACAATTCTCAATACAACTCAAAACACAAGTATGGACTTCTCACATCATCTTGAAGACATTGAGAAGTCACTGCAAAATCATGGGAAGGTTCTTGAATACCTTCCACTAGGTAGACCGCCTGATAAAGGAGTGAAGCACAAGGTCAAGTTGAATATGGGTGCACCACCCAACATGATCTCATCTTCCTAGAATTCCATTGCTTTCAAAAGTAGAAGCTTGCAACCACATGGAACACATCATACCATCTTTGACATAGCCATCATTATCATCATGCATGCAATCGCTAAGTCTAGACAATACTCATTGTTGAATGAATGTATGGTCAAGGTTGATCACAACAGTTGTATGCATTTCATGACACCAAAGGAGCTTAATGATTGGAAACCAAGATTTGTAAGTGAAGTTCAAGTTTATAATTCTGATCATGAATGCAAGAATGTAGAAGTCGATGTTCGTCTTTCTTCAAGGGAATATTTATTTGATTGGGAAAGAAAAATTTGCATATGAGCTGCTAAATGGTTGGTTTCAAGAAGAAAAGTTTGACATCATGGATGAAGGAATCTATTGGGAGCCAAAATCAATTTTTATGGAGGATTTTATCGGGTTTGTTCATGATTCGCTCCTAGTTGAGCACTTACTTGAAAAGGGATTAAAGGATCAACAAAAGTTCACCTGCACATACAAGCATATCAAAATATTCAAAGGTGAAGGGAATTTGAATCATTTTCTTGAATTTTGATTCACAAAGCTCCATGTGATTCTAATTAGTTCCACAATACCTTGGGCAAAGGTGAGGAGCGAATGGCTTAAGAACAAGAACTTCCCCAAGGTTTATCTCCACCTTGGCCATATTCAATTTCTAATGAAGGAAGAGATTTTGCAGGATATTAGGGCCACTCTTGATTGGCCATGTCTAGGGATCCAAGTGGAGTTGGAAAAATTCAGCCACAACACTACCCTTCACACATTCATTGGAGTATCTCCATTCCAAGTTTTGTATTGGTATGGAATTCCTATCCATATAAATCACATTTGTGGAGAATGAAATGCACAAGAAGAGAAGTCTTGGAACCAAGCAAAGCATGGCATATTGAATACATTCCAAGGAAATTTGCAGAAGGTGAAAAATCAGCTACAAGTGTGTGAAGACAAAGGCAACACAGAGCAAAGCTTCTTGGTAGTTGAATTGTCACATTCAAAGTTTAAGTCATACAAGAAAATTTCCTTGAAAGGAAAGGGGGCTGCAAAATGGGAGCTGATGCCATATGGTCTATGCAAAATCATGAGGAGTATGGAAAAGGTTTCTTGTGTGTTCAAACTTCCAAGAGGAATCAAGGAATACCATGTATTTCATGCACTTTATCTTATGGAAGGAGTTTGCATCAAGTGTAAACATCGAGGAAGCTTCTCCCATTTGATAGTGGATACTTGATTCTTTTACCTGAGTGGATCATGCACATGAGAGATAAAAGGTTCAAAAGAAGAGTCACCCAAGTGTATTTTGTGCAATGGAGATATTTGTCCAATAAGGAGGCAACATTGGAGAAGAACAAGTTCGGCATCACCTTGGATTGTTGTTGCTTCAGGACAAGCAATCTTGGAAGGGGAGTATTGTCATGTCCCCATTTTGACAGCACCATGGAGAAACCACTAACCCATCCAACTCCATGGGTTCTAGTGGAAAATCATTAAATTAATTAATAAGAGAGTAACCTTGGCCAAGTTACTTTAGGAAAATAAATAAATTAGCTATGGAATAAATTTTGGCTATAGTTATTTTGGAATAAATTAAATTAGAAGTGATGGAGTTTATGCTTTTGAATATTTAATTATTTTTAATTATTATATGAGTTGGAAAAATACCAAGAGGGCCGATGAGGGTGCATAAGGAGATAAGGATGGATCTATGAGTTGTAATCCAACAAGGAAACTGGAGCATAAAGAAATAAAGCAGCACTAAAGCAGAAAAGATGGAAAGCAACGATAAAAGTAGGAAATAGGCAAAAAAGAAGGAAAGTTCTCAAAAGCAGGAAAGTAGATCAAAAGCAGAAAATAAAGAAGTTTCATGATTTTTGCAACTCAAGAAGGATTAGCAACATCCAGAAAAGATATAGGGTCCAAATTTAACCAATGAGGTTGCATTTGAAGATAGAGTGGGTTTGCATGCTGGTGTAACTCAACCAAAAATCAAGCTAAGCACCTCTAATTCGAATTTCAAGGATGGTAAGTGTTTTACTTGGTAAAATAACTTTAGAAAGGATGCTAATGTGTCATGGGTGATTATTATCTCATATTATTCAAATTTTATTATTATTTTTGGAGAAAATTCTAGAAGGAGTTCAAATCTACTTGAATTTATAAAATAAGCATGAGTGCACCATTTCAAATATTTCGTTAGTCTAATAATTGGAATTAGAGATCTTGAAGCTTCTCTAGACTTGGGAGATGTGGCCCTTGTCATTCAGTAGAGATATGTGCCCCTACTATCACCAGTTAGTTGAGTGATCAACTAGAGTTTGGGGAGAATGGAATTCACCCATTATCATTGATTTTATTGCATTTCATTTCATGTTATTTAAATTACAAACCTTCTCCAGTTGAGTGCACTCTTTTTCTTTAGTGAGTGAATGTACTGGTTTTTATTGTGCCTATTGTTCTGCTTTGTATTTTCCCAAGCAGTGGCACACATTAGTGAGTGATTGCTTCTATTATTACATATTTGTAATGCATATGAACTATTATGAAAATTAGTGATATCATGCTGTTGTTGGTTTTGCAATAAAACTGTTATTGTTAATGATTTGCTCACCCCGTGCTCGTCACAATGCCAAATATAACTAGTTTCCAGTTTTAATGCAGTTAATCATCTTCTATCTGTCCAATTTTGATTTTGTGAGTTGATGAAGGTTATTAAGAATCTTATGAATACATCCCAATCCCTATATCAAATATTTGTAGGCCTATAGGGTCACTTGAGTTCATTTGGAAATATCCTAGTTGGGTAGTCCCAATAGCACACTTGTCTTCCTAATATCCCTAAATATTTCAAACTACTTCCAAACCTGTGTATTTGTTGTGTCATAGAATTTTGGGGTATATACAGTCCATACACTTCCATATTCACACCATAATCATTTGGGTTCCACATAAATCCTAGGGTCATTACCTTGCAGCCTTTGGTTCTACCAAAGGAGGCTACCCAAGAGTGATGTAGAATAGTAAAAGTGCAGTTCTCAAGGTTGGGAGTTTGATTTAGGTTGCTTATTATTGTACCTAATCTATATCATATCCTAAATTCCATATTGGGAATAATTTGTGAGGTCTAATTGTGCTTAAAACCAGTTCTATCAATTCTAGTTTAATTCTAGCAACTAGTTTTTGAATTTTTATGACTTGATCTTTTGTAATTGAGTTAATATATTTGTAAATATGATTGGGTATATTACAGTGAAATTTCAATTTCATGTTAGCATAAGGGGGATAACCTCTAGGTAATTCCATTCATGTGTTACACTCTCTTCTAGTGCATCATGAGATATGTTATGTTTGGAAATGCATCTCATCATTGCTAAGAATTTTTGGGACAAGGCCATGTTGGGAAGAGTATACTTCCAATAATTCATAGTGTTTCACCCTATTTTCTTATGCATTTTCATGTACTGCATTTTTTTTCAACATTGGATATCATTAGAGCTCGACAATTGAGGTACACATGCTATAATAGTGACTAGATGCATGACTTCTTATAGTGTGTGTTTATGCAGCGTCCATTTGTAGCTAACATCTGATTCCTCATAAAAAATATTGTAGTTTAGAATTCATGTGGCATCAAATGCCATGGACCAATTGTCACATTCATCTCATAAAATCCTTTCCATTTCCCTTATCAAAAAGCCCTAAGTTTCAACTCTAACAACATAACTAGTTTTACCAACCACATTGAATTCACAATTCTAGCCACTATGTAACCTAGATAAAATATCTCCCCTAAAATGTCTCCACTATGTATCCCCTACCTCTCATATATTATGTGACATTTTTTCCTACTCATTGTATCGTTTAGAGAGTAGTTGTTGTGATATTTTTCCTCAACTTTGGTTTCATTACCTCCCTCATTTATCATATACTAGACAACAAAGTGTTGTTTTCAACCACCAATTTCTTAGTACTTTATACTATTGGACTCTTTCTCCTTTTGAATTATCACTACGTAATGTCTCTCATCTTGAATCACCTTCCTCCTTTTGTTTTGGCTCATGTCTCTTACCCCTCAACGACCTTGTCTTGCTTTTAGCCTTCTTGTTGGGTTTGAGCTATTTTAGGACAATCGGAGCTACACCAACCTTTGGAGTTGTTGGTAGGGGGATTTTTTGACTATCACAAGATAATTCAAAAAGATTGAACACCTGGAGCATCCACTCACACAAACATATGATAGATCAACACATCGATTTATTTACACGGTATAAATCCTCAAAGGGGAAAGCACTTCACAGCCCCATCCAAATACTTACTTGAGGCAATATTATTATGCAAAGAAAAGAATATTACAAATTAGATTTTCATATCTAATCAACTACCAAATGGACCTCCATGATCTTTAAATAGAGATCGTCAACAAATCAGGTGTTAATCCACAAATCAATGGTCATTAATATCGAGGAGAAGTTGAACCGTCAGATCGTCAAGAACATATCGTGACCATCAAATTACATATATACAAATGAATACTAATGCATATTAAATAAATTCACTTTACCTAACGTATATATTATGACAAGTTGATCTTAACTAACTCCTAAGTGTCTAAATATCATAACATCCCCCCTTAAGAACAACTTGGGATAGGATTGAAGGATTTACAAAAGTGGCACTGCAAGAGAAGGAAGGATACATTAGAGCCTATCCCCCTTTAATGACAAATTCATGAACTCCTAACATAGATCGAATTTTATAAAACTTCACTTCTATAAGAGACTTTGTGAATATGTTTGCAACTGGATCATGTGTAGGGAAAAAGAGCACTTCAAGAAGGCAATCATGAACAAGATTTATAATGAATTGCATATGTAGCTCAATGTGTTTTCTACGCTGATGTTGAAATGGATATTTAGTGAGATTGATGGCACCCTGATTATCATACCAAAGGGTAGTCGGATGTTGTTGCTCGAATCCAAAATCCACTACAACAAATCATGGAATTAGCATCCCATTTAGCGTCCCTTTTTAGTGTATTTTTTTTTTCATTGAGTGGTAGAAGTAGACACTAAATGGACGCATCATGTACAAAACGTAAAGCATCTAAAATAGCATTTTTTTTGCTTCCTAGATAGCATCCTTTCTGACGTCCAAAATAGTGCCCATTTTCTTGCTTCCAAAATAGCATCCATTTTTTCTTCCTAAACAACATCGAGGTTTGTTTCCTAAATAAAATCCCATTTTGCTTCCTTGAGATCATCCTCTTTTGCTTCCTAAATGACATCCCCATTAATGCCATATTTGCATCCTTAAAAGCCCCATGTTGGCATTTATATTTGCATCTACGTTAACACCATGTTTCCATCCCAATTAGCATCCATATGTGCTACCAATTTAGAATCCCATTTTGCACCACGTTTTACTTCCAAATATGCTCCAATTTTTGCTTCCAAATTTGCACCAATTTTTGCTTCCTTTTTTGCATCATGTTTTTCTACCAAAATGGCACCAAATATTTCTTCTATTGTTGCACCATATGTTGCTTCCTATGTAGCGCCCTATTTTGCATCCAAAGTAACATCTTATTTTTCTACCATATCAATGCCATGTTTGGCTTCCTCATTAGCATCAAGTGTTGCATCATTTTTAAATCCTAGTTTTGTATCTCTATTGACATCCACATTAGCACCATGTTTTTCTACCAATTTAGTGTCCATTTTTACTCCCACACTAGCGCCACATTTTGCTTCTCATTTAGCTCCTTGGATTTCTTCTTATTTTTCTTCCTCATGAATGCCACATTTAGCTTCCCATTTAGAATCTAATTTTGCTTCTTTGTTGGTGACTAGTTTATCTTTTAGTGTGGCTTCTACTTTGGCGTCCAAAATAGCATCAGAATTGACTTCCAACTTAGCACTAGGTTTTTCATCCAATGTTGCTTCTAGATTAGTGACATAGTGGGCTTCCATTTTAGCTCATATTTTGTATTCCTATTCTGCTTCCTTATTAGCACCACATTAGGATTTCTATTTAACGCCTACAACTATATCAAATTGTGTGCTAAATATTCATTATATCAAACTATTATAATTATTTCATTAATTTCAATACTTCTCATATATCCTTAAATACTTCATAGTTCTGAAATAACATAATGAAACATTCAAATTAATTGTAGATGCCATTATTGAAATTAATTGAATAGCATTTAAGAAGAAAGTTAGAACAAACAGACAATATTTATCCAAAGTAGTAACATCATCATATATATTAATATTCCATGAAAAGATCATCGACACATTCCAATATATATAAATTTACAATCTAATAATGATAGCATCACCATTGTCTTTCATCAAAAGAAGTGAAATTATAAAACATCATCACATTAATAACCTATCATATAGATCATCATATTAAGGCTAAAAGAACAAGTGAATGATATATTAATATATATATATATATATATATATAGTAAAAATACCAATATCACAAAAAATAATTTCTTTGATATCCATATCTAGAAATGTCAAAATGATCAAGGGTAATCAAAGTTTATATGTCAACATGAATCCACCATACAAATCAAAATGACCTATAATGTAATATGAACTTGGATCATCACAAAAATAAAAATATGTGTCTAGTAGCATGGAGAAAGCAATAAAAATCCACAATCTCAATGGTATCATCAATGGATACCATCATCATCATCATCATCATCATCATCATCATTATCATCAGCTTTATCATCATCATCATCATCATCCTCATCTATCCCAACACCATATCCATCATCATTTCCATCTGATCCATTTGCATCATTATCAACAAAACCTTTCTATGGTACATTGGTGACAGCATAATCTAGATCATCTAAGTCATTTTCACCATTTTTCTACAAACAACAAGAAATAATCAATTTAAAATATTAGTGTTAATTTCATTACATAATGCTAATTTTGTGTTATATTGCAAATATTAGTGTGATAATTTATGCATTCTTGCGAGTTTTCCAACCATGAATATAAACATCATCTCATCAACAAATAGTAACCACACATATCAATTGTATCCACAACCATGCACACACTCACACATACACACACATGTAAACCATAAATTTTCATATCACAATAGAACAAGACATAGAGGCAAGGAAAAATACACATCCCAATGATTATATAAAAAGTGAAGAAAAATATGATATCATGTATACTATTCGCTTCGAACAATTTTTTTGCATAAATTTATTATATCATTAAAGCTATATATATAACATGCTATTCAATCTATATCTTTAAGAACATATTAACCATGGTTTTCATCTCTCAATCAAGTTCATAAATTGTTTGCATTGTAATCTAAAAGTAAATTTAATATAACATGCTTGATAATATCCCATCATAAACATAACGCCAATTTCATTAAATTTGGACAAATTAGGCAATTTTTGGACTAAGAAAGTGTGAATTTAGACTTTGAAAGTGTCAATATCAACCTTTCTAAAGTGCAAAAACGGGTTCTGAAAGTGGCAATATTGGATTTGAAAAGTGTGTTTTCCTATTCGAATAGTGTGTTTTTTGACTACTTATTAACCTTAAAATTTCAATTTTTCGTTATAAAATTATGAATTTCAATTCAAAATGTGTGAATTTCAAATCAGAAAATGCAAATTTTGATTTGAAAAGTGTGAATTTCAAAATAAAAAAATGCAAATTTTGATCTGAAAAGTGTGAATTTCAAATAAAAAAATGCAAATTTTGATCTGAAAAGTGTGAATTTCAAATAAAAAAATGTAAATTTTGATCTGAAAAGTGTGAATTTAAAATAAAAAATGCAATTTCTGATTTGAAAAGTGTGAATTTCACATATAAAAACTACAATTTTTTTTTTTGAAAATTGCAATTATCATTTGTAAATGTTCAAATTTTAGGGTGAAAAGTTCAATATCTAAAATATTTAGTCATTGTTTGAATAACAAGTCAATCAGCGAAGTTATAACATATAAAAATGGTTAGTCCCGACTTTTGTTTTCTGACAAGAAGGATCGTTGACCCCTATTTTCGTAGTTAATTATGCAAACATTTATCTAGCAAATCACCTATATCCATAATGGAGAACAAAAGAAGGATCGACCGACCCTTCTTGCAGTGTCGAACAATGATGAAAATAATTTTGGGAATAAGAAGGGTCAGTTGACCCTTCAATTTCGAGGGAATTGTTAAAATAGAACAGCTTGGAACTTATAACATATAAAAATAGTTTGTCTCGACTTCCGTTTTCCGACAAGAAGGATCGGCCGCCCCTTCTTTTCGTAGTTAATTGTGAAAACCTTTATCCAACAATTCAACTATATCCATAATGGAGAACACAAGAAGGATCGGCCGACCCTTCTTGTAGTGTCGAAATATCATGAAAAGAATATTGGTAATAAGAAGGGTCGACCAACCTTTCTTGCTGTGTCAATTATGGGGGAATTGTAAAAATAGAACACCTTGGAAGTTATATCATATAAAAATGTTTGTCCAGACTTCCATTTTACGACAAGAAGGATTGGCCGCCCGTTCTTTTTGTAGTTAATTGTCAAAACCTTTATCTATCAATAAAGTTATAGCCATAATGGATAATACAAGAAGGATCGACCGACCCTTTTTGCAGTGTCGAACTATTATGAAAATAATATTAGGTTCAAGAAGGGTCGACCGACCTTTCATCTACGAGGGAATTGTAAAAATAGAACACCTTAGAGAAAGAGCGGCCGCTCTTTCTCTGAGAATGTTTCTACTTGCTAGCAAAGTCTTTGAAGCAAAACATCTATAAATTTTGTGACATGTGGAATGCTTATATTGTGACATGTGTCATATGTGATTTTTAAAATTAGTGTAGAGATTGTTTAAATGAATATTAAGGATATTAATGGTAGAATTTAAAGTTTGGGGACTGTTTTAAGTTCCTGCATTTTCTGAACTAGCATCGTGGATATTATATCGGCTTTGTCGAAATGAGAAGTATAGCTTGCAGTTTGTGGAGAAATGAGAAGTAGTTGGAGATGAAGATGGTGTAAGGAATTATTTATGGTTGAGTTGCTGAGTATAATTTCCTTAATGAAGTTTAAAGATGATACACTACAGATCAGGTAAATATAAACTTCGTCATAATTTTCTGTAAAAACCATTTTCAGAAATAGCTAAAAGTTTTAATTGAATTAATTCTTTTAAAACATTAAGGATACACAGATCATAAGCAGAGAAAAATCAAAACTATAGATCAATGTAATTATAGATTGCAAAAGATTAAACAATATTGATAACCAACCTGAAAGTGAAAATCAATATTGATCAAAAAAATTTGATTAATAGACAAAAGAGTATGCAAGAGAATAACATAACTGTATTACTGAAAGTTTGCAAGAAATTACAAGCCCTGCATTAACCAAAGTATTCCCAATCTTTTCTGCTGATTTTCTCCTCCAAATTCTATCATCGCTATCCTACAAGAGATCTACCCTTTAAATAATAATTACAATTTTGTTACAAAGGATAAATTCCCAAACAAAATAGGCATTTCAAAAATCGAACTAGGCTAATGGCCAAGAAAATCTTGCCACTTGGCTGCAATTTCTAACAATTCATCTAAATTTGGATAATTGACTGACTCAAGCCCTAGCTAGGCATCACACGTAAAAGTTTCCATCTTGTTTTTAGCCAATTTATGACAAATACGAATAAAAATGTGGATCTTTCCCTCCATGGCAACAGGTTTCCTAATTAACTAATCCACGCCATCAATCTTGATATGCTCGAGGTGTTGGATCTTCTCTTTAGCTTCCTCGGATCAACGTTCAACCTGTTCTAGCATCAACTTCGGTGGACAAGCGCTTTCAATGAGGTACATGGTAGGGAACTACAAATTCTCCATGATGCTATCCACAACATACCATCTCCTTCCGCAAATAGCTTGTACTTTCTGGATAGTATCTCCAACCATATCATTTAGATCATGCCAAGCATGCAACGCAATTCTGATTTTCTTCTGTTGGAAACTAGTGAGAGTAGGAATATTCTCAGGTCTCTCCTTAATGTACCTCTACCATTGCACAATATATTCATTGGCCTTAAAGTCTTGTTGTATTTTAGCTAGCTGTTGATCAAGAGTAACAGACATCTTCCCAAAAACAATGTGAGTCTCCTGGATATCATTCAAGATGTGAAACAATTCAGCTAGCAACTTACAATGCTCATCATTGACCTGAATGGCCAAATCCTTAAACTACAGTTGGGAAAACCCAAAGAATGCAGAGGAGGATGCACTTGCAGTTGCATCCTCACATTTTTTTTCCAGCACAGCAGTCCTTTGTGTATTGGCAGCATTTACAACTTCTGTATCATGTAATTTAACCTAGAGAGAGGTATTTTTCAACTACATATCTTCAAACATATCTTCAAATACCTTCCTGAGATCAGTAACATAAGATTCATGTTCCTCATTGGTTTTGGACAATTTCTCTTCGAGCTTCTTTATCTCTTCTTTCTTTAAATCAATCTCTATCACTGAATCATAGTTTGCACCTGCAAATGCACCCATGGCTGCAGCAGCATCCAATGCTTCTTGTTGTATGTCATCAGACTGCTTGGTCCAAATTATTTGATTAGGAGTAGGTGCCTCCAATCCACCTTGATCCTTGCTTCTCTTCTTACCTTTTCTTACCACTGCCTTGGAAGCTCTGTTGTAGAAGTAATCCCCAAGAGGGACTACAATGTCTTCTTCAAACTCAGCTACCATTTCAGTAAATGATGAAGTCACATTTACTATTGAAACTAATGAAGATGTCTCAGTAGTAGTAGGAGCAGGTATAGACATAGTTATTTGGAAAGTAGTTGGGGAGGAAGGGATATTTTGAATAACTGTTGGTACAAAATTTGGGGAAGGAATTGAAGTGAAGGCTTCAGAAAGTGGAACTTGTATATCATCAGCTGGTAATGAAGAAGGAGGAACTGGAGTCTTCTCATCAGTAGCTAATGGTGATAAAATGAATGGAGATGATTGCAGAGGGACAGCCGAAGACTGGATCTCTGCAATAGTATATGGAAAAATAGGAAGTGGAACCGAGTTGGATGGGAATGGACCAGTGATGGTAGTTAGAGTATGGAAAAGATGGGATATGGGGAATGGAGGTGTTACCCCAGATGACAAAGTTGAAAGAATTTGAATAGATGAAAGTAGAAGTGCTGAGGTTGTGGTGTCAATAGCAGGGGTAGTTTCAAGAAACTGATGGTCTGGGATAGAATCATCCACTTCAATAGCATTCAATAAATCTGTAATTGGTTGTGAAGTTTCAGTTACTTCCTCAATCATAGGAACAGAAGAATATACCTCATCTTCAACATCACTGTCAATAATATTTAAGATAGGGATTTGAGATGCAAAAGTTTGAGTTTTATGCCTTTTGGCTGGCTTGGTAACAACCATCACTTGATCATCACAAGTCTGAGTAACTGCAACAGTCACTTGAATATCAACAGTAAGCTTAGCAGTTACAACTACTTGAGTGTGTAGCATCGAAGTCATCTGAGCTAACTTTTGCTTTGATTGTTGTGATGTTTGCATCAATACCTTCATTTGTTCAGCAGTCTTTACCTCTGGAGCATCTTCCATGAGACCTTTTCCTTTATCCCCTTCACTGCAGGTCAGCATTAGTGGAGCAGCTACTTTATGAGATTCTTTCTCCTCTCTATCCTTTCTTGCTTGATCAATGAGATTTAGTTCCATTGCTTTGTAGCTCAAAACCTCAGTCTTAAGCTCATGTTGATACTGCATGATATGGTTCTGTTCATATTTACTCTTAGCCCTGCCAAGACTTCAGAAAAGGTATTTACTCATCAGGAACTTCTTCATGGACATATCCACCCTTCACATGGTTTTCCTTGAAATGGGAATCCAGAAAACCTTTAGGATCATGTCTTCTTTTGTCAGCATAACCCAATTTTAAAGCAAAAATTTTGTCACCCAACACTATAGCCCAAGTTGAAGTTGGGATGGCTAATGGCCCAAGGTTCAAGGGGAACTTAGGCCACACATTCCTCTTAGGACCAGGTAGCTTTAAATACACACCATCGGTAACAGTTTGATAGGAAACCTCTTCAATGACCAATCTGTCAGGAACTATCCTGGGTAGCAAATGTACAGTACTGCTTCCCCAAACCCTGACATATGAGAAAGATTCACACACATACCAATCACCAATTGTGGCAATGAAGGTTCTGGCATCCACTGAGAAAGAAGGAGCCTGCTCTCTGAATATTTTGAAGTAAATACTTCCAAAGAAGTGATCACAAATGTCATATATCAAAGGCATATAATTGTTCTCCCATACTGTTGAATGATAAATATGGATAGAAGGAGCTGATGGAGTCCAATTCCATCCCATGTTGGGATATTGGAATTCTGCACAAAATATATCAACGACAAAAGCTGAAAAGAAGAAATGTGGCTTCCTCACAGCTGGTGCCTTCTGATATGCTTGAATGGTTCTTTTGAGTTCAAAAGACAAGATAGACGCCCAAGGGAATGACTCACCAGTCGTTAGAACATGATGGGCTACAGGAGCCCACTCAGCTTTAAATACAAAACATTTTGGGAGACCATACAGTCTGCATAGCATGGAAGCCAATAGGGAATAAGGTTCTCTAAACCATGAAACCAGATACAAGTTATCATCCCTAGGGATGAAACTGTTAGGTTTATTCATCCATGACTTCAACATTTCGTTAAAATTGTACGTGGTCTCAGAGGATTCTATGAACTCAGCATTAAGGGGTTGCATAGACGGTTTAAGATCATAAGCTCTGATGAAAACCTTAGGGTGGAAGGTAGCCAATTGTGACCTTGTACTGTCATTAAATGACCGGTCTTTAGGGTTAGCGTGGTCCACAATCCATTTAACTGCATCAGTATAAGGCAAGATAGCGGGTCTGTAAGCAATGGCATGAAGCTGGGAATCCCTAATTTTCTCATACGCCAGCTGGTCATTCTGAATGTCTGATAGGTCATCATTATCGAAAATTGAGTAGATTTTGGACCAGTCTATCTGATAGGTTTCAGATATTTTATCGCTAGTGTCCGAGAAAATACCAAAATTTGGGTCTTTGTTCAGTAAATCCTTCTGAGGAGTTTTACAAGGTGTATTGCGCGACATGTTTGAAACTATAGGTTTTCTGAGAAATGAATGAACAAAAATAAAAAACAATTCAAAATCTTGAAATAGTAAATAACTGAATAAGAGGAATGACTAAAACCAACCTATTTCAGCTGAAAGTAACGGGCAACAGACACCTGGTAAAAACTTCGCAGTAAAATTCAAGTAGCAAGGTAATCTCTGAAATTAAAAATGATAAGGAAAAATAGGGAAATTCACATATTTATTGCTTTTCATCGGGCCAAATCTAGATCGTAGGATGAAAACGAATCAATGAATGAGATAAATCTTGCGGGATGTGGGGTCAAGTTGTGGGAGTTTTATTTTGGAACTATGTACATTGTTCCCGCAATCCGCAACTGCGGGTTGCGGGTTGGGGATCACAACATAGAAAACAAACAGTCAAAATGATCCCGCAATCCGTAATCCACAAATGCGGGTTGCAGGTTGCGAGAACAAAAAGTTCAAAAGCTATTTACAAAGTCTTCCCGTAATAAGCAATTTGCAGATTGCGGTTTGCGGGATGAAAACACTTCCAAAAAGAAATGACAAGCTTGCGGGATGAAAACGACTTGGTGGAAAAACTCAAAGCTTCCTGCAACTTCATTAAAACAGTAAAAAAAACTAGAAATTTTCAAAGGGAAAATTCTAATCAAATCCAAACAATGCAAAAGCATAAAATCATAATAAGCATAATGATAAAGTAATGATGAAACCCCCATAATGATAAAGTAATTTAAATCATTACCTTTGCATTAAAAATATTGGGGCCACCCCGTGTTCCATTAGAACATAGGATATGTTGTTCCTACAACACAGCCTAATTGCAATTATAAAAAATGGTAGAGGGGAAAACAAACAAGCTAAACTTCATTTAAATCACCCTATGTAATCTCATCCGTAGGATCAAGACAAATCGACAGTTAAAGATTAAACATGAAGAAAGGAAAAGAAGGGTTGCGGGGTTTTATTTCATAAATATATACATTCTTTCCAGAATCCGCATCCTGCAATTAAGGTTTGCGTGTTGCGGAAACGCAAAGTGCAAAACTATGTTGAGACTCTTCCCGCAATCCACAATTGCGGGTTGCAGGTTACAGAAACGCCTAGTGCAAAACTATTCTAAGACTCTTCCCACAATCCGCAATTGTGGGTTGCGGGTTGCAGATGTAAAAGACCACAATTATTGAAGAAGGATCGGTCGCCCCTTCTTTTAGTAGTTAATTGTGAAAAAATTTATCCAACAATTCAGCTATATCCATTATGGGGAACACAAGAAGGATCCATCGACCCTTCTTGCAGTGTCAAAATATTAGGAAAATATTATGGGGAATTGTACAAATAGAACACAGTTTGTCCTGACTTCCGTTTTCCGACAAGAAGGATCAGCCACCCCTTCTTTTCGTAGTTAATTGTTAAAACCTTTATCCAACAATACATCTATAGCCATAATGGAGAACACAAGAAGGATCGACTGACCCTTATTGCAGTGTCGAACTATTCTGAAAAGAATATTGGGAATAAGAAGGGTCGGTCGACCCTTCATTTAGGAGGGAATTGTAAAAATTGAACACCTTGTAGAAAGAGCGATCGCTCTTTCTTTGAGAATTTTTCTACTTGCCAACAAAGTATTTAAAGCAAAACATCTATAAATTTTGTTGTTAAAATGTTAATATCTAGTATCCTAGGGTGACACGTGGAATGATCATATTGTGACACGTGGCATATTTGATTTGGCACATTGAGTATTAATAGCGAGGTTACTAATTTTTATTTGATTTCGCACATTGAGTATAGCGAGGTTACTAATGCGGGTTTAACTACAACACAATCAGGAAATGAAAATTCACTGATAGTAGTTTTAAGGATCATTAGGCACATGCAAGATTACCCTGTAGCTGAAAATTATGCTAATTGAAAAATTAACATGAATTTATTAATTTATGTTAATCATTTGCAGAAATAGATAAATGTTTCAATTAAATAAATTCACTTAAAACATAAAAGACACACAGATCATGAGTAAAGACAAATCCAAACTACAATAGATCAATGACTATGACTTCAAATTTGGCCAAACTAAGTAGGTGAAAATCGTAGTTAGGAGCCTAATTGCAATTTTTAAAAATGGTAGAGGGGAAAACTGACAAGCCAAACTTCATTTAAATCATCAGTGTAATCTCATCCATGGGATCAAGACAAATCGACGGTTAAAAATTAAACATGTGGGAAGGAAAAGAAGGGTCGCAGGGTTTTATTTCATAAATATATAAATACCTGGCAATTACTAGATTTATGGTTTGAATAATATACATACCTGGGAATTGAAATGTTCTATTACAGATTAGATAAAAATATAAATACCTAGCAATTGAAATGTTTTGTTACAGATTTATTATTAAGACATAAAAATCAGTAGAAGTTAATATTACTGGCAATTGAATTTACTTCGATCTTTCAACTTTTACAGAGCTTGGGCTCTTAATACATTTCACGACTACGAGCTTGAGCCCACAAACACAGACTCTTCTACTACAAGATTTATATTAAAAAATTTCTTACTATTAAGTCTAGTACATAAAAATTGGTAGAAGTTAATATTCCGGGTTAAAACAATGCAACTTCGATCTTAATACATTTCAGTACTACGAGCTTGAGCTCACAAACACAGACTTTATTTTTGCTTCAACTAAAGCTATACATTATCTTTGCTTCATGAACTAGAAGCTATACATTATATTTGCTTCCACTAGAAGCTTCAACTAGAAGCTATGAGTCACATTAGAGACAAATCCCGGTCTTGGGGCTTCGACGGTGCTCGAAATGCCCATATATCATGGTGTGGTGTGGATTTGTCAAGGAATTGCTGTCGAAATGCTCATATATCACGAAGAGCGACCATAAGAAATGGAAGAGAGACGGTAAAGAAGAGTGCCATGAATCCATGATAAAACAACAAAGGAAACAGAATAGAGGCAGTAAAGAAGAGTGCCATGACTTCCCGAAGATTTCATTTGCTCCGATACCGGGTATAATATAGTGAATTAGTGAATTGACTTAGATGTTATGGATGGGGAAGTATAATTATCACAATATGGCAGGATGGTGGTCATAGATATCATCTGTACCGACTGTAGATTTTGTTGGAGTAATTGTACATGTATCACCCCAATCGATGCCTTGAGAAAGGAATGTATGCTGACATGGCGATGGTTTATATGATGAAATTATGAAAAGGCAGTTATCACATGTGTGAAGAAAATAATCACATCATGCTTCACACTTCAATTCTAAAAGTGTGAATTTTTGTTTTAATATGCAAAACAGAACAACCTTTTTCTCATTTTGGTAGGCTTGTATTTCACACGTGTGAACTCCAGAGGCAACTCTGATCCTATAAATAGATAGCTAGTTCAACACTTAGCCAGATGGTTGTTATTTATATATAAAATACTTTTGTTCTTAATATGTAAAATACTTTTGTTCTTAATATGTAAAATACAATGAGGTATATTCAGAAAGATATATAATTTCATCATTTGACCATATTTCTCTACAAAATACTTCTCTATAATTATATTGAAGCATATAGATGGATTTATTCAAAACGCTATGCACAGCCATTCAATACAAAAAGGAGATCCTGGGAGCATAAATAACTTTCCTAGTATGGCTCTGCAAATTTAACAAGGTGATGCAAAAAAAATTCCAAAGTTAATGATGTAAAAACTCATCCGAGTAGGGATCTTTTCTATAAAAAATTATTCCGCTAAATAGAGGTTCCCTCAGCAATTCTCATGTCCATAGAGGGGGGTTCCTAATAGTGGCTGCACTATGACATCCTGGCCATCTTCAAAATTTCATCTTTTATAAAATCCACTGTTCCCATAAGTTCAATCTGATTGCGTTCCAAATCATCAATTCTGGAGTCAAAACAGGTTAATTGTTGCAAGATATACCTCATGTTGTCGAATGACCCTCTGTGCGCTTTGATGCCCAAGAAGATTGCCTCATAAACCTTTAACAGGTTTTTTTTTAAGTCTTCCACATGAAACCTTAGGAACATCATTCAATCAACAAGGCCCGCCATTGAACTAAGAGAAGAGGTCACACAATGGACCGAATCGAGGGATCTGCTCAAAGTTTGAAATAAAACTTCGATCCGCCAACAGTTTCAATTGTTTAATCCACCAATCGTCGCGAATATGTGACGACCATAGGTTATATTCCCCTCTTGCTCCTTGTTGGTCCATAATGCTCGTCGAACTGAAGTTTACTTTTGCAAGTAATTGTAAATAAGTAACTTTACATATTTACATTAGTAGCATTATACGAAAACTATTCTATTTTTTTAAAATAGAATCATTCTTATTTTGTTTTTTTTAATAGAAACATTCTTTCTTTGTTTTTTAAATAGAAACATTATTTCGTTTTGTTTTTTTAAATCGAAGTATTATTTCTTTTTTCTTTTTTATTAAATAGAAGATTAGCATAGCCCCTGTGCAAGAATGAAATATCATAAAAAGAATGAAAGGATTATTGAAAATAATGAATGAAAGGATTGATCCTTGACAATAATATTCGGAATAAGATGGGTCGGCCGACCCTTCAATTATGAGGGAATTGTAAAAATAGAACACCTTGTAAGTTATGACATATAAAAATGGTTTCTGACGACTTTTGTCTTCGATCCTTGTTTTTCGACAAGAAGGATCGGCTGCCCCTTCTTTTTGTAGTTAATTGTGAAAACCTTTAATATCCAGAAATTCAACTATATCCATAATGGAGAACACAAGAAGGATCGACCGACCCTTCATGTAGTGTTAAATTATTATGAAAATAATATTGGGAAAAAGAACGGTTGACCTCATAATTGGTTACCTCTAGTAGTTGAGGTAGATTCCAGTATCTTGATTGCGATGGCTGGCCGTAACCAGAGGGGGTCGGTTGTGACCAAATTTTCCCATAACTAGAGATGGGAATGCAAATGGTCCTAGCTTCAGCAACTTTTGCTTACCACCCCGCCATCCATTTATTGCATGTGTAGCCTTCAAAGCAAGCACGCTAGAAGGTGCATGCGATCACGTGGCTAGAAGACGATGCCTTGAGATCGCAACCGTCGATATTCACCCCCCAGACAGCTCCACTCATTGCAAAGGAAAAGAGCCACATGGCAGAGACGACGAAAGGGCACACGCAAGCCCAAGATCAACGGAATTTACTCACACGAGTATCCCTTCCCATCTGTTTAATTCACTTTAAGTTCAATACTCAAGGTAAAGAAGGAAGCATTCAATGTA
Organism: Larix kaempferi; assembly: GCA_027924585.1. Classification (NCBI taxonomy): domain Eukaryota; kingdom Viridiplantae; phylum Streptophyta; class Pinopsida; order Pinales; family Pinaceae; genus Larix; species Larix kaempferi. Next base: position 6,799,194 of record BSBM01000727.1, read on the forward strand.
CTAATATGAGAAGAAGGATAAAGCACAGCTGTGATGCAGGTTATGATCTCAGCAGATGGGATCGTACCGATTGCAGTCGAACTTGACGACTCACAGCTTACCAAGCATTCGAGGCCTCGGGAATGGATCGAATGGTAATGATTTTCATTAATGGAAAATCAAGGCCTGGTATGATGACCATATCTATTGGCAGGCTTATGGATTATAAATCCAAAAAGGCGGACCAATTTTCCCTAACCCGAGAAAAGGCATGCTCTGTCTATTCCATTTCAGGATTAAGTAGTTTCAGATAGTTAGAGGTTTTTCATTTTCGTCTGGAACCATCTTCTTAAGCATTATGGCCCCTCGCATGCATCTTTGTATTTGTCGTGACCCTAAATGAAACTCCGGGGTGAGTGGCAGGCAAAGGGAAGAAGGCTCATCCCACCAGGCGAACATCCTGGTGGATGACCACCCTCTAGATTTTGACTGGGCGCATCTTTACTTGGAGGAAATTCCTGTGGCTACTGAGGCCCATATCGCTCATTTGTAAATCTCACTACAGCAGGAGGTCGAGGAGCAGCAGGGCCATCAGATTGCAACCAACCCATTCTGGGCGGGCATAATTCTTCTGGCCCGCGAATTTTAGGCGCAAGAAAAAATTGTCAAAGACATTAAAGATATCATCAAGGAAATGAAAGTGACTCGGAAGAACGAAATGGAGAGTACGTGCACTCTGGAGGCCTTAGTGGAAGCGCTCATCATCCATGACACGAAGGAGGCCCGTTGTCGAGCGCTGAGGGCCACGGATTGATCAGGATGGATTTTTCTCTCTTTGCCCTGTGTCTGCGGTTATATTTTGATGGTAGTACTAGTTTTTGGTTTTCTTCTTGTTCGAATCGTTGTTCTGGATTAAACCGACAGCTTGTTCCCTTACTTTTTTACTAGGCTATTTTTTGGCCCTTGGAAGGTGGTTTCTTGTCCGAGAGGTTTTGTGTTCTCAGTTTTCCTCTGTGAAGCAGTCATGCTATCTGGTGCAGTTGTTAAGATGATCTGTGCCATGCTATATGGTCAAGTTGTTAAGTTGATTTGTGAGCGCCCGGTTTTCCGAACTCGGGAAGGGCCTATGTGAGATTTTAGCTCACTCTATTTGTAACTCTACCATTTTTGTACCTTTTTGTACCATATTAATAGAATTTCCGGCTCTTCTTACTTACAAAAAAAAGAACGGTTTGTCAACCCTTCAAGTTTGAGGGAATTATAAAAATAGAACACCTTGGAAGTTATAACATAGAAATATAGTTTGTCCCGACTTCCATTTTCCAACAAGAAGGATCGGCCGCCACTTCTTTTTGTAGTTAACTGTGAAAACCTTTATCCAACAATTCAGCAATATCCATAATGGAGAACACAAGAAGGATCGACTGACCCTTCTTGCAGTGTCGAAATATTATGAAAAGAATATTGATAATAAGAAGGGTTGGTCGAACCTTCTTGCAGTTTCAAACTATTATAAAATAATTTGGGGAATAAGAAGGGTCGGCCGACCATTCAATTATGAGGGAATTGTAAAAATAGAACACCTTGGAAGTTATATCATATAAAAATGGTTTGTCCCTACTTCTGTTTTACGACATTGAAGAAGGATCTGCCTCCAATTATATTCCTAGTTAATTGTCAAAACCTTTATCCATCAATTAATATATAGCCATAATGGATAATACAAGAAGGACCGTCCGACCCTTTTTGCAATGTCGGACTATTATGAACAGAATATTGGGAATAAGAAAGGTCAGCCGACCTTTCATTTAGGAAGGAATTGTAACAATAGAACACCTTGGAGAAAGAGCGACCGCTCTTTCTCTGAGAATATTTCCACTTGCCAGCAAAGTCTTTAAATAAAAAATGTCTATAATTTTTTTTGTTAAAATGTTGATATCTAGAATCCTAGAGTGACATTTGGAACGATCATATTGTGACACGTGGAATATTTGATTTGGCACATTGAGTATAGGGAGGTTACTCATTTTTATTTGATTAATTAAAAAAAGATGAGGACAATCTCTGCAACAATCAGAGTGTCTCCAGTCTTCTTCTGCACAACTTTCTCTTGTCGCTTTTTGATGCAAAATAGGACAGATGGAATCCAGCTCTCCATGCAGGCAAGTTTTTTATATTATTTATCCTTTGCTATCACCGTTGCATCTTCTGCAGCGTGGAAGATTCCCTGGGCATCTATTTTCCTTATCCGTTCTAGGCCGTGGATCGCCGATGCTTTCTAACTCTATGATCCCTAGTGGCATCGAATCCCACCACATGTCACCTTTTCTACCAATTAAAACCATGGGAAGTCACCCACCGTTGATCTGGATCTTGCATGAATCCTGGCCGTCAAACGGTGCGACTTTTACCAACTTCGCGGATTTGGCTTGCATTGATGTTTTGTGCAAGTTAGATCCACAATAACAACCTTGACCATAGATCTCGGCCTCGTCAGATCTGCATCGTCCAAGCCCGCGGACCTCTACCAAAAGTTTGCAGATCCAAAAATTTGTTTCCTCCGTGCATGTCGTATCGAAGAAGTAATTCTGGACCATCGATCTGCTCCATTGGCCGTTGATTTGCTCCTTAAGATGCTTGTGGGTTTAATCTCACGTCTCTATCTAAAACACCTCATATAGATGATTCTATTTTGCTCAAGCCACCGAGGCTTTCTCCATTCTTTTTAAAAATTGAACCTCCATTCTATTTTGCTTAGACCACAAAGCTAGTGCTAACATCGACAAGCTAAACGGGAAAGCTAAACTTCATTTAAATCACCTGGTGTAATCTCATCTGCAGGATCAATACAAATCGATGGTTAAAACGTAAACATGCGGGAAGGAAAAGAAGGGTTGCAGATGTAGAAGACCACAATTATTGAAGAATATATCTGCATCTGCAATCCTTTCTAAACTGCAAAATAAACTTCTAAAAGTGGCAATATTGGCTTCGAAAAGTGTGTTTTTTTATTCGAATAATGTGTTTCTTGACTACTTATGAACCTTAAAAACGTGAATTTCAAATCAAAAAATGCAAATTTTGATTTCAAAAGTGTGAATTTCAAATCAAAAAATGCAAATTGTCATTTGAAAAGTGTGAATTTCAAATGAAGAAATGCAAATTTTGATTTGAAAAGTGTGAATTTCCAATAAATAAAAGTAATTTTTTTATTTGAAAAGTGCAATTTTCATTTTTAAATGTTTAAAAATTTAAAGTGAAAAGTCCAATGTCTAAAATATTCACACATTGTGTGAATAGCCAGTCAATCGGCTAAGTTATAACATATAAAAATCGTTTGCCCGAATTTTTTATTTCTGACAAGAAGGATCAGCTGCCCCTTCTTTTCGTAGTTAATTGTGAAAACATTTATCCAGGAATTCATCTATATCCATATTGGAGAACACAGGAAGGATCGATCGACCCTTCTTGCAGTGTCAAACTATTATGAAAAGAATATTTGTAATAAGAACGGTCGACCGACCCTTCTTTCAATGTCGAACTATTATGAAATAATATTGGTAATACGAAGGGACGGCCGACCTTTCAATTTCGATGAAATTTTAAAAATAGAACACCTTGGAAGTTGTAACATATAAAAATAGTTTCTCCCGACTTCTATTTTCCAACAAGAAGGATCGGTCGCTCCTTCTTTTCATAGTTAATTGTGAAAACCCTTATCCAATAATTCCGCTATATTATCCATAATAGAGAACAAAAGAAGGATCGAACGACCTTTCATTTACAAGGGAATCGTAACAATAGAAACCCTTTGGGAAAGAGCGGCCACTTTTTCTATGAGAAAATGTATATAAATTTGGTTGTTTAAATGTTGATATCTAGTATCCCATGGTGACACGTGGAACAATCATATTGTGACACATGGCATATTTGATTTGGAACATTGACTATTAGAAATATAGTTTAATTATAATATTGGCTCGACGATAAAGAATATTTTCTCCTAATAATGAGCACCGCTAAATTTGGCAGTTTGAGTATAGCGGATCATATTTTAATATTTAGGTAGTAACTTACTCTGAGGATAATTACTTGATTTTAAGTGCAGCGGATAAACAACTTCTAATGGCCTTTCCTTTTATAAAACTTTAATGAATTTAATGAAAAAATACAACTTTTTGTTGACCAAGTGGAAATTTAGAAACACAACAATTTTGTTTCCTAAAACTGCCACATAGAGAAATTTAGAAACCAATTTTGTCTACTATTTAGAAACCATATTTTCTTGTTGTGCCCTGACTGCTGCAAGGCCCTTCTCGTTTATGGTAATTTTTTCTCCTGCCCATCCTTGCCTTGGTGACCATGCCCATATGATGCTATTTACATTGACCATCATATTTTCTTCTGCACCAACAACCCATTGTTTCTTTCTATCTAAGCATTTTTTGTACAAGACCTTCAGATCCTTCGATGCTCCTATTGGCTTCCACCATTGCACCTCTACTTTGTAAGACCCAACAATACTAGCATTGACTTCTGATAAATATCACCAATCGTTTTATCCAACCAGATTGCACAATATGGCTTTGGTGATTGCACAATGACCATTTGGCCTTTTAGAACATCCACTCTTGGAATGAATTCATCTCTAGGCTTGTTGCACAGTGGTCCAACATAGCAATCTTGCAAAGCAGGAACATTTTCCTTCAAATAGGCATCCATAATTTCATGTTCAGATCTTGTAGGTTCACTACTACGAATATCATGCTTGTTGATGGCCAAAAGTTAGTTGTTGACTAATCAACACTCTCAAAAGGACTATCCAAAGCTTTAAGTACAGCCTCCCAATAATTTAACTTGGGACGCCAAAATTGTTCACCTCCCTTCTCAATCCCTTGATTCCATAATGAAATATATGTTTCTATTCCCTTTTTTATTTCGTCAATCTCCGAAGGACTTTTTGATTGCAAATTTAATAACCTAGGTTGTCCCACCGGCAAGTCTGTGCTACCATCTAGCAATGACCGTCAGAGATGAATAGGAGACGACCAAGCTTCATCCCGAAGTGATGCCTTCCATTGCATGACTAGAATGTCATCTATGAGCTGAAATCTAAAAAACTGGCATTTTTTTATACCGATGATTTTGGCATTTCCATCCAAAAGGTGGGGTTTCACAAAACTCTTAAAATCATAAACTTCATCAATTAGATAAGGAACAAACGAATTTTAATCTTCACATGTCCTATACATATCCATAATTTCCGGAAGTGAAAATATATCCTTGGGCATTAGCTTTGCTGATAACTTGCCATAAGTTCCATCTATGTCTTCATGGGTGTGTCCGGCTAGGAGGAATCCAACTTCAACTATCTCAAACACTCTCCTTGCTGTTAAAAGAGATAAAAATGCAAATACAAAGCGGTTTTTGTTATCACTTGAACAATTATTCATTTGCAACAACAAATATGGGTGGTAGTTTTCTATTTGGCATGCAATGGTTAGTACCATCAACACACATTACATCATCTTGCATTACATTTTTTTGTATATCGAACACTTTTCATATGAGTCTGATTGCAATAGAGCATCATGCAATTGGTGCTTAGATGTTCCGCCTTTGTAGAGATAATCACCATATTTATCAACCACTGGTTCTTCAATACACTTCAAGCATTTAGCCAGGGATGTCACTATGAAATTCGATCCCATCTCTAAAAATGAGAGGCTGAAATGACCAAAACCCCTAGTCTTGTGCCCATGATTCAACATTCCATTCAATGATATGGGAAGATTCATGACATTACTAAAAGCTTTTTCCTTCTTACCCATCCTTGGAATGGAAGTCTTTGACTTATCCATTTTGTCATGAACAATACTGAGACAAGTCTTCAGATTATTCTATGAAGCCGACCTGTGGGAATAATAGAGTTGGCGACAACTTCCGATATATTTATTATGAGATTCTTGGTTTGCTCACAACTTTTCCACCTCAGCTGGATCATTGGTCCCCTTAATCCTATCCTGTATTGTAACACACTCATTACACCTTGCAAAGGAGTTTTATTTAGAAATTTTAACATCTGGAAAATGTTCTCTCATCACCTTGCTAAAGGAGGATTGTGATACTGGAGGCAAACCAATTCCTTTGATTTTAACATTAGACATTTGTCGCAGCAAACCATGGGACATATTCGCGGGCAATAATTTCAAGGTTTTCCTTGTTCCATCTCCACTGATTAATCGTGTAAGATGTGGAGATTTGTTCGAATTCTCTACCACAATTTTATTAATAGTAGCTACCAGTGCAGTAGTGTTCACCCTAGATTTTTCCAAGCCACTGTTACCGTGCACAACTCTCACATCACCATTCACGAACATTCTTTTATAATTGAAGAAAGTGATCTTTTTTATCCCATGGCATTTATACCATTCATTTTGACAGACGTCTCTTGTGTCTAATCTCATTGTAAACAAGCTTATTTTTCTGTCATCTCCTTCTTTGGCCACAGGAGCATTTGATTCCATAGAATTTATAACATACTGTCTTTTTGAATTTCCATTCATACTATCAAATTTCTTCTGACATTCATTGCATGAAGTGGAATTTTTTATATACAAATATTTGAGCAACAATGTTCGGTGCCAATTTTTAAAAAAAATGCACCCTGATTTATTACAGGCCTGTAAGGTACCGATCTTGAATTTCTGTCAGAAATTTTAGTTACAGTTTGTCGCTTTACGGAATTGTATGGCCTTCTTCCATTACCTTTAACATCTGTATATTCAAAATAGGGAGTACCTGGAAGGACGATCTGTAATCGACATTCTTCAAACACCTTCCAAAAGTTGACCATAACTTCGTCTGCTTTCTTTTTTAGTATAACATCCAAAGGAGCATCTTGGAGGTCAAGCAAATGGTTTGCAGGCCATCTTTTAAGGGAGCCTTCAAATACACCACAATCATCGCAATTGTAGAAGACTTTATGAACTAAAATATCAAACTCACCAGCATCTAGTGCTCTAAATTGTACAATGTCTCCCTCAAAAACAGCTAACACTATTCCCTGAGTAACATACTGTGGCTTTAAAGAAAATTTATGTATCAAATTAACTTTCTATCCTAGAAACCTGACATTGTGATTTTCTCTTAATACTTTCAAATTAGATTCAGATTGATTATTGTTGAAATTGCTTGCAACAAAAAGCAATGTTTCTGTATTAAAATTGATGATTCTTTTAATCGGCCATACAACAAAACTGCCACTACTCAACCCTAGACAACATTCCATACAAGAAAACACCACTTCATTCACCAGAACACCAAAGGAGAAGTCACCCAAAAATGTCCCCCCAACAAAATCAGTCCCACTCACATTTGTTACCAAACCTATGGAAATGCAATCCTTGTTTTCTAAACACTTATGTAACAACTTAACTTTTCTCATAATAAAAGAAGATCTATTCTCAGTTGTTATGATATTATGTGCTACACTTGTCGAAGTAGAAGCTGGTATATCATTCACCTCATTCCCAGTTGTTATGATGTGTGCTACACTCGTCAAAGTAGAAGCTGGTATATCATTCACCTCATTCTCGCGAAGAGCAGACCCAATCTGGTTAACGATCTCAGATACAGGCCATTGAATATAACCACCAACAGCCTCTGACAATGTATCTGCACCTTCCGATGGATAGGGCAATGGAAGAATTGCATTTAAAGTCTTCGTAACATTTACAATGATACATCCTGCAATAATGTTGATATTATGCAAAATTTTTCTTTCTGGAAAAGAGATTCCCTCATCAACTTTCAATCCATTCAAAAGCAGGTCCACACATTGTTGAGTACCAAAATCCATTTCATAAACGATATCTGAAATATAAAATAACAGGACACATTGTTCATAAAAAAAATCAAGTTCAGAAGCGTTTTATGAAATATAAAATCATATTTATTTGAAACAAAGATATAACATAAGTTATAATATATAAAAATATGTTTGTCTGGACTTCCAATTTTGCGAATGGAAGGATCGACCACCCCTTCTTGAAGAAGAAGAGAACAAAAGAAGGATCGAACGACCCTTCTTGCAATCTAGAAAGATTACCAAAAGAATATTTGGTAGAAGAAGCGTCTCCTGTCTGTTCATTTATGACGAAATATTAAAAATGTTCAACCTAAGAATGCTAGGTCGTCAATACATGTATTTCCAAAATGGTGAACAAGGGAAGAATATTGATCGCAGCAAGGGTCGACCAACCCTTCATTTACAATATAAATTTAAATATATTAAATCTGCGAAGGCTATGTCGACAATTCCTGGCTTCTGACTTCCGCTTTAAATACTAGGGACCCGGACATCATCTATGTTGTAACATTTAAAAATGTTTGTCCCGACTTTTATTTTCCGAAGAGAAGGATCGGAAAACCTTTCATTTAGGAGATAATTGTGAACAACTATATCCAGCAATTCACCTATTAATATCCAGAATGGCAAAAGAAAGAAGGAACTGCCAACCCTTTTTGCATTATAGAGCTATTATGAATACAATACTGGGCAAAAGAAGGGTCGGAGGTCCCTTCATTTATGAGGGAATTGTAAAATTATTCAACCTGTGGAGGCTAGTACATCAATTCATCTATATCTAAAATGGTGAACAACGGAAGAATGGCTGGCCGCCCCTTTCTTTAGTAGATAATTGTGAAAATATTTATCTAGAAATTGAACGATATCCAGAATGGTGAAGACGAAGAAGGATCAATTGACCCTTCTTGCAGTCTCAAGCTATAACGAAAAGAATATTGGGAAGAAGAAGGATCATCCGAACCTCCTTTTACAAAAGAGTGGCTGATCTTTCTCTATGCAGAACTTGGGGAAAGAGCGGTCGATCTTTCTCTATGCAGATTTCCACTTTCCAGCAAAATGTGCGAAGCAATGTTCCTATGAAATATGTGTTTAAAGTGCGATATCTACTTTCGCCACTCTGAAAAACTCATCCCTGAGGGAAGGAGCGAACGCTCTTTCTCCTCAACATCTACTTCCAACACCCTGAAATGGAACAACCTGATGAAAGAGCGACCTCGCTTCCTCTGACAAAATTTCGACTTGACAACAAACTCTTTGTAGAAAAACGTCGGTAAATTTTGTCGTTCAAATGCCGAAATCTAATCTCCGGGGTGACACGTGGAACGCTTAGATTGTGCCACGTGGCTTTGATTATTCCATAATTGATCTATGCTACACTCTTTGAAGTCTAGCAAACCCAAAAGTATATTGTTTCTGGTTTTTTTTTAAAAGAGAAAAAAAAAAGAATGTTTATGTCTGGTTAATCGCAATCAGAATCATAATTTCCAACTAATGGCATCACTATCTGCACTGTCATCACTATTAAATTCCTTTAATTAGAATTATGGTGTGATTGGGAAGGCATGCATGTGTTGCTTGGAATGTGTTGAATATAATTGTACCACTGATGACAAAAGTATTCATTAATGACAGTCTGTAAATTTACTTCCTTTGAATTCTCTGTTAATTGTTATTTCCAGTAAATTAATGACAGACTGTCTGTAAATTTCCTTCCTTTCTCTGTTAATTGTTATTTCCATTAAATATTTTCCATTGGGGTATTCTTCATGCTTAGTTAATTATGGATGAAAGTAATATTAAATCAAAATTCATATGTTTATGCAGTGGTTTACCGCATCTAAGTATTCACTAATTTTCTGCTAATTTAAAATGATATTTGATTCATTTACGACCAAATATTAATGGATTGTTTTCTTTTCTTCTTTTCTTCTTTTCTTCTTTGCTAAAATTCACTTAATTTCACCAAGTGAAACGAGGTGCTCTACAGCCCAGTATGGGGGAGATGTTGTAACATGTATGGATGTAGCGTTACACACGAGTATGAGGGAGATGTTGTAACGTTACAAAAAACATGTAAAAAGTAATAAATTATATAATTATGTCGGCCATTAATAAATTCATGTCAGCTCATAAAATAAAAAATTAATGAAAGTATTTAAAAAAAATCCATGTTGGCTCATAAAATAAAATATGATGAAAAGTATTTAAAAAATCGATCGTTTATAAAATAAAAACTTAAAACTTAAACCAGAGTCTATCAATCAAGAGATATCAAATTTCTTGAGTTTAAATTTAAAAAAAGAAATACACCTCAATAAATTGGATCCCTCTTGGTGCTTGATAGATATGGGTTTAAGATGGATCTATTGTGGTATATATTTATAAAACAAATGTAATCAATATTATATAAATTAAGACATAAATTATCAATAATTTCAAATATTTCAAATAAAGTAAAATGTTTACATAGATCAGTATACTATAGTGAATATTAACTGCAAAATGATATTAAAAAGAAAAAACATGTTTCAATTTTCCAAGTTCATTTGTCATTATTTTTTCCAACAAACCTAGGAAAATGATAGAGGATTTGCATAAAATAATAATATGGAATATATGAAAATAATACGCTACATCACCATACAGAAAATGTATGGAATACATTTAATGGACTTTAAGAAGATAACTACCCAGAATTGAAGGAAATAAATTATGGAAATCTGAAGAAGACAAACAAGGGTGGAAGGAAATCTGAAGAATCTAAAATGTTCAGTGACTATAAATTGCTGTGAACTTGAAACGGTCATTGCATTGATTTTTGACAACCATGGAAGATATGGTTTTTTAGCCCGGAGGCTGAATAAGCATGCTCTGTTACAGATTTAGATTTATGGTTTGAATAATATAAATACCTGCCAATTGAAAAACTAGTAGTCAATTCTTCAAACCAATCTTACTGCTCTACCTGGCCAACACTCTTCTCGGTTCCACCTCAGCAAAAGCAAGCCTCGGTACTGAGAGAAAACAGGGCTCCAAATGGGAAAACATGGGGAGTTTGAACTTTAAGTTTCAATGTGGAAGTGGGCAACTAGAGTAGTGTGGCAGGATATCATCACAGTATCAAAGATGGTTACATTAATTATGACAGTGTGGCGGGATATCATCTGTACGTCATGACACATACACAGAATCCATCATAAACATGACATTAATTATCACAGTGTGGCGTGATATCATCTATACGTCGTGAAACATAAAACACAATCCATCATAAACGTGATTAGATTATTCACACGAGTGATACAATCCTCAGGATCACCTCCATGCCAATGTACTAACCATTTTAAATCAATTGGGCAGGGAAAGATCAAGGGTCCCACATCCGTTCTGCATACCCAACATGCGTGGTAGGAAGGAGGGATGGGTGGTTGCGGAATCTGAAACTACTCTCCACGTGGCAGCACCACATGATTTCGCAAGTTGGAAGGGTGGCAAGCAAAACTGCCTTCCTCCATCTGCGAAACCACCTTCTCCCATCCTTCATGGTCTCTAGCAAGTGTGGATATGATGTGGCCGCTCCACATCACACCTTCTTCCCACGCAACTCCTCCACGTAGGGGCTCCTACCCATGTGTCTCCTCTGGTCCATACTTCCTGCCCACGTGGCTTCTCCACGTCAACCTACACAGGATACTCCGTTCACCGCAGCCGATACATTTGCAGGTAGGATACCAGGACTGGCACCACCATCTTTCTGGAAATAATATATTCTTCCAAGGAGCTTCGTGATGGTGGAGATGCAGAACAAGTCATAGGCATCCGTGAAGAAGCCCATCCCTGCAATAACTATTGCAGTGGTACCATTGCGTTTTTTCCAGGTCCAAGGCATTTAATAATTCCAGTTGATTTTTCATTATTATTCCAACCTTCCTTCCAAGGTTTCTTCTGAAAATATTTTTCCTGCTGCATAGCACAAACCCCAATTTATTAAAACTACTTTCCAGGTAGAAAATAGAACTCATGAAATTAAACATGGAACTTGGAAGCCTCGAGGCAACGAGGACATCACAAATATCCAAGAAACTAAACTTTTGAAAAACAAGCTATTTTCAGACAATTTTCGTGCTGGCAGATTTAAAAAATATTTCATTGTGAACTCTCCAGCAGGATGAAGTGTAGAAATGAAACTAGTCATGAGAATAAAAAAAACTTTAGAACTGGATTACAAAATTCGCAAAACGGTGCAAAAATGAAGCAATTGAAAGACAGATAAAAAAAACCAGAACACAGATCGCAGTAGATCTACAGGGCGAAAGCTAAGTACTGAGCTGCAGAGCATTAAATGTGGCAGCTCAGTGCCAAGCCACCGCACTTAAGGCTTTGGTTAGCTCAATGGTTAGCTCTCGGAATTAAAAATCAAAGCAATTGAAAGACTGTTATAGTGCATTATAGGACAGTAAGGGTCAAAGACATAACCCTTTCATTTAACTAATGGGACATATTTACGGCAAGGGTTCATAATTAGTAATTCCTTACTAATTAAAACAAGATTGAAAGACTATGCAGATCAATGATGAGTCGATGCATGATCCAATATTTTTTTTATGAAGAGGCATGATTTTCCTTAATAAAATTTTCAAATAATAAAGTTGTTTGAAAATATATATAACCATACAAGTCAAATGTATGAAGAGGACCATAGGTGTCTATGAATTTTTGGTAATTGCATATCAGAATCAAGATATGAAAAACCGAAGCAAGATCATAAATTAGAGGTTTGTTGGGTGCTTCTTGGGGCAGGTTTAGGCCTTCTAAGGGAATTGTTGTCTACTTCCAGTCGTGGGTAAAGATTTAGGGTATTGGGGCATCCTTGTATGTTTAGCAGGTAGAAAACTAGGGGTGTAGGATCATCCTTTCTGTAGCGGTAGAAGAATTCATGGGATTGAGTTCTCCATCAAGTTGGTGCTTGTAAAACAATTTTGTATCGGTGTGTTCAAATTTTTACTTGTCCTATTCACATTGGGAATGATAATTATTTAACTCAAATTAATGTGCTTAATACTAATTTTATATAAAAGGGTTGAAAAAGGAAATATTGATTCCCCCCCCAACCTCTTAGTATTGTTGGATGAACCAACACCTGCCGCATAGCGCCCTCATCGTCGCCTAGCGTGTTGTGTAGTTGATGCTCTAGTGCCTCTGCTTAATATTTTAAGCGCTTGGGCCTAGTATTGGCATATTAAGTTTGTAGGCCTCCTAAGGTAAGCTTACTTCCCTTATACGTTTTATGCCTTCTTTGGACTCCAAAGCTCATGAACTATTTACCCAATCTTTGTAGGTACTCGGGACAAAAATAATGCTAAGAATGGGGTCCCTTTGTGCATATATTTTGTACCTTAGTTGTCCCACTTGATGAACACCTTCCAAATTTATCTTTCACGTGATCATGTATTCCATGCAACACGATATCCATTTCCATTGCATTATTATTTGTTAGATCCTTCATGGATGCAATTTTTTGTAGTCTTTTTAGAGTGATGTAAGCATTTAGAACAAATTTCCATATAATATCAAAACCTTGTGCATTTAAATGGAGTCTCATTCGTATAATCCAATCATATTAGAATTTCATCCATAGAACAGTTGAACCCCATCTGTGGAATAGAGACTTTCATGTTCGTCCATGTGCTCTAGATATCCTTGGTCCAGCTATCAGACTCTCTCGAAGGAACTGAATCCATGATTTAACTGCACCAACTGGAAGGAGGCTCGAATCCTAAGGAATCTCCAACTCCTCAGTTTACTAGCTCCATCTAAAACGAGGATACAACCCCTTGGGTTTCATAATTTCCAACCTGTAGATAAGACTCCAGACCTAACTAAAGTTCTGTACAATAGTTTTACTAGCACCAACTAGATGGAATCCCCAACTCCCTCAGATCACGAGCACCAACCCAAAGGATACTTCAATCTCCTATCCTTGCTTGATCCTACCACCCTAATATGAATAAGAAGAACAATATGCCTCCAAAGAGTGTACTAATCAAAACCCAGAAATAATCAACAATAGACTTCATCTATTTTCACCTTCAAACCCTTACATCATAGACCTCATAGTACATTCCAAAACCTAGTTAGAGGGATCTCATGCCAAGGGTATCCTAATTGGGAATTAGAGAGGCCATTGTGCATTAGACCATGAGGACACATATTAAGAGGTTGTGGGACCCATTTGTGGCAAGATTCCCCACTACACTTGGCATGATTCAAGTCTCACTAATTCAAGTTCAAGATGAAGGGTAACATACTTGGGGTAGTCTAAGAGGTACTATTATTCATGGCATGAGTCATGTAAGGTCGAATTGGAGTGGAATAATAAGTCCCATGGAAGAGGAAGAGGCATCTTAGAAGAATTGTGACACTTGGGCTAGATTCCCTAGGCTAGCCTCTAGTATGACAACAATGATGAAGATGCTATGAGACCTATGACACAATTCAGACCTGAATGCCAACATCTGAAATATATGACATGTTAGGGATAAAAATAGCCTCCAAGAAGGTGCACAAGGTAGTTAGGGAAACCAAAGAGACACCCATTCGAAATGAGGGAATAAGGAGAGTCAGTAGGAATTGTTGGACAAGTGGCACACATTGGAAGCTCATCCCAAATTGAGTTGGAATGAATCCTTTGGAAGGAATTCAACCCATGGAGGACTTGAGAAGTTTATAAAACTCACAAGAACAAAGAAGGAGAGTACTAGATTTTGATCATTTTTATTTGCGTCTTTGCAATTTGGAGAGCTTGTACCTTTTCCATGCTAGTGGAGTGTTTACTCTACTTTCCTTAGTACCAATTTGTGGAGTTTTCAAAATTTGAGCACGTCACCAGCTTGCTCGCCTCATTCAATTGCATCTCCATGTCCAGTCAGAAGTTTGAAATTTCAAGTTTGGATTTTTACGATTTCTCTGTCAAACCCTAGCCAGCTCCAAATCCAATGGTACTAGGATCTAAATCTTTTATTTCCATTTGAGTTTCTCATTAAGATGTTTCAACACACCAAGCCTGAGGATATTAGCTTGAAGGGGTTGACAACTTCCGAACATGGAAGTATAGGATTGGGTTAATCCTATAAGAGAATGAATTGGATACAGTCCTACATAATTGAAGAGGTTCCAGTCCCAAAGGGAGATGAGGCTAAGGCCTTACATAAGAAGAACTTGGTGAAGGCTATGAAGATCATTGCAGATTCTATCAAGCACCATCTCATACCACATGTGTCATCCCTAAAGACACCCAAAGAGATGTTTGACTCCTTGACCAAGTTGTTTGAAGGAAAGAACATAAATCGAAAGATGACCTTGAGGAATCAATTAAAGTTCAATGTCAAGATACAAAATGCAGAGACGATGCAGTCACACTTTACAAGGGTCTCTCAGATAAAAGAACAACTTGAAGCCATTGAAGAATATATAGAGAAATTGGAGAAATAGTGATGACCACCTTGAATGGTCCTCCTAGGTCATGGGATTCCTTCATCCAAGGAATTTGTGCTAAGGAAGAAGCTCATCACATTCAGTAGGCTGTGGGAGTAATGCTCACGTCAGGAAGAAGTTGGAATTGTAGCTCGAAAAGAAAACATGGGTAGTGAAGACCAGGCTCTCACAGCACACACCAAGAAGAACTACAACAAGAGGGAGCATCCTCATCACAAGAAGGAGATTGAATATCCCAGGAACAAAAGCAACTCCCACAACGAGAACACTCTGTTAGAGACTCTAGTAGTCCCTGCAAGGAAGCAAAGATTGAGAGGGTCCGAAGTCCTGACCCAACAACCAAACAAAGATAAGTATTTGAATTATTATTTTGACTTGTATAATATATGATTACTTAAATAATGTTGTTCACTCATATACATACTTAATACGTTCCTAATAATATTAAATTAGGATGTATATTATGCATGTTAGAAAAAAATGGCATTATAAAATTATGAACAAGATAGTACTACTTAATATATGCAAGTAATGGGTACTAAGTGGTCTTATATGGTACTGTGCAACATTCCATTTCTACTTATCTAGAATGAAACCTCTTTGCTGACATGTTGGAGTAGTGCACACTCTTAACAATCATGTTCTGGTAGAGATGGAAGGCATCTAGAAAGTTACGGGATATGTGGACAACATTCTTGAATTATGGTGTAGTGGAAGAGGGAGTGTATGTGGAGCAACCGCTCGGGTGCAATGGGAAAGGGGTACCCAGGACATGGTATGGAAAAATTGACAGTTTCCTGACTAGTTTGGGCTTTACCAAGAGTAAAGTGGATTCCAATGATAATTTCCTGAAGAGATCCTTGTACGATTCACTAGAAGGTTAGGGAAGGCAATCTAGTGATACTCCTACTGTATGTGGATGACTTGGTTGTGACAGTTGAGGATGGTTTGATTACTGACACGAAGAGGAATCTTGCTGTCGAGTTCGAGATAAGGGACTTGGGTACGATGCACTAATTAATTTTCTAGGCATGGAGGTGTGGCAGAGTGCGGATAGAATCTTGGTTCCTTGGACAAAGAAGTATGCAGTAGAGATCCTGAAGTAGTTCGATATGATGGAATGCAAGGCCATGGCCACACCTATGGCATCGAACCTGAATCTATTGAGTGATGCTTCATCAGATTCGATTGATTCCACGATAGGTTTTTCAAAGACGGTGTAATCAGTCCTGAGATGTACCCATGGAGGACTTGAGAAGTTTATAAAAGTCGCACGAACAACTAAGAAGGAGAGTAGATTTTTTGATGGTCCAAGAAATTATATCCATTTATTTTTATTCCGATAGATATACTCTTTATTTAATGCTCGAAAGAATCTCAGGTCGAAATACCAACTGAAACTATGTAAAAATACCAAACAATGCATAAATGGTGCCATTTTCCCTATAATATCTTGTTGCCAGAGATTGAAGAGACATTATTTCGAATTGTATAAGTCAATCTTTGTGATTTTTTTGATGTATGGAGTGTCATTAATGTTAATATGAAGAAGTTTCATTAACATTGCACAAGTCCTTGGAACCTAAATCTCGAATTTCATAAGCAGTGGTGAAGTTTACTAGCATTTCCCCCTCTAAGTAATATGTGAAGACATGTTACATACAAACATCTGATTTATGGTAGTTGACGAAGAGTATAGAAACTAATTGATGATGCACACTGGGAAGGTCATTGAAGTCCTTTATCAATACCACGTCTCTATTCTGAAATTTGGGAATTAGGTATTACAACATTTGGGAAGCCATCTTTGTCACCTACCCTTGGGGGTTTTGAACCTCGATTTGACTTAGAGTGAAATTCCGCAACTTCTCTTGAAGTTAAATGGATGTTGCAAAAGTATTCTGATATTAGTCTACAATCACCGATGAGTTTCCTCTTTTGTCTTAATACCTTTCATATACCTTCAGACCCAATTCAAAATCCTTTAAAAGAGTCTTTTGGAGCCATCTACCCTTGGGGGCTTCAACATAGATTTTCCTAGTAATTTTTCCTTTCATTCTCTAATTGTAAATGCAAGTGGCTGAAGTCTTTTGGAAGTTTCCAAACCTATAATAGCTGCATAAATGTGTCATATTACACCTCAACTATGAATATTTTTCAAATTGTTAGGTATTTTTTATGTTTCTACAATTTCCTCTAATATATGGGTTCTTGGTTTATCTCGGTTAGACATTGCTTATTATAAGTTGTAGTGAGGAACGATGCAAATTTTGTCGCGTTTTATGTCCAAATACCTTTCAAACACGTTCAGACCCAAATCAAAAGCATTTGGAGCCATTTGGAAGCATTCGAGTCATTAATAGTCTAAGGGTCTAAGGGTCATATTGTTAGCATTTTTTTCTTTATGTTTTTTAAATTTATTCTATATGGATTCTTGGGTTATTTAACATTAATATAACATTGCTTATTAATGTTTATAGAGAGGAAAAGTGCAAATATTGTCACTATTCTAAGGTCTCTGACTCCAAGGGCGGAGGTGGAAAAGGCACTAAAAAATTGGACAACTCACACCAAAACAGACAAACGAGTAGCAAGGTGGCAGAATTATGATGCAGACCCACTCAGAAGCAAATCGACGGTGGAAATGGGTTCCCGCGCTAGAAAGTGCACGGTGGTTAAAATTGGAGAAGTTCTGAAACCACCTAAGCATAATATGTTCTATAAAAGGTTTGTTCGAAATTTCAAAAACTATTTTTGTCGCTTATTGCTTGGAGGAAAAGAACCTGCGGGAAACACGTAGTTGTCTTTGTCAACTGGAATAGCACACAAGAAGCTCACTTCATAGGTAACTCAAAACCCTAGGTGTTTAGATTTTGTGTTCCAAATGGAGAAAACCCTTCAGTGAAATTTCAGATTAAAACAAGAACCTTGTACTTGACAGGGAAAGGGATATTTTCGACTCTCTTTTGTCTGTGTGTAGTATTTCACAGTTTAAGTTGCAAGGAAAGGATGTATTTAATGTTTTTGGTTCTTTTCTGTACTATTTTTGTGTCGAACAAAACCTACACTTCCCTGAATTTGTTTGTTGGTGTGCAGCGAATTATTTGCAGGGCAAAAGGGTAATCATTAATGTAAAAACGACCAAAATTCTATGCCAAGTAAATGCGCAGACTGTCCATAAGGTTATACGTTTACCTGAAACATTTTCCAAAATCCCTGAGTCATTTAACGAAGAAAATTTGGCAAAGTCTTGAAAGATGGTCGGTCTCATGAAAACCTATCGTTCCCTTTGAGTATTAATGTCTTTCAGCGAGATACCCAGTTAGTTCTGTCCTTGTTGAGTCAAATTTTAGGTCTAGATAGTGATAAGTCAATCACAAAATTATGTTAGGTTTCCTTCTCCAAGTAATTTCACCAGAGTCACAGTCGAGTCCGGTGCATTGTTTTAATTTTGATGAATTCCTAGCTGAAGCGATTGATGTCCAGTTGGTGAAATTCAACCAGTTGAAGCATTTCAGATATCAATCATATCTCCTGAAGATGTTCGAGTGTTCAAACATTTTGGAATCCAAGTTTATTGGTACCATCTTTTCTCATGACCTTCCTAAACAGGTCAATATGTTTGAGTTCACTCATAAAATCATGGCAGAAGTTTACAGAATTATTTTTAATGCTGAAATGCCCCGAGTGTTAGAAGAAATGAAAGAAACTTTGCAACCTACACCATAAGGCCAAATAGGTGATTGGTTCTTGTATAGAGAACATACTATAATTAGGGTGTATGGTTTTATGTGAAATTCCCTCTTAAAGTTGGTCCATTCATCATTAAGAATAAGGCAGCCATCTCTGTAGTAGAAAAATTACTGAAGATTATGGATTTCCAAGAGGTTGAAAGGATAAACTATGATCCTATGTCATGGTCAAAGGATTAACTGGAAAGACAATAATTGATAAATTGACCGTTGATTTTGAAATACTTGAACAATTTGTAAAGATTAAGAAGGGTCTGCCAGATGCATGTTACACAGAATGCATAGAAATGGAGGTGATGCTGATAGAAATGATGGATTATGAAATCCCAACTCAAGAGCAATGGAAAATTGTTGAAAGATTTGGGAAACCAAAACACAGGTTATGTCAGGAATAAATATTTGAGAATAGATTTGGATGTCCCATCATTAGATTTCTTTGAAATTTATGTTTTTAGTGAAGAATTCAAAGAACGTTTTGTATCATTTTGATTTTACAAAGTAATAGGGGTTGGATCCGAGAGCAAAAACTACAGTGACGTAATATTTTTGAAGATTCAAATGTTGTTACTTTCTTCAGTGTTTTAATTTCTCTTTTGTGAATGTATTTCGTGTTACACCATCTTATTGCTTTCATTGCCTCGTAGTTGACTGTAATATCTGAGCTAGAATTCATTTTATATGCTCTGATCCACACATTTAAATATTGTCAATTTTCTTTCTTCCAAATTAATGTAGAATTCATCCTAGAACGGAGATTGGCTAAGTTATAACATATAAACAATATTTATCCTGACTTTTGACATCCGACAAGAAGGATCGGCCGCCCCTTCGTTTATTATAAAATTTTCAACAACTATATCCAACCATTCACCTGTATCCAGAAGGGTGAAAACAAGAAGGATCAACCAACCCTTCTGGCAGTCTATAAGTATTTTGAACAGAATACTGGGCAGAAAAAAGGTTGGCCGACCCTTCATTTATGTGTGAATTTTAAAAATATTCAACCCGCCTAGGTTGGGACAACAATTCTAGACTTCCGACTTCCGCAATGAATAGTTGGGATTGGTTTATTGGCTAGGTTATAACATATCAACAATATTTATCCCAGCTTGCAACAATAAGAATAAACCGCCCCTTCGTTTAGTAGAGAACTGTAGACACCTGTATGCTCCAATTCACCTGTACCCAGAATGGTGAACACAAGAAGGATCAACCGACCCTTCTTGCACCGTAGAACTACTTTCAACATAATACTCGGCACTAGAAATATTGGTCGACCCTTCTTGCACCCCGCATGAGTATTTCATCGTCTTTTCCGAAGACGCAAATATATTGCAGATTGCGGATACCTAGATTTCTTAAAACGTTCCATCAATTTCGCTATCCCGAAACCCGCAATGCAGATTGCGGGATGGGACAACAATTCCCGACTCTGGACTTCCAAAGTGAATAGTGGGGAACGGAGATTGGCTAAGTTATAACATATAAACAATATTTATCCCGACTTCCGACCTCTAACAAGAAGGATCGGCCGCCCCTTTGTTTAGTATAAAATTGTGAACACCTATATCCAACAGTTCAACCGGAATCCAGGATGTTGAACACAAGAAGGATTGGCCAACCCTTCTTGAAGTATAGAACTATTATGAAAATAATACTTGGTAGAAGAAGGGTCTGCCCCCCCCGTCATTGCATGGGAATTTTTAACAAAGCCAAGGTAGCCATTTAGTTACAGTCAAGATGCTTTGGTCTGGTGGAAAAGAAGAGATAAGAAACAATCCAATCAATACTCTAATATGTTTTTTTTGTTAATATCTCTGTATGATTTGTAGAGTTTGTTGTCCACTAATTTTCCAAGCTTAATTCAGGTTGCTATCTATTCAATGCATGTAAATTCCATTTTTAATACCAAAAATCTTTTCAAATTATCGGGTGGCCTTCATATACTTTTGTCCAAATGTTCAACCTCTGAAGGCGAGGGTGTCAATTCATGTATATGAAGAATGGTGAACACTAAAACAAGATTGGGGACAACAAGGGTCGGCTAACCCTTCATTCACGAGATAAATGTATACATCAGAAAACCTCTACTGTATTCACCAGTTAGCCACGAATTCGTCAAACTAGGTGTTTCTTCTCCACAATCATGCACTTGTATTCCAATTAATCAATGTGCAATTACCATTCACATACATATAAATTAAGTACAAACACTCCCATTATTAAACTTGAATACAAAACATGTGATTAAGTCATACACATAAACAAGAAGGATCGGCCGCCCCTTCTCTGATGATCACTCATTCTATGATCAATCCTTATCTCAAATGACTCTGTAAAATGTGCATTCGATCTCTCATGGATAATGCTAGTAGATTTGTTCTTAATCAATCAATTGATTTTGAAAATGAGGGGTCGTTCCTTAACCATCGATCATTAGCATGAACATTTGCAAGTATACATCTAATATTAAAACACTAAATTATAATTATAGACACTGTATGCATTCTTATATTAACTACTTAATATTGACTTTTTTGTAGATAAAGCATGGTTGTGTTGTTGAGCCTCCGTAACTACCGGAAATCCCTCTCTTTGAATTGATAATAGATCACTACTACCTTCAGCCATTCAGAAATGGATGGTATGTTGAGATGGAAAAACCAAATAATTTGTACCTGGATTTATATCTTTTCTACTTGAGTGACGATGGAGCTCATAGTAGATTTGGAATATTAACATATCCGGATCCCATTGAATCTGATGAACAATTGCGAGTTCAAGTTGAAGCGGTCGATGGTGAAAACGGTTTCCTTGCATAGCTTGATCTTATGGTTTGTAATTATCGATTAGATCTAATGAAAAGTGGTCCCGATCCAGATCTGATTTCCTGTGAGAAGCAAGGGTGGTTTTTTCCCTTGTATGAGGTTTCTAATTGTTCCAGATTTGAAAACGCGCCATCCTTGAAGAAAGGAATTTTGTCGGTATGGAGGAAGAGAATGCAGGCTTAGAAAACTTCCTCTGTATTGCATTACATGAATATTAATAAGAAGCCAATAAAGGTGTGCCATGAAAGGATTATTACGTACAATAGAAGGGTATTTCTCCAATTTATTGTAAAAGATGTGGGAAAAACTTCCTTCAAACAACTAAAAGGAAGTCCTTCTAGAGCGATGATGCGGAAAGCGACTAAGAGCTTCGAAAGTTCTAAAGAAGTTCAACAAGAGCAGATCAAATTCTTTTTGTTCAATGAGAACATTTTTTCCATTGACGTAACAAGATGTGTTGTTGCACCTCCGCACTTACAATATCAAAAGGTTGATGAGGAGGTCATGCAAAAGATGGTTGTATTTCTTGTCCATACATTTACAACAACGTTGAGAGATGCCATTCTTTTGCCTTTCAATAAGGAGACCAGATTGCCCTCTCTTCCAGGAAATTTAGAATAAATTAATTTTCCAACAGTAAATTTTTATATATTGGATGAGAAGCATACTATTTCTGTGCAACAGATAATCATTGCAGATGATCGATATAAACAGCTCCATAAAAGGTATCAGCATCGAACAGCTCATCTTCTACATAGTGATGTTCCTGAGCACGTCATCAGCAAATTATGTAAACAACAAAATTTATCCAGTAAGGAATTTTCAAAGACTCCATACATTTCTCAAGTTGAAAAAACAAGGGAGAAATGGATATCCCGTGGTAGCCCATCCCTCACTGGAAAGGGAAACGTTTCAAGTGATGCTTGGCAGGTATAAAATTTTTCTTCTTATCAATCAAAGTCTTTAGATTGCTTCCTCTGTTATGAAATTAGAAAATTAACTGGAATATTCAATTTTATATGTTTGCAGTCTTTCCAATCGGAATGTATGGATATATTTCAAGTTCAAAATAAGGAGAGCCTTAAAGACAAGCTAACTCTTGTTTTGACATCGGATCGATTGTGGAGCAAATGGCAGTCTGTATTCGAGCTTTACAAAAGTGGATGCTTGGCATGCTCGCCCAAGAGCATCTATCAATTCGATTTTGCTCCAAATAAAATAAAGAGTCATGGCTCTAATTTTGTTAGACCATTGCGTGATCTTGGTGAAGATGAATTGACCGTTGTGGTAGACAATATAATCAACAGATTGGTTTGGATGACCACATCAGTGGATAAAAACATTTGCGCAGAAAATTTAAATCAATATTGCAAACGAATCAAGGATGAGAGGTCAACCAGGCATTCGATCGTTGAATATCTCAAAGTTAATGATGTTCAAAGTGATCGATCCTAGATTGTCACTGAGTTTAACGTCATTGAAATATATAAAATTGCACCAAACCATCTCTGGAAACTGTGCAGTATTTTATGCTCTGGAAAACAAGTAAAATCTCCGAGTAAAAAAGAGAAAAAACGAATCTGAAGTTGATAATGGTACCAAAGTACCAATTGATGCTCAGAAAATATTGAATCTTTATATCGATAAAGAGAGGATCCGTGTGTCCATTGGCGACGTCGAAAATAGTTCACAGTTTGCTTGTCAATGTTGTTATCCTAAATCTTTGGTCAACACACTCAGATTAATTCCATTTTTTGGTGCGACAGTCAGCTATGAATTTGTTGCTGTGGATATGTGTAATTGTGATAGTCCATGGACAGAACAAGACATGCTTGCATTTTTTTTCTACTTAGAAACAAATCAAGAGGCATGTACTTGTATTTTTTTAGCTGATATGGAAAACTCTTGTATGATTTCTAAAGCTTTCACAATTTTCAACAAGAAATCAAAAAAACATGTTACACCAAATCCTACAAAGGGACTTTATAGAGAATTCTCTAGGGACTCATTTATAGGATTCTCTATTATACAGTGTTGGTCCATTGGAATGGATATTAACAATATTTTATCTACTTCTGAAATTGAAATGAACTGGAAGGACGAGGGCCTACCGATGTCTGATTTACCTCGGCCCGAGGTTAACAATGATAGTGGTAGAAGCCATGTGTTTGCAAAAGAAAGGACACAGGAATTCTAGGATCAGATAATTTCCAAACAGGTCTCTTCTCAAGCCACAGTTCTTTCGTTCTACGCAGGAGGTAGGCTTCTTCGTTCGTTGATGAGGGCTACAAAAAGAATAGTTATTTCTATTGTGGAGACACTACAACAAGAGTTGTTCATGAACAGTTTCTATATGAATTGTGTGTAAAACAAGGTATTTCTGATAACTTTTTCAGATGTCTTTGATTTTATTTTACTTTTCAACAACAAGGTATTTCTATTAACATTTTCAGAGGTCTTTGATTTTATTTTACTTTTCTCAGTCTGTTATGTTCAATAAATTCTTCAAATTCCTATTCTACTATAGCTTCAAATAAAGAGCACACACAGGTATCGTCCAATCAAATCATACTATCCGATGACGAAAGTGATTGTGATAGAGAATCCACTAAGAACTACCAAACAGGAGCACAAACAGGACAAGAAGGTAAAAATTTATTTTTCAAAGATCATGGTTAAATTAACTCAATTATGAAAGGGGATAGTGACCTTGAATACTTGCAAAAAATTATATAAAATGTATACCTGCAAATTTCTAGGTGAACATGTGGATCATCCACAACCACAGCTGGCATCGACGATGTCCCTGGATATTGGCCAGCAAATCATATTGGAGAATAATGGACCAGGCAGGAGCTTGGATAATAATGAATCAGGCAAGTGCTTGGACAATAATGGACCAGGAAAGAGCTTGGACAATAAAGAACTAGAAGAGTGCTTGGACAATATTGAAACTCGAGAAGGCTTGGTGTCAAAATACAATGTCTCTAGCGATGTTGCTCACCAGTCAAATGTTGGCCTGCCATTGACAGGTAAAAGACAAAGAATATTTTTTACTTAAATTGATAAAACAAATTTATTCTGAAGTATATAATGACAAGAAATATTTCTGTGCAGCTCCCCATACAAAAATGTTAATTATATTAGAAATGGAAGGTTTTCTATTTCGCAAGAAAGCCACAGAAAATGACTCCAAAAGAGAAAAAAAAGGAAATCAAAAAAATACTGGTGGAGGGGAAAGAGGAAAAAAGGGGGAAGAGATTTCTAATGGTGAATTTGAATTTAAACATAGAAGAACTTCATATGAGCCATGATCAAATGCCATTGTATTTTTGGATTTACTTCTTTCCAAATTCAATGTTGGAATTTGGTCGTCTAAATGTAGTGTCAATGAGGGGAAGCTACTGCTTACAAAAATTTTTATGGCAGGCGGTAAAGATAAATCATATGAGCAAATTTTTTTATTTATTTGGTTTGGAGAGATATGTACCTACGATCAAGAAGGAAATGCACAAAAAAAATGGAGAGTGTGTGGACGAAGTTCCCAATGAAAAATTCGGAAATTAATACATCAATGATTTTTTTGGAGGGTGATAGTGAGAAAGCACTTCCATTTAAAAACTGTATTTTGAGTAAGCCCTTTATTGAATCATCCCCTAGGACAAATGCTGAATTTGTAAATCAACTTTGGCATCATTTTAGTAAAATCCATGAATCAGCTGATATCAGAACCTTCAATGCCTTCTCCCAGTTGAATCCTGGTTGAGTGACAGCCATTAAATGTAACCTATCATTTCCTAATATTTCGAGATATTGATAGTAATATATCGTTGCCTATTTTAAATCATTCAATGTGTTTTTTGTTTTTTCCGGAGACGTTGCTATTTTCGTCTGATTCAATGTAACATATTATTAGTTCAGTGTGATGCGTTTATTAAATCAATTGAAACTGTGAAATTTTGGGTGATTTTTGTACTATTCTTTGGAGATCAACATCTTTACTATGTACAACTGCATGGTTGTGATCATTAACTTCATGAACATGTAATCTATCATTTCCTATTTTAAATCATTCAATGTGTTTTCTATTTTTTTTCCGGAGATGTTCCTATTTTCGCCTGATTCAATGTAACATATTATTAGTTCAGTGTGATGCATTTATTAAATCAATTGAAACTATGAAATTTTGGGTGATTTTTGTATTATTCTGTGTAAATCAACATCTTCATGTATGGTTGCATGGTTGTGATCATTAACTTCATGAACAAACTTAAGTGTTGTTGTTGTTGTTATATATATAGTCACGGTTCTTGTATGCAGTCAAGATATCACCGCAAAATAAACTATTGGACCTGGGAGTAGAGGGATTTCTCTTTGGAGTTCGGATGTTATCCAACATTGGATATTCTTCAGAACGTCAACCTCATTTTGTCCATAATTGCTATCGTTATTATACATGCATGTTTAGCCCCGAAATTATCAGTGTTTCCAGAGAGCATTTCGACATTGCTCTGTGGTTTTCCTCGCTCGACAACATGGAAATTAAAAATTTCCTTGGCGTATTTCAATGGTTGAAATATGAATATTTTATAATTATTTGGGGTTGAGAGAAATGTAGACGTAGTACTATTTATAATCACTCAATGCATGCATACTATAATGTTGGTAAATTACATAACATGTACAAAAAATCATTCAAGGATGTACTTATCCAATATGGAGATATATATAAACAAACAAACATGTTGTTTATAGATGAAGGGAAATATCAATCAGAATAAAATTGCAAGGAAAACTGCTTGAAGATGCCAAGTAGTTGGAAATTTGACGGTTCACAAGAGAGAGATATAACTATAAAAACAATGTTGTGTTGTCTATTGAATTATCTCGGGCCTCGTTCAAAAATGGGGCATTGGTTAAACACATTGACTTTGAAATGACTGTCATATTATACAAAAAAAAAAAATTTAGTGATTTGTATATTTTTTACAACTCCTGCATTTAATTGATGTAAGTTTTATTGCATAGTTCTCATATTATTTATGGACATTGTATCATGTCTGGTAATGTGTTTCAAAAATTGTTGAACATGAAAGCAATATACTTAGAAACATTGAACAATAATATTTTATTGACTGGGTTGTGTGTGTTTTTTGTTTGCAGATAGTACTAGAAGATTAGTTTCTAGTAAACCATTGATAATTTTTTATTTCAATGGCATTTTGTTACACGCATTGCATAGAAAACAGAAACCCAGATTGCGACGACCACCGAACTTCGAAATATCAAAAAAGTATTATTTTATACGACCAGGCTTAAGGGAATTTTTTGAAAAATGCTTTAGTATTTTTGAGGTTGGCATATGGACATCTGCTCAACGAAAAAACGTTGACAAGTTTTTTCCTATATTATTAGAAAGAATAGAATTGAAAAGGGAACTATTTAAATTAATTTTAACACAGGAACATTGTTCTTCCATAGCCATAGAGGGTTTTCAGGGTGATGTAAATCCTAATGTATTTCGGAAACCTTTGAGTATAGTCTGGGACACTTTGATCCGTGGTTGGGATCGGACAAATACTGTGATTGTTGATGACTCCGAAGAAAAACAGGCTTCTAACGAGGAAGGAAACTATATTATAACATAAACTTATACTTACGAGAATGTCAAGGACACATTTTTGTTAGATCGATTATGGCCTTGTTTGCAGCAGCTGAATGGCGTGAGCGATGTGAGGCCAATTGTGAATAAAATGAAAATGGAAGTATTTTGTTAAATAATACACTTGAATGTTTTTTTTTACTAGTATGTTCAATTTCACTGTGATTATAATTCTTGTAAAGGTTCGAGTTTGGTTTCCGAAAATGCAAAATCAAAGTTTGAAATTGCTAAAATCTGTTTTAAAATTTCAAGATTAAGTATTTGATGTGTAAAAAGTAGCCTTCCAAAAGGGCAAGTGGCAATCTTCCCTTGGCAAATCAGATGAATGGGGGAACCATCGAAGGAGAGAACTGGAGAAACTCTGTACTTGGAGAATTGTAATGTTTTACAATCTTAAAAGAATTTCAATTAGTTTCTCTTTTCCTTTCTTTTGTTGTGTATAAAGTTTCCTTGATTCATTTTGGTTTTTCATACATACATCTAGTAACTACCTTTGTTTAAATTGTATTGTTAAATCATAAAATATATAAATCTGTTTCCTTGATTTATCATTCATATAAATTTCTTTACTTGATTCATATTGTTTCACATTCTGCAATTACATAACAGTCATTATCATCATATTATTAAGTTAATTTGCTAAGTTAAGTTATTAAGCATATAATTAAAAGCTCCTTAACTAGGCTTATGCCTATCATTCTAAGAACATACAGGAGGCATCCATCCATCAATGATGTTGTGACATGGTGTTCTTGGTTATCAGTGTGTGAAATGATGTTCTGTTGAATTGCTCCTAGTGCTCTACTTTGTAGGTTAATAATTCTTTGTTGTACTCTAGCAACACTATCATTAGAACTTTTTAGTATTTGTTCAAGTGAATGGGGTCCTCTAGTAGGTGATATTATAAGGATATCCCTTCTATTTTCCTGTTGAGGTGTAGGTGTACCAGGAATTACAGTCGGTTGTGGGACTATTTGCTGTTCAGAGGTAGATTCATGTGACTAGCTATGAGTGACAACCGATGATGTTCTTGCTGGAGGAGGTTTATGGGTATTCTGTTTAGGCATATTTTACTGCAGGCCCTCCTTCTAGTGCCATTTGTTGAGGCCTCGAGTGTGTATGTGTTGGAATGGGTTCCAAAGCTCTCAACAGAGGGAGAAAACCTAGCCAACGACTTCAGATAATCCTGCGCAAGTATTACCCTATCCTTGATATTTTTGGGATGGTGATCTCCCACTGATACAAAGGCCTCTGCTGGCACTTGTGGTTTCGATCCTAAAAGAATTTGCCTTCCAATGAAGGAAAACAAAGTGTGTTTAGTCTGAAACAAATCTACCCAGGAAGGAAAATATAAGCTAAGTTAGACCTACTCTAGAAGGTGTCTTGTTTAAATGCAGATTAAATTGATGTAAAAATAAATAAGTACATTCATCCACTTAATAGAAATGTGAAGAAGATCATTTCCGTATTTGCTTAAGTTACAATCAATCAATTAAAATTAACTGAATGCAATATTAAGTGTTTAATCTCATTCAAGATTAACCTGTAACCAATATGTCAATTGAAAAATTAACATAGATTATAATTTACTGTAAATCATTTGTAGAAATCAATAACTATTTTAGTTGAATAAATTCAATTAAAACATAATGCATACACAGATCTAACATATTAAGGAAAAATCAAGATTAACAATCTCTGCATGGAATAATATTTGCAAAGGATTTTTAATAACCTGAAGTAGAAATCAATATTTACCAAAGAAATTTGATCAATGAACAAAAGATGATGCAAGAGAATAACTTTACTGTATTAATGAGAGTTTGTAAGAAATTACAAGCTCAGCATAAAACAGAGCATCTCCAGTCTTCTTTTGTCGATTTCTACCCCAAAAATGATCATCCCTTGCCTAAGAGAGATCTACCCCTTAAATAATAAATTACAAAAATAATACAAAGGATAAATTCCCCTTAAACGGGATTTACAAAATCAGAATATTCTATTTTAGTGAGGAAATATTCCAACTTGTCCCAAACTTCTATCAATTCATCTATATCTAGATAATGAGGAGATTCGAGCCCCAACTGGGCATCACACATGAATCCTTCAATCTCATTTTTGGCTATTTTATGCCACGTGCGGATAAACATATAGATTTTGGCCTCCAAAGAAACAGGTTGCTTAATCAACCAATCCACGTCTTCAATTTGGATATGCTCAATATGCAGGATTTTCTCCTTGACTTGATCACAACAGGCTTTGACCTGTTCTATCATCAATTGTGGTTGATCTGCCGCCTTAATGAGCCCCATTTCAGGGAATGCCAGTATCTCCATGAGATTGTCCTAGTCATACCATCTTCTTCTGCAAAGGGCTTGAACCTGGTTGATAGAATCCTGTACCATGTCAATAACATTCTCCCGAGCTCGCACAGCAGTTCGAATCCTTCTGATTTTGAGGTTGTCCAACTCAGGGATATCAACTGGCTTATCTTCAATATACTTCTGCCAATCCATGATGTCTTATACAGCTTTAGAAGCCTGTTTTGTTTCCTCTACTTGCTGGCCCAAGGTGCCAGCCATTTTGTCAAAGACAATGTAAGTCTCATGGATTTCACCCAAGGTAGTAAATAGCTTAGCTAGAAGCTGATGATGCTCCAGGTTGACTTGATTGGCTAGGTCCTTGAACTCTTGCTGTGAAAACCTAGAAAACGTAGAGGAGGCTGCACTTGCAGTTGCATCCTTTAGATATTGTTCAAGCACAACTATCTTTTCAGCATTGGCAGTGTCCAAAGCTTCAGCATCTTGCAATTGGACTCGAAGAGAAGCATTATGTTCTTGAAGGTCTTCAATCTTATTTTCAAATGTTTTTCTCAGTTCACGAATGTCAGCTTCATGTTGTTCATTGGCCTTAACCAGCTGCTCTTGAATTTTCTTGAGCTCCTCCTTCTTGACATCAATTTATTTATTCAGTGTGATTACTGAATCAAAATTGGCACCTGCAAAAGCACCCATGGCAGCAACAGTATCCAGTGCTTCTTGTTGTATGTCATCTGATTGCTTGGACCAAATGATTTGATTAGGAAAGGGGCCCTGCAACACATATTGATCTCTACCTCTTTTGTTACCCTTATTCACCACTGCCTTAGCCTTTTTGCTATAGAAATAATCTCCAAGGGAGGTTGCAATATCTTCCTCATAAGTAGCTACCAATTCAGTGGAAGATGTAGCCACATCTCTTGTTGCAATTATTGGGGTTGCCTGGGTAACAGTGGTATTAGGTATTGTCATAGTAACCTGAGAGGTGGTTAGTGGATAAGGGATAACTTCAGGGACTTAGGGTAAAGAGGTTGGAGTAGGGATTGAAGTAAAAACTTCAGTAAGTGAAAAAGATGCACTGGAAACTAATGGTGAAGACGAAACAACCTGGATTTGGACATCATTGGCTGGTGGTGATGAAATAGATGATGGTGGTTGCAGAGAGAGTTGAAAATTGGATCTCTGCAACTATTGATGGTGGAATGGAAAGTGGAACTAACAGGGTTGGAGATGGAACAATAATGGAAGTTATTGCATGAAATAACTGGGATATGGTGGATGGTGGTGTTACCCTAGAAGATAAAGTGGAAAGAGATTGAATGGATGAAAGTAAGAGTGCTGAAGTTGTGTTATCAATAGAAGCAATGGATTCAAGAGACTGTTGATCTGGGACAAGATCATCCATGACTATGCAATCCAACACATCTGTGATTTCCTGAGAACTTTTAGTTTCTTCCTACACCATATTCACAGAAGGAAGTGTTTCATCTTCCACATCACTGTCTTCGATAGTAAGAGTAATAATTTCAGAGGCAGAAGTTTGAATTTTCTGTCTTTTAGCTGGTTTACTCACTGCAATCACTTGAACATCACTAATCAGGTTGGTTGTATAAGCCACTTGAATATCAGTAGTGGGTTTGGGTACTGCAACCACTTGGGTATCCAGCACTGAACTCATCTGTGCTAATTTCTGCTTCGATTGTTGAGATGTATGCATCCACATCTTTAATTCTGCAGTAGTTTTCAACTTCGGAGTATCCTCCATAAGGACTTTGCCTTTGTCTCCATCCAGGTAGGTCATCATCAATGGAGCATTGTCTTTGTGAGATTCCTTTTCTTCCCTATATTTTCTTGTTTTCTCATCAAGCTTGAGTTCCATGCTTCTATAGCTCAAAACCTTGGTTTTAAGCTCTCGCTGATACTGAAAGATGTGTCTATGTTCTTCTTTGCTCTTTGCCCTCAGCAGGGATTTAGAGAAAATATTAACTCCCTGATAAATAGAGTCATCAGGGATGTGTTGATGTGTATAACCAATCTTCATATGCGCATGTTTGAAATGAGCCTCCAGAAATCCTTTCGGGTCATGAGTTCTTTTGGGAGCAAATCCCAATTTCAAAGAAACAATCCTATCTCCCAGTGTTGCAGCCCAAGTTGAAGTTGGGATAACCAAAGGCCCAAGGTTTAAAGGGAACTTAGGCCATCCCTTCCTTTCGGGACCAGTGAGCTTAAGGTAGACACCATCTGTAACAGTCTGTCAGGGACAACTCTTGGTAGCAAATGTACAGTAGTGCTTCCCCAGACTCTAATGTAAGCAAAGGATTCTCCCACATACCCGTCACCCAATGTAGGGATGATAGTTCTGGCATTAGGAGAAAAGGCAGGGGCATCTCCCCTGAAAATATGTTGGTAAATTGCACCAAAGAAATGGTCCCAAATGTCATAGAGCAAGGGAACAAAATTGCTTTCCCATAAGGCAGAACAATAAATATGAACAGGGGGTGAGGACCTAGTCCAACTCCACCCCATGGTGGGATACTGAAACTTTGTACAGAAAACATCAATTACAAATGCAGAGAAAAAGAAGTATGGATTCCTTGTAGCCGTTGTTTTCTGATATTTCTCAATGGTTGTCTTTAACTCTGCTGATAAAATTGAAGCCCAAGGGAATGATTGCCCCGTTCTTAGGACATGATGGGCGATAGGATCCCATTCAGCTTTGAATACTGAACAATTAGGGAGACCATAAAGTCTACAGAGCATGGCTACCAGAAGAGAATAAGGCTCTTTGAACCAGGAAATTGGGTATAAATTATTAGCCCTGGGCATGAAATTTGTCGGTTTGTGCATCCAAGACTTCAACATTTCATTGAAATTGTACCTAGTCTTTGACGACTCAAGGAATGCAACATTGAGGGGTTGAACAGCTGGTTTTAAGGCATAAGCTCTGGTAAAAACCTCAACACGAAAAGTATCCAATTGACACCTTACGCTATCATTGAAAGAGCGGTCTTTAGGGTTAGCATGGTCTATAATCCACTTAACTACATCAATGTAGGGAAGGATAGCAGGTCTGGCAGCTATAGCGTGGAGTTGTGAATCCCTAATATTTTCTGGTAGTCTAGAACTAGTATAAAAATAATAATGGGCAGAAGAAGGGTCAGCCACCGCTTCATTAATGATGGAATTGTGCAAATATTCAACCTATGAAGTATAGGCTATCAATTCATGTATATCCTAAACGGTGAAGACTACAAAAATACTAATCACAAGAAGGGTCGGCTGACCCTTCATTTAATCTGGAAAAAATGGAGAAAATGACCCCTGGTAAAAACTCCCAGTAAAATCCACACAGCGGGTAAATTAAGGTTGCCATCTATTCAATGCATGTAAATTCTATTTTTAAAACCAGAAATCTTTTCAAATTATCGGGAGGCCTGCATATACTTTCGTCCAATTTTAAGTCTTAGCTCATTTGATCTCATTGAGGAAGAATATACCTTTGGAAGTGGGAATTGTTCTTGCATGCATTGGAGCAAGCTTAAACCCCTAGATTTGCTTATATATCAAAGATTCAAAATGATTATAACTTTGTTCCATATGTGTCATGTGGCATTGCATTGTAGCTCTCTTACCTGATTCTTTGAAGTTTTCTTTGAGCTAGTTGTTAAGTTATTGCATCAGTTTTGTTGGACTTGGTTCCAGATAGAATGTGCAGTCAACAAAGTGGTAGAGTCTATTTGATTCTACCTAAATTAACCTGCCCCTCTTGACCTCAACCAAGGGGGCAAGGGGGAAATTGAATCATACAGTACTCAGATCCCCTTGCATTCCATTTTTTCTATTATCTATCCTTTCCTATCATTCTTGCACCTCTAGCAATAAAGAAATTTCTTTGAGCAATCCATCTTGCATGATCGATCTGGTATGGTTGATCTTATTCCATGCTTAGCCCCACGACCTTCCACAGTCTTCAATCTCTCAAATGCCGCCTTCCTCGCACCTTCGATTTATGTAGTTATTATCAACTGTTGATCTGGCCCCTGTTCGTATCCTTACCGTCCAAAGGTGCAGCCTTTACCGAGGTTCGCAAATTTGGAACGTGCCGATACTCTGTGCATGTTCAATCTGTGAACTAAACCTCCACCGCTGATGCCTTTCCCCGCCAGATCTGCACTGTCGAAACATGCGGTCCCTACCAAAACTTTGCAAATCTGAAAAGTCCATTTCCCCGTGCATCTCAAATCACCGAAGTACCTATCATCCATAGATCTATCCTTCCGCCCGTCGATCTAATTTCCAACTTGCTCGTGGGCTAGCAACATTCCGCCCACACTTAAACCGTCCTATCTTACTTTAGCGAACAACACTTGTGGCCGTTAATCTCCGTCAAGCTTCTATAACCATCGATCTTCATCAAGATTCTGGCAGTCGGGTAAAATCTGGGCCGTAAGATTAAGACAAATCGATGGCTAAGATATAATATGTGGAATGTGGAAGATGAGTTCCAGGAGTATATATTTTTGGAAATATATACAATGTTCCCGCAATCTACAATTGCAGGTTGCAGGACAACAACTTGAAATAAAAACAAACCTAAGTTTCCGTAATCCGCAATCTGCATTGCGGGTTGTGGAATCGCATGTCGCAAATCCATTAGTCAAACAGTTCCCACATCCACAATCATTTATAACTAGATAGACACTTCAACAAGCTATAGCATGATATGATGGGGCGTGCATTTTTCTCAAACCATGAATTATGGCAGGCATTGTCTCAAAGCAGTTTTGACTACTTTTTCCATACTTTGTCAATTTCCAAAGTTTCACAAACTTGTCATACTTTTCCAGAATGATGTCAAATTGCAACACTCACACATTCCCTGTCATCCCTTCCTAGGGTGTGAGTTATCTCTTTGAGGATCACACGTGTGAGATTTTGGCCTGCCAAAACAGAGATCAATTCATGTATAACTAGAATGGTCACGATTGGAAAAATATAAATCACAAGAAGGGTCGGTCAATCCTTCCTTTAGTAGATAATTGTGAACACCCATATCCAGCAATTCACCTGTATGCAGACTAGTGAACACAACAAGGATCGGATGACCCTTCTGGCAACCTAGAACTAGTATGAAACTAATATTTGGCAGAAGAAGGGTCAGCCCCTTCATTTATGTGGGAATTGTGCAGATATTCAACATATATAGGATAGGAGGTGAATTCATATATATCTAGAATGGTGAATACTGGAAAAATACTAAGGACAATAAGGGTCGGCCGACCCTTCATTTAAGCTGTAAAAAATTCGCAATCTACATTAGGGAAACCCATATCGCAAATCAATTATTCAAATAGTTTCCGCAATCCACAATCATGTTTAACTAGATAGCCACTTCAATAAGGTATAGCATGATATGATGGTGCATGCATTTTTCTGAAACCATGAATTATGGCGGGCATTCTATCAGAGCAGTTTTTACCACTTTTTCCATACTTTGTCAATTTCCAAAGTTTCACGCCATACTTTTTGAGAATGATGTCAGATTGCAACATTGACTAAATGATACACCAGAGAACCATCATGTGTCTTTCCAGACTCATCACACATTCCATGTCATCACTTCCTATGGCGTCACTTATCTCCTTGAGGCTCACACGTGTGATATTTTGGCCTTCCAAAATAAAGCTCAATTCATGTATAACCAAAATGGTCAAGACTGGAAAAATATAAATCACAAGAAGGGTCGGCCGACCTTTCTGGAAGTCTAGAACTAGTATGAAAGTAATATTGGGAAGAAGAAGGGTCGGTCACCCCTTCATTTATGGGGGAATTGTGCAAATATTCAACCTACGAAGTATAGGCTGTCAATTCATGTATATCCTGAATGGTGAATACTACAAAAATACTAAGCACATGAAGGGTCGCTCGACCCTTCATTTAAACTAGTAATGAAAAACAATTAATCTACGAAGGTTGGGACAACATTTCCCCACTACCAACTTTCGCAGTACATGGTAGGGAGTGGGACATTGCCTATGTTATAACATGTAAACAATATTCATCCCGACTTCCGACTCCTGACAAGAAGGATCGGCCGCCCCTTCTTTGAGTAGATAATTGTGAACACCAATATCCGACAATTCACCTGTATCCAGAATGGTGAACACAAGAAGGATCGAACCACCCTTATTGCAATCTAGAACTATTATTAAAATAATAGTGGGAAGAAGAAGGGTCGGCCACCCCTTCATTCATTTATATGGAGCCTCATTTAAAAATGGGGTGTTGGTTAATGACATTCAACTTCAAATTACCGTCATATTATACAGACACCGATATCAAAAGAAAAATTATGGTTTTGGAACCTGGATTTTGGCACTTTTGGAAATGGATTTGGCAGTTTCGGAACCAGTTTGGTCACTTTTTGAAACGGATTTGGCACTTTTGGAACCGGTTTTGGATCTTTAGGAACTGGTTTTGTCACTTTTGGAACCTTGATTTGGCACTTTAAGAATCGTATTTGGCACTTTTGTAATCGGTTTTGGCACTTTTGGAACCAGTTTTGGCACTTTTGGAACCGGTTTTGTCACTTTTGGAACCTTGATTTGGCACTTTCGGAATCGGATTTGGCAATTTTGTAATCGGTTTTTGCACTTTCGGAACCGGTTTTGGCACTTTTGGAACCGGTTTTTTCACATTTGGAACCTTGATTTGGCACTTTCAAAATCGGATTTGGCAATTTTGGAATCGGTTTTGGCACTTTCGGAACTGGTTTTGGCACTTTTGGAACCGGTTTTGGCACTTTTGGAACCTGGATTTGGCAGTTTTAGAAGCGGATTTTGCTTGATTTTGGAGTTTAGAAAGGCAGTTTTTTATCCGTCTTCAAAGTGACTTGGACTAGAATAAGTCCAAGTTCAATGAAATTGGTGTTACATGACTAAAAGAATATTATTATAGATATAGTTTTTAACATATTAATCATATCATTGGTATAATAATTACAAAGCTTATAAATCTTCGTTTGAATTAGGTTATCCAAGTACCTGCAGGAGGTAAAATAACTCAATTATGTTGCTTGGATTGGTTTTTATGCCCCCAGTTGAATTTTCGCCTAGTATCCTTGAATGGACTTGGGAAGCGAGTTGACATTTGAAATAAATTGAAAAATGAGGCTGGAATGGATAAATTATCAATTCTGATGGATTCTTGACATCCGAGCACCTCTAGGGACACCCCTGTCCGGTGACTTCCTGGAATAAACATTGTTTATTTTGATGGTTTTCTACACCAGGTTTTTTATTAAAGATGTGTAGTGCAATTTTTTCATGGTTTAAAAAGATGTTCTAAATGTGTCGAGTGATTGTGTGGGAACTGTAGTCCTCTCGCCATTTCCCAAACACACGTTCAATATGTAACATAACTCAATTCTATTGCTCGGTTTAGTTTTTATGCCCCTGATTGAAATTTGACTGGTGTCCTTGAATGGATTTGGGAAACAAGATGAAACTCTCCATAACTAAAAAAATGAGGATTAGAAGGAAAAACCATTTAGTTTAGTTGGATTCATGACATCCGATTACCGCTAGAGACACCCCTGTTTGATAGCTTCATGGGCCGAATGTTGTCTATTTTAACGGTTTCTAAACTAGGGTTTTGCTCAATGACGTGTAGTGCAGTTTCTGCACCATAGGCTAAAATTTTGAAAAATGTGGGGAGTGAGTGTGTGGAATCATGGTCATCTTTCCCTTGCCCAAACACACCTCTAGGAGGAAATGAAACTCAATTTCGTTGCTCGGTTTTTCCTTTATGCCCCTGGTTGAAATTTTCCTGGTGTCCCTGAATGGCCTTCGGAAGCAAGATGAAACTCGCCATAACTCGAAAATCATTACTCTGATGGACAAACCATCAATTACATTAGATTCGGACATCCTCATACCACAAGGGACACACATTTCCACTGGATTCATGGATCGAAAGTTATCTATTTTTATGGTTTTCTAAACTAAGGTTTTGCTCAATGACGTGTAGTGCATTTTCTACATGATAGGCTAGGATTTTCAAAAATGTGCCAAGCAAGTGAATGGGAATCACAGTTATATTTCCCTTTCCCAAACACACTTGTAGGATGCAACGGAATTCATTCAATTTCGTTGCTTAGATTGGTTTTTATGCCCCCGATTGAAATTTGTTTGGTGTCCTTAAATGGCCTTGGGAATCGAGATGAAACTTGCCATAACTTGAAAAGTATGGCTCCGATGGACAAGCCTTGAGTTCCATTGGATTTGTGACATCCAAGTACCGCTAGAGACACCCCTATCCGGTGGCTTCATGGACCAAAAGTTGTCTATTTTGATGGTTTTCAAAACTAGGATTTTGCTAAGTGACGTGCAGTGCAATTTATGCAACATAGGATAAGATTTTGAAAAATGTGTCAAGCGAGTGCATGGTCATTGTAGTAATATCACCCTTTACCAAACACGCTTGCAGGAGGAAACGGAACTCAATTTCGTTGCTTGGTATTGTTTTTATTCCCATAGTGGAAATTTTCCTGGTGTCCCTAAATGGCCTTGGGAAACGAGATGAAACTTGCAATAAATTGAAAATCGTGGCTTCGATGGACAAACCGTCAATTCTATAGGATTCATGACATCTGAGTACCACTAGAGGCACCCCTGTCCAGTGGATTCATGGACTGAAAGTTTTCTATTTTGACAATTTTCTAAAATAGGGTTTTGATTAGTGACATGAAGTATAATTTTTTTACCATATGCTAAGATTTTTAAAAATGTGGGAAGATACTGTGTGGGAATCGTGGTCATATCCCCCTTTCCCAAACACACCTGCAGGAGCTAATGGAACTCAATTTATTGCTCACTTTGGTTTTTATGCACTCGGTTCAAATTTGTCTGGTGTCCCTGAATGGCCTTTGGAAGCGAGATGAAACTCGCCATAAACCAAAAATAATGGCTCCGATGGAAACAATGCCAATTCCATTGGATTCATGACATCTGAGTAGCAATAGGGACACCCATGTTTGGTGGCTTCATGGGCCAAAAGTTGTCTATTTTGACAGTTTTCTAACCTAGGATTTTGCTAAGTGAGGTGCGGTGCAATTTCTGCACGATAGGCTAAGATTCTAAAAAATGTGTTGAGGGAGTGCATAGGCATCGCAATCATCTCACCCTTGACCAAACATACTTGCAGGAGGAAACATAGCTCAATTTTGATGCTTGGTCTGGTTTTTGTGTCACTGGTTTAAATTTGCATGGTGTCCCTGAATGGCCTTGGGAAGCGAGATGAAAATCACAATAAATAGAAAATCGTCGCTCCGATGGACAAACCATCAATTTTGTTGGATTTGTGACATCCGAGTACAACTAGGGACACCCCTTTCTAGTGAGTTCATGGACCGAAAGTTGTATATTTTGACAGTTTTCTAAAATTGTATTTTGTATAGAGACATGGAGTGCAATTTATGCACCATAGGCTAAGATTTTCAAAATGTTGATGTATATGTAACTTCGGAATGTATTTCATATATATTTATTGTATCCTTATTAGAGATGTGTTATTCCTCTATAAGGAAGTGTCGTCATGTGGATTGACAATTGTCACAAGTGTGTGTACTTGCCGATGGGTTATTAGACCACCATGTGTGGGGTTGGCCCTAAAATATATATTATATTGTGGATGTATCTACATAGACAAGTCGGCCCCATAGTGTAACTGGGAAAACAGCTTAAGTATAAATAGAGATCGGGAGATCTCTATTTGGATCACTCGAAAACTCATACTTCTCTCACTCAGAAAGTGGCACATTAGTGAGGAGGAGGATCATCTGCTACTAGGAGACTATCTTAGTGTATTTTGGCTGTACTTTGGTTGATCCATTGCTCTCTCTATCTCTGAGGAAGTTGTGGGGTTTTTCACCTTAGGGTTTTCCCCATGGAAACTCTGTGTCTCTTGTCTCTCATGCTTTTGATTCTTGTAGTGCTTGCCATGCTTCTTGTGATTGTTATGCATTGATATACTGTATATGTTATTCTCTCAGTAAAGATCCTAGAGTATTGTGAATTAATGCTCAAAATTTAACATGGTATCAGAGCTAACCTGAGAAGAAGACATTTTGCAGTGACAGAAACTTGAGTTTCTTGTTTATTAGGTTTCTCTCCACAGTTTTTGGAAAAGAAGTATAGTAGATTGACTCTACGCATCAAGGAGAATCTATTTGTCCAATCAGAACTCAATTATGAGCATTTTCATATTTTTCCCTAAAAATTAGGGTTTCCACAAAAATAGGAATTTCTGGAATCTGAAGACATAGCTGGAAGCTCCTTGCAAAAATCGAAGTTTAGAGCTTTGGATTGAGATTTTTGGTTGGGTATATCTCTGGGAAACTCAAACCCTAATTCAGGGCTCTCCCTAGTGAACCCGGGAGGACAAAAAGTCAAATCTAAAGGGTAAAACCTTGCTGATCTCAAATTATGAATGCACCAGGTTGATAAGCTCATCGAGGCGCATCTTTCTATCCTTTCAGAAAGTTGAAATTCACATTTTGAATTTTTAGGGTTTTTTTGACAAACCCTAATCTGGGACCAGATCCAATTTTCAGCAATTCAAGTGGTAAGACCTAAATCTTTTCTATTTCCATTTGAAGTACTCTTTAAGATGTCTCACCACACCAAGATTGAGGATAAGCTTGAAAGGGCTAATAACTTCCGAGCTTGGAAGTATAGGCTTGGGTTAATCCTGGAAGAGAATGAGTTGGACTCATATATAAAAGAAGACATCCCTATCCCAGAGGATGAAGAGGCCAAGGTATTGCATAAGAAGAACTTGGTCAAGGCAAAGAGAATCATTGTTGATTCTATTAAAGACCATCTCATACCCCATGTGTCTTTTCTAAATACACCCAAGAAGATGTTTGACTCTCTGACCAAGCTATTTGAAGGGAAGAACATAAATCAGAAGATGACCCTACGGAATCAATTGAAAGGGGTCAAGATGTTGAATGGAGAAACCATTCAATCTTACTTCTCCAAGGTCTCTTAGATCAAGGAGCAACTTGAAGATGTGGATGAAGTAGTGGACAATGGTGAAGTTATGACCACCCTGAATGGCCTACCTAGGTCATGGGACTCCTTTATTCAAGGAATCCATGCAAGAAAGAAATTGATCTCTTTCAGTAAACTATGGGAGGAATGCTCTCAAGAAGAAGCTAGACTTGTAGCTCGTGAGGAAAAGATGGGAGGTGAAGATCAAGCTCTTGCAGCTCACACCAAAAGAAGCAAGCCCAAGAAGGAGCACTCTTGCTACAAGAGATCCTATCAAAAGAATAAGAAGGATCTAAGATGCTTCAAATGCAATGAGAAGGGTCACTTTGCTTCAGATTGTCCCAAGAACAAAAGGGATAATAACAACAACTCTAGCAAGAAGAAGAAGGGCAGCAAAAGAAAGTTCCATGCTCATGCTGCCGAGGATGATGGACCTCCAAAGAAGAAGGCTAGGGTAGAAAGTGATGATAGTGATGATGACTTATCAAGTGAAGAAGAGTATGTTCTAATCTCTGCTCTGACAGGTACTATCTCCCATGGTTGTAATGATTGGATGATTGACAGTGGGGCTTCCAAACACATGACTTGGTTTAAGGAATCTTTTGTGAATCTATCTGAACATGAATCACCCCATAAGGTGAAACTTGGGGATGATTATCAATACCCAATCAAAGGAAGTGGTGAAACCTCCTACAACCTAGATTCTGGAAAATCTTTGAAGATGAAAGAAGTCATTTATGTACTTGGGCTCAAGAAGAACTTACTCTCCATCTCTGCATTGGATGCAAAAGGTATGAGGGTTTCATTTTTGGATGGCCAAGTCCTAATGTGGCCAAAGGGTAAAACAATCGATGATGCAGTAGTGATTGGAGAGCAAGAGGGAGGTTTGTATAAATTGAAGGGTCGACCTGAACATGCCATGGTACATGAATCCATGGAGCCAAGTGAACTTTGGCATAGAAGACTTGCTCATATGCACTATAGGGCACTTCCAATTGCAAGCAATGCTATAGAGGGTCTTCTTGAAATCAAGACCAAACATGAAGGTGTTTTCAAAGGATGTGCAAAATTAAAAAACATTAAGAAGGCTTTCCCAAGCAGTGAAAGCAAGGCAAAAGATATCCTAGAAATCATCCACTCAGATGTATGTGGTCCTATGTCATCCAGTTCTCTGAGTGGGTATGTTTACTATGTCTCATTTATTGATGACTTCTCCAGGAAGACTTGGGTATACTTCTTGAAGATCAAAGATGAGGTGTTTGATAAGTTCAAGGAATTCAAAACCTTGATGGAGAATCAAACTGACAAGAAGATAAAAACATTCAGATCTGACAATGGTGGTGAATTCACCTCATGTGACTTCAAGAAGCTTTGCAATGAATTAGGGATTAAGAGGGAGTTGACTACTCCTTACAATCCACAACAAAATGGAGTTGCAGAAAGGAAGAACAGAACAATCATGGAAGCAGCAAGGGCAATGCTACATGACCAGGATCTACCTATGCACCCATGGGTAGAAGCAGCTAGAACAACTGTGTATGTGCAGAACAAAACACCCCACAGGATATTGGACAACAAGACACCAAAAGAGGTCTTTTCTGGTAAGAAACCTGAAGTCAGCCATCTCAGAATATTTGGTTGTCCAGTATACACTCATGTCCCAAAGGAAAAGAGGACCAAACTAGATCCTTCAGGAAAGAAGGATATCTTTGTGGGTTACAGTGAAAGGTCAAAGGCTTACAGAATATACTTTCCAGGGTTCAAGAAGATTGATGTCAGTGGGGATGTAACATTTGATGAAAACTCAGCATTCATCAAATCAAGGAAGGCACCTATCAAAGTTTATGAAGAACCTAAGGAAACTAGATTTCAAGACACTACCATGACTGAAGCAGTTCTAGAAGTTGTTCATGAGTTTGAAGATCCACAAGAACCTGTAGATCCACCCCGTGAGGATAACTCTCATACGAGGAAACCTGTATGGGCTAGAGAGCTCATTCAAGATGTAGAAAGATTTGGCATTCCAGAAGAAGAACACAGAGCAAAGAAGAGAACCAGATCACATACCAACTATGTTGCTTTACTTTGTGACATCATGAACAAAGAACCTTCCAGTTATGAAGAAGCAGCGGAAAAGAAAAAATGGAACGATGCCATGGTTGAGGAATACCAATCAATAATGAAGAATGATGTTTGGGATGTTGTCCCAAGACCTAAAAAAAGTCTGTTGTGACTTCCAAATGGATCTACAAAATCAAGCACGCTGCAGATGGCAGTGTAGAGAAATACAAGGCAAGATTTGTAGCTTGTGGATTCTCTCAGAAAGAGGGAATAGATTATGAAGAAACTTTTGCACTTGTAGCCAGGTATACTTCCATCAGAACAGTACTTTCCCTAGCTGCAGCAATGAAATGGAAAATACACCAGATGGATGTCAAGACTGCTTTCTTGAATAGTGTAGTTGAAGAGGAAGTATATGTGGAGCATCCACTCGGTTTCAAAATACATGATAGGGAGTCATATGTGTGCAGATTGAAGAAAGCCTTGTATGGCTTGAAACAAGCTCCCAGAACTTGGTATGGTAGGATGGATAGTTTCCTATCTAGTTTGGGCTTTACCAAGAGTAAAGCGGATTCCAACCTTTACTACAAGGTTGACGAAGAGAATCCTGTGATTCTACTCCTGTGTGTGGATGACTTATTTGTAACAGGAAATGACATATTGATTGCAGATACTAAGAGGAAGCTTGCTGCCAAGTTTGATATGAAATATTTGGGAATGATGCATTATTTCCTAGGTATGGAGGTGTGGCAGAGTGCAGGTGGGATCTTCCTTGGTCAAGGGAAGTACACAGTAGATATCTCGAAGAGATTCGGGATGATGGATTGCAAGGCCATGGCCACACCTATGGCATCGAATCTGAAGCTT
Source organism: Larix kaempferi (assembly GCA_027924585.1). NCBI lineage: Eukaryota > Viridiplantae > Streptophyta > Pinopsida > Pinales > Pinaceae > Larix > Larix kaempferi. The sequence goes on from BSBM01000727.1 coordinate 6,843,079, forward strand.
CTATGTGATGCTTCATCTGAGCCAGTTGATGTCTCTATGTATCGTCAAATGATTGGGTCCTTGATGTACCTGACAAACACGAGACCAGATATTTGCTTTACTGTGAACACATTGAGTCAGTTCCTAACAGATCCAAGGAGTGTTCATCTAGTTGCTGTAAAGCATGTTCTGAGGTACCTGAAGGGTACAGTGGATTATGGGCTCAAGTATGAAGCAAATCAAAAGTTTAACCTGTAGGGTTATGTTGATTCAGATTGGACTAGTAGTGCTATAGATAGGAAGAGCACATCTGAGTGCTGCTTCAGTATGGGATCAGGTGTGATCTCTTGGTTTAGTAGGAAGCAGTCCTACGTAGCACTGAGTACAGCTGAGGCAGAATATGTTGCAGCCTGTTCAACTAGTTGTGAGGCAGTATGGCTATGGAAGCTACTGTCTGAGTTATTTGATCTCCCGTTGGATGCTACTGGTATCTTCTGTGATAACCAGAGTTGTGTGAAGCTGTCTGAGAACCCAGTGTTTCATGACAGGTCAAAACACATAGAGATCAAATATCACTATATCAGGGATATGGTGCAGAGAGGAGCTGTGAAGCCCCTGTATGTTGTGACGGACGAGCAAATTGCAGATGTGCTCACTAAACCACTAGCCAGAGTGAAGTTTGAGTACTTTAGAGAGAGGCTTGGTGTTCTTTAGATTGATGACACTTCGAGGAAGAAGTGATGGACACATTTGTTGAATCCATTCCAAGCATGTTGGAAGGAGGATCCTTCACATGGCTTTGGATGTAACCGCTGGATGATGAGTGTCAGAACCCGTTAATTCTGAAAAATTTAAAAAATTTTATTCGTAACAATAAATGTTAGTTAGGTGGTATTTCTGGTATTGTTTTAATTTAAACAACTAACGTAAACTGTTTAAAGACTCTGTTTTATTAAAACTTTGATTTCGGTGATTATAATTTAATGATTGTTTTGTTTTGAACCGCAAGGGAAGAGCTAGTCGTAGTTGACTGGCTTACTTAGCTTACGAGCTAATGCATACGTCGTCTTTTGTTTCTCAGGTGCGCCAGTGAAGTAAGGATCACTGTATGTTAAACTTGGTGAGCATCAATACTCCCTATACTTCAAAACTTAATGATCGTCATGATATTTCTTATTCAGCTAGTATTGTCAAGTGTTACGAAGATTTACACTGTCTCAGTTATAATTATGTTTTTATGATTATTATGCTATGTTACTGTTGTAACTAAAATGAAACATTTATGGTATCAGAATTTTTGGCTGTAACAGTGTCTTTGCGTCATGTGACCTGTTGTCAATTTAATACAGGTGACTACTGTTTTGTTCATGCATTGATAATGCGAGTTGAGAAGGTGACGCCTCTAGCGTTGTTTCAATATGATCCTATGCGTCGAAGTCCAATGTCCACTTAGAGTTTAACTTATGTTACTTGACGGTGCCTTGATTTTAACTATCTTTACGATGTACACCTGTAGCTGAAGCTCTATTTCAACGTCTTAATAATAGAGGTTTATTTTTCATATTGTTACTGTTAACAATAGTATTAATAGCAATTCTGATGATAGTATCTAATGGCAATGTATTTATTGTCTTAAAGGCTTGGTAACATTTCAAGTATTAAATAACGAGGCATTTTCATTTGAAGGTTGACTACCTTGGTACTTATATGAACATAGAAATGTAATATGCCCATGGCATTAATCTATGGCTTGGTATTAATTTATATATATAATGATTGTGCAATAATCATAATATTCCATGCATTGGCAATCTTTATATTCTATATAGTGTTATGGTTGTATTTATCATACTAGACCATAGAGAAAGCTCTAGGGTTGAAGTTGACCAACATCTTGTGTAGAGTCATATGCTAATGACATTAACTTATGCCCTGGTTTCAATATAATTGTGCATTAACTTGATTTTTGGCATAGTCCTAATGTTTTTCCCTTACCATGGATAATATTTATAATTAAAATATGTTAAAGTATTATCCACCCTATAAAGTTATGGAATAAACCATATGTGATGTTGACTAACTCTTATTTGTATCATTGTAGCGATTATACATTCCCCATGCTTGGGATTCTCGACGTTTCAAATTGCAAAGCATGCACTATAAGCCAATGATTATATATCATTTGCTATCTTATACGTTTGACTTATATATGACATGATTTGGAATCGGTGTAAAATGATTTGGATTGCAAATTGAACTATATCATCTCGACCCATAATACGTTAATGTATTTGTGTGCTACGTGGTTGAACCTCCTCCATGCGATGGGCGATATATAAGCTTCTCACGAAACCCTACAGGTTATTGTAGCTGCCTTCGGGCTCGGGTCCTAAGGATGAAACCCTCCCTGTCTGAGTTTTGCAATGAAGGCACTGTAACAATGTACAGAGTGTGGTGGTTATGGCCTTGAGGTTCCATTCGGCAATAGGGTATGTCCTCGGCTCTGGGGATAGCGTCTGCTATAGTTTTATTGCTTCGTGGTCTCGTTGCTCTTTATAAGTTTAAGTCCCAGCTATTTACAGTTCGTCACTGTACTGGTGTGGGTAATGAGATAGGGTTTCGGTAATGTCTCTAGGTTATGAGAGAGTTGATGCCATTGGGCTTTGGGTTTGCTGCTTGACTGGTTCCATCCCGGCGTGAGGGTTTCGTTGGGAGCTGTTCCCTTGTCTCGGCTGTCAAGAATGTTATGACAGTTCCATTCGCTCACCCATCTGATGAAGATGATGGGGCTTCTCTGTTTGCTCTGCTTGTAGCTGCCGACGGTCCACGGTTAACTTCCTCCATGTCTCGGTAAGATAAAACACAGTTCTTTTTTTTTGTTTACAGTCTTTATATTTTTTTTTTATAATCATTAAGTATATTTACGTTTTCTAAATCTATTCTCTGCATTCAAGTGGTGACTAACCCTCGGCATTTGTTATTTAACAGGTCACACGGCTCTTTATGGTGTACAGGACTTTGTCACCCACGCAGGCTCCTCCGGGTAAGCCTGGTTATCCACGGCTGTCTCTTCCTTTGCTGGTTTTAGTGGTTAGGGTTGTGTTTCAGGGGCAACTCCTGTGTGTTGAGGTCATTATCGACCTGATGTTTGTAGGTGCAGTCATATGTATGCAGTTGTTTTGTTTGAAATGAATTGGGGTTTGAAACCCTGTTAAGTTTATGGAAGGCCATTCACGGCCAAGACTTATGAGGCCAAGGTTTCGGTTGTTGTACTTTGTAATGGCTGAGCATAGGGTTTATCCACGCTGTTTAAATTATTATTGAATATGATAATAGGCCTGTCATGGCCGTGTTTCATTTATGTGTTTTGTTAAAGTATTAGAATGTTTGAAAAATAAGGATGAACGAGCTTCATCGAAACCTGAAAAGGGATGATAACTCTACTGTACGAAGTTCATGTATCGTTTCTATGTGTTTTCTTGGATTTTGAATGTTTAATTTAAAGAATGAGGATGTTTCTTTGACTATAACTGTAATAGTTAAATAGTATAGGGTTATTCTGGCAAATTGGGGGTTCTGTTTTGTGTTCAACATATATATATGGAAATGTTAACTTATTGGTGATTGGGAACGAGTTGTAACAAGTTATTTTGATTCCTGTATAATTATTTAATGAAACTGTGGATAGAAAAATTATATCCTTAGAACTATGTATAAACCTACAGTAGGTTTTGTCTGCCATATAAGGCATTCTTTTATTTGTTTTCCGTCTGTTAAGTGAAAGTTGTAAGGCTACAGCCGTGTAGGGTTTGTGGACTACTCTAAGGGAGAATGTTTTAAATGAAATAAATATTAATACTGTGTAAATATGAAGGTTGGTAACAGCCGATAATGGTTACATTTGTTGACAGTTTCTCTGTGTGTTAAATATGTTTGTCTTGTTTGAACAACTCTGTTAACTCTGTAGTTATAACATGGATAACAAATTAATACCCTAGGTTGAAGAGAAATCATACTCTACAGTTTCTACGTGTTTTGAATTTGACTACTGGGTTAATGAATAAGATTATAAGGCAGCTTGTAACAATGAAATATTGTTTCAGTCACACCCTTTAGTTAGTCGATAGCTGTAAATCATATTCTGAGTATAAACAATATAATAATATGAGTTTGTTTATCTGATGGCTCGATGCAAGTATGACCTGTACTAAAGTTGACTGAAATATTAAACAAATATATGTATAAAGATATATTATTCTAATAGGAAATATCTCAAGTAAAAACTAAGATTTATCTATATCTGTTCTTATGACTGTTTAATAGCTATAATTCTGAAATATCTACTGTTTAATATTCTATCTATTATTTAACTATTAACAGGAATTCTAGAAATACATAAACAGGGTATTTGTTAACTGTAACAGTAACAAATGTGTTCTGCATAGGATAATTACTCTATTCAAATAGAAATAGAAATTTTCTACAACCTCTGCATTCTGAAATTCATACTAAAGAAAATACAGATACTGATTTATTAAAATTGATTTCAGTCAAACATAGTTAAACTAGTCTATTTCATATGAAAATTAATTAAACTAACAGCAGGAAGAGTGACAAAACCTGTAGCTAAGGTAGACAATAACAGCAATGGGAGGCTGTTCCTCCCTACCAATTCCTGGAGAGTGCCCAGACAGCACTTCTCAGGACCCCCGAGCTTGCTCTGGTCTAACTGGCTGGAATCTAGGTACGGCCAATAATTCCCTCAGCCCAAAATAGCTATACTGGAACCAAGTTACTGCAACTTCCTGCTTCAAAAACACTTCCTTACTGTTTTCCCACTTCCTCAATGGGACTCCTGAATAGCATTCACCTGAATGTATTCTCCCTCTAGAACAATTGCTGAACCCCCAGCTCAGTTCATTGAGTAGTATTTAAAAGATTGCCTAGGTCTTAGTTGGGCTAACTGTCATTAATGAGCCACCTGCTCAGATTCCACTTTCTTGGGGAATCATGACCCCAAATATAGGGAAGTTGCCACCTGCAACTCAGGAAATGTTTGAGGATGCTGCCACTTGTCTTTTGTCCTTCCACCTAATTCCATCCACCAGTTAGACCAGTAACCTCTTTTAACAGCTCTCCCATGCTGTTGTCTCCATAATTTATTTATTAATAATAATTATTCAGATTTTACATTCCATTTCTGGAGACTTTGCTGAGTCATCCCTTCCTACTTAGCATTAAATTTAACATAATGTTCTCAGGAATGTTTAAAAATAATTACATTATTTTAATAAAATTGGGGTATGTGACAATGAGCATCAGGATGATGTTCTGGTTTCTGCTTTGTATGATCAGTTGGATCATTTATATATGTATGTATGTATCATGTTGGATGTTGGATATGATCAGTTGGATCATTTATATGTATATATATGTACGCATCATGTTGGATGTTGGATATGATCAGTTGGATCATTTATATGTATATGTATGTACGCATCATGTTGGATGCTGGATATGATCAGTTGGATCATCTATATGTATATGTATGTACGCATCATGTTGGATGTTGGATATGATCAGTTGGATCATCTATATGTATGTACGCATCATGTTGGATGCTGGATATGATTAGTAGGATCATTTGTATGTATTTTGTATATGCATCATGTTGGATGCTTGGACCATGTATCTGTATATGTATCAGGTGGATACATTGTATGATCAGGTGGATCATGTATGGAGATATCTATCATGTATTTGTATATGTATCAAGTGGATACATTGTATGATCAGGTGGATCATTTATGATGATATGTATCAGGTAGATACTTGGTATGCATCAAGTAGATTGTATGATCAGGATGATCATGGATGACGAGCTTCAGGATGTTGCTCCAGATGACATGCAGTAGGATGTTGCAGTGATGATGATCAGGATGATCATGTGTACATCAGGATGATGTATGGTGAGTATTAGGTTGATACACTATGGCCGTGAATCAGGTTGTGCAGATGAGCATATTATTTGGCCCTGGGAGATTTGTAGATAGTCTTTCGAGGTTTTTCCTATGGCATATAATTTGGCCCTGGGATATCTGGCAAATGCTCTTTCGAGGTTTTGCTTTGGGAGGACATATAATTTGGCCTTAGGAGATCTGTAGATAGTCCTTCGAGGTTTTGCCTATGGCATATAATCTGGACCTGGGATATCTGGTGGATGCTCTTTCGAGGTTTTATCCTATGGCATATAATATGTCCCTGGGAGATCCGATAGGTTGGGCTGTGTGCCCGTAATAAGTCCTGGGATGCTCTTGCGAGGTTTTTCCATGACCACATATAATCTGTCCCTGGGAGATCCTATAGGTAGAGCTGTGTGCTCGTAACAGCCTGGGATGCTCCTGCAAGGTTTTGTGGTGACCACATATAATATGTCCCTAGGAGATCCTATAGGTAGAGTTGTGTGCTTGTAACAGCCTGGGATTCTCTTGCGAGGTTTTGTGGTGAGGTCACATATAATATGGCCCTGGGAGATCCTATAGGTAGAGTTGTGTGCTCGTAACAGCCTGGGATGCTCTTTCGAGGTTTTGTGACGCATGTAATAAGTCCTAAGGATTCCACAGTATGGCCAGTGATGACGAAGACCTGCAGGTGGTGGGCCTACATCCAGTATGAAAAAGGACTGGCTCTGTAGAACTTCCTATGATGAGTAGAGTCAGAGATTGGTTGAGATAGTAGCAGCAGTGATGATGATGATGACGATGATCCCGAGAAGAAGACTTGTCTAGCAGATCTATGTTGAGAAATGCCTTCCTAGTTAAGAGGGAGTGTTGATGTATATGTAACTTCAGAATGTATTTCATCTATGTATTTCATATATATTTATTGTACCCTTATTAGATATGTGTTATTCCTCTATAAGGAAGTGTCGTCATGTGGATTGACAAGTGTTGCAAGTGTGTGTACTTGCCGATGGGTTATTAGACCACCATGTGTGGGGTCGGCCCTGAAATATATATTATATTGTGGATGTATCTAGATAGACAAGTCGGCCCCATAGTGTAACTGGGAAAACAGGTTAAGTATAAATAGAGATCGGAAGATCTCTATTTGGATCACTCGGAAACTCATACTTCTCTCACTCAGAAAGTGGCGCACTAGTGAGGAGGAGGATCATCTGCTACTAGGAGACTAGGACACCCTTTTTCGGTGGCTTCATGGACCAAAGGTTGTCTATTTTGATGTTTTTCTAAACTAGAGTTTTCCTAAGTGACGTGCAATGCAATTTCTGCACGATAGGATAAGATTTTGAAAAATGTGTTGAGTGAGTGCGTGGGAATCACATTCATATCATCATTTCCCAAACACACTTGTAGGAGGAAACAAAACTCAATTTTGTTTCTCGATTTTGTTTTTATGCCCTCGGTTGAAATTTTCCAAGTGTCCCTGAATGGCCTTGGGAAGCGAGATGAAAATCGCAATAAATTGAAAAATGTGGCTTCGATGGGAAAAACGTCAATTCTGTTGGATTTGTGGAATATGATTACTGCTAGCGGCACTCATTTTCGTTGGCTTCATGGACCAAAAGTTTTCTATTTTGACCGTTTTCTAAAATAGGGGTTTTCTTAGCGACGTGCAGTGCGACTTCTACACTATAGGCTAAGATTTCAAAAAATGTGGGGAGAAAGTGTGGGAATCATGATCATCTCGCCCTTTCCTAAACACACATGCATGAGGAAATGAAACTCAATTCCGTTACTCGATTTGTTTTTTATGCCACAAGTTGAAATTTTCCTGGTGTCCTTGAATGGCCTTCGGAAAAGAGATGAAACTCACCATAAATCGAAAAACGAGGCTCCAATGGATAAACTGCCAGTTTCCTTGGATTCATGACATCCGAGTACCACTAGTGACACCCCTATCTAGTTACTTCATTGATCGAACATGTTTATTTTGATGATTTTCTAAAATAGGGTTTTTCTTAGTGACATGTAGTGCAATTTCTGCACCATAGGCTAAGATTTTGAAAAAATGTTGGGAGAGAGTGTGTGGGTATGGTGTTCATATCACCCTTTCCCAAACATACCTATAGAAGGAAACAAAACTGAATTCCATTGCTCTATTCGGTTTTTATTCCCATGGTTGAAATTTTCCTGGTGTCCCTTCATGGCCTTGGAAAGCGAGATGAAACTTGCCATAGATCGAAAAGAGTGGTTCCAGTGGAAAAAATATCAGTTCCATTGGATTTGTGACATCTGAAAGCCACTAAAGACACCCATGTCTGGTGTCTTAATCTATTGAAAGTTGTTTATTTTGATGGTTTTCTAAACTAGGGTTTTTTTAAGTGATATGCAATGCAATTTTTGCATGATAGGATAAGATTTTGAAAAATGTGTCGAGTGAGTGTGTGTGAATCGCAACCATCTCGTCCTTTCCCAAACACACTTGCAGGATGCGATGAAATTCAATTTCATTGCTTGGTTTGGTTTTTATGCCGCTAGTTGAAATTTGCCCAGCGTCCCTAAATGGCCTTGGGAAGTGAGATGAAACTCACAATAACTCAAAAATAATGGCTTTGATATAAAAACTGTCAGTTCTGTTCGATTTGTGACATTTGAGTATCGCTAGGGACACCTCTTTTCAATGGCTTCATGGACCGAAAATTGTCTATTTTGACGGTTTTCTAAAATAGGGTTTTGCTTAGAGACGTGCAGTGCAATTTCTACACCATAGGCTAAGATGTTGAAAAATGTGGGGAGCGAGAGTGTGGGCATCATGTTCATCTCACCGTTTCCTAAACACACCTGCATGTCACGTCCCTAGTCACCTCAATTCCCTTTAGAGGCAATGCAATTCCGAAGGTTCTGAAACTCTGCACCCACATTGATCATCAGTCCGCAATCCAAAATTCGCAATGCAAAATTCAAAACAGCGGAACCACAAATCCAACTCTGATGAAACACACCTCTGCAATCCGCAATCTGCAATGCGAAACTCCGAATGGCAAAACCACAACTCCAAATTCAGCAAAGCACGCCTCAGCAATCTGCAATCCGCAATGCAGAACTCATAATGGTGAAACCACAATTCCAACTTTGGCAAAGCACACCTCCGCAATCTGCAATGCGGAACTCAGAACGGCAGAACCACAATTCCAACTTCGGAAATCTTCACTTCCGACTTCCGCAATCTTCAATGCGGAACTCGGAAATCGAAACGCCAATTTCATTGCTTCAGAAAAATTCATTTATGACTTCCACAATCAACTTTGTGGGATTCAAAAAGGTAGAAGCCTAAATTCACAACCCCAGAAATATTTCCCTCCATAATCTGCAATCCGCAATGTGGGATTCGGAAATGTGGAAGCCTAATTTTTAGCTCCGATGAAATCTCCTTTCCAACTTCTGCAACCCGTAATCCGCATGCGAAACTCAAAATTCGGAACTGCCATTTTGCAACCCCGTCAAAAATTCCCTTTCGACATCTGCAATCTGCATGCGGGTTCGGAAAGTCGGGAACCCCCACTCTGGAAGCCCCCAATGCACAACTTCTTCACTCTATAATATTTTCATCCCCAAACCAAATTGGACAAGTCTGGTACCATTGGAAAGCTATTGGAGATCTCTATGCACCTGCAGGGTATTAATATAGTTATGAGAACATTGATCTTTCCCTTCTTCCACTCTAAAATATAGATTTAAGCCTCGTCTATGCCTATTTTCCCATCTTGTGAAGGGTTCTGATCCAATCTACCATGTCCTCTCCCCTTCCTTTGATCCACATAGAAGATAGGAAAACCACAGGGGGTGTCTACTCCTTTCCACACAGCCCTAACTGAATCATTTTGTACATTTACCATACTTATCCCTATTCATCAAGGCATAAGATCATATAATTACAAGGATAAATACAAAGATGCAGATGTGCAGGAGCATAATAAGTAACTCATGTAGGAAGATTCATACATCAACAAACACAGAGTAAGTGAAAGATTATCCACCCACACATCTAACATATATCCAGCATACCCATAATAGTCATTAATTAGTTAAATCAGTGCAGGAGTAAGATAAACATTCTACACAATAGACTTAAACACAATGCATAGGCATATAGTCCTATTCATCAATGACCCATTCACAAAATCAAATAGATGCATGCATATACTCAACAACTATAGTTGAAGGTAGCATCATCCACACACAAAGTGTCATGCATTCATCAATCAATAACATGCACAACAGAATGAAAAATAATACATGGGAATCCATCCATATTAATCAGTTGGATCAACTGTGCATTCAAGCATAAATAAATACACATGTATGGATGTAAAATGGGTGCTGATGAGCCCCAAATTAGGTACTTTATAATCCTTTTGATGCCACACAAGCACAATAACGGATATGGAAAATTCCTTTGTTTGTGGAGTTTAATGATTCGTTTTGATTATTTGATAGAGTAGTTTAGAGGTTATTATTTTATGCTTAAAAGCATTTTATATGAGCTAATCATATGGAAATAAGTGTGTATGAGTAGGCGTAGGTAATCCAAGAGACAACCATCAATTCCAGTGCAAGGACTGAAATACCATAAGTGGCTCAGTGCCTTTTTCCTGATTTGTAGAAGAGAACTCCTGTTCAACATAATCGGCATTTAAAGCATAGAGTTAGGTTATGTTTCAAAATAGATATATATATAGGCCTCTTGGTTAGCAAGAGGTTCCTGTTGGCATTTTTGTAGAACTTATCTTCAGCATATGTTATTCGAGACAATTCTGTGTTAAGACTTTTCTGAACATGAGATTACGATTTTAATGGAAGAAGTGATGTTGTTTCAAGCTTTGTGTTTATAAGACTTTTCCCACTCTTGAAATACGAGTTGGAGAGGGCCCCTCCAACACGTAGGTCAGGAGCTTAATTTTATTTCAGGTATTTCTCATATGTCATGTTAATTGATTTAATCATCATCATATATGAAGTACTTGACAATGGTTTGAATGACATGGTTTTATTTCAGTTCAACGATCATTTCATTTCAGCACTTTTTATCTTTAATTCGCCAACATTCATTCTGCAGTTCTAGAATACGCTTCCTGTAGTCCTGTACATGCAATCTGTGTAGGCGTAATTACCTCTGTTTTCCAGCTCACTATATTAATTTTAGATAATGATTTAGATCTGCGATGCCATGAATATTTCTTTTATCAGAGTTCAGTTATATAGGAGTTAATTGTTTTAGTTCTTTGGATTTGAATAGAGTAATTGATTATCACTTTCAGCATTGGATTCAAATTGATTAATTTTGATTAATTTTCCGTATTGAATTCCTATTTAGACTTCCAGTTTTCAGTATTTTATTTCTAGATCAAGTTTCCCAAGCTTTCAGCATTTAAATCTTAGCATAAAGATCTATTAGTTTCAGCATTTCTAGTTTATAAATTTACAATATTCTCATATTCCTTCATTCGTTGTTTAAAGAGCAGATCACTTCCATTTCCTTTTTGAGAAACCTTCAAGATACACCCCATCATCCTAAAACGTTGAAGACTATCCTATTGAGCACATACAGTGCTTACTACCTCTTAAGTTTGTACACTCCCTGGTCGATAATTAAAGTATGCTTCCGATTTAGCTACCCTAATTAGGTATCCATTCCTGGAGTCCACCAGGAACAATCAAGAATAGGTAACACTTATCTTTCTCCTTGAACCTCCAAGAAAACTATCTATGGACTACAACCCAACCATAGGTCTCTTCCCAGCCTGTATTATTTCAGCTCTCAGAGACCACCCCTAAGTTGGGGATATGCATCCACTAAGGAGGGATAAATGGGCTATCTCACAATCAGGGATCCACCCTAATGCTAAGCCAACATACAGTTGGGTTATAAAGCATATCCAACCTATATTAATTATTCATCTATGTTATTATAGCTGGAACCTTCTCAGGGTTGCGGCCGAAGCTCTGTCCCCACAACTCATCCCTCTACTATCAGATCCAAGTGTCTCATGGGTTCTCTAATTCGCTCCCACTCTGTAACTTATCCCCAAGGTTTGGTCCATGGATTTCTCAAATGGTTTGCTTCCTACGCAAGGTTTCTATGGCTTTCGGCTCTACAAATTAGAGATTACAAAGAATTGTGATTTTATTTCTTGATTCACTGCGTGGATCTCTCTCCTGCGCGATGAATGAGGCTCATTGGTCAACAATGGAATAGGGATAAAGGTGTTTGAATTCCCAGGAGGAAGAATGGCTTAAGGGGCAAGAAAAATAGAGCCATAACCTGCCATATGGATTGTAGGGCTGCTCCGTACTCAATCAACCTAATGAACAGTTTTCTTCACCCACCTTCTTACAGAAGGATTAATTGTTAGCATGGGATTCAAATGGGTTCACAAATTGACATGTGGAAGCCTAGGGTTCCAATCCCATAACCCCCTAACCTATCCCTAGTGGATACACATATCCCCCTCATTTAGTTGCATCCATAGCCATCCCTTGGTATTTTTATTTACATGGTATCATTTACATCATTTACATTTTCCATGGCTTACCAGCACATGGTTACCAAAATACCAAATACTTGCCTTCTAACTATGATCCGGATCTTGGGAGCTGAGAACCAGAATGCTTGAATGCCGAGAGAGGAGGAGATTAAGCATGCAAATCTGACATAAAATTCACATGAAAACCCTAATATTGTATAAGAATAAGCATGAACAAAAACATTTGAAGTGAATGGGAGGTGAGGCTCAAAGAGGAGCCCCACCTCTTAAACTAATTACCAATAAGTCACTCAGATCTAATTAATCTCACAATGAACAATAGAAAATAGGAGAGAAACCAAATGAGTAACTTGTTGTTATGAGAAGGCTTGCTAGGCCTTTATATAGCATTATTACAATGTGTCTTGAGACCATACCATGGGCCAAAACTATGTGCTACCAAATACCATGGATGAGAGAGGGTGGCCTCTCAATTTAATACTTTTATGGCTTATACATCCGAATTTAGACCATATGCCCCCTAAAATTCGGATCATTCCTCCCCCCTTAGAAAATGATGGTCCCCATCATTTCATGCTAAAAAGAGACCCATGATTACAATGTGCTAGTTACCAATGAAGAGAAGGGTTTTGTGTGGTTGACCCATAACCGTGGGTTTTACGAGGTTGACCCATAACCATGGGTTTTTCAAGGGTGACCCATAACCATGATGGCAATGACAAGCATGATTCCAATGAAGAGAAGATTTTTGTGTGGTTGACTCAAAACCATGGGTTTTGTGTGGTTGACCCATAACCATGGGTTTTATGTGGTTGACCCATAACCATGGTGGCAATGACAAGCTTGTTTCCACTGAAGAGAAGGGTTTTGTGTGGTTAACCCATAACCGTGGGTTTTGTGTGGTTGACCCACAACCATTATTACAATACATAACTATGGGTTTTGTGTGATTAACCCATAACCTTGGGTTTTGTGTGGTTGACCCATAACCGTGATTACATTAAGATTTTTAAAAAATCGAAAATTCATGATCTTTGGTGCAGTTGATGTCTTGCTGCAAATCCATTCATAGATTCTGATACATGTACTGAAATTGAATTCTATTGGAGACCCATTTGAGATATCGAAGAGACCTCTCTATCCATATAACATACTTGCTCTGGGGTGGCCCAGAGATTGAGAAAATGTTTGTTGAAGTTTAAGAGATGCGCGCACACTATTTTGCAGACATATGTTGTTTCAGTCGATGATATCTCTCAAACCAGAAAGCCAAATGGAAAACCACGAAATACTCATTTTAGCTGACGGAAAGAGCTTTCCAATGAGCTATGGTAGAGCCTCAAAGACATTTTGTAGAGTCTGTAGCACTTGTTTAAAGTTGTTGTACGTCCGGCCGTATTGTGTACAAATATGTACTACTTCAAACAAACATATCTCACAAACTGGAAAACGAAATGAAATTCCGTGAAATAACCATTTTAGATGACGGAAATAGATTTCCAATGAGCTATGGAAGAGCCTTTGAGACATTCTGTGGAGTCTGTAGCACTTGTTTAAAGTTGTTGTACGTCCGGCCGCATTATGCACAAACACTTGCTACTTCAAACAAACATATCTCACAAACCGGGAAACGAAAGGAAATTCCGTGAAATACCCATTTGAGCTGATGGAAATACCTTTCTGATGAGATATGGTAGAGCCTCTAAAACTTCCGGTGAAGCCCATGGCACCTGTTCAAATTTTGCTGAATGTGAGAGTGTTGAGTATAAAGATGCCAAGGGTTTGTAGAGAAGCATGGGTTGTTGTAGAGGTTGTGGAACCTCCGTTGAACCCGCATAATGCTTCAAAATCTTGTCCCAATGGGGAGCGTACCCGCTCTGATACCACTGATCCGGATCTTGGGAGCTGAGAACCAGAATGCTTGAATGCCGAGAGAGGAGGAGATTAAGCATGCAAATCTGACATAAAATTCACATGAAAACCCTAATATTGTATAAGAATAAGCATGAACAAAAACATTTGAAGTGAATGGGAGGTGAGGCTCAAAGAGGAGCCCCACCTCTTAAACTAATTACCAATAAGTCACTCAGATCTAATTAATCTCACAATGAACAATAGAAAATAGGAGAGAAACCAAATGAGTAACTTGTTGTTATGAGAAGGCTTGCTAGGCCTTTATATAGCATTATTACAATGTGTCTTGAGACCATACCATGGGCCAAAACTATGTGCTACCAAATACCATGGATGAGAGAGGGTGGCCTCTCAATTTAATACTTTTATGGCTTATACATCCGAATTTAGACCATATGCCCCCTAAAATTCGGATCATTACTGATCCGGATCTTGGGAGCTGAGAACCGGAAGGCTTGAATGCCGAGAGAGGAGGAGATTAAGCATGCAAATCTGTCATAAAATTCACATGAAAACCTAATGTTGCATAAGAATAAGCATGAACAAAAACACATGAAGTGAATGGGAAGTGAGGCTCAAAGAGGAGCCCCACCTCTAAAACTAATTACCAATAACTCACTCAGATCTAAATAATCTCACAATGAACAATAGAAAATATGAGAGAAACCAAATGAGTAACTTGATATCATGAGAAGGCTTTCTAGGCCTTTATATAGCATTATTACAATGTGTTTTGAGGCTATACCATGGGCCAAAACTATGTGCTACTAAATACCATGGATGAGAGAGGGTGGCCTCTCTATTTAGTACTTTTATAGCTTATACATCCGAATTTAGACCATATGCCCCCTAAAATTCGGATCATTCCTCCCCCCTTAGAAAATGATGGTCCCCATCATTTCATGCTAAAAAGAGACCCATGATTACAATGTGCTAGCTACCAATGAAGAGAAGGGTTTTGTGTGGTTGACCCATAACCGTGGGTTTTGTGAGGTTGACCCATAACCGTGGGTTTTGCAAGGGTGACCCATAACCATGATGGCAATGACAAGCTTGATTCCAATGAAGAGAAGAGTTTTGTGTGGTTGACTCAAAACCATGGGTTTTGTGTGGTTGACCCATAACCGTGGGTTTTATGTGGTTGACCCATAACCATGGTGGCAATGACAAGCTTGTTTCCACTGAAGAGAAGGGTTTTGTGTGGTTAACCCATAACCGTGGGTTTTGTGTGGTTGACCCACAACCATGATTACAATACATAACTATGGGTTTTGTGTGGTTGACCCATAACCATGGGTTTTGTGTAGTTGATGTCTTGCTGCAAATCCATTCATAGATTCTGATGCATATACTGAAATTGAATTCCATTGAAGACACATTTGAGATTTCGAAGTGACCTTTCCATCCATATAACATACTTGCTCTGGGGTGGCCCAAAGATTGAGAAAATGTTTGTTGAAGCTCAAGAGACGCGCGCACACTATTTTGCAGACATCTATTGCTTCAATCGATGATATCTCTCAAACCAGAAAGCCAAATAAAAAACCGTGAAATACCCATTTTAGCTGACAGAAAGACCTTTCCAATAAGCTATGGTAGAGCCTCTGAAACGTTATATGGAGTATGTAGCACTTGTTTAAAGTGTATGTACGTCCGGCCGCATTGTGTACAAACATGTGTTACTTCAAACACGCATATCTCACAAACCAGGAAACGAAATGAAATTCCGTAAAATACCCATTTTAGAAAACGGAAATATCTTTCCAATGAGCTATGGAAGCCTAGGGTTCCAATCCCATAACCCCCTAACCTATCCCTAGTGGATACACATATCCCCCTCATTTAGTTGCATCCATAGCCATCCCTTGGTATTTTTATTTACATGGTATCATTTACATCATTTACATTTTCCATGGCTTACCAGCACATGGTTACCAAAATACCAAATACTTGCCTTCTAACTAAAACCTAGACATCCTCTAGTGTGGCCTTGGCCTTGAGATCCACACTAGGGAAAACACACATCTATACAATGTTCACATGGCCTTGGCCTTGAGGTCCATGGATTTCTCAAATGGTTTGCTTCCTACGCAAGGTTTCTATGGCTTTCGGCTCTACAAATTAGAGATTACAAAGAATTGTGATTTTATTTCTTGATTCACTGCGTGGATATCTCTCCTGCGCGATGAATGAGGCTCATTGGTCAACAATGGAATAGGGATAAAGGTGTTTGAATTCCCAGGAGGAAGAATGGCTTAAGGGGCAAGAAAAATAGAGCCATAACCTGCCATATGGATTGTAGGGCTGCTCCGTACTCAATCAACCTAATGAACAGTTTTCTTCACCCACCTTCTTACAGAAGGATTAATTGTTAGCATGGGACTCAAATGGGTTCACAAATTGACATGTGGAAGCCTAGGGTTCCAATCCCATAACCCCCTAACCTATCCCTAGTGGATACACATATCCCCCTCATTTAGTTGCATCCATAGCCATCCCTTGGTATTTTTATTTACATGGTATCATTTACATCATTTACATTTTCCATGGCTTACCAGCACATGGTTACCAAAATACCAAATACTTGCCTTCTAACTAAAACCTAGACATCCTCTAGTGTGGCCTTGGCCTTGAGATCCACACTAGGGAAAACACACATCTATACAATGTTTACATTGAATCCAATAAACCCTAAGGGTCACAATAGGGGTATTACAGCTCCCTCCCCCTTAGAACAACATTGTCCTCAGTGTTCCAATACTTAGGAATACATATACAGTTTATACATGCCCAAAATTTTCAAAACAAATGTTGCAGGTTTTCCCCTGCATTTTACCCTTTACTTTGAACTTCCAAGACCAAGTTCTTTATCTGTATAGGCTTCTCATGTTGGCTCTAATCTTCCAGCTCCACATGTGGGCATTGTTCTACAACAATCCCTTCCTTTTCTTTTCCTTCTAGTTGATCTACAAGTTTGGGACTTCATGGTTAATATCTTTCTTGCTACCTTGGAAATTGTTTGAGGAATATTTTTCATCCAAATCCAATAGCTTTTGGTCAACTTCCATGACCAATGTGAACAGCTTCCCATACTTTCTTGCTAGAACCACTTGTTTTGTAACAACTGCAACCAATTGTTTTAATTCTCACCTATGAAATTAATCATGGAAAATTCTTGTTAGTCCGAGCATAACATAAACATTAAAATCAATCAATTATTTTCCCAATTGACATGGAGTGTCCATGCTTTATTCATGAGACTTCCACACTTTTCATGTTTCCCAACATATGCATGAACCCATTCATGTTCATCCTTTCACATGGAATCAACTATTTTAGAATTCACAATTTATTTCAAGCAAATAAACACAATCTTCTTTCAGACAAAAACGAAAGAGAAGAGTAAGAGTTTCCCCCTCTTAGTCTTGTTCCAATCTGGATTCACACCACCGCTGTGATTCCATGGTCCTTAGCCTATTTCACTTCAATGTGAATGCTTGACTTGACATTTCTTGTTTTGGCTATGAAACTTAGTGTCTAAGGTATGTCTAATACCTTTCAACCCGGGAACCCTTCCACATGGTTTGTCTACAAAAATCTTGGCTACTAGGATGCATAGAAGTCCACTAGCACCGTCTTCCATTACTGCTCATGTTGAGATTTCTAGGATAGTCACATGTCCAAATGCATTCTCAGGATGCCTTCATAGTTCTTGCTTCCTGCAATGACCTAGGTTTCCAAAAAAGAAACAACAATGTATCATCTTGGTTGTTATAATACTTGTACATGAAATTTTCCTTATTCGAAATTAGAAATATATGATAATTGAATACTTATATGTATTGGACATTTCCTCTCTATTCCACAATTTACTTCTTTGCTTTAGAACCTTGGATTAC
Organism: Larix kaempferi; assembly: GCA_027924585.1. NCBI lineage: Eukaryota > Viridiplantae > Streptophyta > Pinopsida > Pinales > Pinaceae > Larix > Larix kaempferi. The sequence goes on from BSBM01000727.1 coordinate 6,861,379, forward strand.
CTATGGAATGAATTTGTGTCCATCACACATGCTACTCCACAACATCCAAGTAGTCAATGCCAAGCTAGTACACTGACTGTTCTATCGGGCATTGATGGTTCCAAACCAGCCCCATACCTGGTTTTCCCTCTCCATTTCCAAGCCAGCACATTCGTCCAGGTCAGAGGTCAATGGAAGGAAAATTCACCATCATTACCATTTCCAAATCAATGCTTTACTATGGAGCCATAGGCATGCAACATCCCTTCACCAATACGTCCACAACATCCAAGTAACCAATGCGAAGCCAGTACACCGACTAGGCTTATTAGGAATACAACAACCCTTCACCAATACCTACACAAACTCCACAACATCCAATTAACCAATGCCAATCCAGTACATTGACTTGGTTTATTAGGAATACAACAACCCTTCACACACACAACAACCCTTCACAACAACCCCTCACAACAACCTTTTCACTTTGCTTCTTTAGTTTGTAGCACTAATTGCATATGTACAAGCTGGCAACACCAGATGGATACGCAATCTCATCAGTATTGCTGCTCTAAAATTGTAAACATATTTCATAACATTCACTATCAAATATTGAAACACCATGAATGAGTCCATTCCCTTAGGGTGTAGTCAATATCCACAAGCCTAACATAACCCAGCACAATAAAGGTGTGCACCCATTTCCAATGTGAGCCATGTAGGCCCTAATCATACTCAAGCAATCTATCATAATAGAAATAAAATCAAAACATGCTCTGCATATTGGTGGGCTCCAAGAATGTATACCTTTTTGGGGGTAGATGTACCTGAAGTGCACTTTAAATATCGACTAGGGAGAGTACAAACTTGAGAGGTACTCGGCACTATATGTGCACTATGAGATAATCTATGTCGTTCTAAGTGTCTGATGTATTCTAAAGGATATTCTAAGGAAGCAGGAAATATGGTTCTAGGAAAAATGGAAAGCATAAACTGAAAGCATGTAAATCCTATTTTATGAAAGCATGAAATGAAATCAAATCTATCTATTTAAAGCAAGAAATAAAAGCATGTAAATCTATTCTATTAAAGCAGGAAATGAAAGCATGAAAATCCTATCTTATCAAAACAGGAAATGAAAGCGAATCTATTTTATCGAATTAAATGTTGAAAACTGATAAATCCTATTTTATCAAATCCAGACAGGGGAGCATGCATAACTTTGATTTAGAAATCTTGAATCTAATCTAAAAAGGCAGAGATCCCTTCTATCAGTAATGACAAATTATTATCTTCGAAGCACGAAAACATAGATCTGATCTTTTTCTCGGAATGCTATATAAACGTGGAATTCATATATGAAATTCGCCCATGCGGATGGCATGCACAGGACTACAGACAGTGTGTTATAGAACTACAGACGCAATGTTATTGAACTACGAAAGAAAAGTGCTTGTGCTGAAATCGAAATCTGATATTTAAACAAATGTTGAAGTTAATTCACGCACAATGATGATGGAAATAATTAATAGAATGCATGAGAAATGCCTGAAATAAAGAACAAAACTCCTGATCTACGTATTGAGGGGGTCCTCCCCAACACGTATTTCAGGAGGGAAAGAAACTTATGAACTCATGATATTAATAGAGCGTTGGTCTTTCATTATCAGTTCATAAATCCATGCTACAGAAAATATAAAATGGAGATGTCCCAACTACAAAAACATTGAAGATTGTTTTGTAGAAAATGTCTCCAGACCCCCTACTACTCAAGAGGTCCTATTTATCCTTACTTCTAACCTATCTTTACATCGAAAATCATGATCATGAATAACAAGATTCTTCCCTAGAAATCAGGAGAAAAATGGGATCATTGTGTCTCTTGTGATCTTCAATTTGGGAGCTTGGTCATTTGTTATTTCTTCCAGGTCATCTATATCCTTTCCACACATGTCTTTAGTCATATGATTAGTAAATAAAAATTCTAAAACATAAGAAAATATAATCGCTAAATTACTTCATTTAATCATCAACCAAAATGCATTCTCCCCTACAAAAAAAGGTGCTTTCTTATCCTTTCTTTGCTTATGTGTGGCATAAAAGGAGTCTATGGAGTACCTATATCCTAGGCTCATCACATATCAACCCTGGTAGCTAGACATACATATTCTTAGCTAGGGTTACAAAACACTTATCCATTTGCAGATGTATTTTCTCTTCATTTGCGAGGAATGGGGGATCCCTTCTCTGAGTCAACAGTCCCTCAGTTTTCCATCCCAATATATTTCATGTTCCATATCCCACATATTCCTTACTGGAATAATATTTACCATCTCACTCACATTGTTTAGAAACATGCAGTTCAACTGAGATATTGTCAAAATATCCAATGGCATTTCACCCGAAACCCATTTCCAAGACAGGGGATCCTTCCCATGGAGTCTAGCTTCTGCATGCCATCATACATGGTCTTCCTACAATGTATATTCCTAACACACTTATCAAATAGAGAAACATTCAGTGGTATTTAACAATAAATCCAAATCTGATTTCCATAACCAGTCAATGGCATTAATAATTAAATTCAACATGAATTTACAATTTTCTCAACTACGAAAATTTAGATTTTTTTAACCATGAGGCCATCCTCATATTGTTTGGCTTCTTGTAAGTCATACCACTATGTCCATTAGGTTTTTATGTTGGATACCATACATGAACATCCACTTACACATATCCTCCTAACACAATTCATATCAGCCAAACAACCATTAGCAATCATTAGCAAAATTCAAAATCTGAATTTTACAATCTATTTTCTTATAGCAATTTATTTGCAACCATGAGATCATTCTCATAACTTAAATCAAAGAATGTTCATATCTGAAATCAACAATATGTTTATACATAAACTAATTTTACAACCATGAGACCCTTATCATGAGGTTTGGCTCTTGCACATGGTAGATGCCAGCCTTCATTATGGTCTTACTCACATGGACATGCTCAAGACATTTCTACCTGAAATCCAAAACTTCAATCAGCCAAACACTTTGTAAGTTCTTCATGCACATAACATTTCATTGCTTCCATAGTCACTGAAGTGATTTTCAAAATTATAACACTCAATAATTCAAGCACTTTTAGCTGTTAGTAATGAGTATTGAAATTTTTATTAAATTTCACAGATGGTGTGATGGTATCTCACAATTTCATTGTGATAATGATGCATGTAAAGTATATATATACTTTACATGCATCATTATCACAATGAAATTGTGAGATACCATCACACCATCTGTGAAATTTAATAAAAATTTCAATACTCATTACTTCCTAACCATTTGTTTTATGCAACTTTATCCTTCCACAAAGCATTCCGGCATCCCATCAAACATGATTGTCTTCTTCATGCACTCACTCTCCTACATTTATAGAAGCTCATGAAATGATTCCAGAATTATCATCAATTCATAAATTCCATTATTTAATTTGCAATGAAACATACACATCACAACCATGCATTCACAAAATGCATCACAACATGTGCACCCACACACATACATGCACATTCACAACACTTACACAAACGTTTCAGGTGCATTCACTCAATGCATATTGTCATGTCCCCTCCCATCATACCAGATAGATGGAGAGGATCCTGATGCTAAACCGGGCATCTAGCCCCATGTACTTATTAAATAAATATTCACATAATATAAAAGACATATGGAAATGTATAATTATAAGAAAAACACAGCGGAAGTAATATCAATTACTCATTCATCATACATTCAAGATATTCATCAAATAAATAATTGCAAGTTTAACACAAGAGAATACTTATCTTATAGCAAAGTAGTCCCAAGAAACCAGCTATGCATATGCAACGTTCCACCCAACCATAGGCCAGTTGTGCTTATCAGTCTCTTGATACAACTGCCACCCCCAGAGCTGGGCATGATTTCTACAAGGAACCAGGGAACAGCAGACTCACACATAGCCAAGCATACACCAAGATGAGCCAAGCCAATCTACAATTGGGTTTATCAGGCTACTAGGAAATGGAAAGGAAGAGTGGCTAAGCTAGTGAGCTCAAGCACAGAGTCAGGGGTAACCTTACAAGATCTATTCAACTTGGCACTCACAATGCCTACACACCCAACACAAGCAAGTATTCTCTTCACTACCACACAGTCCCTCAAGCCATACCTTCCTTTCTAGTGCTCTCAGGGTGTGCATAGAAAAGTAGCCAAAGCCCTCTTGATCTTCTTGAGAGGTTATTTCCCCTCCCCACTAGGTTTATCAAGCCAATTCTGTCCACTTCCACTCCAAATCTCTTGCTCACAGATTCAAACCAAAAAAGGGATGCACATAACAGCAAAAGTATAAGTGTTGGGCATGAAGAAACATTTTTACAGTGAGATGCCCAAAGATGGGGTTTTCATTAGCTTCAGAAAAACGTGGGAAACCCAAAAACGAAACTGGAAGACGGGGAATAACCCTAGGAAGCCAAATCCATTTCTAGAAAAACGTCCATGGACATTCTGGGGCAAAAACAGCCTCCATAACAGTCCCAAATCGTGGTCCTCCTCTCCCAGCCACTGTGTAACACAAAAACGAGTTCCCATACATGGAAAAATGCAGGAAAATGATGAAAAACATGATGGGGAAAGACCTAGTAGTTCAGACTGCGTGAGAGAGGAAAGACTATGGGTTCCCAATGACTTTGGGCACCATTTCGTGGGTGTTTTCTTGCCCAAGAAGCAAAAATACGAATTCCCAGGTTGATGGATTTCCCATGCACAAAATTGGCTTCCATACCTCTTCATTCCCAAGCCATTAACTGCCTCAACCAATTTCTGGAAGAATTAAATGATTGGGTCCATAACCCAAAATGGGTAGTTGGTGGTTTATGGGTTTTCTCATTGACACATATATTAACACCATTGGTTCAAGGGTTTGAATAATTTCCCTTCCTATTCCTTGTAGAATCATGCCCCCATCTCTTTGTTGCATTGCATAGCTAGTTGTGGGTTTTTCATTAAAATTTGTATTTACGTGATGTCTTAATTTACATTGTGCCTATCTATCACAAGAACCACATGCATCTATTTTTTAATTGCCGATACACACAACGCTAAATCAATGGTGGGGCCTTGGCCTTGAGCTCCTCACCATGATTAAATAACGATATTTACATCATTTACGATTTAAATGCGATGGGGGTAAAAATGGGGATGTGACACATATCCACAAGATTTACAAAATCTTTTAATGCATATCCACTCAATGTCACCTTGCATCAATTCATGCATACTATACTATCATGTCATGCATTCCATCATTCCAAACACATTATGGCCTAAATAGGGCTATCTCATATAGCATGCACTACCATAGCACTACCATAACATGACTATAAGTCCTTACTTTCCCTGGTTATTAAACTCATAACTGCATACACCAATGACATGATATATTTCGTATGAATGCATTCTAACATTTAAGCAGTTACATGGTAGAAGGTTCCTTGCCCTTACTACCCCATACCTCACCATGCCATGGTGGTATGGAATTCACATAAAATGTATTTAGCCATACATGCATACCATTCTTGAAAAGCATGTCTCAAGGAATTCTTACCCAATTCCCTTTCAAGACTTGTATAATCAGCAGAGGTAGAACATTACCTGCATGGCTCCCATTACATCTTTGATGTTACCTAATCAATTGAACTCTTACCAAGGACTACACAGTCCTTCCACCAATCCTCATGATCACAGATTGTTGCACCAATCCGTCTTCATAAGGTTGTTGGGCACATGTAACAACATCATCAATATCTTTAGCCATGCTTTTGTTGTCTTTGGTACTACAACCAATACCAATATCAATAGTGATTAACAACCACAATACTTAACTTAAGTGGCTCATTGCATAGGTAAATATTTACTAGTTTTACCAACATGCAACCTTATATGCATGCAATAAACATCTTATCATCCACTATGAAATACCTAGTAGTATGCCCACTAGTGCATATATATATTTCAACAATATAATCACTTGAATCCTTGGCATTCTCATGCCCTAATTTTCTGTACATAAAGCTTACAAAACATAAATACAATAACATGGAATGGTTAAGGAGTTCTCCATTTCCAATCCCTTATCAAGCATGGGATTGCCTCTTTCATATCATAACTGGTCCAATTGCATGGCCTTGTCATTCCTCTATGGATTTCCTTGAGCACTGCCATAGCTCTCATTGAACCAAGTTCACATACATGCTGCTCATATTGCTTTAGAATCATGGCCAAGTCTGACTCGACCTTTCTTTGACTTCCCTGTAAGCTTATACTTTGGCCCAAGCAGCCTCAGTGTTGTAACTTGGGATCTGATACCACTCTGTCACGTCTTCGGTCACCTCGGTTCCCTTTAGAGGAAAAGGGAGACAACCCTTGAATCACCTGCTAATTCTTTTCTTCTTTTTCCAAGCAAATCCAAAGGTTCTGCAACTCTTCACCCGCATTGATCATTAGTCCACTATCCACAACCCGCAATGCGGAATTCAGAACGGTGGAACAACAACTCCAACTTTGACGAAACATGCCTCTGCAATCCGCAATGTGGAACTCAGAATGGCAAAACCACAACTCCAACTTCAGTGAAGCACGCCTCTGCAATCTGCAATCCATAATGTGGAACTTGGAATGGCGGAAATACAATTCCAAATTCGGTGAAGCAAGCCTCCGCAATCCTCAATGCGGAACTCAGAACGGCGGAACCACAATTCCAACTTCAGAAATCTTCACTTCTGAATTCTGCAATATGCAATGCAAAACTCGGAAATTGGAACGCCAATTTCATTACTTCGAAAAACTTCATTTCCAACTTCCGCAATCCACTTTGTAGGATTTGGAAAGGAGGAAGCCCAAATTCACGACCACAGAAATATTTCCCTCCGTAATCTGCAATGTGGGATTTGGAAATGCAGAAGCCCAATTTTCAGCTCCAACGAAATCTCCTTTCCGACTTCTGTAACCCGCAATCCGCATGCGAAACTTAGAATTCGGAACTGCCATTTTGCAACCCCGTCGAAAATTCCCTTCTGAATTCCGCAATTTGCAATCTGCATGTGGGTTAGGAAAGTCAGGAGCCCCCACTGCGGAATCCCCCACTGCACAACTTCTTCACTCAGTAACTTCTTCATCCCTGGACCAAATTGGACAAGTCTCATACCGTTGGAAATATCTTGGAGAGCTCTATGCACCTGCAGGGTCTTCATCCACTTCTGAGAACATTGATCCTGCCCTTATTGCACTCTAAAATATAGCTTTAATCCTCTTATATGCCTCTTTTCCCATCCTATGAAGTGTTCTGATCCAATCTACCATGTCCTCTCCCCTTCCTCTGATAGAAAGAGGAGATAGGAACACCACAAGGTGTGTATACTCCTTTCCACACAGCCCTAATTGAATCATTTTGTACATTTACCATACTTAGCCCTATTCATCAAGGCATAAGGTCATATAAGTACAAGGATAAATACAAAGATGCAGATGTGCAAGAGCATAATAAATAACTCATGTAGAAAGATTCATACATCAACAAACATAGGGGAACTGAAGCATTATCCACCCACACATCTAACATGTATCCATCATACCCATAACAGTCATTAATTAGTTAAATCAGTGCAGGAGTAAGATAAAAATTCTACACAACAGACTTAAACATAATTATATCATGCACACACAAAGTATCATGCATTCATTAATCAATAACATGCACAACAAAATGAAACATAATACATGGGCATCCATCCCTATTAATCAGCTAGATCAGCTGTGCATTCAAGCATAAATAAATACACATGTATGGATGTAAAATGGGCACAATCAAACACAGGGAACACTTATGTTTCTCCTTGAACCTCCAAGCAAACTGGCTATGGAATGCAACATTCCAACCCAACCATAGGTCTTTTCCCAGCCTGTATTATATCATCTCTCAAAGACCACCTCCGAGCTAGTTCTATGTATCTACTAAGGAGGGATAAATGGGCTCTCTCACAGTCAGGGTTCCACCCTAATAATAATCCAACATATAGTTGGGTTATCGATCATATCCAACCTCTGTTAATTCTTCATCTCTATTATTCTAGCTGGAACCTTATTAGGGTTGCGGCTGAAGCACTGTCCCGCAACTCGGCCCTCTACTATCATATCTAGGTGTCTCATGGGTTCTCTAAGCTACTCCAGCTATGTAACTTATCCCTAGTGTTTGGTCGATGTCTTTCTCAATCGGTTTTATTCCTATGTAGGGTTTCTATGGCTTTTGGCTTTGCAGATTTGAGCTTACAGAGAATCGTGATTTTCTTTCTTGCTTCTCTGCTCAGCTCTCTCTCCTACGCGATGAATGAGGCTCGTTGGTCAACAATGGAATAATGAGAAAGGTGTGTGAATTCCAAAGAGGTAGAGTGACTTAAGGGGCAAGCATAACAGAGCCATACCCTACCATATGGATTGCAGGGCTTCTCCATACGCAATCGACCTCATGAATAGTGTTCTTCACCCACCTTCTTACAGCAGGATTAAATGTTATCATGGGAGTCAAATGGGTTCACAAATTGACATGTGGAATGCTAGGGTTTCAATCCCATAACCCCCTCACCTTTCCCTAGTGGATACACATATCCTCCTCATTTATTTGCATCCATAGGCATCCCTTGGTATTTTTATTTAAAACGTATCATTTACATCATTTACATTTTCCATGGCTTACTAGCACATGGTTACCAAAATACCAAATACTTGCCTTCTAACTAAAACATAAACATCCTCTAGTGGGGCCTTGGCCTTGAGCTCCACACTACGGAAAATACACATCTATACAATGTTTACATTGAATCGAATAAACCCTAAGGGTCACAATAGGGGTATTACACTGCATGAGGCAACGAAACTCAATTTCGTTGCTCGGTTTGGTTTTTATGCCCCTAGTTGAAATTTTCTTGGTGTTCCTAAATGGCCTTGGGAAGCGATATGAAACTCACCATAACCCGAAAATAATGGCTATGATGGAAAAATCATTAGTTATTTTGGATTCGTGACATCCGATTACCGCTAGGGAAACCCCTGGTGGTTTCATGGACCGAAAGTTGTATATTTTGACAGTTTTCTAAACTAGGGTTTTGCTCAGTCATGTCTAGTGCAATTTATGTACTATAGGATAAGATTTTAGAAAACGTGTTGAGAAAGTGTATGGGCATCACAATCATCTCACCCTTTCCCAAAATCACTTGCAGGAGGCGATGGAACTCAATTCCGTTGCTCGGTTTGGTTTTTATGCCCCCGGTTGAAAGTTGCTTGGTGCCCATAAATGGCATTGGGAAGCGAGATGAAACTCGCCATAACTCAAAAACCGTGGCTCTGATGGAAAAACCATGAGTTCTGTTGGATTCATGAAATCTGAGTACCACTAGCGACACCATTTTCCAGTGGATTCATGCAACGAAATTTGTCTCCTTTAATGATTTTCTAAAATGGGGTTTTTCTTAGTGACATGTAGTGTAGTTTATGCACCATAGGATAATATTCTGAAAAATGTGGAGAGTGAGGTGTAAGGGAATCGTTTTCATCTTTCCCTTGCCTAAACACACCTGCAGGAGGCAACAAAACTCAATTTTGTTGCTCAGTTTGGTTTTTATACCCCCCGTTGAAATTTTTCTGGTGTCCCTAAATGGCCTTGGGAAGCGAGATGAAACTTGACATAACTCAAAAATCATGGCTCCAATGGACAAACCATCAGTTAAATTGGATTGGTGGCATCCGAGTACTACTAGGTACACCCCTATCCGATGGCTTCATGGACCAAAATTAATCTATTCTTACGGTTTTCTAAACTAGGGATTTGCGCAGTGACGTCCAGTGCAATTTCTAAATGATAGGATAATGTTTTGAAGAATGTATTGAGAAAGTGCATGGAATCCCAATCATATTTCCCTTTCCCAACACACTTGCAGGAAGGAACGTAACTCAATTCCATTGCTCGGTTTGGTTTTTATACCGTCGATTGAAATTTTCCTATTGTACTTGAATGGACTTCGGAAGCGAGATGAAACTCACCATAACTCAGAAATCATGGCTCTGATGGAAAATCCATCAGTTCCGTTGGATTCGTGGCATCCAATACCATAAGGGACATGCCTGTTCAGTGGCTTCATGGACTGAAAGTAGCTATTTTGACGATATTCTAAACCAGGGTTTTGCAAATTGACACGCGGTGCAATTTCTGCATGATAGGCTAAGATTTTGAAAAATGTGGGGAGCTATTGTTTGGGCATCTTGGTCATCTCGCCCTTGCCCAAAAACACCGGTAGAACGCAACGAAACTCAATTTTGTTGCTCGGTTTGGTTTTTATTCCCTTGGTTGAAATTTTCTTGATGTCCCTGAGTGACCTTGGGAAGCGAGATGAAACTCGCCATAACTTGAAAACCGTGGCTCCGATGGAAAAACCATCAATTACATTGTATTTACGATGTTCAAGTACCACTAGGGACACCCCCTACTACTGGCTTCATGGACCGAAAGTTATCTATTTTGATGGTTTTCTAAACTAGGGTTTTGCTTAGTGACGTGTAGTGCAATTTCAACATGATATGCTAAGGTTTTGAAAAATGTGCCAAGTGAGTGCATGGGCATCACATTCATATTTTGATTTCCAAAACACACTTGTAGGAGGCAACAGAACTCAATTCCATTGCTCGTTTTGGTTTTTATGCCCCTGGTTGAAATTTGTTTGGTGTCCCTGAATGGCCTTAGGAAGCGATATGGGACTCGCCCTAACTCAAAAACTGTGGATCCAATGGAAAAAACCAACTATTTTGTTGGATTCATAACATTCGAGTATTGTTAGGGACACCCCTGTCAGGTGGCTTCTTGGACCAAAAGTTTTCTATTTTGACGGTTTTCTAAACTAGGGTTTTGTTAAGTGATGTGCAGTACAATTTCTGCACGATAGGATAATATTTTGGAATATGTGGGTAGCGAGTGTGTGGGAATCGCAGTAATATTTTCCTTTCCAAAACACACATTCATGAGGCAACGGAAATCAATTTGGTTGCTCAGTTTGGTTTTTATGCCCCCGGTTGAAATTTGCCTAGTGTTCCTGTATGACCTTGGGAAGCGAGATGAAACTTGCCATAACTCAAAAACCATGGCTCCGATGGACAAACTGTCAGTTATGTTGGATTCATGACATCTGAGTACCTCTAGGGATACCCTTGTTCGGTGGATTCATAGACCAAATGTTGTCTATTTTGATGGTTTTCTAAACTAGGGTTTTGTTGAGTGACGTGCAGTGCAATTTCTGCACGATAGGATAAGATTTTGAAAAATGTGACGAGCGAGTGCACGGGCATCATATTCATCTCGCCCTTACCCAAACACACTTGCAGGAGGAAATTTTGTTCGTCGTTTTTGTTTTTAGTCTCCAGGTTGAAATTTTCCCCGTGTCCCTTAATGGCTTTGGGAAGTAAGATTAAACTCACCATAACTCGAAAATTGAGAATCAAATGGATAAACCGTCAATTCCATTGTATTCGTGACATCTGAATACCACTAGAGACACCCCTTCCCATTGGATCCATGGACCAAAATTTGTTTGTTTTAATGGATATCTAAACTAGGGACTTACAAGTCAATTGGCATGGTCGATATTAACTAGTTTGTCATCATCCTTTACCAATTCTAGAAGGGGACCTATCATACTTAGGGTGCTAAATAATGAATAATAATAATTTTTTTTTCTTTTTAAGTGAATACTATGTACATAATAAGTTTGTATGTTTTTTTAAGTGAATACTATGTACATAATAAGTTTTATGTCTTTTTTAGCGGATTCTATGCACATGTTATAGAGTAATCAATGTTGCATAAATGGTATAGGTATTAATGGATTTGAAGTAGCACAATAATAAATGTATGGGTGGTGTAACTGTAGACATTGTTGGATCTAAATGCTTCCATGATGCATGGGTGAAATAGACACTGTCGGATTTGAATGCCAATTCATTGGAATTGAATGCTTTAAGTAATAAATGATGCAAGGGTGGCATAGCTAGTGAATTGACTTCCCATCAAATGAATCCTAAATGGAATAAATTGATATGTTTATTATTCTCTTATAAGGAAAGAATATAGAGACATGGAAAGAAAAATGAGATTATGTTACTGGGTGAGTGAATGTACAATCACGAAAAGATTGGAGTGCTTAGCTACAAAAGTATGCATTATCCAAGAATAGCATTCTCTGTGTATGTTTGACATTCTAGTTAAATCAATTTCTTAGAAATAAGTAATGCACATAATTGTATGACCATTTTCTTCATGAAATTCTTGGCTAAAACATTTTTTTCATGACAATGTTGATACCCAACTCTGTAAATCCCAATGCATCATGGTATTGGAGAGAATAAGGTGGAGAGTGGTAGAAGGATAAAGCCAACTTTGTAAATGTATGGCTCTCTAAATTTCATTCAGTGATATGAATATTGGTTCGAAGTCTATAAGTCCCACATTATCAAATAGTTTTAGTAACGAATTCAAACAATGGTCATCCCTTGGTATGGATACCCATTTCTCTAAGGCGTTAGAATTAGATTAAGGTCCCCACCAAGGATGAGTGTAGGTGATTACATTCCCACTTTCCTAGATCTCTTTCCCAAAATTATCAGTGATTATGTGTCCAACATATCACCATTGGAGTTGAACTTGATGAGCCCAAATTATAGGTATCCTATAGCCCTTTTTGCCACAGTAAAGCGCAAGATATGATGAAGGAAATACACCTATTTTGTAGGGAAATGTATTTACTTTGACTATTTAATAAGGATGTTTAGAGATTATTCTTTTTATGTTAAAAGCATTTTTTTTACGTGCTAACCCTGGAATGAGAAGGCATAAACAGGGCGTGAAGGTCTTGAGGTATAAACGAGAGTCAAAGCTCGAGACCGCATATAACAAAGGGAATCAATGCTCATATCTCCCTAAGTTCTAGAGAATCCATGATTGAGAGGATTTGAATTTATGATCATAGACTAGGTTAGAATTAGAGACATATATATATGGACCTCTTGGGTAGCGAGGGGGTCCTGTTGCTATTTTTGTAGAATCAATCGTTTATGCATTTTTGTACTGCGAAGATAGATTGTGTTAAAGACTTTTCCTGAACCATGAAGTTACTATTTTAATAAGAAGACTGATGTTACTTTCAAGCCTGCGTTTATAAGTTTTCCATACTCCCGAGTATGGGTTGGGGAGGGCCCCTCCAACATGTAAGTCAGGAGTTTTACTCTGTTTTCGGGTATTTTCCATATGTGTTGTGCATTGATTTAATCCCTATCGTATCTGAAAGTATTTTGATGGAATTTGAATAACATGGTTTTATTTCAGTATTAAAGTGATCATTTTGATTCAGCATAATACCTGTAGTTGGTTACAGTGCATTCCATAGTTTGGTAAAACTCTTTCCGTAGTCTTGTCGCTGCATTTTGCACAAGCATATTTTGACATATGTTTTCATGCATTCTTATATTAGTTCTAAAACAATGATTCAGATCTAGGAGCTCATGCATATTTCCCCTATCGAAGTTAGATCATAGAGGTTAATTACTTTCAGTTCTTTGGTTTAATTAATGATCATCACTTTGAGTGTTTAATCCGAATAGATAGGATTGGTTACTTCTCAGCATTGGATATTTACGTTCTGGATTTGGTTTTCAGTATTTAAGTTTTTAGATTAGACTTTTAATATTCAGCACTTGATTTCTTAGATTAAAATCCTAGCTTTCAGCATTTTATTTCTAGACTAAGTTTATCAAGCTTTCAACATTTCAATTCTTAGTATAGATTTACAGTTTTAGGCATTTAAACTTCTTAGCATAGGAATTTTTCATTCATAGATTCACAATCTTTTTAGCTCACTTTCTTCTTTGATTAGAGAAACCTTTAATATATATACCAACACCCCAAACACGATGAAGACTATCCTATAGAGCACATATAGTGCTAGCACCTCTAAAGTTTGTATCTCCCCTGGTCGATAATTAAAGTATGCTCCTGGTATGGCTTCCCTAATTAGGCATCCATTCCTGGAGATCACCACTTTTTGGCGTCGTTTCCAGGGAGGTGCCTAATCTTTAGGAGACATATTTGAAAAAAAAAAAACATAAAAACAACCAAAAACATAAAATTTTTACCATGAATGCCTAGATGACAGAGAGATAGATTTGGACGCTTCCTGCCTGCCCTATGAGCAAAAATAGTTCTGATAACTCTCAATTTGAATTCCTTAACTCAGAGGAAGAAGCTGATTCTAGCTGCGACCCAAAGTTAGATAACTTCTTTTCTAGCTCTAGCTCAAGCACTACTATGGCAGAAGAAGATGAAGAACCTAGAGAACTGTTCACCTTTCCCATCAGTATACCTCTTGGAGATGCCAGGATGAAAATAGTCAACCCTAATAATCTGCCAAACTTCCATGGTTTGACTTCAGAAGACCCTGACACATTCCTGTTTGAGTTTGAGGTGGTTTGCAGATCCTTTGATTACACTACTAATGCACAAAAGCTGAGGCTTTTTCCTTCCACACTGAAAGATCTATCACTTAGGTGATTCATGAGCCTTGAAGGAAACAGTATCTTCAGCTGGGACCAAATGAAGCAAGCATTTCTAGAAAAATATAGGGACTACTGCAAAGCAAAGGATATAGTAGATGAAATATTTAGGATGCAACAAGGAGAAAGAGAATCATTAGAAGATTATGCCCAAAGATTTCAACTCAGCTACAAATGAGCTAGTCACTACACCTTAGATCCTGAATCACTAAAACTTGTCCTTCTTAGAGGTATAAAAGAAGAAAATTTTGAAGTATTAAACCTTCTGGGGATGGAGATATATTCTAGAATACTTATGACCAAATCCTACAAATCTTCAAAAACTACTCTAGATCTAGGAAAAGTAAAAGTGGAACATGGGATTCACACCCATTTACTGGGGGATCAACATCTTCAAGACCAACCCTTACAAAATCTGATTTAGGGAACCTGTTAGATGACATGAAGACCGATATCCTACAATATCTGGCCATGCAACTTGATGCACTTCAAATCAAGAAGAAACAAGACGAAATAAACCAAGCCTTGGCAGTCTTTTGTCCACGCAGCAGAAAAAAAACATGAGAAGGGGCAGTGCACATTGAACACCATAGAAATATGTGGTCTCTCCACTAACGATCACTCCATTGATAAATGTCCTATGTTTCCCTCATGTAAAGCTGCTATTCAAGATCCCACAACTGAAGGTGCAATAGAACAGCTTTGTTTTGTGAATCAAAGGAGGAATAATTTTGCTAGGCCTTACCAACCCAACAACCAAACCTACTATAATCAGGAAAATAACCAGCAAAATTGGAATTCAGTACCATCCCTGTGGCCATCTCATCCAACTCCAAACCAGTGGAAGCAAAGCCAACCATATCAACAACCCTATTACCCACAATCTTACTCTCCATACCCCCCACCTTTTGATCATCCAACCACGAATTATGGAAATCAATATCCTTATTCATCAAATTGGAGGGCTCTGTTGCATCAACAACAACCACTCATCATGCCGCCACCACAAAACCAACCACCCCCCAGACCTCCACCAATTCCTTCCCAGCCAATTCCAAACCCTAACAACAACAGGCCAGGGCAGCAACAAGCCTACAATACTGAAATGATGCAGTTTCCCACTTACGTAGTGGATACCTTGGAATAAATGAGATTAATCTAAGGTTTGGGAAAACATTTCAAAATACACACACAGAGAATAATCAAGAAGATGAGGCTCACGAACAAACAACACAACCTCATATTCAGCATCTAGACGAGTCAAGCCCTCTGGAGGAAGAAATTCGACCATTCACACAAAATAGAAACCCTACATTCCCTGAAAAACTTGTACTAAGTACAAAAGAAGAGGAAAATGCAATTCTGAACGAATTGAAACACTTGAATATCCAAATTCCAATTTTACAGGACATCCGAGATGTGCCTATCTGCAACAAGTTTATTAAAGATTTTTTTTTGAAAAGACCTAGTAGAAGAAGATGTGACCCACCCACGATAAATGTAGTGGGCCAGTTACCAGATCTCATGTTGGGTATAATTGTTAACCCCAAATACCTTGATCCAGGCAGCCCAGTAGTCAACATGGCCATCAATAACAGACATATATATAGAAGCTTAATTGATTTAGGAGTTGCTATTAATGTGATGACCAAGGGCACTATGATACACCTAGGACTCCAATCAATGGTCAGACCTACAACTAGCGCGCTACAGCTAGCCGACACATCTACAGTAAGAACTGAAGGGATACTCGAAGACATAATTATCAACATAGAATCCTGGGAATACCCAGCTGATTTCATAGTCATCGAAGTAAAGAGTAAACTTAGTGGATACCCAATAATACTAGGGAGACCCAGGCTGGAAACTGCAGATGCTTACATAGGATGCAGATCAAGAAATATGACAATCACCAGTGGCCAAGCAAGGAAGAAAATCATGATTTATCCCCTAGCAAGGAAGTCTTCAGACCTAGAATATCAGAACTGGACAGATGATTATGATAACACATCCAAACAAAACATACGACCTGTCCTTACAATTGAAGTTGCCTTACCACTAAAGGCCATTGATGAAGATAGTCATTTAGATAGGTTTATACAAAATGATTCTTCTAATCATAATATGTTTGAAGATTTTCTTGGCACAGGTCAGCAACAAAGAGAGGAAACATTAAACCACAATCCTGACAAAATGTGGGTAGAGGTACTCACACTTGAACAGCATCCAATTCAAATAAAAATAGTTGAGATAATTCCTAGCAAAATAGCTAATATTAACTCCAATCTGGAGCCAAGACAAGAACAACAATTACTGAAGCTATTGTCAGACAACAAAAAAGCCTTTGCATGGACATACACTGACATGAAGGGTATCCACCCAAACATCTGTAAGCACTATATCTATATAAAGGAAGGTGTTGTTCCTATCAGGAAACCACAGAGAAGAATGAACCTATCATTAAAGGACATAGTTAAGCTAGAATTACAAAAGTTGTTATATGCAAGGTTCATATACCCAATCTCAGATAGTGAGTTGGTATCACCACTGGTCATAGTTTCTAAAGAAGGAGGGAAGTGGAGGAGTTGTGTGGACTACAGAGAGCTCAATAAAGAAACCAAGAAATCACTTCCCTCTCCCATTTATCAACCAAGTACTGGACATATTAGCTGGGAAAAAAAATTTCTCATTATTGGATGGGTTCAGTGGGTACAACCAAATCCTCATTCACCCAGCTGATCAGGACAAAACAACATTCACATGCACATGGGGAACTTATGCATAAAGAGTGCTTCCCTTTGGGCTATGTAATGCCCCAGCAACGTTTCAGAGGGAAATCCTAAGTATCTTCTCTGATTTTATTAATGAAATAATGGAGGTCTACATGGATGACTTCACACCCTATGGCCAGAATTTCGACCAAGCACTGAAACATCTAGAATTGGTTTTGAAAAAATGTATTAAGATGAGCTTATGCCTCAGCAATGATAAATGCAGAATGCTCATGGAAGAAGGCATCGTGCTTAGACACCATATTTCACAGAGAGGAATTGAGGTCGATCAGGAAAAAATTACAGTCATCAGAACACTACCACCACTTGTGAAGCAGAGAGATGTGAGAAGTTTTCTTGGACAAGAAGATTCATTGAGAGTTATAGAAAAATTGTTGCACCAACGTTTGCTCTACTCACAAAAGACACATAATTCATATGGTCAAAACATTGTATGTTATCATTTGACAAACTCAAAGAGAAAACAATTACAACCCCAGTAATTCAAGGACCAGATTGGGCACTTCCATTCCACATCCACTCAGATGCATCAGATAAGGCCATTGGATCTTTCCTTGGACAAGAAAGAGAGAAGAAGCCCTATGTTATATATTATATCAGTAAAAATTTGGCAGGAGCATAATTAAATTATACTGTCATAGAGAAGGAGTTTTTGGCTGTCATACATGCCATTAAAAAAATTCAGGCACTACATAACTAGATACCAAGTTTTTGTCCATACAGACCATTCAGCAATAAGGTATCTCATGAACAAACCTAATACAAGTGCTCGAATCATTAGATGGCTACTCCTCCTGCAAGAGTTTGACATCACAATTTTGGATAAGCTAGGAAAACACAATGTAGTGGCTGATTTTCTATCTAGGCTCACCCATAGACAAGACAATGAAGTGGTAAATGACATTTTTCTTAATCAGCATCTTTTTGCAATCTCCACAAGAAGCCCATAGTTTGCTGACATAGAAAACTGTTTAGTGTCTGGGAATTTTCCAACACATTACAGCTACAAAGAGAAGAATAAATTCATAAGACAAAGTGCCACTTACACATGGATAGAGGTAATGCTCTTCAAAAAAGGGCCAGATCAAATATTAAGAAGATGCATTAGAAAAGATGAAGTGCATGACATAATGCATGCCACTCACAATGAGCCATGTGGAGGACACTATGCCGCAAAAAGGACAACCTATAAAATTTTGCAAACGGGATACTATTGGCCAACACTCCACAAGGATGCCTATGAATATGTTTCACACTGTGATGACTGCCAACGAATGGGGAAGCCTACACAAAGAGAAGAAATGCCTCTCAATCCACAAATCTCCTTAGAATCATTCGAGAAATGGGGATTTGATTTCGTTGGTCCAATCAACCCACAATCAAATCAGAAAAGCTACATTTTTATATGCACTGACTACCTTACAAAGTGGACTGAGGTAGTAGCACTTGCTACAGCAAATGAAACCAATGTGGCAAAAATTTTCACTGAGCAAATCTTCCACTGGTTTGGAGTCTCAAGAGAGCTAGTTTCTGATCAAGGCCCACAGTTTACATCAAATCTAATAGAAGACTTACTTCGAAAAAACAATGTTAAGCACAGACAGTCCTCCTCCTATCACCCTCAAGCTAATGGTCAAGCTGAGGTAACCAATAGAGAGTTAGAAAGGATTTTGACAAAGACAGTGCAACTCCACAAAAGAGATTGGGGACAAAGATTAAGTGAAGCAGTTTGGTTTTATAATACCACATGGAAAACAACAACAGGCTTCACCCCATATGAGCTAGTTTATGGAAAGAAAGTTATGCTGTCCATTGATTTTGAAATAAAGACATTAAGAATTGCAGCACAGTTAAATATGGAACTTTTAAACATCCAACAGGAACGCATGCTACAATTAAATCAACTGGATGAGTAATTCCAGCAAGCACTTGGCCATACTGAAATCAACCAGCATCAAAGGAAGAAGTGGCATGACACACACATAAAGCAGAAAAAGTTCAAGGAAGGTGACTGGACACTACTCTATGACTCTAGGTTTCACACTTTCAAGGGAAAACTAAAAACTAGATGGCTCGGACCCTACATCATTGAAAAGATCTATGACAATGGAGCTATCAAAATTACAACGATAGATGAAGAAAAATTCCCCATGTTGGTGAATGGACACAGATTAAAAATATACAAGACACCACAGTCCAAAGAAGAATTCACAGACATACTCTACCAGCAAAGTCTAATGCTGATAGAGAGCATCAAATGTAGCTGATTTGCAATTACTAAAAAAAATGAAAAAAATGAAAAAAATGAAAATAAAATGAAAATAAAAAGAAAATAAAAAATGAACAGAACAAAAAATGAAACAAGAGAAAAATGAAAAAATAAAAGAAGGAAAAAATAAAAGAAAATGAAAAAGAGCAAAATGAATTGAAAATGAAAAATCGAAAAATGATTCACTCAAGGTTATCACAAGTGAATTGCAGGAAATCATACATCCCCATGAAGAACCAACACGCATATTACAAGTAGATCAAATCAAGCAAGCCAGGTAGCAATATTCAAGTGAGCCAACCATCTGTTCAAGCAAGCCAGAAATCTAATCAAGTGAGCCAGAAAATAAACAAGCACTACAAAAATCAAGCAAGCTAGCTATCTGTTCAAGTGAGCCAGAAATCTAATCAAGTAAGCTAGAAAATAATCAAATCAAGCGAGCCAACCATGTATTCAAGTGACCCAGAAAAAAATCATGCACCTATCAAGTCAGCAGATTCAGGAAATATTTTGAATTTAGTACTGAGCATAAGAGAAAAGTCAAATCAAAATTTGACACAAAAATCAAAGCATGCAGATACAACATTTTCAAAAGAACCGGCTGAATGAATGCAAACACATGTAACTATTGACATGCCTAAAATAACTACAAACAATGTGGAAATCTACTATAGAATATAGCGCCCATGAAATCAATCCACGTCATGCACTCAAGTACGCTAAGCATAACCAAGTAATCCCTGAAACTCTTTGTTTTATTTTCAAGGTCAAATCATCATCCCACAAAATGGTTATTTCTGAAGCTAAGGACAACTTTTATGTTAAATCGGAGGCAAGGTTCACATTACCTCACAAAATAATGATTACCCAACTTCGGCATGTCAGAATAACAATCTCTGCATCCAACCACCATATTTCCCAATGATCAGAGCAGAAGTGCAATGCACATGTTATCTCCCAAATTGACCACCGTCTTTTTGGGTGATAGAATGGGTAAAATTTTTACTTCTGTGAGTCTTAGGCTTCAAAATTCAAATTTTCAGCTTTCGGCAATCAGCTAAGTCTGTGGAAGTTTACTTAACTGCCGAAACAGGCCAGTTTCAGCAGCTAATATGGTTTGTCAGAATGACTTTAGCTGCCGAAAACATATCCATGTGCAAAAATCAAAGATTGCTTCGTACTCATCAAATCATCAAACGAGCCTGTTGTAACTGCCGAAAGGAAAGATTGATGGTGCATTGCTTGCTCATTATTATAGTGGATTGAGAAATTGCTGCTGAAACATTTTGATATTCTCGGACTGTTATGGAATTTGACTGTGAGGAGCACACAAATTAGGAAGGCAGAACTGAAGTTTGATAAAGTCAGGGCGATTTCTGAAAGTGGGAAGCATATATGGTCGATATTCCAGCATTTTCTTGTGTATCAGCTCAATTAGGATCTCTTCTTCGGCCAGGTGGTGGAAAGCTAGCAAGGAACCGTTTCAGAGGTGTTTTCATCAGAGCAGTTATCCGTTTCAATCGGGAAGAGTCAGCATTCAATCCTAAATCACGAGATTTCAGTATGAGGTTTCTCAAAGCTTCTGTTACAGAGGAATTTTTCTGCTGAATTCGCGTGATGTTGCAGGGCAATTTCGACGGCCTTATAGAGCTCTAAATTCAAATATAAAAGCACCAATGGATAGCTTATGTTCTGTAGATCAAAATCGACTATTTAAACATGCAAAACGGACATCGGACGGCTGAGAAAATCGATTTTTGCCAAAGGCAGTTTTTTGGAAATCTACAGGCTTTCGGCAGCTTAGGCGGGCCACCACATCGCTCATTAGCTGCCGAAAAGGCCAGCTTTCGGCAGCTAACACGTGAAACAGGCAGCAGGCTTAGCTGCCGAAAGCCTGTTTTCACAGATTCTCTCAAATTTCACCCAGATCGCGGATTTATTAGCTGAAATGGCGAAAGGCCAGTCAAAAGAGATGGATTATGAATTATCTTATCAATATCTTGAGGCTTTTGAGCGAGATCTAAGTCAGGGGGGCGTTTTAGCTGATTTTAAGCATCTTTTTGAGGAAACAGCTCTAAGTTCAAGTGCCACGTCAGCTAGGTCGAATCTGCATGTGCCAAACTCAGCCCCACCGAGCCTTGGGATGCCAGCTTCTCTTCACCAACCACCGAGCTATGAAAGGAGATCCACATCTCATCTTTTCCATGATTTTAGGGATCATTCCCTATCTTTCTGCATTTACTGTTTTAGTTAATTAAAACAGATCCATTCTTTTAGGATCTGAGAATTGTTTTGTAAAGGCTATAAAGCCTGAAAACTGAGACTGAAAAGGGGTTCGATTTTGGATGGAATAATTGGCTACTGTATTCGGTTTTCCTATGCTAATATAGATCACAGGTTTCCTTCAGTTTCGATATCAGTTTTCATTTTCTCTTTCACTGTATCAGTGTTGTCTAGCTTTGAATGTGAATGTTCTCTTTACATTGTTTAGCTCACAGCTTGATTCCAGTTCCTTGAATGTCTCTCGAGCCATACTTTGTATTGGTTTGGTTACATGTTTTCTTCATCCACCTTTGATGTTATATGCTGATCAATCGATTCTTGAGGGCACTGTTTTATCTGTTTACATGCTGAATGTCTGAATACTGTACTCTGATTTAGTCATCCCATTGATCCACCTTTTTTCAAAAGACACAAAAAATCATTGAATTCTTAAGTTACCAGGCATACCTAGCTTATAACCCTAGGTAGTTTCCTGGAGTGATAACAAATTGGCGCCGTTGCCGGGGAGCGAGGTGAGAAGCTGATCTTCCTGGGAGACGACATAGATCTACTCTTTGATGATAGACAAGGGGTAGACACTTATTAGTTATAATCATATATCTGGCGACTCCATGAAGGATGAACTCAGTGGCGACTCCATTGTTCAGAATTCTGTTGGTGATTCCACTGGTATGAAATGGAAAAGATCTTAGCTAAGAGGTATGCTTTTTGTGATTTTTCAGATATATCTGGTTTTCCGCATCCAGTGCCAACTATAAATGAATGGGATAATTATCTTCCCAGATTCAGAGGAAGTAAGTATGATCATCCCGGTGAGCACTTATTCAATTTTCATCAATGCATGCTTGAACATGGCTTTGTTCACGAAGATGTCTTGATCAAGCTGTTCAAATTTTCTTTAGAAGGAAATGCTCGTAAATGGTGTCAATCCCTTCCTGCTGTTAGTATTCATTCTCTGAAGGATTTCCATGTGGCTTTCAATTCATATTACGAGAAGATTTATTCAGCTGATCTTCTTTTTCCTGAGTGTTGTCATGAAGAGGAGATTGTTCCCGTTGAAAATTTGAAAAGTGAAGAGGACAGCTTACAATTTCCAGATTTGCAGGGGCTGTCTGATCTTCAGCTAGAACAGGTGAACCATGATCTCGAATATATTGATGCAGCTGACAGTTTCAGATTTGCAGAGGTTGATGAGAGCAGCCTACAAAGTCTGGATTTGCAAGGACTGTCCAATCTTCATCTAAAACATGAGAATCATGACCAAAAATGGGTTGTTACTGTCCATGAGTCTCTTGATCCTAATAACAAAGAAGATCCGGATCCTAGGGTTGAATCTGCAACATATATTATGAGCAGCACATATTTTTCAGACTTGCAGAAAAAGGTAGATCACAGCACGTATGAAGAGAGTAAGGAGGACAGCCAGCCACATCATTTTCATTTACAGTCAGAACAGAAGCTTGAAGAGGTATTCCATTACTATTTTATTGATCCTATTGCCGATTTTCTGGAATCATTTAGCAGTATAAAGATCAAGATATTCTTATCAGATGAAAGCTGTTTCTATCATTTTTCCAGAACACATCTCTGTTGGCTACGTATTCTTTCATTTTTGGGATCAAGATTAAGAATTCTGTCAGCAAATAAATTTCTTACATGGCTGTGTTGGAAGTGTTCTTTTACTTGATGATCTACCTCTACTGGTTAGTGTAGGGGTAGGTAGATGAATAAGCTCTTCCTATGAGCACGTAGATCATTTTTCATTTGTTATTGAATAAGCAGAACAGGCTGCATGGAAGATACAGGTTGCAGAGGGACCAGCGCTGATGGCTCAATGACTCCATGCCCAATGCTAAAGGCTACTGGAACTACTTGGTTCTGGGATTCTTCGGAACCTCACTGGGAGGATTCCATCCCCGAGTAGGAGCCAGATGTTATCTCCCAAATTGACCACCGTCTTTTTGGGTGATAGAATGGGTAAAATTTTTACTTCTGTGAGTCTTAGGCTTCAAAATTCAAATTTTCAGCTTTCGGCAATCAGCTAAGTCTGTGGAAGTTTACTTAACTGCCGAAACAGGCCAGTTTCAGCAGCTAATATGGTTTGTCAGAATGACTTTAGCTGCCGAAAACATATCCATGTGCAAAAATCAAAGATTGCTTCGTACTCATCAAATCATCAAACGAGCCTGTTGTAACTGCCGAAAGGAAAGATTGATGGTGCATTGCTTGCTCATTATTATAGTGGATTGAGAAATTGCTGCTGAAACATTTTGATATTCTCGGACTGTTATGGAATTTGACTGTGAGGAGCACACAAATTAGGAAGGCAGAACTGAAGTTTGATAAAGTCAGGGCGATTTCTGAAAGTGGGAAGCATATATGGTCGATATTCCAGCATTTTCTTGTGTATCAGCTCAGTTAGGATCTCTTCTTCGGCCAGGTGGTGGAAAGCTAGCAAGGAACCATTTCAGAGGTGTTTTCATCAGAGCAGTTATCCGTTTCAATCGGGAAGAGTCAGCATTCAATCCTAAATCACGAGATTTCAGTATGAGGTTTCTCAAAGCTTCTGTTACAGAGGAATTTTTCTGCTGAATTCGCATGATGTTGCGGGGCAATTTCGATGGCCTTCTAGAGCTCTAAATTCAAATATAAAAGCACCAATGGATAGCTTATGTTCTGTAGATCAAAATCGACTATTTAAACATGCAAAACGGACATCGGACGGCTGAGAAAATCGATTTTTGCCAAAGGCAGTTTTTTGGAAATCTACAGGCTTTCGGCAGCTTAGGCGGGCCACCACAGCGCTCATTAGCTGCCGAAAAGGCCAGCTTTCGGTAGCTAACACGTGAAACAGGCAGCAGGCTTAGCTGCCGAAAGCCTGTTTTCACAGATTCTCTCAAATTTCGCCCAGATCGCGGATTTATTAGCTGAAATGGCGAAAGGCCAGTCAAAAGAGATGGATTATGAATTATCTTATCAATATCTTGAGGCTTTTGAGCGAGATCTAAGTCAGGGGGGCGTTTTAGCTGATTTTAAGCATCTTTTTGAGGAAACAGCTCTAAGTTCAAGTGCCACTTCAGCTAGGTCGAATCTGCATGTGCCAAACTCAGCCCCACCGAGCCTTGGGATGCCAGCTTCTCTTCACCAACCACCGAGCTATGAAAGGAGATCCACATCTCATCTTTTCCATGATTTTAGGGATCATTCCCTATCTTTCTGCATTTACTGTTTTAGTTAATTAAAACAGATCCATTCTTTTAGGATCTGAGAATTGTTTTGTAAAGGCTATAAAGCCTGAAAACTGAGACTGAAAAGGGGTTCGATTTTGGATGGAATAATTGGCTACTGTATTCGGTTTTCCTATGCTAATATAGATCACAGGTTTCCTTCAGTTTCGATATCAGTTTTCATTTTCTCTTTCACTGTATCAGTGTTGTCTAGCTTTGAATGTGAATGTTCTCTTTACATTGTTTAGCTCACAGCTTGATTCCAGTTCCTTGAATGTCTCTCGAGCCATACTTTGTATTGGTTTGGTTACATGTTTTCTTCATCCACCTTTGATGTTATATGCTGATCAATCGATTCTTGAGGGCACTGTTTTATCTGTTTACATGCTGAATGTCTGAATACTGTACTCTGATTTAGTCATCCCATTGATCCACCTTTTTTCAAAAGACACAAAAAATCATTGAATTCTTAAGTTACCAGGCATACCTAGCTTATAACCCTAGGTAGTTTCCTGGAGTGATAACAGCACAATTATGGAAAGAAATACAGGGCTCAATAATGGAAAGGAATGTGTAAGGTGGAAATACAATTTGAAATGATCGAGAGAGGTGTGTGAGAACAGCTAAATAAGGCGGCATAGTCTACAAAAAAGACCCGGTTTTGCAATACGAGCTCTCCAGAAGAAGGAAAACTGAAAGTTCATGTCGTCACTCAGCCATTAAGCTTCCTTCGAACCTGTGAATCAATCTCAGCCAGTTGAGGTAAGTCAGCCACACTCAAAGTTTTTTGTTTTGTTGATTATAGTAGAAAATTCAAGATGACAAAGGGGTTCAAAAAGAGTGAACCAGAGGATCACAAAGCCATTTATGAAAACCCAAGGGTTTTATCAATCCTCCGTAATGCGGGTTGGATTCCCTTCATCTCAGGGCTGAGAGGGTCTAATACAGAGGTGGCTTTAGAATTCGCAAGAAACTTAAAGCACATCAAAGATGAGCAGTTCGTCACCCGGGTTAGGGGACCTCGTATCAGACTGGATGATGAGACAATTGCAAAATAAATAGGGCTACCCATGGGTCTACACTGGGCCAGGGAAGAAAGGGAAGCCAACCAGAGTGCAAAGGCAGCTTTCTTCGGACCTGGAGAAGTTTATGAAGAAGACAAAAATGAAGTCAAGAGGGTCACTATGCCAGCACCTTGGGACGAAGTAGCTACTGTCATTCAGAAATATGTAACGTGTACAAGGAGGCTGAGCTATGTCCCTCTCTTCCACTTCTAAATTCTGGATCTTTTGAG
Organism: Larix kaempferi; assembly: GCA_027924585.1. Lineage (NCBI taxonomy): Eukaryota > Viridiplantae > Streptophyta > Pinopsida > Pinales > Pinaceae > Larix > Larix kaempferi. The sequence goes on from BSBM01000727.1 coordinate 6,887,907, forward strand.
GCACAAGATCCATATCACACCAAATAACAACATCAGCATTCCTTATTATCTTCTCCTGTCTCTGGGGGAAATGAGCAAAAAAGTAGTTGAAGGAAAAGAAGATGCGTTATCCCACCATGGGCTAATCAAATTGATAATTCAGGAAGCGTTAACAGTACAGGTTCCACACTATTTTTTTTTACCCAAAATCCGACGGAAAAAAAGTCGAATTTGCTACAACCTATGGTCGCCTATCCGACAATTTCAATCTTTTTCTACCATCGGTGGGATATCGGCTAAAATCCGACATAGTTGAAGACATCGGATATTCGAATACCCAACCTCGTCGGTTAACCAACTTCCTCCAGCTTCACAGGTAGTCGGATAAGTGACAGCATTAACTTCCACTATTGGTCGGATATCATCCTTTTGCCATCGATTATTCGTCGGTTCAGTCGTCGGTTAAGCGACGTGTATGCCATACAAAAAAAGGCGGATCCGACGTTCCGAGCTGTCGGAAGTATGGCACAAGCATCGGATATTACCCTACGATCATCTGATAGGTCGTCGATTAAGCAACATGGATGCCATACAACAAAAAAAGTGAATCCGACGTCTCGAGTTGTCGGAAGTACTGCAAAACCATCGGATATTACCCTGCAGTCGTTGGGATTAGGTTGTCGGTTAAGCGACTACCCAATACATTTTTTTTTTTAAATAACATTTTTGAAATAAAACTTTTCATATTGAATACATGTTCTCTAATCCCTATGCTTATGTAACATTGTGGCATATTCGTCACAAAGATATGTTTGGTATTGTGCTTCAATTGTGTCAAGCTACTCTTACCTAACTTCTCTAATTTGGTATACTGAGGAGTTTGTATATTCATGTATGAGATCATATTCTTTGAATAAGGCTCATTAGATAGTTAATGGGTAGTTACTTAATGTAAAAGGCTCATTTTTATTAAATAAGAACAAGTAGGTGGTTGGTAGTCATTAATTTTGAGATTGCATGTAGTTAGGGTTTTGGTAGTTATTAAGAAACTATTTATAGCGCTAGAAGAATGTATATTGTTTTGTCAAAGATTGGTATTGTATTGAAGCTTTGCTCAAATGAGTTCATCCTCTCGAAGAGGCCCATGAACATTACTCTCTCTTTTTGAATTTATTAATACAAGTGTTATATTTTGCAAGTTTAATCTCTTTCTTGCATTTTCTTTTGTTCACTTATATTTATTTGAGGTTAAGCTGGATATTGATTCCAAGGAAATTAAAGAGAAGGTTAAGGATATTGATTCCAGTGCATCATTTACTCAACCTTTGAAGTTATGGAAACTCGAAATTGGTTATGAGGAGCAACCAAAAATCACAACAAGCTCCAAGAAATTGTCAAAATTTAAACGACACGCGAGTGGGTTGTAGAAAGCCAGCATCGTATCCATTCATTGAGCTCCTCTTTGTTTCAAGAATAATTTCATATTCTCTACTGAACAGGGCCAACCACATGAAGGTGGAAGCTCTTCTGGCCCCTCCCCCCCCTCACATCACTCTCAATTCCCCATACCCAATGCATGCACTCAAAAAAAACAAATACGTGCAAATTCATCCATATTTCAGCATGAACTTTCATCCATTATTCATTCAATAAATGCTAACATTCACTAAACCATCGTTTCAGTCGATCAACACATTCATTCAATAAAAGATAACATTCAATACACCATTCATTAATCATTCAGTCAACACATTCATTCAATAAAAGTTGAAATTCAATGAAGGTAACAGTTTACTACACTGAATCATTAAAACATTAGAAAATTCATTAAACCATTCATTCATTAATTAGGCCAAAAATCATGGACGATATATTGTTATCAAAAATATTTAGACGAGATTTGAACTTGCGACCTATGTCTAGTCCCAAGGATACCACCTTCAAGCTTGACCTTATCAATCAATTCCCATCTCCATTTCCTCTCATACGATGTCCCAAAACCATTTCTCTCGACACCCACTCTTCATTTATTCTGCATGCATTTCACTATGCAACCGTCTCAAATTCCCATTGCTTTTTCCATCAATTAGTTTATCAATTCAGTATGACCCACGTCCGCCGTCCAATGAGTGTTTCTGCGGTCTTCAGTTTCATCCTGGCAAGGGTTGACGATTCATGGTATTACGTTTCCCTTCGGCTGCAAATGACAAACTCATAGTTCACTATTAAGGTTTGTCTGACAAAGCTGACGGTCAGAGAAATCTTGATAGTGAACTATGAGTTTGCCATATTGCAGCTTAAGGGAAACGTAAATATAGAATGAATCGTCACCGTTGTCAGGATGGAACTCAAGACCACGGAAACACTCCTCAGACAGTGGGCGTGGGTCATACTGAATTGATAAACTAATAGAGGGAAAATGCAACGAGAATCTGAGACGATTGCATAGTGAAATGCATACAGAATGAATCAAGGTTGAATGTGGTAGCCCGCCATCTCCCATTGTGAAATGCATGTAGAATGAATCAAGCTTGAAGGTGGTATCCCTTGCCAACTGCACTTCAAGCTTGAAGGTGGTAGCCTTGGGACTAGACATAGGTCGCAGGTTCGAATCTCCTCAGTTCAATTCGTGCCCTATTATTTTTTCGATGCAAACTATATGTTTTCTTTAATTTGTTGTTGACTTTAATTCCCTAGTGTAGAAGGAGCCATTATGGTCAAGTTTCATTCCTAAAAAAAAGATGAACATTGACAACAAGCAGCATGTCTCTAATTGTTGTCGATGTATGCTAGCTTAGTTGCAAATATCATGCTTCAGAAGAAGCCAGCCTTGAATGGTAAATATGCCAATTTGGAAGGGTTTAATGTGAGGTTAAGGATATTGATTCCAAGGAAATTAAAGAGAAGGTTAAGGATATTGATTCTAGTGCATCATTTACTCAACCTTTGATGTTGTGGAAACTAGAAATTGGTTATGAGGAGCAACCAAAAATCACAACAAGCTCTAAAAAATTGTCAAAATTTAGACAACACGCGAGTGGGTTGTAGAAAGCCAGCATCGTAGACATTCATTGCGCTCCTCTCTTTTTCAAGAATAATTTCATATTCTCTACTAAACAGGGCCAACCACGTGAAGGTCGAATCTCTTATGGCCCCTCCCCCCCCTCACATCACTCTCAATTCCCCATACCCAATGCTTGCACTTGAAAAAAACAAATATGTGCAAATTCATCCATATTTCATCATGAAATTTCATCCATATATGTGCAAATTCATCCATATTTCATCACGTGGAAACTCGAAATTGGTTATGAGGAGCAACCAAAAATCACAAGAAGCTCTAAGAAATTGACAAATTTTAGACGACACACGAGTGGGTTGTAGAAAGCTGGAATCGTAGCCATTCATTGAGCTCCTCTCTGTTTCGAAAATAATTTCATATTCTCTACTGAACAGGGCCAACCATGTGAAGGTGGAATCTCTTATGCCCCCCCCCCTCACATCACTCTCAATTCCCCATACCCAATGCATGTACTTGAAAAAAACAAATACGTGCAAATTCATCCATATTTCAGCATGAACTTTCATCCATTATTCATTCAATAAATGCTAACATTCACTAAACCATCGTTTCAGTCGATCAACACATTCATTCAATAAAAGATAACATTCAATACACCATTCATTAATCATTCAGTCAACACATTCATTCAATAAAAGTTGAAATTCAATGAAGGTAACAGTTTACTACACTGAATCATTAAAACATTAGAACATTCATTAAACCATTCATTCATTCATTAGACCAAAAATCGTGGACGATATATTGTTATAAAAAATATTTAGATGTCATTTATCCCGTCCTTCTTTTTATAAGTTTTTCTTCTCTTCAGTGGTACATAATCTATAAGAGGACCATCTACATCATCTGTGTTAAATTTTCAGAATTTACTTCAATCTGATCTAGGATCTTAACTGAGAGAACAAAATGTACAGCAAATCTACAGCATATCAATCATGGACACAATAATGCAAGCACACAAGAGACACAGAGTTTACTTGGGGAAAAACATAAAGGTGAAAAACCCTAATAACTTCCTCAGAGATAGATAGAGCAATGATACAACCAAAATACAAGAGATAGTCTTCTCCTAGCAGCAGAGCCGCCTCCTCCACAAGTGCACCACTCTCCAAAGTGTGAGTGAGAGAATAGAATGTGTAAAATGAGAGAGACACACTCTCTATTTATACACTAACTTGACTTGACCTTTACTCAACTAGGTCGGCCTCAACATAACCACTTAACATAATGCTGACTGGGCCAACCCCCACTAGGGTGGTCTAATAACCCTTTGACCCACATGGCCGACCCCCAATAGGGTGTTCTAATAACCCTTTGACCCACATGACTTATACAGCTCCGACCCCAACAAGGTGGTCTAATAACCCATCAACTATAAGTTACGACACTTACAATATAAATGACGACACTTCCGTATAGAGGAATAATAACATCTCTATAGGAATACAACCACTTCCGTATATAGGAATAATAACATCTCTATAGAAAAACAATATACATATATGTGAAATACATTCCGAAGTTACATATACATCAACACTCCCTCTTAACTAGGAAGGTATTTCTCGACACAGGTCTTCTAGCTCAAGTCATCTTCTTTGGATCATCGTCACTGGATAATCGTCATCGAGTCATCATCATCGTCACTGCTACTACTATTTCAATCAATCTCTGAATCTACTCGTCATAGGAAGTTCTATAGAGCTAGTCCTTTTTCATACTGGATGTAGGCCCACCACCTGCAGGTCTTCATCATCACTGGCCATACTGTGGAATCCTCAGGACTTATTACGTGTGTCACAAAACCTGGCAGTAGCATCCCAGGCTGTTACGAGCACACAGCTCTACCTGTTGGATCTCCCAAGAGCACATTACATGTGACCCATCACAAAACCTGGCTGAAGCATCCCAGGCTATTAAGAGCACACAGCTCTACCTGGCGGGTCTCCCAGGAACACATTACATGTGATCTCACCACAAAACCTGGCTGAAGCATCCCAAGTTGTTACGAGCACACAGCTCTACCTATCGGATCTCCCAGGAGCACATTACATGTGGTCCACCACAAAACCTGGTTGAAGCATCTGAGGCCTTTTTCATCCTGTCCAGATCTCCCAGGATAAAATTACATGTGGTCATGGCAAAACCTGGCTGAAGCATCTAAGGCCTTTTTCATCCTGTCCAGATCTCCCGGGATCAAATTGCATGCCATAGGACAAAACCTCACAAGATCCTCTCAGGATGTTACGGGTACACAACTCCGACCTGGAGATCTCCTAGGGCACAAATTACATGTCCTCCCAGAGAAATGTCTCGAAAGAGCATCCCAGGCTGTTATGGGTACACAACTCCGACCTATAGGATCTCCCAGACATGCTCATCTGCACAACCTGATCCATGGCCACAAAGTATCATCCTGATACTCACCATACATCATCCTGATGTACACATCATCATCCTGATCATCATCACTGCATCGTCCTGATGCATGTCATCTGGAGAAGCTCGTCATCCACAATCATCCTGATCATACAATGCATCCACCTTATGCATACCAAGTATCTACCTGATACATATCACCATACATAGTGTATCCACCTGATACATAGATACATGATCCACACAATGTATCCATCAACATACATCATCTACCTGATCATACCTGATATATATCAACATACATGATCTACCTGATCATACAATGTATCCACCTGATACATATACAGATACATGGTCCAAGCATCCAACATGATGCATATACAAAATACATACAAAATGATCCAACCGATCATATCCAGCATCCAACACGATGTGTACATACATATACATATAAATGATCCAACTGATCATATCCAACAGAAACTAGAACATCATCTTGATGCTCATCATCCAGTGCTTACATCCACAGCCATGTGAAGGATCCTCCTTCCAACATTCTTGGAGTGGCTTCAGCAAATGTGTCCATCACTTCTTCCTGAAGTGTCTTCGATTTGAAGAACACCAAGCCTCTCCCTGAAGTACTCGAACTTCACCCTGGCTAGTGGCTTCATCAACACATCTGCAATCTGCTTGTCCGTCGTAACATACAGGAGCTTCACAGCTCCTCTCTGCACCATATCCCTGATATAGTGATATTTGATCTCTATGTGTTTCAACCTGTCATGAAACACTGGGTTCTTAGATAGCTTCACACAACTCTGGCTATCGCAAAAGATACCAGTAGAATCCAATGGGAGATCAAATAACTTAGACAGTAGCTTCTGTAGCCATACTGCCTCACAACTAGTTGAACAGGCTGCAACATACTCTGCCTCAGCTGTACTCAGTGCTACACAAGACTGCTTCCTTCTAAACCAAGAGATCACACCTGATCGCATACTGAAGCAGCACCCAGATGTGCTCTTCCTATCTGCAGCACTGCCTGCCCAATCTGAATCAACATAACCCTGCAGGTTAAACTTTTGATACGCTTCATACTTGAGCCCATAATCCACTGTACCCTTCAGGTACCTCAGAACATGCTTTACAGCAACCTGGTGAACACTCCTCGGATCCATCAGGAACTAGCTCAATGTGTTCACCACAAAGCAAATATTTGGTCTTGTGTTCATCGGGTACATCAAGGACCCAATCATTTGACGATACATAGAGACATCAACCGGCTCAGATGAAGCATCACAAAGAAGCTTCAGATTCGATGCCATAGGTGTGGCCATGGCCTTGCAATCCATCATCCCGAATCTCTTCAGGATATCTACTGTGTACTTCCCTTGACTAAGGAAGATCCCATCTGCACTCTGCCACACCTCCATACCTAGGAAATAGTGCATCATTCCTAAGTCTTTCATATCGAACTCGGCAGCAAGCTTCCTCTTAGTATCTGCAATCAATCTGTCATCTCCTGTTACAAATACGTCATCCACATACAGGAGTAGAATCACAGGATTCCCTTCCTCAACCTTGTAGAGGTTGGAATCCGCTTTACTCTTGGTAAAGCCCAAATTGGATAGAAAGTTGTCTATCCTACCAATTTCTGCACACATATATGACTACACCATTCAAGAAAGCTGTCTTCAAATCCATCTGCTGTATCTTCTATTTCATCACTTTTATATTTCTCTATGCTGCCATCTGCAGCATGTTTGATCTGATAGTTCTGTTTGGAAGTCACAACAGACTTCCCTTAAGCTCTTGGGATCGTATCCCAAACATTGTTCTTCATGATCGACGGATCATGGCATTCTTCTCGTATCCTAGGAACTTCAATATCTTCAATAGATAATTTTGTTGCTTGAACAAATGTTGTAGTCCTTCTTTTGTAGGTGAAGTTAGACAGTCTTCCCTACAAAACAAGTTGAATTGTATGATTAGAAACATCTCATAATTTTCAGACAAATTCTTACACATAAAGAAATATGTCATACAGTCATGCAATTATCTTAGCCAATGCTTCAATACAACATTTATCCATGTTCCACAACTTTCTAGATGCCTTCCAGTCTCTACCAGAACATTGTCAAGAGTTTGCACTACTCCCAACATATCAGCAAAGAGGTTTCATTCTAGATAAGTAGCACTGGAATGTTGTACAGTGCCATAGGCCACTTATCCATCTCATGCATATTAGTAGTATACTGTTCATTAATGCAATCATTCTAATATGCACAATACATATCCTAAGTCTAGGAACATAAGCATATACATCATTGAACAATTTTATTTAAACAAACAAATATGCAAGAAATGATAATTAAAATACTTATCTTTGTTTGTTTGTTGGGTGGACTCCCTCCGAGTCTTTGCAACTCCATTCTGATGTGGATTGTGAGAAGTGGTCAACTCCCTCTGAATATCTGCACCTTTGCAGAAACTACTGAAGTGTACTCCTTTGCTTTCTTGCAGGAACAACTGGAGTGTTCTCCCTCTTAATCTTTGCTTCCTGGATTACCTTATATCCAAACCTTAATCACTATGCATGCTTATTAGTATCATCATTGTGTTATCCTTGAGGTATCATACATAATCACACATTTATTAGTATAATCTTAATACTATCAAAACACAATAGTCTTAAACATGTATAGTCATGATCATTCATAGATAATAAACATTAGTATTCAAGGTTTCAGGGAAGTCTTCTTTTACTCATGCATATTCTTATTTGATCATAGGACTTTTCTGATTAGTTAAATCATCAATGCATAAACCCATGATTACTCAAACCTATAACTTCATGATTCTTCTAGTTAGTCATATCATCAATTATGGTAAGAAACATAATATGCATACAACCATGACTATTCAAACCAATGACCCCATGAATAATCACTATCAAGAACACAACAGTATAAGATCCTAACTCAAGGTAGGATTCTAGCTTGATATAGGAAAACATACCTGGATTAGCATGCTATCTAGTTATGTCTAACATACCCACTTAATGTCTCCTGGTTCTCTTCAGTGACTTGTGCTAGTAACCTGCATGTCTCATAAGTTAACCATTGTAGAACCAAGTTATACATACCTCGAAGTAGATCTTCTATGTGATCCATGACAATGGATGAATCTTTGTCTTCATGTCACCATGATCATATGTTCTTGAAGTAGAACACGATTTGTCTTTCTTGGTGTACCTTTTATGTTAGTGAATAGCATAAACCTCATACAACATCACAATGCATTAGTACAATCATAAGTGTCAAAACCTTAATCAATGAATATCTTCTATTAAGGTAATATGACAAGTCTAGTAATTAATCAAGATCGTACTGTAATGATATGAAGACAAACATATCATAAACTTAACCATGAACAGAATTCGAAACATACCTGTAAGCCATACCTGTCAAGATTGTTTGTAATCTTCTTATGGAAGGCCTTAGCCTCATCTCCCTCTGAAACAGGAACTTCTTCACTTATGCAAGTGACCAATCCATCCTCTTCTAGGATTAACCCAATCCACTTGATTTGCAGGAACTGGATCTGGAGCTGATTGTTTCTGGTGTAACTCCCAACTTTTTGATCCACAGGGTCTGAAAACTTTTCTTGAGATATCCCGACCTGTCATCTTTCCATCCCGATAGGTCTGACCTCAATTGGATTCTCTGAGAGAGAGTTATTCCAAGTGTCGCAACGTGACCTGTTTATGGGATAAAACAGGAGAGTGAACTTGTACGGCATGCCACGTGTCCCTAGTTCAACTTCGGCCTTTGAAAACATTTCTTGAGATAGTACAGTTTGTGTACTACCTGTCACTTTTTACTAAATTTCATTTGGAGCTTCCTAGCCCAAGTTATGACCTTTTTACCAAGGTCACCTGTTTATGACTAAGATCTGGAAAAGGCAGAAACCCTATATTGTACAGATCATAAATCACAAAGTACAACAAATTAGAATTTGTCCTTTGGACACAAGGTACATGGGGATCTGATCTTCGACCTGTAAAAGTTTCAATCTGAAAACTTTTCCAAATGGATTTATAGCGAAAGTTCTACAATGACTGGTTTTTTCTATATCAAGCCCTAGCATCGTAAGTGCAACAAGTGTCATACATGCCATATCATGCCTTCTTTTAGGCTAGCTTTGATACCATGTTAAATTTTCAGAATTTACTTCAATCTAACCTAAGATCTTAACTGAGAGAACAACATGTACAACAAATCTACAGCATATCAATCATGGACACAATAATGCAAGCACACAAGAGACACAGAGTTTACTTGGGGAAAACCATAAAGGTGAAAAACCCCAATAACTTCCTCAGAGATAGATAGAGCAATGATACAACCAGAATACAAGAGATAGTCTTCTCCTAGCAGCAGAGCCTCCTCCTCCACAAGTGCGCCACTCTCCAAAGTGTGAGTGAGAGAATAGAATGTGTAAAATGAGAGAGACACACTCTCTATTTATACACTAACTTGACTTGACCTTTACTCAACTAGGTCGGCCTCAACTTAACCACTTAACATAATGCTGACTGGGTCGACCCCCACTAGGGTGGTCTAATAACCCTTTGACCCACATGGCCGACCCCCAATAGGGTGGTCTAATAACCCTTTGACCCACATGACTTATACAAGGCCGACCCCAACAAGGTGGTCTAATAACCCATCAAGTATAAGTTACGACACTTACAATATAAATGACGACACTTCCGTATAGAGGAATAATAACATCTCTATAGGAATACAACCACTTCCGTATATAGGAATAATAACATCTCTATAGGAATGCAATATAAATATATGGTAAATACATTCCAAAGTTACATATACATCAACAATCTGGACTTTCTCTTCCAGTTCTTGGTTCTTTAGAAGGTGCTTTTGGTGATGTTTGCAATATCCTAGTTGATTGTTGTTCTAGACGTGGATTTTGCGGCAAGGGGTTCAGATTTGCTGCAACGATGTGAAAATGTTACATCGTTTTATTTTGCTATTGTAATGACAATTTTTTCATTTAAGAAAATTCATTACGAAGGTGTTTTTTTACTAGGTGTGACCAAATCATGTTGTTGATGTTCTTGTCCAGTCTCAACCTATACAGTTTCACCCTCTACATGCTCTGCAGTTGAAATACAGTGAACTACAATTAATGGTCACCATTTGCAATGATATACATAAAATTGTAGTATATGAATAAATTCATTACCAGGATTCGAAGTTTGATCATTGATTTGTTGTTGTCCCTCCTCGACACTAATGGGATCATTGCTTTCCTATTAAAAATAGAGTCAATATTTTACATCAAGTATTTGTAACGAAAATATTCCACAAGCGACAAATCTTCATTAAACTATATAGATTCTATATACCTGTGCACCAGATGGATTGGTACCACAAGACTGCGTTTTCCCAGATAAGCTTCTTCGATGTTCAACAACAGCTCCAAAGCCTTCCTGCAAGCCAAGCTTCATGTCTTCCTCTGTGGGTACTTCATTGAATCGATCGGCCTGCATATTTGCTTATCGTCGTTAATTAAAATTTTACAATGCAATAAAATGAAAAATAATTTTCAATTTATTATTTGTATTCATTGTTTGTTTCTCGAAACTTACAATCCGTGCCGTCAAATTCGAATAACCACTAGGGCCAAGCTTGTGCTGACCTATTTTTTGTAGTCTTGCATTTGTGTCCTTTGATGTGTCTGATAGCCTATGCAAGTGTTGAAATATGTTAGATGTTCCAAGTTCGATATAGAAATCAAGGATAATAAGGTTTAGAATTACATTGCGGAAAGTATTGCATACCTCCCTGTGCGTGGTGTTAGCTTTCCTTCTCTTCTCAGAGCCTTCTCCTTTCCATCTTCCACTAGAGCTCTCCACTCCATTGCTAGAATCATAGGTGGGCGCTCATACCTCTAGTTTTTTTTGAGGTGTGTCCTATATTGGTCTCGGACAACCTTCACATGTTGACAAGCCTTTTTCAAGACATTGGCATGACTGAAGGTTTTCTCCCCGAACAGGCCAACCAACCGATTAGTGAGTTCATCTTTTAAATGTTTTGGTTGTCTATCCCACCTTGTTCGGATGGTGGGCCCAAAGATCTCCAAGCAAAATTCATTCATATGTTTATAGTAAACATTGTTTCCTGCACAACGATCATTCCATGATCATAATTAGTTGATAAAAAAATGTTTTATCGGTATATTACAATGAAATTATAAACACTAATTAACCTGATCAACTATGATTAATTACCTGGGATCGTCGGTATCTTTATTGGGACGAGCTCTTCGTCCACCAAAAATGTTGTCTCCAGTGTTCCCGTTCTTTTGACATGGGAAGATCTTGGAAATGTAGCTTCTTCGACATCAAAATTGATAGGGGACTCGGTGTCGACCCCTTCTTGTGGACGATCCATTGTGTGTTGGTCAGTAGCGGCTGCTGCGATCACAGCGGGGGTCCGTGGTGTTTCGGAACGTGTTGCCGACTGTTCGGTCAACAACAATGGAGAAGGATTCAAACTACGTGGAGTCGTTTGGTCGTGATGCAAAGTCTCTCCACGAGCCTCGATGGGGCCAACACCACCTTGACCACTATTGTGTGGTCCCTTATAATTCCGTAAATACACACCACATCTTATATGTTCAATACTATCATATAAAAAAGAACATTATAAAGATTTAAACAAATTATTCTATGATTCAATATTCCTCAACTTACTCGCAAGTTATTAGATCTATGTTCCAACCATGCAATCCTTTCTGTAATTGTGTTTGTCTGCGGAACCTGGATTAGTAGAGAAAGGATTTCCGCAGTATATCTATTCAACAATTTCTCTGCCATCTTTAGCAGGTGTGTGGCTTCACCAATTTTTTCGCAATCGTGAAGCACCTCTGCCACTTCAAGTTCTAATGGAAAATATTTCGATGTTGATTCATACTGCGATTCACTAGTGGGCTGCAACAAACATATATAAAGAACTACTGAGTTCTCTATTGATAGATTCCAAATTTTATATTAATGTAACATATCTATCATGATAGATTCGTAAAATTACAACATGGTTTACATTATCATAACGAAACCAGTATACACACGAAAAATACATAACAAAATTAACATTATGCTACATATTATATTGGTACAATTGAAATGAATTATACATGTGACCTCGAGGATCACAATCCACTCATTGGATCAATGGTCATAGGCGACTTGCCCTGATATTCTAATATCTGGGAGATGCCCCTAACAACACCCTAATAAAAAAACATAGTGAAAGTCACCTAAACGATTCCAAAACTATTCATGAGAAAACACATCAAAAAAATTATTATTCATATTATATTTTTAATATTACAAAGATGTATACCCGTTGCGCAGACCCTGGTGTGGCCGACCTTACGGAACCGGCCTGCATCAAAAACATAGACTAGAAAATTACATAAACGAAACCAAAATATTCATTGAAACATTAATATAATGCTAAAACATTTTGACATATTTTAACTGTACAATTCAAATCAGTTCTACCTGTTGCCCCGAGGGTGTTGTCATCTGATCAACATTCGACGAGTGTATTTCCTGATCAACGTTCTACATCAAATATAAATAACATTATATAAAAAAAACCAAGTTATTAATAATGGAAAAACAAAGCAAATAAAAACTCTTTTTAATTATTATATTTGTACTATTAGAAAGATGTATACCTGCTCCATCGAGGAAGAAGTACTCCTCCGACCATTTGTTGGCAAGGATTTATCTCGATGACTGGCCTGCAAAGTAAATATGGGAAATTTAAGCAAAATAAACTAACAAAAAATCCTTATGATGTTTAATTTATTACTAAAAGGTTTGGTAAAATGTTTTATAGTAACCTTGTTTGTATCTACTCGGTTCACAGGGTAATTAATAAGCAACTCGTCCCCTGCAGATATTGTTTTAATAGAAACTACAAAAACACGGTTTCCTTCATGCCCCTCAAATTCGCAGTTTGGTTGCTTAATTGTAGACCCTGGTTGTGAACTGTTTATAAACCCCGCAATATTACCTGTGGCCTTTGGCCTTCCGTCCATGTACAACGTTCCTCCTTTATTTTGATTTTTGTCTTTCAATTGTAAATAGTTTGTTGACAATCCATAGCTACGCATACTTTTTGTATATTGGACAAGGCACATCCAATCATTGTAGTTGTATATGGGTCCAACATAATCCATCAATTATGTACATGTCTCGTAACTGACCAAGATGCAATCCATGGAAAACAACCCGAAACCATGTATCGATGACAGTGCAATTCGATATCTCCTCTCGTTCACACAAAAATCAGTGTTCGGTGGAGGAAGATCCTTCGGTACCCATTGTTTCACTAAATGTATGTACCTCAAGGGCACCTCTTTGTTGTCTTTTATCTCATCACCATAGGAACATGCCCCCCCTTGACCGTGAAAAAATTCATTGCGTCTATGGAATCTTCTTTTGGTTTTTTGACATCTAGTTGATACAATTCTTCTAGACCTACTAGAGGTCTCACTTTCCTCTAGCCTTCCTAAACTCCCCTCGCTCAAGGAAGATAGATCAGACAAATACCTGTTTGGTTCTACCTGCACCATTGGAAAAAAGTTTAGATTCAACCGCAAGGCATAGCGCCTCTTAAAAGTTGACATGTATCGCCTTTTATAATTTTACTTGATCCTCATTCCCTTTGTCAACATGTAGGAATTCAAGTGATGATCGGAAGACGACCAATTTATCTTTCCTAAGAGTAGAAATTCATGCAATATTTATAAGTTGTTTTTTACTATTTGATTTAACGCTACATCACACATGAAACACTACACATACACGTTACAGAATCTCCTCTAATGCTACAAGTCCTAGCTACTTAATGAAAACTATTTACCACATATTTGATTACCTTAGTGTAGACGTTTCCTGTAATATACTCAGAAGAGTTACTTTCAGAAATGACTGTGCCTCTTAGAGGCCAGTCAACTCTAAGAACCAAGTGACCCTATGATAGGGCTAGTACAAACCAAAGAGAGAGAGATGACTGGGCTATGGTACGGTCAATCAAAGAAATTTAGTGACAGTAAAAAGGCTCAGTACAAAGACCAACCAGTAAGGTACAAGTCAAAAAAAAAAGAATGGGTATAAATACTCATAACCCTTGGGACTAAGGGGGTGTACACTACCTCAAATGTGGACAAACTACCATAGTTATAACCACAAGACCAAAAACATAAAAGGCGGTACAAATCAATATATGCAATATCTCCTTGTAACTACCTCATATATGCAATATCTCCTTGTAACTACCTCATATATGCAATAGCTCCTTGTAACTACCTCTTGTAACTCAAATAGTACCACCAAAAGATATGATAGCATGCAATCTTCCTAACTAAGGTCAGGAGGGTGGTACAAAGTGGGTATAAAGACTCATAACAATTTGGAGAAAGTGGGTGTACCTCAAATGTGGACAAACTACCATAGTACCCACAAGACCTAAAACATAAAAGGTGGTACAAATCACAAGATATCCCAATATCAGTAAAACACCCAAAAGGTAAAAGGCAAGGTACCACAAAAATATTATCGAAAAAATGAAAGGACCATAAGATAATCGACCAAGGTGGGGTACAACCATTCATCTCTCTCTCAAATGTACCATTGTTCCATATAACTTGAAATACCATCATCACAGTAAATGGAAAAGTCCACACGGGTGATGTGATCACATGTTCCTCTAGACTACTCCTATGGTCAAGCATTAGTGGCTCCATGAAGGGGTGTTCAGTCCCTTCAGAAGACCATCTAACTCAACCATCTCAAAGACCTAGGAGAATAGGACATCACACATCATCAAATAAGTATTGATAACTACTGTGTATGAACTCAAAAACCCTAAAGCAACCGAGCGTGCAGAAGGGGAGCTATGAAAAGACAAGGCTCGCAGGCCAAAAAAACAAGCTCAAAAAACTGTACTGGGACCGATGTCATAGTAAGCGAGCTGAAACAAAAGTGGCTAGAATGCCAACAAGTAGCATTAAAAAGAAAAAGACCCTCTAAAAAGGTGAAAATGCAAGCAAACTTCCTAACTAGGAGCTGGAGACCTTGAAAAATCATATCCTTCGCAAGGTGATGAAATCCAAGTCGAACAATACAAAGTGAGAGACCGAATTTGAAGGATATCCCTCTACCGAAAGGGATCCTAGGTAAAAGAGCCCTAGTAGAAAAGTCACTAAGCTACCTCATTCATGACACGTCGGAAAAGGTTTTCGGCGCTTTTGCCTTATCACCCTTGTATCACCATTATGGTGTCCAGAGAATACAAGGAAGACAATGATCGATGTTTCCTTAGGGCTAAGTAGAGTGCGGCATTCCACATAGTCCGTCCGTTTCTTGATCTCGCAGCGGTTTAACCCCTGAAACAACAGGAGGCCCCTCCACAAACTGGTGTATGACCGTGTCAAAAAATACTAGAGGATTTTGGTACCCTAGAGGACAACAACTATGTCTCGGATGGTAATGACAAGGGGGAATTATTTTGATGCCTATCCCCGGTGTCCTACCTAACTAGCAAATTCTTTTTCTCCTCAAGTGAGGTTATGGTGTGTTTAGTTAGGGGGTGTAAATTTTAGTGGTTGTATTACTCAATCGGGTGATGGAAGTGAAACTTGTGGTGTGATGACTGACTCAAACCATGCAAATGCATATGAATAAAATAAGCCTTTCCTTTCAATGAATGCTAGCTAAGGTAAGGAGAGAGTTCTTTCAAACTATAACTACTCTTTCAAATTAAATAAATCCATTAACAATAACTTTCTTCTACTTCTAATGACTAAAATGCATGACAATGTTTAAACCTAATTAGCAATCATAAGCATGACATTGTGATATTGTGAATAATTGTGTATGGTAGGACACATTATTTCAATTTAAAACCCATTTAATGTACACTAGGAGACTTAAATTACAGAATGATCTCATAAGTATAAGCCCAAGAATATTTGTCACAATCCAAAATCTATTCACCAAATTCAAATCACTTCTACTATAGCTCAAGTTATGTGGTGTAGTCATCATACTTGAACTCATTAAAAATTCATTCTTTTGCATTCACAGTCGACATAAGTACAACAAAATGGATCATGATTGCTAGGGTCCATAGTCAAACATGCATCTGCGAAATAGAAAATTCAAAGCTGGAAGGTAAGATAAGTTAATTACAAAATTAGGTCAATGGAACCCCTAAGTACAAAGGTGTTGATACAATGTGGGAGTGCAAAAGCGGCTCCTTTAAAAGGCATATTCTATTGAAAGAAAAGGAAACCTGCCTTTGCAAGATAAATGGATCTCCCAAGTCCCAGTACACATTCAAGCAACAATTTTTCCATCTACAATAGAAACTGGGGACAATTTATTCTTAAGCAGGGAGGAAATGATGAGCATTATGGGGTTAAAGGGCTTATCATATGTTGCAAATTCAGAATTTCACTGGCAATACATCCCACCAATCTATTTGGAAGCTCACTAGTTGTATCTCAAATTCTAGTTTTATCTTGGCTACACATTAGGCTTATAATTGTCAGCAACTACATGTATTGGATTAAAATTAAGATAAAGGGACTGCAATCGTCTCCTCAACTTGCAAACATTTGTAGGAATTGCATGTTTTTCCATCAGACCTAATGATTAAGGCATTGTGATAGAGGAAGGCCTTATGGATACTTCAAGCTCTTATCCTAGGATCACCTCTGTACTATGTTTTTTTATTGTGAAACAACAAATGCAACATTAGTCACTATTGCAAGAAACAAAAATGCTTACTTCTCACTCAGTTTTGTTTGTCTTTGAGTGGTATGCATAAAAATAAGGACTTTTGGTTGTCTGGTACTTATGTAAAGTGTTTTGAGAGGCTTAGTGTTGCTTTTGTTGGTGATAGTGACATTGGGATGCAATGTGTTCTATCAAGTTGTATAAACATATGTAAGCTTGAGATAAGGGATAGACCATTTACTGATTTGGCTCTTTTATGAATCAAATTCATCCCTTTGTTTCCGAAATGGCCTATCATTTCCTATTCACTCATATGCACACCTACAATCTGTCCATTTATTCTTTTGTCATTTTGCAAACTTCACACATTACACACACACTCCTAACAAGAATGGTATTCAATTCCTTTCCCATTTATTGGCCCGGCTAATAACATGGAGAAACATACCATCCTTAGATAGTAAGGTTAGGATAGATGGGATAAAAACTCAAAGTTGCACATATGGAAGCAAACTAAGAACAATTCTTTGCAATTTGGATACAAAGGACATGATACTTCATCAAGGTTCAAGCCAACAGGCACCAATATTGTTCCCTTGGACAGAAAATACCTCTATACCAACCTGTATCTAGAGAATTAGTTAAACTGGATACGGAAATCGATGTTTGGAATATAGATTGTCCAGCATCAAACAAAAATTTAGGATAGGGTAGTGATTGCAACAAGGAGCAAGGTATCACTATGGAGGATAAGCCTTGCACTCCCTAGCCTTCATGGGAACCTACACAAAAAAGCATGGAATTGCAACTACAGGAACAACACACAAAGAAAATATTTTGTGCAGCAACATCACATGGATATGGAAGAAATTATTCAAAATAAATATTGCTGCACTTTCCTTTATTATGCACTAAGAATACACACTTACAATTTCAGAATAACTGAAACTTTCAGCTTCCCACCTTGACACATGCGGGGTGAACTACTTGAGTTAGTTACTTGGATAAGCATGCTTGGCACAAGTTTTCATGTCACCACATACCTTATCCCGTGTGAGGCGCATGAGTTGGTTATGTTAACCGTTAAAATGGACCTTGTCAAGGTGGAGTGATCCACTTGTGGACCCATTCTCTTTTGTGGACCTAGTATAATGTTTTTACCTGTAACTCCCCTCTCTGTTGTTCCATAAAAGAGAAGGAGGTGCACATGACCTCTAAGCATGAGAGCTAGAGTGAAGAGTGGTGTGATGTGATAGCTAGGGTATTCTATTTAAAGTGTATTGCTTTATGAGGTTGTGAGAAGGTGGTTGGTTTGTATAGTAAGCTTGGGAGACCTTAATTTTGGATTATGTAATTCTCTTTTCTACTATAATAGAAAGACAAGTGATTGTTGGTGCATATTCAGTATGCTAATTTGATTTTTCTAGAGCTGATTTATATTTAAAATGTAACTTGTAACTCCCCTATCTTTTGATCTACAAAAGTGAAGGAGGTGCACATGAATTCTAAGCATGAGAGCTAGAGTGAAGAGTGAAGAGTGGTGTGATCTGATATCTAGGAGTGGTGTTGATCTTGTTTCATAAGAGACAATTTCTAAAATTGTACAGATTTACTTGTGACATGGAGATGGAGGATTCCCTTGCCCCTTGATTAGATCTGGGCTTTTAATTTCAGTAGGAATTTCTTGTGGAAAACCGTTGGACCCCTTACTTTATAAATTGTCATTCTCATGACCTTGATTACCCCATTCTATTTATCCTCTTCTTCCCATTTTTCTATATTTACTACTCTTTTATAATGGCTCATAGAATCGCTTTAGCTCAGATTAAGGCACTAAATGTTTTAGGTATAGAATCTATAAAGTTGGTTATGTCATGCATGGATCCTCTATAATGCAAAGCACATAAATAACGGTGACATGAATGGTTCCTCTGTAATGTAATGCTCATAAATAGTTATGGTATTACCATTAGCATGCCTCTACAACAAATATGAAAACTTAGTTTAAGAGGAATCTCACATACACTGACCTTTAATTGGGAACTTTGTTGTTTATTTATCTCACCACCTTCTAAGAGGAATCTCAAAGGCTAAATAGTAAAATACTCTAGTTTAAGGATCTATATCCACCCTGACCCCTTCATAATTCCTATGATAGAGCAAGTCTATTAAGCAAGATATCAGATGACTGACAAACTAAAGATTGTGGATACCTTGCAAAGATCCACATTAGAACTTTTTATTAGCAATCCATACCCATATCCATGTTTAATAGGTTTTGAGTTGTGAAGGACAAAGCAATTGTTAGTTCAAAGGTGTAGTTGGTGGAAAGTGAGGCAAAGTTCATCTATGGAAAGACAACTAGGAATTCTCAACTATTGTTGCATAACTTTAATATTAGAGTGGTCAATATCTCTTAGAGAGGATTTGCTTTCAGTTGAGGAAGAAGAGGAAGGCAGATTGTTAGAGGAAGAAGGTATATGGATGGGGAGTTATTAAGAAGGTTAGAGGTCACATATAGGAGATTAAGGCTTGATGATTATGAATATGAAGAAGTTAGCACTGGAAATGACTAGAACACTCTATCTAGTGCAGAAGCTGGTAGAAACTATATCAAAGCACTGAAATTTTAGACTGGAGCACTTCAACCAATGTAGAAGATGATAGAAACTATATCAAACCAAGGAGCTCGATTGAAGTGTAAAGTATCATAGTTTGGAACTTTGGAGAAGATTTGAACCCAAATGCATTAATAGATGAGGTTCCAGAGCTTCAATAACTGTTTTGTGTGGTTGGATGAATATTTCACTGCAAATTTGACTAACTCAAGGATTAGCCAAGAGGAAAATACCGATGGTTGGAACCCTAGTTTCGATACAGTAGAGAAAAGACAAGATAGCAAAAGTGGTTTGGGGGTAAATCCCTCACGGATCGAAGGCTCTGGTTAAGTATTCGTCAACAGGAATTTGTCCCACACCAAGTAGAAACCCTGTAGCGTATCCAGTCGATACTTAGTCAACTACCTCCATGCGACCAATGTGTGTATCTATATCTTTATTCACATTGAAAATGTACAAAGTTACAGCTTGTATGAGCCATTATGGCCTCGAAATTTTTTTTTGTGTAGTAAATTCAAACCCCAAATGAAAATATTTTTAATAGATTCAAACCCCAAACTTAGAGATGTTCTCAGTTTGTTTTCTACCTATACGAGGAAGGGTTTTACTTACTGATGTCATTGTGGGTCGTGGGCCTCCGTTGCTGCAACGTCAATCTCCTTAGATAGATTGGGCCTCCAATTCGCTGCAATGTCAATCTCCTTTGACGGGCTCAAGCTAGATGGTGACGGCTTCCACCTTCGACAGGGGTTGCTTGGACAGGGGTTGCGGAGGAGACAGGTTCGTGAATGAGGCACTATTTGGACAAGGTGAGGTTTGTTTCATTTTGATTTTAATAATAATATAATTTTTTTATTATTTTTTATTTTTTATAATGTGTTATAATATTTTTTTATATATATTTTACTATTTTTTATTTGTTTATATATATGTGTGTTAATATTGTTTTTAATTTATATTTTTATTATAATATATTTATATATATATTTTAATATTTTTATGCAATGTGTTATCATTAGGCCCTTTAGAGAAGATATTTGATCTTTGATTGGGATATAGGTGCCATTAGGAATTGTTTTGTACCAAGAATGGGTCATGGTGTCTTAACCATGGTAAGGAGAGGAAATGAAATAAAATTAAGTTCTATATAACTCTTTTAAGGATCTATCCCATGAATGTGGGCTCAAAGAACCACATAGGCCATGATATAAAAGGGATCTTTGACCTTTGTGTGGGGTATGAAAGCCAATAGGGGATTTTGAATTATAAGGAATAGATATTGGGGTCTTGACCATGGTCGAGTAAGGAAGAAAATGGACGCATAACCTAAATATAGCTTCTAGGGCTTATGGGACAAAATGAGGTCTTGAGCCACTACATATTCCCTTTAGAGGATATCTTTATCCACTAAGTGAGATATAGCCACCATTAGGAGATCTTGTTCACCTAGGATGGATCTTACGGTGTTAACCATGGTCATATGGGAAGTAGTGCAAGGAATTTTTAGTGGTTCTAGGTTAATTACTTTTAAGGATTACTATTAAATGAATGTTTGAATCAATGTAATGAGTAACTATGTTGACTCTTAATATTCAAAAGTAGTTATCAATTTTAGTAGTTGCAGTATAAATCATAGAGCATTTAGGGATCATTAACATCTCAATCATTATGAACCTTGTGGTTGCATACCTTGAAGGTTAACACATCTAGATTGATAATTAAAGTGAACAATTATATCATTGTAGTTATGTAGTCCACCACTAAGTATCAAAGAATATGCAAAAAGTATAGATGGAAAAATGTTATGTAAGTATTTTGTTAAAATATAATGTAAGTGAAAATATTTAAATTTATTGGAGAAAGTATGTAATGAAATGGATCCATTGGTCATGAATTGCTTTTTTTTTAAGAAATGTTTTAAAATGAAATATTATTGTCTGATGTTCTAGTTTGAATGAAGTATTGTAAGTTAATGAGTTTTATCTTAGTACCTAACAAATTTAATATATTTAATTCTTTCATTATAATGATATGCTTAAAGTGTTATCATAAGTGGGTTTGAGTGAATTAAACATATTATCCAAAAATATATTATATATAATTATTTAATATTTGTGAAAGTGTGACAACTTTGAGATCAATATGTTTTATTTGTGGCTAAAGGATTGCATGTCACATCAAGAAAAATATTTGAACACTATGCCCTTTATAGAATATATTTGATCTTTGATTGGGATATGGGTGCCATTAGGAAGTTTTTTGTACCAAGAATGGGTCATGGGGTCTTAACCATGGTAACTAGAGGAAATAAAAAAAATTAAGTTCTATATAACTCTTTTAAGTATCTAGCCCATGAATGTGGTCTCAAAGCACCACATTGGCCATATAAAAGGTATCTTTGACCTTTCAGCGGGATATGGAAGCCAATAGGAGGTTTTGAATTATAAGGAATAGATATTGGGGTCTGGATGACCATGGTTGAGCAAGGAATAAAATGGCCACATAACCTAAATATAGCTTCTAGGGCTTATGGGACAAAAAGAGGTCTTGAGCCACTACATATTCCCTTTAGAGGAGATCTTTAGCCACTAAGTGGGATATATCCACCATTAGGAGATCTTGTTCACCTAGGATGGATCTTACAGTGTTAACCATGGTCATATGGGAAGCAGTACAAGGATTTACACATTACATTCTTCTTGAGACACTGTTCATGATCATGATGACGAAGAATGGTGACAATGATGAAGACGAAGATGATCATGATCATGATGATGAAGATGATGACGCAGATTGATGATGACGATGATCATGATGATCATGATGAATGTGATGATGATGATGATGATGATGATGATGAAGATGATGATGATGATGATGATGATGATGATGATGATGATGATGATGAAATTTTTTGACCAATTGTACTGTTGGTCAAAAATAAGAAATATTATAATAATAAATAAGAAATATTATAATAATACATAAATTTACAAAAGCA
This sequence comes from Larix kaempferi, assembly GCA_027924585.1. Taxonomy (NCBI): domain Eukaryota; kingdom Viridiplantae; phylum Streptophyta; class Pinopsida; order Pinales; family Pinaceae; genus Larix; species Larix kaempferi. The sequence goes on from BSBM01000727.1 coordinate 6,910,814, forward strand.
ATCAAAATAAAAACATATATAATGCAAAAATTACAAATGGATGGTATTCATGTCCCCCCTCGGCGTGCCCATGCTCCCTACAATGTTTTGTGGCTGTTGTGATCAAAATTCTTCTCCTCTTAAAGCCCCTACATTGATTACATGGACAATAGCATTTACCATCACCCCTTCTTTTAACTCCTTCCCACAATCTAACAAGTAATTGTCGATTTTGTTCGTCTGGATCAGGAATATTCGTAGTTGACATTTTTTCGTAAAGAGCTTAAATGAAGATTATCGATCTTAGAAAATGAAGCTCCATAGTACTTTGCTCACTTGAATAACAAAAACAACGAAAAATAGTCCGCCGAACAAAAAAAACATCCGCAAACCGTCGCTAGTATAGGAAACATGTCGGAATGGTTAGATATTTATAAATTTTAAAAGTCAAAAAGTCAAACCTATGTTGGATATTCGACGACACTAATCTAGTTACCGTTGAAAAATCCGTTGGATATCCGACTTCCTCGGGTTCGAAATGGAGTCGGTTATCCGACATCCAAAGCGTCGGATATTCGCAGAGCCGTAGGATATCCTACGAGCCTCGTCGAATATTCAAAATGATGTCGGATATCTGATGGACGCCTCTCGAAATTTATAAAAAAACAAACAAAAAAAGTAATTTTGAAAGAAAAATCTGATGACACGGTCCATTTCGTCGGAGGTCGTCGGATTTGCTCGTCGGATTTTGGGTTCAAATCTACTAGTGCCAGAACTTTCATGGGAGGAGTTTGTGGTAATCTCAACAGACGATGTGCAGAGAATGAGGGGTACACCTAATGTAGGAATACCCCTAGCTTCAGGTTCAAAGGAAAAATCCACTTCTGTATCAGGAGCCAAGAGAAAGATCGACCTTGATAGTGACAATGAAATTATGGCCAATACCCTAATTAGAATAAAACATTCAAAAGACGCCTCCCGCCAAAAGGAATTAGGGGTTTCCACCAGTGAGCAAGGGGCAAGATGGTGAAGTAAGAGGATCCCACAGCAGCCCAAGAATGAACAGGAAAAGAAGGTGGAAAAAGTGCCCATCCCAATAATTCAGGACGTATCTGATGATGATGACGATTGGGTAGACCAGGACGACCCAACCACACCTGAATAATAGGATGATGACCAATGGAACCCCATTGGTCAAGATGTAAACCCTTTTGATCAAAATATAAACCCTGGAGTCATTGACCAGCTAGTTGAGGCACTGGAAAAGTTGGCAAAGGCCAGGGAGGAGTTGGCAGCATTAAAAATTGAGGCAATAATACAGAGAAGCCATCCAGCTTCACCAACAACCCCAATGTTTGCACATGAGAAAACCCAAATATTGAAGATGCAGCACGCAGGGGAATTGAAGCTGGCATAACAACAAAATGCGACACTGAGGGAGAAATTGCACCAAGCTCAGACAAAATTGGCTCAGAAATACTAGAAAATCTAGCAATTAGAGGACATGTTGACTGCCACTACAAAAATCTATGATGAAATATTGCCATTCAGACCCCCGTCCAGAATCTATACACTCTACTTAAAGGAAAAGTGGGGAAGGTTCCAGCTGCAGAGGTTAAAACAAGGCCTGTCTCTGGAATTGAACACTATAAGGGAATTTTTGGACACTTCTCTGGACTGCACAAAGTTGGAAATGGATCAATTGTGTGAATTCTTCTTGCACAACTTCGTGGTGCCAAGCACACCTAACTGGTCACCTAATCCATACGTAGGCAACTTCCAGCTGAGAGCATTATGATCCTGGATGAACCACGAGGTGGAAAGGGCACAAGATGATTATATATATCTTACAGAGAAGTGGAAAAATCCATTATGGATTAGGGCCGAGGCATCTCACCCTGAAAAGGTAATTCAAGCGCACCAAACTATCACCATTGATGAAGAGTTAATTCCTATCTTGCTTGAAAAACCGCAGGAAGCAGTCACGCATTTTGATCTCACCCTTCAATACACATACAAAGAGGTATAGGAGGCCATCAGTGATAGGTGGGAAAGGATTGGAGATGATTTGAAGAAGAAGGAACCTCATTCCCCTCTCAGATTAGAAGTTGCTCTCATCAAAGCTAAGCTATACAGAGAATCCTTGATCAAGAATCAGCTCAGATGGATTGGCATGAAGCTAAATCCTCCATTTTTCCTTCCTCTAATTATTAAGGAGCATATTAATGAGGAAGAAGAGAAAAGAACATGGGCCAAGGATGACCAGAGCATGGGTTACTACAGGCAAGCAGGGACTCCCATAATGGTCGCATGGGACATCAGAGAAGTTATCAAACAGCCGAGTGTCTCACCCAAGGATGGGTGAATCCTTCAAGTATGGGGGAGATTATGAGCCCAAATTATAGGTATCCTATAGCCTTTTTTGCTATAGTAAAGCGCAAGATATGATGAAGGAAATACACCTGTTTTGTGGGAAAATGTATTTACTTTGATTATTTAATAAGGATGTTTAGATATTATTCTTTTTATCTTAAAAGCATTTTTTTTACGTGTTAGCCCTGGAATGAGCAGGCATAAACAGGGCGTGAAGGTCTTGAGGTATCAACGAGAGTCAAAGCTCGAGACTGCAAATAACAAAGGAGCTCAGCGCTCATATCTCCCTAAGTTCTAGAGAAGCCCTAATTAAGAGGATCGACATTTATGATCATATACTAGGTTAGAATTAGAGACATATATAAAGGGATCTCTCAGGTAGCGAGGGGGTATTGTTGCTATTTTGTAGAATCAATCATTTATGCATTTTTGTACTGTGAAGACAGTTTATGTTAAAGACTTTTCTTGAACCATGAAGTTACTATTTTAATAAGAAGACTGATGTTACTTTCAAGCCTGCGTTTACAATTTTTCCATACTCCTTAGTATGGGTTGGGGAGGGCCCCTCCAACGTGTAAGTCAGGAGTTTTACTCTGTTTTCAGGTATTTTCCATATGTGTTGTGCATTGATTTAATCCCTATCGTATCTGAAAGTATTTTGATGGCATTTGAATAACATGGTTTTATTTCAGTATTAAAGCGATCATTTTGATTCAGCATAATATCTGTAGTTGGTTACAACGCATTCCGTAGTTTGGTAAAACTCTTTCCATAGTCCTATAGCTGCATTCTACACAAGCATATTTTGACATATGTTTTCATGCATTCTTATATTAGTTCTAAAACAATGGTTCAGATCTAGGATCTCATGCATATTTCCCTTATCAGAGTTAGATCATAGAGGTTAATTACTTCTAGTTCTTTGGTTTAATTAATAATCATCACTTTGAGTGTTTAATCCGAATAGATAAGATTGGTTACTTCTTAGCATTGGATATTTACGTTCTGGATTTGGTTTTCAGTATTTAAGTTTTTAGATTAGACTTTTAATATTCAGCACTTGATTTCTTAGATTAAAATCCTAGCTTTCAGCATTTTATTTCTAGACTAAGTTTATCCATCTTTCAGCATTTCAATTCTTAGTATAGATTTACAGTTTTCAGCATTTAAACTTCTTAGCATAGGAATTTGTCATTCATAGATTCACAATCTTTTTAGCTCACTTTCTTCTTTGATTAGAAAACCCTTTAAGATATATACCAACACCCCAAACACGACGAAGACTATCCTATATATCACATACAATGCTAGCACCTTTGAAGTTTGTACGTCCCTTGGTTGATAATTAAAATATGCTCCTGGTATAGCTGCCCTAATTAGGCATCCATTCCTAGAGATCACCAGAACGCTTGAGAGAAAATGGACAACATCATTTCATTTGTAGATTTTATATAGCCTACAACTACCCTACAACCTAATTTTGATGTATTTAATGATGCCCCCCTTCTATCATTGATGGACTTATCTTAGATGACTCGCAACATATTCCATCGACACAAGTTATGGAAATTGGTGTTGGATTCAAGTTCATTGAGTCAAGATGATAGGTCTAGTTCATGGAGATTCGGTGGTGGATGACTCAACTTGTTAATTTGGTGGATGGTGTATTTGCCATACTAGGACATTAGGATTGATTGGTGACTGAAGGCATGGGAATTCCTTGCAAATCAGGGTCATGAATTTTGGGCACAATCAATTATTGGGCTAGGTGGGCGACCACATACTCTTATGTTGGGAAGTCAATCAGTCAAGTGTCTTTGGCTCAAGGGAGAAAATGGTGTAGCAATGTCTATGGTTGGATGGCGATGTTGTAGCATCGCTTGTGGTGACACGAGCACTTGGAATACCATGTACTCTATGGTGCCTAGCTTGGGTTCGATCAGGACATGTCGGTTTGGCATACTCTAAGTGATAAGTGCAGTTTAAGGTTATGCCCAAATAACAAGGTCACATCAGTGCCTCATGGTGACTAGTATTCTTGAGTGGTATCAGATGATCAAGTGAAGTGAAAATTCTATCCCTACGAAAAATTGTATTAGAGCCACGTTCAATTTTGGAAATTACATAATTGTCTCTTCACTCAATAACACCCCTTTCATCAGAGGTACCGATGGGGCTATGTTGACAAGGATGTCTACATATTTAAGTGGGGGAGTATGTAGGTTTCATAGACTTCGTGCAATGATTCATTACCTTATCCTTATCTGAGATGATGGATGCATCAGGAAGACTTTGTCAAAGATGCACTATGATCTCATATTTGGTATCCTTGATGACCAACTCAAGGGTGTTGGAATATTTTATATTCCTTGGAAGGTAATAATGTCTTTGTATTATGTCGGAAGATATCCACAATATTATGTAAAAGAGTAATACATTATATCCCATATTCATTATGGTAAAAAATACTCTTGATATTCATTATTATATAAAGAGATGTTATTATGGAGAATTATATTATCCCACGTGTAATATGTGAGTAATTCCTCCTCATCCCTTGGTATATAATAGATTTAAGGGAGTCTTTCACATCCATCCATCCATTCATCATTTGTGGATCATCCATTGTGGATCTCATCATGATCTATACTTTCACAAGTAGTGCTATATTGTATTGGGGTTATTGGCATTGTTCTCTGTAAGCATGAGGGAGATATTTTGGAGATAATAGAAGACTACCTTCCCATGGACGTAGCCCAATTGGGTGAACCACGTATATCTGGTATACTCTTTTCTCTTGTTATCTTTCTGTTCTTGCTTATTGTTGATATATTATTGTTTTGCATACATAGGTAAGCTAGTTTAGTTAGATCCATATCTCTGACATGGTATCAGAGCTTGTTGCTATGATCTAGCCCCTTCTATTGCTTTCAAAACAATATTTTATCATTTAGACATTGTTTATTTCTTGTAGATTTGCTTTTTATCTGGTAGCCATTAGGCTTCTCTTCAGATCTGGGCATATTTCTGCAGTTTTTTATTTCCAACCCTAACCTTGTTGTGTAGATTTTTGCAGAAATTTTTCAATGATTTCTTGATGTTGTTTTTGTAGATCTATATGATTTTCTGATTCTCCTCAAGGAGATCTATCTTCCAGTTGTCAAAACAGCAACTTTCGTCCAAGTTTGGTAGACTTTGTGCAGGTTTCCATCTTTGGCAGATTCAACACTGTTTTCGGCCTTATACTGGATATTCACGACTGTTCCTGTGCTGAACTCACGCATGCTTCGGCAAACCTGCGACTTCATAGTGCAGAGACCCGCGAGTAGACGCAACTCCTCTACAATGCAACCTGCAAACCCACAGTTGACTCTACTGTCAACCCGCGAGTACTCACGACTTTTGCTTAGCAAAACCCACAAATATCAGTGTATATTCACAGGCTTCCTGTTGGCAGACCCCTGAGTGACCATAACTCGGTCAATTTGTACTGGAATTTTTATTATAACCTATTTTTGGAACTGGAGAAGTTGTTCTGGATCCACCTACGTGAACATAATAGAAGTCTGGGCAAGTCTGGGCACTCAATCAAAAGGGTTGTAAGTAAACGTTTCTCTTTCCTTTATTGTTTTTCTAACTATGTTTTTTGCAGATTCAGATCAGTACGGTAAAGTATTTAAGATTTCTGTTATTCATTTTTTACATTTAGGTTTTGCTTCTAATCATGTTTATTAAGAGATTATTTCTTGTTCTTGGTATATATTTGTCTCACATTTCTATATGGAAACATTGGCATCTTTTAAGGGCATGGATCTCTAGTATTTTGTCATGATGATAGCTATAAATCATCTAATGCTTAATACTTTTAACAAGATACTTAATAACTAATTTGTTCTTTTTTTATCATATTTAATCATGTTGATTTCTAATCATGCCATGTTTATAAAAGCAATTTGATAAGAACAATCTCATATGTGTTATCGTGTGATCATTATTTGATTTATTTATATGTTATTGTTGACCTTTGTGTAAAAGCAATTTCATTATTTTTTATATAAGCAATCTTTTTATGATCATTATCTACTCTTGCTAATTAATTTCTTGAGTAAAGTCAATTTTTGAATCTATGTGATATCATATTTTTTTGGCTTGTCATAAGTTATTTAATTGGGATATAGTTTCTTTCTCATGTATTGCAGAGATTGTATCTAGTTCCTATGATATTTGTCTTTAGCATTCCTATATGGAAGCATTGACATGTGTTGTTTGTCTCTAACATTCCTATATGGAAGCATTAACATTTCTAGGGCATTTCATCTCTTGCATATGTACATAGTGTTAACAAGAAATGAACCCATGACTAAGACCATTAGTGACTTGTCATTTCATAATTTTTTATAAGTGATATCATGCGTTGAACATAATTTTCTATATGTTGATCATATTAAACATTTTGATTTATTTTCATATATATCATGTCATTTTTATTTAGATAATCTTTTACTCAATACTTATATGGCTTTGAGCAATCTTATAATCTTGAACTATTTATCATGAGCACCTTGTTCTTGTTGCAATGAGATTTATATTCTTATGATTGTAGAGGTTATCTTGGTCCTACTTGTCTCTAACATTCCTATATGGAAGCATTGACATTTTTAGGGCATTCATCTCTTTCATATTAACATCATACTAATAAGAAATGCACATATGCTTAAGATTAGTTGCTTGATAACTAAATTTTCATATATTTAAGTGAAATCTTGGGCTCACTATTTATATGTTGTGGCTGACACTTAATGTGTAAATGTAACTTCATTTTCCTTAATTAGCAAGTTAATCTTTATTTGATCATATCATGTTGTCATATTTTATATGATGTTTGCTAAACTTTGGTATATAAGCATTTTCATTTCTGTATGAGCAATGTTGTTTTTTATGATCTTTGCATGTTTTTAATCCTAGAAGTTTTTGTGCAGATAAGCTCGCTGTTTATATTTCCATCTTATTCCAGAAATAATGAAGCACCATCTTATACTGTTAAAGTCAAGATGTTCATCTGTATGATATCATTTTCGATGTATAGACCGTTGGGGTCTTGTTTATTTGATGTTTGAGGTCTTCTACAAATATTTCTATTGCACCTTGATTGGAAGAATGTCTGCCATCTACATGCGTATTGGCCATCTAGGTATTGTGTACACTGTTGTGGTGTTCTTAGTGACATGTTCTGTTGTATCAACCATCAGAAGGTATCTGTACACTGGTGTGGATATTCTATCAAAGTTCTTCAACTATCAGTTATGGTTGTGATGATTCTTTTGGTGATCTAGGCATCTTGTGGATCTAGTAGCCATGTTGGCTTCTCTTTAGATCTGAGCACCTTGCTATTGGATTGCGTCACATGTTCTCGACATCTGTTGGATCTAGTATCCATAAAGGATTCTCTTTAGATCTGGGCATCTTGTTGTTGGTATTTCATCGTACAACCTGGTTCGTGTGCAGTTTCATGATTCAGTGAGAAGCGGTTGTTCTTCATCAAATTCCATCAGTCGAAGTGTTCTTCTTCTTTGCATCTTTGGTTCTTCTGGAAGTTGTCATCAAGGGGGAGCAGTAATGACTCCTTCCTTCCTTTGTTAGTGGGTTTTTCTCCTAGCCATTATTAGGGGGAGTGTTGGAATATTTTATATTTCTTGGAAGGTAATAATGTCTTTGTATTATGCCGGAAGATATCCACAATCTTATGTAAAAGAGTAATACATTATATCCCATATTCAATATGGTAAAATATACTCTTGATATTCATTATTATATAAAGAGATGTTATTATGGAGAATTATATTATCTCACATGTAATATGTGAGAGTAATTCCTCCTCATCTCTTGATATATAATAGAGTCAAGGGAGTCTTTCACATCCATCCATCCATTCATCATTTGTGGATCATCCATTGTGGATCTCATCATGATCTATACTTTCACAAGTATTGCTATATTGTATTGGGGTTATTGGCATTGCTCTATGTAAGCTTAAGGGAGATATTCTTGAGATAATAGAAGACTACCTTCCTGTGGACGTAGCCCAATTGGGTGAACCACGTATATCTAGTGTACTATTTCCTCTTGTTCTCTTTATGTTCTTACTTATTGTTGATATATTATTGTTTTGCATAGATAGGTAAGCTAGTTTAGTTAGATCCATTATCTCTGACAAAGGGTGGCACTGTGACATGGTTAAAATGGTGTACTATCATGTAGGTTAGGAGCATCAAGGAATTCTAGTCAAGTAGGACGGGATGCTCGACAAGGTTCTTCTATGCAGGGTTTGGCGGTGGATGAAATGACTTGGAAATGTTGTGGATGGTGTGTTGGCCATGTTAGGACAATAGTGTTGATGGGTGACCAAAGGAATGGGAAAACCTGGTGAAGTAGGGTCATGAATTTCAAGCACTATTATGTATTGGACTAGGTGGGAAACCACATGCTCTTGTGTTGGGAAGTTGTTCATTCACGTGTTGGTGGCTCAGGGGAGACAATGGTATAGAAAATATTAGAGGTTCTATTAAGAAATTAGATTAAACTCAATTTCTATTATAGGAAAAAATGGTAGGTTTATGAAGAAGAAAAAATATGGTTTTATGATGTAATCAATACTCGGAAAATTCCTTTGGAAAGCTTGTACATCCTCATAGGATTCTAAAGTGTTTTTCCAATAAAAATATGTATGAAAACCTATAGAAAACTAAAGGAGTTTTCCAGAAAACCTATCAATAAAACTCAAATTCCATCCTATAGACACTATGTAGTATGAACCAAGTGTGAAATGCATAGGGCACATGCCTATGCACAAATTGATCCAATAGAACTACATTGTGTTGCATTATTTCAATGTCCTTCGATTATGAATGAATAGTTCAGGGAAGAATAACTCCAATAACTACAAGAGAAACAACTCAATTTCCATAAGCATGCCAAAGAAAAATATTAAAGGTTCTATGAGGAAATCAGATCAAACTAAAGAGCATCCCAAATAAAAATATCATAGGTTCTACGAGGAAACTAGATCAAACTCAATTTCTATTATAGGAAAAAGGAGTGGGTTTTTGAAAAAAATGGGTTTTATGTTGTAATCAATACACAAAAACAACCCACTTCTTTGCTATAATAAGCCATGGAAAAATAAATCATTGCATTAGGAATAGAGCCCCTTCCTTTACTTGTAGCTCAATTTTTAACATGCCTTGATAGTCATCTAGAGTTAAGATGAATGTGGCATACACTCAGTATAGTGATAGTTAAAGCATGCATCTAATTGTGGAAGGCATAAACTCCTCATACTTGCTCTAATTAAGGTGATTTTTAGTTCATTGAAAATCTCTCCATGAGTAGAACAAAGCTAGAGAGGTAGGAACTTATCTTTGCTTGTAAATGTTTGACCAAAAAACGTCGATTAGTACATAAAAATAATCTCCAAAAAATTTAGAGCACCAAAAATTATGTTAACAAGAGGCTTGATTTCCTATTAAAGTGAATTTTGAAAGGATAATTGAATTCCATTGGATAACCCTGAGTTATTTATGACACAAATCGACAAAATGCTCCCTTTTTGAGAGTAGTTTATTGAAAATCACATGCTTAGGGTTCCACCAACTTCATTGTTTTACTTATAATTTCACCATGTTCCAAAAGGGTTTTTTATGAACTCCAGCAAGGGGTGCTATGCATTTATCCTAGGTTAGTATTGATCATAGGCAATACATTAATGCCAATGAGGAAGTGCATTAATATTTAGTACGTAGGAAAAGACCTGTAATGACGATTATCATTAATGGCAGATACTGGTTTACGTGAAATTATGGAAAATACATGTTGCCTATTTTTACAGGTATATAATGTGAAGGCTAGTGATTTGAGGTGGGACAAAAAATACCATTAGTGGACTAATTCGATAATTAAGGCTACAAAGAAAAGACAAAGCAATCGTAGACTAAGCATAAAACAAAATGTTTAGATTCCTTGGATGCATGGAGTAGAAGGGGAGAAGTATCAATAAGAAAAGACATAAATATAATTCGTTCAAGATGGATTATAAACAAGAGAGGAAAGATAATTATGATTTGTTCAAGCAGATATGACCAATACAAAGAATTACTCCAAGTGTATATCCAAAGATATTTATAATCCATCCATTGTATGCCAAATTAGCTTTTACAGTCTGAGAAGAGTCAACTGTTACAGTCATAGAAGGTGTTGGAACATAATTCCCATCTAGACCTTGGTTTATAATCATTGCATAAGGTTCCAAGTGTTTAATGTAATTTGTTCAATGGTTTGGCTTCATAGTGCCTAGTCTAGTGGTTTGTTATCATAGCCAAGTTTGTCCACAAGTGTGCCTCATTTTTTTATTCTGGGGAGTCAAAGGCTCCCTATTTAATGCATTTAATGAGGGAGATGCACCACTTCCCTGTTTTATGGGATAGGGTCGGACCAAGGGTGCTTATGCACTAGAAATCATCAAATTGCTCATTAAAGGACACTACTAAATCCCTAAACCACCTAATTCAACCTCATAATGATTCCATCCACATTTATTGACTTTCCTAACTTCCTCATGGTCCTCATAGGTTCATTGGACTTCATTATGGCCCAATACAAGAGCCACACTTGGCACAATGACATAGATTGGAGGAATTACTCCACTAAGCCTAGCATTAATGTGAGCTACTCAACTGCCTCCTAAGGCTCATGAATTTCTCTCTTGCGAAGCTTTATATATTGTACACATCTTATTGAATAATAGTGAAGTGGAGTTTACATCAATTGTGTTCTATCTCATGTATTTATGTTTCAATATTTCTTCATATTTTCTTCTAAACTATACGTAAATTCTTTGTGAGGACTAATTTGTTTCTAGATATTGAATTGTAAATTATTTCATGGCATAAAGGCCATATAAGTTTTACATGGTATCAGAGCTTAGGTGAGTTGAGCATAGATGCTTCCAGTAGTGCACCAGAATTAGTGGAGCAACCACAGAAATCTTTGGGGAGATTGCCTTGAAGCCATTGGGTAAATCCTTTGGAGTCCACCCAGGTGTGATGCACTCCTGAATATTCAAATTGTCAAAGTAAGGAGCTCATATTGATCCAAAATAGTCTTCCAGTAAAAAAATCAGAGTTTTTTTTGCAGGTACAACAGCTTCTACAGGATTTGAAATTTCCTCTTCTTACTCCATTCAATTATGCTAAGTGGAAACCTAAAATGTGTGCATATCTCAGTAGAGAATGTCTCTATGATGTGTCCATTGGTCTTGAGAGTGAAACAGAGCCTTATGAAGAGAAAATTGATTAGCTAAATGACTGTGACGTGGCATTCAGAGCTATGTGTCTATCCATGTCTCCAAGTATGCACTACTTGATTGATTCTGCAGACTATCCATTTGAGCTATGGTCCAACTTGGAAAAGGCTCTTGATAAGCAGAAGAATGGTGCATGGAGTGAGCCTATGGACACCTCAACATGTGCTCTCCCTCCTAATGTCTCGTCCTCTACTCTCTTTGATGAAGTTGTTCATGAAGATCAAATGGAAGAATCTTCAACACAAGTTCATGTTAGTATAGATCTCTTTGATTCGAATGCTTCCTCTACATGTTATGAAGTAGAATGTGAAGAGACATCATATATTGCACAAGATGTTGTTGCTAATGATGAAGATACAACAAATGGAGCTACCATTGTTGAATAATAACTCTCTCTCCACTCACTATTCTCCTATCATAATTTGTAATACCCCAATTTTGACCCTTATGGTATATTGGCTTTCAATGTAAATATTGTATACATGCGATGTATGTTTCCCTGGCATGGAGCTCAAGGCCAAGTCCTCGCTAGTGTATGCTCGGATTTTATTTAGAAAGGCAAGTATTTGATATTTTCCCATCCATGTGCTATTAAGCCATGGAATATTGTAATTGATTTAAATATTAATATTTCAATAAAATACCAAACTAGCTATGGAAGCAATGAATGAGAAGGGGCCATGTGCATTCCACTAGGGAGTCGTGAGGGGGTTGTGGGGATCAACCATATGTTGCTAAATGTCATTTTGAGAACCCATTTGACTTTCCTTGCTGACATTTAATTCTATTGTAATGAAGTTGTTGAAGAATTCAGTCCATGGCTTCAATGGAGCATGGGCAGCCCAGAAATTCGTATGGCAGGTATGGGCTTTGTTTTTCTTGTACCACAAGTCACTCTACCTCATGGGAATTGGTTATTCCTCATTCCCATTCCATTTTTGAACATTCCGGCATCAGTTTTCATCTATTACACATGCCCAGCAGTGAGAAAAACCAGAAATCGCAACTTTGCAAGAACCCACGTTTTGAAGAGCCATAAACGCCTAGAATTTGGTATTGATAGTAAAATCCAATGGGGGATCCATAGATATGAACCTTGGGGCGAATTTGAGAGTATTAGATACCCCAAAATCCATAGAAAAACCTAGTTTTTATAGCTCAGAATTTCATTGACGGGATTGAGTTATTTGATCACCAAATTGAGAAATTCCAAGTGTGAATTCTAGAACAGAGGTTGGGAATGATTGATAAACCCAGTGAAGGCTGGAATCTCAATGATTTAGTAGCTTGGACCTTTCTATACCCATCCTGAAGAGCACTGGAGGGAAGGGACACCTGAGGAACTGTGCCGTAGATAAGGGGACCTTCCTTGTGTTGGGTGTGGTAGGTATTGTGGGTGCCATGACTGTTAAGTTCATTTGAGATGTCTGTAGCTATGTGGTTGAGCTCACTGGCTTAGCATTGCCCTCCTTTGTCTTTTGTATGCTTGATAAACCCAACTGTGTGTTGGCTTAGCATAGTTGTTGAGTGAAATCATGGCTGTGAGTGAGCCCATCTAGTCCCTTCTTAGTGGATATACAACCTAGTTCAAGGTTGATCTCTCAGTTGAAAGAATATAGGCTGGACAGAGATCTATGGTTGGGTGGAATGTTGCTCTCACATAGCCAGTTGTTTGGAGAGCTTCCTCTTCAATATAAGTATTCTTTGTGGTTGAGTTATGTTAATTATGTGCTCTGCAATGTTTTAATAAATGATTATTGTTTATATGCCGAATGCATGATGAAACTGTGTGTGTATATAGTGTTTAATTCCGTTGTGTTTGTTGAGTATGAATATGTATACATAAGGTTTTATTTACCCATGAATCTCTTAGTAATGTATGGGGCTGAGATTGTCAAATAAGCCCAGTATGTTTGGTCATGTTACCTCATTTGCACTAGAATGATGGGAGGGGGCGTGACAGAGTGGTATCAGAGCCCATGTTGCAGCACTGGGGCTACTTGGGCCAAACTCTGAGTTAAAGACAGGTAACAAAATGTTTTAACGCAGTATTGATGAAGTTTGGGCGGCATTTCTTATTGGAAAAAAATGGCAGGATCAGATTTCTCAGATGTGGCAGAGGATCACACACATGCATAGAGCTCTGCAAGAGCTTTCCAACGGTACCAAACTCGCATGATTTGGTTCAGGGACAAAGGAGATATGAATCCCGCAAGTTGCAGGGACGGAGCTGTTCCACAATTGCGGATTGCAGGACCAAGGATTTCCAAATTTTGCGTTTTGGATTTCCGCAATTCCGCATCCGCAATTTTGGGTTGTGGATTGCGAAAACGCAAAAAAATGAAATTTTGCATTTTGGATTTCCGCAATTTTGCACCTGCAATATTAGGTTGCGGGTTGCGAAAACGCAAAAATTTGAAATTTTGTGTTTTGGATTTCCACACCCGTAATTTCGGGTTGCGGGTTGCAGAAATGCAAAAATTTGAAATTTTACATTTTGGATTTCCACAATTCCACACCAGCAATTTCGGGTTGCAGAAACGAAAAAAATTGAAATTTTTCATTTTGGATTTCCGCAATTCTGCACTCGCAATTTCAGGCAATTTCCGCAAAAATTTGAAATTTGTGTTTTGGATTTCCACAATTCCGGTTTCGCAATCCCGGTTCCGCAATACAGATTACGGATTGCAGGATGCGGGTTGCAGGATGTGGGTTGTAGGCTGTGGATTGCGGAGGCAAAAAAAAAAGTATAGAGCTCGAAAATTGATTTTTGGATTACAGGAGCATGCAGGATCAGAATTGGATGAGTTCAGTGGCATTCTGAGGCCATTAACGAAGGCCATGGAAGGTCCAGTGAGGATCCTGAGCTCATTATGCTCCAATTTGGCATAAAATTGGAATTAATGGCTTTTATAAATCAGTGTCCCGACGCTTGAAAGAAGGTCGGATTAAGTTGAAACTGATATGGAGCAGTCATGGAGCGGGCATGGTTTTACGTTTGGAAGCTTGAAGCCAAAATCCAAAGGATGTGGAGTCGGGGTGAATGAAAAGGCCAAAGAGCACTATTTCGAACCATGTTTTGGGAATTTTGAAAAGCTTGCAGTGGATGAAAGTGACCCTATAATTAGGATTCAAGAAATTTACTGAACTCAACATTTCATATTCTCATTAAAATAGACATATTCCATTAGACAAAGATTTTCCAGAAATGCACCATTTGGGAAATAGCCATTTTTGGCCCAAAATTTGAAATTTTGGAAAAATGTGAAAAGTGGAAAGTAGTCAAACCCAGAATTTAATAGAAAATGAATGGTGCATCAGAACAGTGATCTGCGAATTGTTGCGTGTTCCTTGTTGTATGGACTAACTTTGCCCGGTAGAAATGTTCTTCTAAATCTTTCTAGATTTGCTTCTATAAGTGTCTGAAGTTAGTAGTTTAGGATATTTTGTAACTGTGTAAAAGTGCAAAATTGTGGTGAAAATTGTCATTTTTGGAGTAATGCAATTTCCATAACCGATGTCAGAATGGAGCACGTGGACATGCATTGGAAAGCTTGTCCAGCAGGGAATATTGGTGCATGACCAGAATTTGAATGAGGTTATCATACCCCACATATAGTTAGAGCAGAAAAGTGCCAGTGAATGTTTTGTCAAATTGTTGACAATATGGGCAATTTCTAGAATTGCATGAATGGGCAAAAGAAATGAAGACATATTAACTATGTAAATGATTCCATGAGTTTGATTATGTTAAATATTGATGTTTTATATTTCTATATGCATTCTTAAGATGTCTAATAAAAATATTCATAATACACAGTGCTTGCAGCTCATAAGATTTAATAGTGTAGCAGAGGAAACCTATAGGTAAAATGGTGACCATATATGATGCTCAGGATACTTATGAGCATGATGAAGATGTGCTAAGAGAAAATGTGCAAGAAGGGAATGATGAGACTAAATCTAATGGGAGAAGGGAGTAAGTAACTCCTCAGAATTTGGTTGAAACCATGGTGAGCTTCAATGAAAGGTTGATGAAGGCTCAAGAAGAACAAAACCAACTCAATGCTGCTATTTTACAAACCCTCACTAATATGCAGCAGAAGATAAACCTTGGGTCCAACCCAAGCAATGTAGGTGAAGAAGGAATAGATGCAGAGAGACGCTCTAAAGGTCGTTCAAAGAAGAGGACTCCAAGCCCAAGGAACAGTTCTATGAGCAAGAAGCATAGAACACCTTCCTCTACAGCTTCTTCTAGCAAATCATGTGACTCCAGAGGTTCTCAAAGAATTCCAAGGAATATGCCCAGGAGATTTGATGGAAGAAAGAATTTCAAAGGCATCCCATGGGGAGAATTCAGGAAGGCAAGGCCTCCCACATTTGATGGAGAAGACAAGACTGGCCAAGAGGCAGAGGCATAGCTTCTTGAAATGGAGAAATATTTCAAAATTCAGGACTACTCAGGAAATGAAAAAGCCAAAATTGCAATTTACAATCTAAATGGAAGAGCTTCAATTTGGTGGGATAACCTCTTGCAAGTAAAAGGGATCAGTGAAAGGAAGATCAGTTGGGAGAGATTTAAGAAGAACTTCAAGGAAAAATACCTTTCTGCTAGGTATTATGGCAGTAAGAGAAAAGAGTTCAATGAACTCAGGTTGAGACAAAAATATATGGAAGAACATGTCCATAAATTTTTGGAATTATTGAGATATGTGGATTACATTAAATATGAGAGAGTAAAAATCCAATGCTTCCTTGGGAGTCTACCTCAAAGTTTCAAAGATAGAATTGAGTTTGTTAATCCACCAAGTCTTGATGGAGCCATTAGGATGGCAATGCATTGCTATGAGCATATTAAAGGAAAATCAGATGCTAACCCAGCATGGAAAGGAAAGCCAAGAGGGAGGTTTGATCAAAATAAAAGTGGCTTCAAACCACCATTCAAAAGTCATCTCAGGACCTTTCCACAGGGGCAGTAAGCAAGGAGTGGATTCAAGCCAGTAGTAGCAACAAAAAAGACATCAAAAGGGCCACTTCAGTGTTGGGGATGTGGAGAAAACCACATTGTAAAGGATTGTCCACATTGGTAGGAGAATCCCTAAAGGTTGCACAACTTAAAGGGAGAAGCTATAGTGGAGGACATGGAAAGGGAAATGCCTTGAATTTATCCAGCGTTGGATAATCATCAGGTAGATCATCAATCATCAGTGGTGGAAGTTGAAGGTAATATTGCTAAGCAATCTATTTCTGTTTTGATTGATCCAGGATCTACTCATTGTTTCTCCAAAAGTGGTTGAAGGTTGTTCTCCTAGAAAAGTCAAGCACAATAAGTCTTGGCTAGTTCAATTAGCCACAGGGACCAAGAGAAAAGTTAGTGAATTAATGGTGGAATGCCCCATAGAATTGAATGGAATCCACACACATGCAGATTTAAATGTACTACCATTAGGATCTTATGATGCCTTAATTGGCATGGATTGGTTGGAAAGACATAGAGCCAAGTTGGACTGTTATGAGAAATCACTTGAATGTATTGATGAAGAGGGAAGACCAAGATTGGTAAGAGGAATTCCCAATCAAGTTTCAGTAAGACAGATTTCATCCTTACAGCTGAAAAATTTTTATAAGAAAGGTTGTCAATTATATGCAGTTCATATATCAGATTCGTCAGAGGACAAAGGACCAAGGATAGAAGACTTTCCATTGTTGCAAGAATTACAAGATGTGTTTTCGGATGAAGTACTGGGAATACCACCAAAGAGATATATTGATTTTACCATCGATCTTGTTCCAGGGGCAGCGCCGAATTCCAAATCTCCTTATTGCACCGAGTGAAACGAGATGCTCTACAGCCCAGTATGGGGGAGATGTTGTAACGTGTATGATGTAGCGTTACATCTAATAAAACGTAAAAAGTAATTTTTTTAATTAAAAAAATTCATGTCGGCTCATAAAATAAAAGAATTATGGAAAGTATTTTAAAAAAATCCATGTTGGTTCATAAAATAAAATATTATGAAAAGTAATTAAAAAATAGATGTTCGTTTATAAAATAAAAACTTAAAACTTAAATTCGGGTCTATAAATCAAGAGAGATCAAATTTCTTGAGTTTAAATTTAAAAAAAGAAATACACCTCAAGAAATTGGATCCCTCTCGGTGCTTGATAGATACGGGTTTAACATGGATCTATGCTGGTAGAATGAGCACACCGGAATTGGTAGAGTTAAAGATGCAGCTACAAGAGTTAATGGACAAGAGGTATATCAGGCCCAGTGTGTCTCCTTGGGGAGCATAGGTGTTATTTGTTAAGAAGAAGGATGGGACCTTAAGGCTGTGTATTGATTACAGGAAGCTCAATAAACTGACAGTCAAGAACAAGTATCCATTGCCAAGGATTGATGACTTATTTGATCAAATGAAGGAAGCTAAGGTGTTTTCAAATATTGACTTGAGTTCTGGCTACCATCAAGTAAGGATTAAAGAGGAAGACATCCACAAGACAGCTTTTAGAACTAGATATGGTCATTATGAGTTCATTGTGGTGCCATTTGGTCTTACCAATGCACCTACTACATTCATGTATCTCATGAATAGTGTATTCGAAAAATATTTGGATAAGTTTGTGATTGTGTACTTAGATGACATTCTTGTCTATTCAAGGAATGAAAAATAACATGAGGAACATCTAAGGATGGTGTTCCAAGTCCTTAGAGAACATCAGTTGTATGCCAAGTTAAGCAAGTGTGAATTTTACCAAAAGAAGGTGCAATATTTGGGTCATGTCATTTCAGAAGAAAGTATTGCAATGGATCCAGAAAATATTAATGCCATCATGGATTGGTCTACTCCAAAGAATGTTTCAGATGTTAGATCTTTCATGGGTCTTGTTGGTTACTACAGAAGGTTCATTGAAGGATTCTCCAAGATAGCTCATCCAATCACTTCATTGCAAAGGAAGAATATCAAGTTTGTATGGTCTGAAAAATGTGAGAAAAGTTTTCAACAGTTAAAGGAGTTACTTACTAGCGCTCTTGTTTTGAAGATAACAGATCCAAAGAAGGATTTTGTAGTGTGCACAAATGCTTGCATTGAAGGGCTAGGTGGAGTGTTCATGAAAAAAGGAATTGTGATTTTCTATGAGTTAAGGAAATTAAAATAACATGAAAAGAATTATGCCACACATGATTTAGAATTAGCAGCCATAGTACATGCTCTCAAGATGTGGAGACATTATTTGTTGGGAAGAAGATTCAAGCTTAGAACAGACCACATGAGCTTGAAGTATTTGTTTAACCAGCCAAACTTGAATGCTAGGCAAGCTAGATGGATGGATTTTCTTTGTGAATTTGATTTTGAAATTAAGCATGTAGAAGGGAAAGAGAATAAGGTTGCAGATGCTGTTAGCATAAAGTTTCATGTTGCAGCAGTAAGTATGTGCAAATCAAATTTGAAGACGAGTCCTTGAGACTCAAAGTAGTGATGAAACTTACCTTCAAATTAAAGAAAAGTTGCAGCAGAAAAATATAGATGAAAAGTGTACGGGATATCAGCTTGGTGAAGATGATATCTTCATCTATAAGATAGATTGTACATTCCAAATAGTGCATATTTGAAGAAGTTAGTGATGGATGAAATACATCAAATTCCATACTATGGACACCCAGGATATCAAAAGACTATAACAGCAGCAAGAAAGCAATACTTTTGGCATGGTATGAAGAAGGACATAGCTGATTACATTGCTAGGTGTCAAAAGTGCCAACAAGACAAGGTAGACCACCAACATCCAGGAAGATTGTTGTAGCCCTTATCCATTCCGGAGTGGAAGTGGGAAGTGATCTCTATGGATTTTATAAAAGGTCTACCCATGACAGTGAAGAAGCATGATTCAATCATGGTTGTGGTGGACAAGCTATCAAAGGTATCTCTCTTTATTCCAGTCAAGTCCACTCACAAGGCTAATGAAATTGCAAATATCTTCATGAGAGAGATATTCAGATTGCATGGATTTTCCAAGGCAATAATTTATGAACGTGATACAAAGTTCACTTCCAATTTCTGGAAAGGCTTATTTCAAGAATTGGGAACTAGATTGAATTTCAGTACAGCCTATCATCCTCAAACAGATGGTCAAACTGAGAGGGTGAATAGGATCCTTGAAGACATGCTGAGAATGTATGTGATGGATAAACCATCCAAGTGGGAAGATTACCTACACTTGGTAAAATTTGCATACAATAATGGACATCATACATCCTTGGGAATGAGCCCATTTGAGGCATTGTATGGAAAAGGATGTAGAAATCTAGTGAATTGGGATAGTCTAGTGAATAGGGTAGTGCTTGGGCCAGAGATGATCAAGGTAATGGAACAAGAATTTGTTAAGATCATGAAGAATTTAAAGGTAGCTCAGGACAGGAAAAAGAGTTATGCAGATTTGAAAAGAGTGCATAAGGAATTTCAGATTGGGGATCATGTTTATTTGAGAGTGAAACCAAGGAAGAGTTCTCTCAAGTTGGAGAGTTGTGTCAAGTTGGCACCAAGATATTGTGGTCCATTTGAAGTCCTAGATAGGATAGGGCCAGTTGCATATAGAATTGCATTGCCTGCTAATATAGAGCTCATAATGTTTTCCATGTATCTTTATTTAAGAAGTATGTACATGATCCTAATCATATGATTGATTGGAATGTGATACAGGTGGAACCCGAGGGTGAGTTACAAGTAGAGCCTATGCATATCCTCGACAAGAAGGTCACTTTGCTATGGAACAGAGCCATCGGACAGGTAAAGGTCCAATGGGAGCACCTTAGTCCCGATGAGGCTACATGAGAGCTGGAGGATGCCTTGAGAGAGGCATTCCCATTTTTGTTCAGTTTTGAGAACACCGAGGACGGTGTTGTTATAAGGGGGAGGGGAATGTAATACCCCAATTTTGACCCTTATGGTATATTGGCTTTTAATGTAAATATTGTATACATACGATGTATGTTTCCCTATCGTGGAGCTCAAGGCCAAGTACTCGCTAGTGTATACTTGGATTTTATTTAGAAATGAAAATATTTGATATTTTTCCATCCATGTGCTATTAAGCCATGGAATATTGTAATTGATTTAAATATTAATATTTCAATAAAATACCAAACTGGCTATGGAAGCAACAAATGAGAAGGGGCCATGTGTATTCCACTAGGGAGTGGTGAGGGGATTGTGGGGATGAACCATATGCTTCCAAATGTCATTTTGAGAACCCATTTGACTTTCATTGTTGACATTTAATTCTGTTGTAAGGAAGTTGTTGAAGAATTCAGTCCATGGCTTCAATGGAGCATGGGAAGCCCAGAAATTCGTATGGCGGATATGGGATCTATTTTTTTTGTACCACAAGTCACTCTACCTCATGGTAATTAGTTCTTCCTCATTCCCATTCCATTGTTGAACATCCCAGCATCATTTTTCATCCATTACACATGTCGAGCAGTGAGAAAAACCAAAAATCGCAACTTTGCAAGAACCCACGTTTTGAAGAGCCATAAATGCCCAGGATTTGGTATTGACAGTAAAATCCAATGGGGGATCCATAGATATGAATCTTAGGGAGAATTTCAGAGTATTAGATACCCCGAAATCCATATAAAACCCCATTTTTTACAGCCCAGAATTCGAATGACGGGATTGAGTTATTTGATCACCAAATTGAGAAATTCCATGTGTGAATTCTTGAACAAAGGTTAGGAATGCTTGATAAACCCAGTGAAGGTTGGAATCTCAATTATTTATAATCTTGGACCTTTATATACCCATCCTGAATAACACTGGAGGGAAGGGACTCCTGCGGGACTGTGCAGCAGAGAAGGGGACCTTCCTTGTGTTGGGTGTGGTAGGTATTGTGGGTGCCATGAATGTTGAGTTCATTTGAGATGCCTGTAGCTCTGTTGTTGAGCTCACTGGCTTAGCATTTCCCTTCTTTTTCTTTTGTATGCTTGATAAACCCAACTGTGTGTTGGCTTAGCATAGTTGTTGAGTGAAACCATGGCTGTGAGTGAGCCCATCTAGTCCCTCCTTAGTGGATACACAACCCAGTTCGGGAGTGATCTCTCAGCTGAAAGAATATAGGCTGGACAGAGATCTATGGTTGGGTGGAACGTTGCTCTCACATAGCCAGTTGTTTGGAGAGATTCATCTTCAAGATAAGTATTCTTTGTGGTTGAGTTATGTTAATTCTATGCTCTACAATGTTTTAATTAATGACTGTTGTTTATATGTTGAATGCGTGATGAAACTGTGTGTGTGTGTATAGTGTTTAATTTCGTTGTGTTTGTTGAGTATGAATATGTATACATAAGTTTTTATTTACCCATGAATCTCTTAGTAATGTATGGGGCTGAGATTGTCAAATACGCCCCGTATGTTTGGTCATGCTACCTCCTTTGCACTGGAATGATGGGAGGGGGCGTGACATACTTCTTCTATTGAGGATTCTCTATCAGTGATTTCTCTAGAAGACAACAATTCTTCCTGTGAGTTTGTCGATGTGAAATATTGTGATTCCTTGGATATTTTGGAGTCTAGATCGGATTATGGATTTCATGCATTCTCACTCATCGGTCCCATGCCTCTTCTCACTTCCTGCATGGTCACATGCACACTTCCTCAAGGTATTGTTGAAGTTGGAGACATCATGCATTCGCTTGGGTTTAAGCCTCAAGCACATCAAGCTTCATATGGTTCGAAGTTCAAGCATTTGGACCATCTACAAGCATTTGGAGTTGATCTCCAAACCACTGTGTTCTCTCATGAGTCTTCTCATTCAAATTATGAGGATCATCAGTCAGTTGTTGTAGCTCATTCACACTCAGATCCTCTCATTGGTTAGCAATTTGGTGTGACATTGGATGCTATGGAGGTTGAATTTCAGTATGGATTTCTTGCATTCGCTCTCACTGTCATGCTTCCTATCCACTGCATGATTATGATTGGCACTTGTTCTCATAGTTGCACAGAATATGGAGTACATTATCATTCGCTTGGGATTCATTCTCAATCTCATCAAGTCTCATTTGTATTTGTCCTGGCCACATTTGGTATGATGATAAATTCTAAAGAGCACCTGCTTGTGCTTACCTCCACAGTTGCAGAGATCAAGCATCCAATCCAAGCATGCGAGCAACATCCACTTCTTCCAAAGAAGAAGGTTCCTCCAGGCATATGATCAAGTTCACACCTACTTGATTTTTGGAGTATGTTAGTTTATTTTGGTGTATTTCATGTCCATTCTAGAGGGAGGATTTTTCCCATGTTGTTTTTCCTCTTTCCTCACTTACATGGATTAATAATTGTAAAGGGTGACCATAAGCCTTTGTTGTTTGGGCCCTCATAATAATTTTCTTTGCTCACAACCATTTTGGTTTAAGGGCAGTGTTGGATCATAATTCCCATATAGACCTTGGTTTATAATCCTTGCATAAGGTTTCAAGTGTTTAATGTAATTTGTTCCATGGTTTGGCTTCATAGTGCCTAGTCTAGGGGGTTTGTCCACATATTAGACTAGCGGTTTGTCATTATAGCCAAGTTTTTACACAATTGTGCCTCATTTCCTTATTCTAGAGAGTCAAAGGTGCCCTATTTAATGCATTTAATGAGGGAGGCGCACCACTTCCATGTTTTATAGGATAAGGTTGGACCAAGGGTGCTTATGCACTAGAAATGGTCAAATTGTTCATTAATGGACACTACTAAATCCCTAAACCACCTAATTCTCCCTCATAATGATTCCATCCACATTTATTGACTTTCCTAACTTCCTCATGGTCCTCATAGGTTCATTGGACCTCAATATGGCCCAATACAAGAGTCACAATTGGCACAATGTCATAGATTGAGGGAATTACTCCACTGAGCCTAGCATTAATGTGAGCTACTCAATTTCCTCCTAAGGCTCACGAATTCCTCTCTTGAGAAGATTTAAGTATTGTACACATCTTATTGAATAATGGAGAAGTGGAGTTTACATCAATTGTGTTCTATCTCATGTATTTCTATTTCAATATTTCTTCATATTTTCTTCTAAACTATGTGTAAATTATTTGTGAGGACTAGTTTGTTTCTAGATCTTGGCTTGTAAAATTATTGCATGGCATCAAGGCCATAGAAATTTCACAGAAGGATCATTTTATAGTTTTAGTTCTTTTTTGGGGTGTCACATAATAAGTTGTGCTTATGAAGTGATAATTTTTACATACCATATAAACATTTTTATTTCAATTGAAGATTCCACACATCCATCTGGATAAAAATATTAAAGAAAATTCAAAATACATAGATAATCCAAAACACAAACTTACCACAATGATTTAAATTATATTCCCTTCAGACTTCAACTTTTAAGATTCTAATTATAAAGCATACAAACTAACATACGTGGAAGAAAGCTAATGAAAACATATTTGGATGGTAGCTTAAACATCTTCTAGTTAACCTTTTAACTTAAAGAATTTAGAGCTTCAAGCTTTTATTGATTCTGAGCTTTGATTGTTTTTTATAGGATTTGGATCAATGGACAAAAATTTTGGGAACATTTTTAGAAACTTGCATCATTGAATCACATTGAAACTCCAATCATTCTTTCAACTCTTATCTACAAATTCATGTAAAATTTATAATCGAAAAGGAAAACTTTTTTTCCTACAAAATGATTCACGTTAAAAAAACTTGCATTCATATATGGGCCTCTTTTCTCTGCTTCCTGAGCTGAACGGGCATGGTGACTTGAATGGTGGATCCATGCAATTGTATTGAATACACAGAGACCCAATTGGAAGTGGAACCCCAACTTCTAGAGGAAAGGCTAAAAAATAATTATGCCATAGATAAAGAGTTTGAATGCTTCTTGTATAAATTTTTCTCACATATTCCAATGATATTATCCCTATCAAATGGTTTTGGTTTAAATATATATTCCGAGCACTCACCATAATAGGAGATAGTTCCCCTGACATATTATTGTGACACGGATCTATAGTCTCAATACTAATTACTGATCCAACTTGCAATGTAAGGTTATCAGATAATTTGTTACATTGCAGGAGAACTTTTGACAGCTGCTGAAACCCAAATATGGATGTTGGTATACTGCCAATAAATTGATTCATGCTCAGATCTAAGTGCTTCATTCTATTCATAGAAGCTAATTTCTCAAGAGATCCAAACAGAGTATTGTGTGTCAAAGATAGATATTGTACAGAAGAAGGAAGCAATGGTAAGTCACCTAATAGCATATTGTAACTTAGATCAATGTGTAGAAGATAACTTTCAATACTGGGAATTTTTTCCACGATATCATTATGAGCCAATACCAAGATCTTTATATTGGGGTTCATGGTCAAACCAGTAGGAGTAGAGCCTTGAAACTGATTGTAGCTCAAGATGTGCAGTGAGATATAGGATAGGATAATATTTGTTGGACAATAAGGAGCTAAGAAAGACTCATCATTATCTACTTATATTTGTCCTTTGGGTAATATGGGTTACAAGAAATGCCACCCTCTTCCAAGATGAATCTATCATATCAGTTTTGGTCTTCTATAACATTCAGGCATGCAAGCACTACTTACAAGTAAAAGAACCAAGACAAGCTAGACAGATTTATGACATGGTCATTGATAAACCTATACCTTATGGATTTTTTATCGGTCCACTAAAGGAAATCCAGGACCTAGTGGAGAAGGAGGTGTTCTATACTTATCAGAATCCCACAAAATCATTTTTGAGTGTGGTATAGGAAGTGATACTAAATTATAATAATGATGTTGAGGCAAGGGTTGGGCAACCACAATTTTGATGACATTATCATTGGAACTAGGTTTCTGTCAGATGCAATTTTTTGTGTATTTCAAAACGATCATCTCTTGGATGTAGGGATCTCTTCAAGCCTAAAATATAATCTTTCAAGATGCTACTCATAGATGCTGGATGTGAATGTTGCTTTTCACTCATTTACATGCTATCATGTGTGCAGGGAACACAATCACGAGGTAGAAAAGCTCTCAAAGAAAGTATGCCGTAAGCCTTATGAACTTTTGCAAATCGCTAGGTGGAGAGAAGGTGTTGAAGAAGCTCTATGTCACATCCCCTCCCGTGGACCCAATTCGAGGAAGGGAACATGATACCAATTCCTGGGATTTTACATAAACTCAACCCCATTCATTAGATTCACAGCAATAAAACAGATGTGTGCAGATGAAAATCAATCAATTTTTCACTGTGGAATAAAGACATCATCCACACATATTTATATGCATTTAGCATATTAGAAACAGCCATCAAATTATAATATTGCATAATTAAATACACATAAGAATATACTCATCTTCATTGTGCAATTGTCCCAAGCAACTAGCTATGTCACTGCAACGTTCCACCCAACCATAGGTCTTTGCCCAACCTGTATTCTTTCAGCACTCAGAGACCACCCTCGAGCTGGGCATGATTTTTACAACGAAAAGGGGACATTCAAGCTCATACACAGCCAAATAATCATTTCATCTAAGCCAAGCCAGTCCACGGCTGGGTTTATTAGGCTAGATCTGAACCCTCTTCATTTTTGGATGCTTGCACTCTAGCTCAAGCCAAAGCAATAGATACCCGTAACCCATACCCCAACATAATCTTACACACCTCAAACTCAAAAAAACTGGGCATGGATACACATTTCCAACAATGGGATTTACAAACGGAATGGCCATGGGTTTTCCCCAAATCGTGGGCACACCAAAACGGACTGTGGAAAGGGGAATTCAACCACAGGGAGCAAAACTGATTTCTCCCACAGGTTTGAGCATTTCAAATGGCCCAAACGACCCCCATGAAACCCCAATTCGATCTCCCTTCTTCCCAACAATTCTGCAACACCAAAAACACCCTCTTCCCAGCTACAAACAAGGAAACATAGGAAAAACGTGGAGGGAAAACACCTAGGAAGCTCCAAAAATGTGAGAGAGGCAAAACTGATTGATGGGTAATGGCTTCGGAAGCAATTCATGGCTCTTTTCTTTCCCAATGAGCAAAACACATTTTTCCATGAATGGTGGCTTTCCCATACTTGAATTTTGGACAGCCATACCTCCCATTCCCCAAGGTATTAACTATCTCAACCAACTCTTGGGAGAAATGAATGATTGGGTACAAAAGTCAACATGTGTAGTTGATGGTTTTATGGGTTCTCTCATTGACACTTGGCTTGACTTGATTGGATCCAAGGTTTGAATGTTTTCCCTCCCAATTCCTTGTAAAATCATGCCCCCATCTCTTGTTGCATTGCATAGCTAGTTGTGGGTATTTTATTAAATTCATATTTACAATTCCCATGGCTCACTAGCACACGGGTAGCATAATATCAAATACTTGCCTCTTCAAGGTCGAGCATTCACTAGCGGGGCCTTGGCCTTGAGCTCCACACTAGGAATCATACATAATATGCATACAATATTTACATTATAGCCCAAAATATTACAAGGTTCAAAATGGGGACCTGACACTCTCCCCCCAAGACATATTTATTCTCAACTTTCCTATTTATGAGCTTATCATAATGAATTTACAATTAGGATGCTGTGAATGAATTTGTGATTTTAGCACCCTGTTTTTTGCACAGTAAAGCAGAACATATAATGTGTTTGTACTCTTTAAAACCTAGGTGTGTTGGAAAATATATGATAGATTCATAGTAGCAGTTCCCCCAGTTGATGTGAGCAAGTTATCATAGCTTGTTAGCAGCAATGTTCTCTTCATGGGTGAGATTTCGAAACGTATCTTAGTTATTTAATTAATTAGAAGGGATCCAAATTTTTCCTCTGGGAAAATAAATCGTTGCCAATCATTTTTGTATGCATAAAACACTTTAAATCGTTGGTATGAAATCGCTTGTCATGTTACAAAATAATAAGAAATAATATAGAGGGGGATTCTTTACTGGATTCGGGAGAAGAGCTATGTTTAAGGCATGGAAGCATTCCTTTTCAACTAAGCGGCTAGGAGAAATGCCTGATCTATAGTGTGACACTCGAATAACATTACTTAATTCTTTAAAACTAGAAGTAAACCAGAATGAAACTTGAGAGCTAGTACTTGTTCAGAATATTGAATCTGGATTTGTAGACGGATACTAGAGAAGTGTTCGATGTAGTGTTGGACGTTGTGTCTAGGTCTGATGAAGATGGAACCAACAAGCTAGTAAATGTTGGGAATACCTTTTAGTATGAAACCCTTTCTGAGGGATTATTGCAAACCAACGCTAATATGACACCAAAACTTCATTCAGGTGGAGAAACCCCTTTCCCACCGTGAAAACCCATAAAATTCAATTCATATTAGTTGTCAATTGAAAATAAATGTTGGTTTTTATTATTATAAATATATATATAAAGAAGTGTTATATCTATTTGTGAATATATATTTTTTATTATAAATATATAGTATACTTATACATAAATATTAAATTATATAGATGTATATGTAATATGCAATATTAAAATTATACACTACATTTATATTAATAGATAATCATACATAGATTATTTTCTATAATCTATTATAAATATATGTATAGGGTAGAGTATATTCATTTCTTAGATTAATGTGGTCATTATTTTGGATATATATAATTGTAATATTAATTATAGATTATTTTAAATGTCATTAAATATAATAGATCATAGTGAATTATATAAAACTTTATCCATATAGTATATTATATATCTTTTAATTTATTAAATTACAATTTTTTTTCTTAGGGGTGGCAGGTGCGGGAGGGGTCATTTATGACCTTGGTGGAAATATTATCAGAACTTTCACGTGGGGACTGGGAAAGCGCACCAACAAATTTGTTGAATGGATTGCATTGATGCAAGGGATGGAATGCATGTCTGATGTTAGGAAAGAAGACTTCATGGTTTTCGGAGATTCCCTGATTGTTATTCAAGCCATGGTAGTATAGTAAAGAACTAAAACAATAAAAAATGGCTTTCAATACAGAATTTCCAACTTGTTTCGTAGAAACTCAAAGATCCACTACTTTCATTTCAAAACATGTTTAAATCGGGTGGTTGATCGTTTGGATAACCTATGATCAAGGTTAAAGGAGGGGACTTCTCCCTTAATGACCCCCTACCATTGTTAAATGGTGTTGGGCATCCCAATGTTCCAATTAATGATAAACTTGAGGATGAAAGTCAAAGGATACCATTGCAGAGGCAAGATGATAGTTGGTAAAGGTGTAGTCCTCGTTGGCGTAGGAGAGTCTTCGCTGGCGTAGGAGAGTCTTGTCTGAATTCTTATACATTTACTCGTCTTCTCCTCATTCGTGTTGAGCAAGTCGGAAAAGAGTACGACATTCCTTGGATAATAATGGAAGACCCCCCACTTACTCCGGTGTTAAACGGTATAATAGAGATGCAAGCGTCGTTTTCTTATCTACACTGCTTTAGAATTTCTGCGAATAGGGTGCTTTTGCCGACTCAGGTGGATTATGATATGGAGGAAAGAGTTTCAAATTTGCAAAAGGAGTTGAGGTTGCACAACCTAGAGGAGGAACCAAGCTTGCAGTATGTCATGAAGGAAATTTGCGGTAACAAAGGGGATTTAACAGACCTGAAGAAGATGACTTTGAGGTTTCTAAAGCCAGTTTGGAAGAAGCCAAGAAGACCGGCTTGGACTTGACGCGTTTTGAAACTCATAGTGAGGATGTAGAAATAGGGTATAGAGTTCAGATAGGAGAGTTCGAGGAGCTGAAGAGGTTTGTGGATGAAATGGAAAGGGACCTCAATGTCAAATTAGATGGGGTTCTCAAAAAGTGTAGTGGAGCTACGCCATTTCTTGTAGGATCACAACCTGAACAAGGTCAAGTGAGATGAGAGCATATTTGTTCAGATAAAGGAAATTATTGAATAAATTCACGCAGACATTAATGCCCTATATCCATTTAATCGTGAACCAAGAGGGGATCAAGATGAGGCCATCCCGATGGATGATGCTTCAGTCTCGCACCCCGAACTCACCGATGTCAACATTCATGAATGAAGTCTTTTTCTCTCTAGATAAAAGTTATAGATGTTTTTTTTGTTTTTTTATAGGTAATCAGTTTATCAGAGCTTATACAGTTAGAAGTAGCAGAACCAACTTTGTTAAAAGATGTAAAATTCATGAACTGCTGGAGGCTTTTGTAGCTATATGTTGCACCGAATCTCTAATTTTGGACCTTTTTAAGACTCAACTAAAGCTTTGCTTTCCTAGGGGAATTTTGTAATCTCTCCTTTTATATAATACAAAGCTCTTTTCTCGTTTCTGTTAAAAAAAATTACAAATTTGTTTATTTCTCATAAGTTATTTGATGAAATCTGAGAATGGAAAATCACAATTTTTACAATGAATTTTTAAAATTTACTAAATTTTAACACTGCATATGGATTCAGAGATACTTTTCTACTGCAGATGGATATAGAGACCCCCTTCAAAACTACAGGTGGATTCAGAAAGGGGTCTCTAAATCCATTTAGTAAGCTCACCAAAAATTGCTCTAAATTCTTCAAGCAATTTTGATGGGGAATGAAGGTAGTAGTGGTACAAGGATACACACACACACACAGATATATATATATACATATATATATATATATATACAAAGAGAGAGAGAGAGAGATTATTCTACGAAATTTACTATAGTCATGTTATATATATATATATATACATACATATATATATATATATATATACAAAGAGAGAGAGCGAGAGATTATTCTACGAAATTTACTATAGTCATGTTCCATCTTGCACTAATGAACAATTTTGATGAGTATATATATATATATATATATATATATATATATAGAGAGAGAGAGAGAGAGAGAGAGAGAGAGAGAGAGAGAGAGTATTCTATGAACTTTACTATAGTCATGTTCCATCGTGCACTAATGAACAATGTTGATGAGGCATACAACTTAGTTTATCATTAACATTTTTCCGATTAATGTGGTCATCTATATATAGTAGATAATATTTTTCAATAAATTTACCACATCCAACTTATCATTGAAATATGTTAAAAGAATTATAGGTTACCACATGTTCGTATACATGATTAATGCAACAAATTAAATTATATTCAAATAAAAAAAGAGAAATATCCATAGAATCCTATAAAATATAATGGCCCTATAAATGTACATTTCTTGCCAATCAAACCTCACAAATATGATCCATTTCTTGACAAACAAAATAAGAAGTTATGAGCACGTATCCATTGCTTTTATGCATAATGATATTCACAAACCTCCACAACAAAAAACATAAAATGAAAAATGAAATAAAGAATGATAAAAGCTACTGAAGATGGAGATAAAATGAACACAAGCCAGATGTGTTGAGGGAAGATATTCATCTTATTTCAATCGGTCATGAATATGTGATGTTGAGGCTTTAAGGGTTTATGAAGTAATGGAAATACTCTACACATGGTAGTAAGAGAGATATCAAAGGAAATCATGAACAAATGGTCACTCATATTCCATTAGGGGTAGTAAGAGATATATCAAAGGAAATCGTCACTACGGTCACTCATATTCCATTAGGGTTCATCATCGGTTTTCGTCATTTGGATTCATTTCATTCTTTTAGAGTCACTCAAATTCCATTAAGGTCACTCAAATGTCATCGGTAACAACTGAATGTCATTAGAGTCATTTAGGTGATATTAGTAAGTCACTCATATCTCATTACAAAAATTTAGGTGCCATTAGGATCAATTAGTGCCTGGAAGTATTATCACATGCATCGTCATCATGGACATCGACATTGTTGTCATCGTCATCATCAATGTCATATGGTACATCAACATCATCCTCAATGTCATTGGAATCGTCATCATCAAGTACATCATCAACAAAATCATCGTCGTCATTGGTATTATGGTAAATCATATGCCATTAGTGTTCATAATCACTCATCGCCATTAGGATTCATGTCATGTAATTGTTAGGGTCGTTTAGATGTCGTAAAAGTCATTTCGGTCATAGTAGAGTCATTTAGATGTTGTTATAGACATTTAGGTGCCATTAGGATAAATTAGGATCTAGAAGTGCTACCATATGCATAATCATCGTTGACATCGACATCGCCATCATCTTCATACAATAAATCAACATCATCGTTGTCATTATAGTCATCAAGTACATCATTCTCATCATCAGTATAATTTTGATAATAATGAGCAAGTAAACCTACTTCCTTACAAGAATGGATGATATAGTCTTATAATTATCAAATGATATCCATAAGCTCCATCATAATTATCATAATGCATCATCGTCATGTTGTTAGGGTCAATCAACTATCATTAGGGTCTATCAAATGTTGTGGCAAAATTCAAATGCTATTAGATCAATTTAGGTGGCATTAATGTAATTTACCCCTCATTAGGATTAATCAAGATCCAAAAGTTCCATGATTATGGTAATTTAGGTGCCACTACGATAAATCAAGATCCAGAAAAACTATCACATAAATCATGATCATTGACATTGATATGGTCGCCATCATAACCATCATCATCAACACCATACATGAGTACATAAACGTCATCATCCTCATCATTGGAATCCGATCATATATCATCATGATCATAGTCATTCATCTCAACCTCATTGTTATCATCATAATCATCATCATCAACATCCTTTCCATCATGCATCATCAACATGATCATCCTCATGCTTTTACGGTGAGTCAAGTTCCATTAGGGTCACTCAGATGTTGTTAGGGATAGTCAAATTCCATTAGGGTCATCTAGGGGATATTATGGTCACTCTGATTCCATTAAGGTGAATTATGTTTCCATTAGGGCCAACCAATATCAAGCAGTGCTATAATCACATGCATCATCATTATTGACATTGACATCATCGTCGTCATCAATATCCTATTAAATATTTTAGAAATCATCATTGCCATATTTATCATTATTGATATGAATCAGCATGTCATTAGGAACATTATAATCTCGTTAGGGACCATAGGATTCCCTTAGGGTTATTTATGATTAATTAGAGTCTCTTAGTTTCCAAAATGGCCATTTAGGTGCTACTTCTATCAACATGCCTAGCATTATCCCTGGCGCAACATTGGATTTTTCCTGAAACTTTTTATGGTGCAATTCCTTTCGAACCTCCTGGCGCAATTCCAGGAACTGTTCCTGGCGATATGCTTGGCTCTATACCTAGCATTATGTCGGACGTTTTTCATGGCGTAATTGCTTTCGGAATTCCTAGGGCAATTCTTGGTGCAATCACTTTCTCTATACCTGGCGCTATTTTGGACATTATTTTATAGGCTATTCTGGATGTAAAATGGGATGTTATTATGGACATTATTGGGATGCTAATTGGGATGCTAACAAGGACAATAATTGGGATGCTAATTGGGACGTTAATTGGGGCGTTAATTATTGTCCCAATTAGCGTCTACTTTCAAAAAAGGACACAAATAACGTCATTAAAAGCGCCATGTCATGGAAAAGCGACCACTTTCTACAAAAAATGATGGAAAATACACTAAAAGTGATAGTGGATGCTAAAAAGGGAGCTAAAATAGACGCTAATCACAGGGTTTTGTTGTAGTTCTCTAAAAGGATTTTTCAAATCCACAAAGCTTCTTGACCGGCATTAATTGTGGATCGATACTCTGCTTCTGCTAAAGAAAGAGAAAGAGTTTGTTGTTTCTTACATCCCAAGTGACAGGTACAAAACCAAGAATAAAAACATAACCTGCAATAGAATTTTGATCATCAGGACCATCGTCCCAATCTGAATCAATGAAACCAACCAACAAAGGATACCAACTGAATTGTAATGGATCCCAAACGAAATTGTACCCCAAATATATCGAAGTATCCTTTTTTATTCTTTCAATGGCTTTCATGGGGTGTTTGCATGTGGTGGGAAACAATACCAACAACAAAGGAAATATTAGGATGGGTATGAGTCAAGTATAAGAGACTAGAAACAAGCTGACGATACCAAGTGGCATCCACTTTGGGTGAAGTGAAAGTGGTAGAAAGTTTTACTCCAACCTGGAAAGGATATGGGGCTAGTTTACAATCATCCATGTTAAAGTGATGAAGAAGGTCACATACATACTTAGAATGAGAAATAAATATTCCTTATTTGGTTTTCAGGACTTGGAGGCCAAGAAAATAATGCAAATTTCCTATATATGTCATTTCAAATTTCTTCTTAAGGATAGATTTCACATGGGTTGAGAGCTTATGGTCACTACCAGTAAGAATAAGGTCATCAACATAAAGAACAAGGATGGTGATATGGTTTCCTAATTTCTTGGTATATACATTGGGGTCAAAATGGCATCTAGAAAAATCAATTTCAAGCAAAAATCTATCCATTTCAGCATACCGGGCTTGAGGAGCTTGCTTAAGGCCGTATAATGATTTCTTAAGGTGACAGACAAGGCTAGAGTCGTTATGAACATAGCCATGAGGTTGTTCCATGTAAATTTATTCCTGCAAATCCCCATGCAAGAACACATACTTGACATCCATTTGATGGACCTCCCATTTATGTAAGGTTGCAAGGGCAAGAACAAGATGGATGGAGTTCATTTTGGTGATAGGGGAAAAGGTTTCATTGTAGACAATTCCTTCAACTTAGGAAAATGCTATGGAAACTTATCTTTCCTTCATTATTTCAACACTTACATCTGATGCATACTTAGTTATGCATACCCATTTACATATGACAAATTTTCTTCATTTCAGAAGAGGTACAAGAACCCAAGTATTGCTCACCATTAAGGAACAATATTCTTCATCCATAGATGCATCCCAATCGCAATTCCTAGAAGCTTCTACAAATGTCTATTGATCATGATTCTCTGAAACTTGACCCAAAAGAGAAGTGACTCACTGAAACTGAGAATATGTTCAATATTGATATCTAGGATCACCGACAAGATCACTGATTGCTTTGCATGTTGAACAATCCCATTGAGGAAGCGGTTGTACTAGAGCAACTAGAGGAAAAAGAGCAGGAAGAGGTGGATTTTCATCCTCACTGTCATCATTAGAAACTAGAGTAGGAATATTTTCTAGGAAGTTGGGAGTAGAAGATGGCACAAGCATCGAATTAGGATCCCAGGCACAGATGGCATAGGCACCAAACTAGGCTTGCATCCCAAGAGATTTTCATCAAATTTAACATCTCTTATAATAATTATATCATGGGAATGTGGATAAATAACTCTATAACCTTTGACATCTTCATAATATCCAACAAATATGCACTTTTCACTTTTGGGTTGTAATTCTTTCCATTTTTCATCCGGAATATAATCCCATGCTTCACTACCAAACACACGCAAATGACTCACATCTAGTTTAATTTTACTCCATGCATCTTCTGGTGTGATACCTTGTAAAGCTTTAGTGGGGGTGTAATTAAGTATGTAATTTGCACAATTTATGGCTTCAACCCAAAATTGAAGACTTGGTCCCTTTGCTTGGAGGATACAATTAGCCACTTCTTTTAAGATGCAATTCTTCTACTCAGCTACACCATTTTGTTGTGGTGTATATGGAACATTGTGTTTTTATTGGATTCATTGTTCAATGTAGAAAGTAGTGAACTTGTTGTTAACATGTTCTCCCCCATTCATATCTTAACTTAAGAATTTGATGACTAGATGTTTTTTCAACAAGGGCCTTGTAGGCCAAGAACATGTTAAATACTTCGCTCCAAGCGTTTAGGAAATAAACCCAAGTGAATATGAAGTAATCATCAATGAAATTTAATAAATATTTGAAACCGGAAAAGGAATCATATGGAAGAGGACCACACAAGTCACTATGCACAAGTTGCAAGGGGATTGAGGCATGCCAAGAGGCATGTTTGTCAAAAAAAATTCGATGATGTTCTCCAAGTACACAATCGGAACAAGCACCATTCCTGCAAGATACCATCTAAAGACCTATCACCATGTTTTCTTTACATAGTTGTTGTAATGAGCGATAATTTAAGTGACCAAATCGCTCATGCCGAAGTTTTCTCAAGTCATCACTATGAGCAACAAAAACTGAGGGAAAAGGTGATAACCCTAAGTTGTTAAATTTGTACAACCTGGTAATATCATCAATAATTCTAGTGGCAAGGACATGCTTAGGATATTTGAAATCCTAAGCATGTATTACCTTAGGTGAGGTGTAAATTTTACAGTATTACCTTCATCAAAATGATTAATTTGATAAGACGACAACAAATTGCAGGAAATTCTTGGAACACGTAGTACATCAATAAATTATCCATCTTCTACTTGAAGTATTACAAATCCTACAACACTAAGAGAGTTATCATCAACAACAAATATTTGTTTGGTGTTACATTCATTCATATTAGAAAATATGGCTTTATCCTTAGCCTTATGATAACATGCCCCATAATTAATGGACCACTCATTCGAAGAAGAAGAAGAAGAAGATGCATTAAAAGAAAAACCAAGAGGACAAACTGCATGTCCTTGATATGTAGATTATGGAGACGATTCAATGTGGATATTCTGCTTCTTCATTGCTACTTCCAAAGCTACCATCTTCTTGAAACATTTAGATTCATCGTGATTATCTTTCCCGCAAAATTTGCAATGACGCTCAACCTTCTTACCTTTTTATTTGGTTCCTTTGTCATTTTTGCAAGGATGAGCTAGATGAGATGGTTTGGGACCCTTTTTTTCTTATTATTATGAGGATGTTGCTTCTTGGGATGCTTGAACTTTTCCTTTTGTTGTGCCACTAAGGCTTTACTAGATGTATCATCATTGCTCATTACTACAAGATGTATGAGCTTATCTTACTCTCTAATCAAGGAATCACAAAAGGATTCAAGAGTGGGTTTTGTGTAATGAACCCCCAGAGATTCTTTCATGGATTAAAAGGTAGATATAAAAATAGAATATGTAGGTCCATGTTTGGAAAGAATATGTGAAAAACATTTCTCATCTTCCCTTTTTGTTTTGCATTCTTCAACTAAGAGTATAAGATTTTTGTACTTAGATAGATAATCTTGACTGCAAGAAAAGTCACTTGGATTTAAGGAAATCAACTCATTTTCTAGTTGGTGACCTTGAATCTCATTATGTTTACCAAACACAAATTCCATTTTTTCCCAAGCTTTACCTAGTTCATCAATGCCTAATAGGTGGAATCATAAATCAGTAGAAATTGGCATCCTGGTTAATCCACGGGATTCATCACATTTATTGGCCCATTTTATTCTATTCTCATCATCAGTGGGTTCTTTTTCTTTCCCGGAGGTAATTTGGTAAAGTCCCCTACTTCGTAGGACATCCTCCATACAAGGTTTCTATGAGAAGTAGTTGGAACTAGTAAGCAGAATATCACATGGGGTGGTCATACTACAATATGTAGGCTAGAAAAAAAAAGAAACTGATGGTTTGGATGCAAATATCTCAAAAAAATAGGCGGTTTAAAAAAATGGCATGAAAACAAACTTTGGATGAGGAAGTTGTGCCATTTTTAAGAAAGACATAAAAGGGAACCAAGTGTCCACGTGGTAAGCAAAGGTTGATCCATGTGGTAGAGAGAAAAATGGTAGTAAAGAATCCCCCCTACTAAATTTTCTTATAAGCTCACTTTTACAAATAGGTTGCTTCAAAAGAAGTGACCCACTTTTATAAAACAAGTGGGAAGCATATTTTACAATATGGTTACTTCATAACTTAAAGTTACATTAACTTTTACAAAAAGTAATAAAAAGGACTTGAACTCAAGACCTCCTACTTTTTAAAGTAACGTTTAACCAAGTTAGCTAAGAAAAATATTTAGTAACATTATTGAGGATAATGGGGGTGTTATTGTAGTTGTTGTTGGGAGAGCGTGCCTACCCAAAAAACCATGCCTTTTTGTCTGCAAGACACTTTAAACAACCACCCAAAAAAAAAAATGTTCATATTTGAGTTTATTCCTTGATTAGCCTTCCTAGAAATGCAGGTTTTCTCAATGTTTCTAGTTTACCAAGTTTGCACAAAGCACACGACAAAGAGCACATGCAGTAAAGAAAACCCTTTCCACTTTGTTTTTGTTGTTATGGAGAAAAAATTACTATGGCCTGGGGTAGACCACGACATACAGATGACTACCAGAAATCAACTCAATTCTCAATACAATGCTATATAAATGAAAATGCTAAGATGTGGATAAATGACCAATCTTCAACCGGATGTTTGAAGTAGATCCTCGTTGAGCTTTCCAATCTCTACACTTGAACCTACAACTTAGTCTCAACAACAACTACAATCAAGTGCATATAATATGTGAAAGATATTAGCATAAACAATAGCATGGTCCATGATATAAAAAGCAAATGTACCCAATGTTAATTAACCATTCACAATATCAAGTGGATGAGAAAATGAGTATTTCT
The DNA here is from genome assembly GCA_027924585.1 of Larix kaempferi. Taxonomy (NCBI): domain Eukaryota; kingdom Viridiplantae; phylum Streptophyta; class Pinopsida; order Pinales; family Pinaceae; genus Larix; species Larix kaempferi. The sequence continues at coordinate 6,949,021 of BSBM01000727.1, forward strand.
ATTAATGAAACAAGAAGTACATGATACAACCTCTTACCAGCAACACATCTGAACCAAGAACTAGGTCCCTCCACTTGTGTCTCCACCACTTCAATCCCCCATGCAATGGAAAACTCAAACTATGAAGGAGTTTGGTAGGTGAACATAAGAGGTTCACAATAACTAGGATCAATGGATGTATACTCAAGCTATGGAAAAAATTCAATAGAGTTTTGATGCTCTCTCTTTATCCTCCTTCCATGTACCATAAGAGCTCAATATATAGCCTTCCAAAGGTAGGTGAAAGGTCAAATCGAGTCGTTTCGGGATACATGGAGAGCCAAAGGTCACCCTATGACCGCTTGTTGGAGTAAAAAGTGAGTTTTTTACTGTAAATTACCATTTAACTCAATGTACACGGGGTGTAGTGGGATGTCCTGCACATGTGCGATTTGTAGTAAAGCAGCTCACGTACATGAACAAAAATAGGGAAAACTAGGTTCATGAAGGGAAAAAATTTGTTATGAGTCCATGAAATGAATATCAAAGGAAAAATAGTAAAAATGCTCACAGGGTGGAAAAATACGCTGTAACATATGCCCCCTAATGTGTGAGGTCAGAGAAGGTACTACGATGGTCGAAATACATTATAAATCTTAGAAGTGGAGTGATGGAAACACAAATGGAAGGAGTAGCCCATTCATCATAATACAATGATCTCTCTGAATACATATTGGTACAATACATGGCAATCTGATACAATGGCCATGAATAGGAAGTATATAGTGAATACATGTCATAAGTGGTCATAGCCATGACCCAGTAAGATATGGTCTCCTGTTGAAAAGGAAACAACTGATGCAAATTGAAGGTGCAAAATGATGATGTATGAGACTGATCTCTCATAAGCATAATCATGATCACCAGTAGCATACTGAATGCCATTGAAGTCTGGGGTCTTCTACACAAATTACCAATGGTGCATTCCCTATCAAGCGAATAAAGGTGTTGATGTCGAACCTGATGTGGCATCATCTGATTATCGGTCATTGATGTATATTGTTAACAGATGCGAGATAACCCACCAATAATGAAAATGGGCATCAACGCACAGAGTACATTCATCAAAGTGTGAATAAAGGTGTTGAGATCAAACACTATGATGAATCCATCGATCAGGAGGCATTGATGAATCCCCAACTGGAGATGGAGAGAGAACCTACCACTAATGACTGCAAGCCTCAAGGTACTCAACCGACGCTAAGTCTCGATTTCGGAATCAATGGGTTGGAGTCGACAAAATGAAACTCATTGGAAGGAGGGCATTAATGAATCCCCCATCAGCCAGCACGAGGTAACCATCTACAATGAAAGATTTGGAAGAACTCGGACGAAAAGATCGGACTGTATGGGATGGACAACATGCAATAGTCAAGAGACATGAGGAGTGGTCAACTATGGTTTCAATACTTCCTTTAAACAAGAGAATGATCATATGGATAGACTCAGGCAGCATAGACTCAATGACTAGATGATAATAAAAATTTGCGATGCAGGAGGCATCAACAAAGGCTCCATAATGACTGGAACGTTAACCAATCGGTGGAGTAAGATCTAAGAAACGAGAACAGCTCCTAAGGTCCTACTAATGTCCTGACTCATAATGAATGGAGTGGAAATGAATTTTATGTTCAAAGGCGACATGACAGTTGCCAATAAGAAGTAGTAAAAATTTTCCTGTCCTGCTTTTTGAGTTATTTGATTTTTTTGGTCTTTTTCATATTAGAAAAGCTTGAAAAAGAATAAAATTGCTTATAGTACAACAAGTGAGGGAACGAGTGTCAAGTGCAAGAAAACTAGTTCCAAGCAATGGAACATACATATGATCAATGCAAGGAAGCATGTGCAAGATATGGACACTCGGGGGGGTGTTCCCTCAAGGTAAGGGTCGATCAAGCTATGAAAGATAAGTGGAGGCTCTGGTTGGCTCGGAAGGGAAAGTGCACAGGCACATGGCTAATCACTAAGACAGCGGGAGTCGGCACAAGGCTCAAAAGGCAAGCAGGATAGTGCAATGCAATAACAACTTAGCATAAATGAGGGAGTCCTCATGGGAGATAGCCAGAATAAAATGAAGTATAGTATGAGTCTCCATCGCAATGTCATGGTGTGACTGCAAAGGACTCCCAATCCTAAGGAGGAACAACGGCATGGGCACCAAAAGACATAAAAGGATCTAACTAGGGCACCCAGGGTCGGACAATCCCTACCGCCAAATAACGACACTTCTAAAGTAGCATAGAGGTTCCGTGTCAGTTAAAAAGTGGGGTCGCACCTAAGGTTAATGAATGTGGTCATAAGGTCAACGCAAAAATGCAGGTGAAATGACATCCTAACCTATATTCCAGGTGTAGAAAATAGTTGTCGAAGGCACGAAAGGGTTGAAAAATCCACTTTCGTTGAAAAAATTGTTCAAAACGGCACCTTACGACTTCATATTAGTCCAAAATGGCTCAAAATGGCAAAAACTATAGAAAAGTGGGTATGAAAAACTATAAATTACTTTTACCATTTCATTTTCATTTTTTACCCACCATAGTGCTTTTAGTTGGTTTTTACCCTCGATCTTCAGCTATAGATTCCAGGAGCTACGGGCATCAGACTCGCGAACCGTCTGGATAAGGTTGGTGGTCTCATCCCCTATTCAAATTCATATCTTTTATTCAGTTTTCAATGGTCAAAAATTTTCTTTTTCCATAGGTTACATCAACAAATCGCTTTACGCGAGCTATTGTAATACGAGTCGCGTGGAGGGCTCGTTGTGCGCTGTCAACGCATGCGTTGACCACTTATATGCGCGATTGTATGCATAGTAGCCAATGTATAGAGATGTGGGTTTGGTTTTTTAAGATGAGGGCACTAAAAAATGCCTTGTTTTTTCCTCCAAAATGGTCCTAGAGTGGAGAGAGAGAACATGAAATTGTTGATGAGCATGTACGCCAAGATCTACCTGCCCAACAAGCGCTGCAAGCATGTGGGCTTTACATGTTTTGGAGCATCGGGGGTTTAAGGGCCCAAAACCAATTGCTCGCACATTTGATCAACTATTGGGACGCAGAGGCACAACAGTTCGATCTAGATGGTCAACCACTTCCATTGGAGGTGGAAGACATATACTTTATTATTGGATTGTCCCGCTGGGGTGAGAAGTGAGTCTTAGGTCTCGCAATGTGGGAGCAGGAATCACCATCAACGATTACATTGACAGGTATTGCATCACTCGCACCCAAAAGGTGGGAAGCCAGGTTCCCATCGAGGCCATAGCAAACCTAAGTATGAAAATCATAGTCCTCACCCTTGGGAGGATTACAGGATTGGCTGCACTTCATCAGGCTTCGAGGCCTGTGATATTCTATGTAGCTGAGTGTATGAGACCCACAGTATTTGATTGGTGCACAACGTTGTTGGGTACGATGAAGGCTCAGCTAACGGAGTGCAAGCTTGGACAGGTCAAGAACTTTGGCTTTGGCAGTATTCTATGTATTTTTTTCTTTGAGAGAGTACCGGGCTTGAGTCTGAGGGTTGAAGTCCCTCCACATGGTATCTAAGATCCCACCTAGACTCGGTGGGAAGAGGTACTGACGCGGCAGGGTGGTGGCCGATAGGAATCACCATATTCAAAGGATTTCTTTCATTGGTGGGCATGATAGGTCATCGCCATCGATGACTACCCATATGAGGGGATAGACTACCATGTAGATAGAGACATGTCACTCCCTCCAGGGGTCACATTCAGAGACATAGGTATGACTACTCTTTTTAAGTTGTGTATTTTAATTTTTTTGGATTTTTTATTATAAGTGAATGCAAAAATATTTTTGGTGTGGTATCATATTAATGGGTGACTGTTTGCTCGTAGATCTAGGTCCGCGAAGACCTCAAGGATTCCCACGGCACCATCGTAGAGGCAGGGGAGGCGAGATAGTAGGTGCGGGTGGCAGAGTGCACACTAGAGATGGTTTGGGTTAACCTCTCCCGTATGACTGCTCGGGTACCACTCATAGAGGTAGCTCATCTCTCGGAGGCAATGCAACGACATGTGGTTGGGGTAACAGGTGTATGGGTGCGGCTGCTACAGCGTATAGCCAATGTCGTACACTATTATCCTCAAACTCATCCCGCTGAGGCGGTGAGGCCTCCCCGCAGGGCTTAGATTCCATGGGGCTCACTATTTTTGTATCGGGTTGTATATTTTTGAGAGATATGGACTCTAGTTTTGTATTATGACACCACTTTATATATATATATATATATATATATATATAACTTTGATTTTTCGACTCTAATATTGTGTATGTACAAATGTGTTAATAAATGTTATTTGTGTGCTTCTTTCATTGATTTGACAAATGCCAATCTAGGACATAATTAGCATATGCATCAGTTATTGATTAAAACATCTCGGAACGTGAATGTATGTAATAAAAACAAAATGACACTCCAAGAGTCTTACCCTTAAGAACCTCCTTAGTAATGTAGGATCCCTCACACGGTACTGTCCATTCAACTGAGACACAACTAGTTGCGCATCCAGGCGAACTTCTAAAGACTAATACCATGTGAAATGGCATTGTGAAGTAACTCGATGACAGCACTATACTCAACCACATTGTTGGATGTAGGCCCAATACAAGAACCTCCTGAAGACACAATCTGATGTTCGGGCGAGTAAATAACCCACGCAACAGAAGCAAGTCTCTGCGTATGATGGCTAGCCCCATCCGCAAATCCTAAGAACACTTGAGATTCTGCTGACATCTGTCAACCAAACGAAAGCAAATCAGCAGACTCAAAAAATCAAAAGAAAGCTAAACTATGTACAGAAGCAACTATACAATAGTATACAAAAGTATCAGCTCGAGCTAGAAGCTCAAGCATAATACCGCTTGAGGTAGAGCCCATTTCTAGGCTCCTTCAAGGAGTTCCCTTCGTAATCTTCCAACTCGTAGGATCCTTTCTCCAGAATATGCCTCACAACGTAAGGACCGTGCCACATGGGATTAAACTTGCCTGACCCCAGGGGTTCCTTAGCTTGATCATAAAGAAGGACCAAGTCACCTTCAGCATATTGTCAAGGATGAACGGACCTATCATACTAAACCTTAACACGATGTTTGTTAGCATCAATTGCTATGGAGGCATCCTGAAACTGCTTGACAAGTTGCTCAAGGTAGACTAGACATTGCTCTACTTCTGAAGTGTTAGGTAGGAGCTCTATAGTTATTTTTAAAGAAGGGATTCCGCATTCAATCAGCAAGATAGACTCCACACCATGGACTAACTGAAATGGTGAGAACCTGGTAGAAGTCTTGACTATGTTTCGATACTCCCACAAAGCGGGATATAACATAATGTGCCAATTCCTCTTGCTTTGTCGGATGGTTCGTTGGAGAATGGTATTTAAGGACTTATTTACTGCATCAACCTGACCATTCGCTTGGGGATAATACTAAGAAGATTGATCTTGCTTAAACCCCATCTTAAGTGATAAATCCGCCATCATATGGTTTTGGAAGTGACTGCCATGGTCAGTGACAATCTCCTTCGGGATACCGAAACGAGTTATAAACTGATTGAATACGAAGTGGGCTGTTGTTTCACCATCGGCTTTAACGGTCGGCATGGCCTCAACCCATTTGGTAAAATAATCAACAGCCATGATGATATGGTGATGCCCCCCAGCCGAGATTGGGTTGCAATCCATGAAATATACCCCCCACTTGGTGAAGGGACCGATGGTGACGATCGGATGTTAAGGAGCAGGGTGTGAGCGCATGTTCCGAGGGAACACCTGGCAAGGGTGACATCTCTTCACACCATTTACACAATATTTGAAGATCGTAGGCCAAAAATATCCCATTTGCAAGATACGTTGGGTTGTCGCAAGCCCAGATAAGTGACCGCCACACGCTCCGCTATGGAAATCATTAAGTACTAGCTGCACTTCTTCATGAGTCAAACAACGACGGAGGATAGATTATTTTCCTCGGCGATACAAAGTTTCACCGACGATGACATAATATTTAGCGTGATGTCTCACACGTCGTCGCTCATCTCGTGAATAGTGCGAAGGGAACTTCAGAGTTTGGAGATATATAATGATATCCCAATACCAAGGGTTCGTTGACGAGATAAGAAACGAATGTTCATTCACAAATGAGTCTTCATGGACTACTTCCTTATCAAGTCTTGGGAAATCTGACATCAATTCTGTGAAAACCAAGGACTTCACCGACTTCGCTGAAGAAAAATCAAGATCAAACTCCTAAAGGATGACAATCCATTTATTATATTTCCCCTTAATTATGCGTCGTGAGAGCACAAATTGAAATGGATTGACATGTGCTATAATGGTGGTCTTCCTAAGCATAATATAATGTTGTAGTCGTTGCATTGCATGAACAGTCGCAAGGGCCAGCTTCTCGATGTGAGAGTATCTCAGCTCATCATCTATGAGGTTTCTACTCAAATAATAAACAACATGCTCCTAAAGCAAATCGTCCGCTTGAACTAAGACCATACCAATCGTATCTTGGGACGTGGCCACATAAAGAAAAAAATGTCTTGCAAATTCAGGTGGACTAAGGAGAGGGGCTGATACCAAGTCTTTCTTCAAAGCGTCGAAGGAAGGTTGGGTTCGCTCATCCCAGATAAAAGGGGTGTCCTTCTTCAGTAATTGCATGAAACCCTTAGTAAGATTGGCATAATTCACGATAAAACGACACAAGAAAGTGGCTCTCCCTTGGAGTCTCTGAAGTTGAATCAAGTTATGCGGGGGAGGCAATCGAAGTATTGCCTCAACCTTTAAAGGATCGACTCTAATACACTCTTTGGAAACTACAAACCCAAGAAGGTGACCAGTTTTCACAACAAATATGCACTTGTTAGGGTTCAACCTAATCTTATAACACTGGCATATTTCAAAAATGAGGTGGAGGTGATTGGGGTGATCAACTCTCTTGCGAGAGTGACCAACAAGATCATCCAGATAAGCCTCCACTATGCGCTTAAGGTCATGAAAGGCGTAGTTCATGGCACGCTGAAAAGTAGCTCCGGTGTTTTTAAGGCTGAAGGGAATCTTCCGGTATGCAAAGGTACCCCAAGGACATATAAATGCGGTCTTATGTTGATCCTCAAGTTTAATCTGGATCTGATTGTAACCTGAAAAATCGTCCATGAACGAAAAACACTTCGCTTCCCACACACGCATCCAAGATTTGATCTATGAATGGAGTGGGAAAGTTATCCTTAGGACATGCTCGATTCAGATCTCTGAAATCAGTACACACACGGATGGTTCCCTGCTTCTTATCCACAGGAACGAGATTGGATACCCATTCGGTAAGGGGAACCGAGTAGATGAAACCAACTTTGAGCAGCTTCTCTACCTCTGCCTTGATCACGGCTACCTTCCGTGGATTCACAGCACGAAGACATTGTTGAACAGGCTTAACATTTGGATAAGTATTCATTTCATGTTCGACAATACTAGGGTCTATTCCTGGCATCTCCACATAAGACCAGGCGAAAACATCCTGAAATTCTTTGAAAAGCTCGGAGTAAATGCGGATCTCCTCAGGGGAACAATCAACACCGATGTAAATGTTCTCAATATTTCCAGGAGTGTGAGAGATGTTGATCGGAATGGTTGGGGAATTTTAGCCATATTTCCCTCCGTGTAAATACCATGTGAATCCAAACGAACCACGGGGTGACCAACCTTCTCTGCTAAAGTCAATCAAAACTCTTCCTTATCAATAAGATCAAGGTCGGGAATAAAATACAATCGATGATATAGATCTTCCCAAGGCTTGTAACTACCATACATGGCTTCGATGATAGCTTCATCAGAAGGAAAAGTACCATCAAGGAAATCATGCAAACAAGAGGAGTTGACTGCCCACACAGGCAGCATAACAGGATCTTCCTCTCCTGTCCATGAAGAATAGAGATCTAGTTCTGCAATTGCTTGTTGAATCTCATGGTAAGCAAGCTCAGTTACAAACAAGGGCATAGCCATCTCGATGTCTGCAATGTTTCTAGATGAAGAACTCATTGAAGGTAAACTCCATGAATCATTCAAATATGAAGTATAGAATGGTACACTCTGTACTGAGGACGGGGCACTATCAGAAACGGTTCATATAAAGGATATTGGTACAACAAAGTCGGAGGATCCCATCAAAGAGGAATACAATCCTACACCAATATTCCCAATTGCCAAATGAGAATTTTTGATCTGAGGAACTTCTATTCCTGGTGATGCAATGGTATTGGAACTCGTGAAATTGAGTTGATCAACTGTCACAGTCTTTCCTTCATGTGGAAAGAAGATAACTCTAAACACAGAGGACCCGATCGCTCTCATAGCACAGATCCAATTCCTACCCAGCAAAAGGTTGTATTCGATGGGTGCATCAACCAACATGACTTCAATTGGCATGGTCTTCCCACCCAAGTTGACCTCAAGGGAGGGGATAATACCATGCGGTCTGAATGAATGACCATCGAATGTAGTCAACATGGTCATAGACTTCAACAAAGGAGGGGAGCCTAGATCCTTCCAACAAGCTAATGACATAACTGATGTAGAAGCACCTTCATCAACCACGGTACGTTTAACGATTTTATGTAGGCACCTAACATGGACTTGAAAAGCCACGTGGTAGGTAAACCGAGGCTGAACATCAGTAGTGTTGAACTTGATCATGTTCGGGCTACATTGATCCTGGACACCAAAGCACAAAAAAGGGAGGTCCTCTGAGAAGGACAAGCCTAGAGAACCTCGATATCTGACATGGCACATGGAGTCTGGCCCAAATCCTCTACAATGGAGTAGTTCTGGGCGGCTTGAGCATTGGGATTGTGCTTCGAGTGCTTAAGAACACCTTTCGCTATCCACAGCATACAGTTAGGCTTCTCAATATGCAATGGAGTATCAGGTGGAGGGGGCTCATTCCCTAACTGAGGTTGCGGAGCTCCATAATCACGAGAGAGTAGCAACACTAACCTCTGATTTAACCATATTAACGCATCCGTAACCGTCAACATGGGTAGAGGATGTCGAAGTTTCATAGGTCCCACTACTGGCGATCGAAGCACCTGAAGCCATATTTTGGTGATGAGGAAGGGGGTCCTTCATCACAGCAAGGCCCTGTGCAATGTTCTTCGTGGCTTCTTCAAGACGAGGACACAAATGTGTAAGGTGATCTTTCGATTAAAGCTTACAAGGGAATTTCACTTTATGTCTAGGTTTGCGGTCCCCATCAGCATTTTCGTCGTCCCTAGGAGGGTTTGCGTTCTTCTTTTTAGCGTTATTATTTCTACTATTCCCACCCCTACAATTTTTTTACCCTTTTTATTCCCACCAGGTTGCTGGTTACCTGATGAGTTCGTCGATTGTATAGAGTGAACATCCGACGATTGGGTGGAAATTGACGAGGCGTGAGCCTGTCCGGGGGTAGATTGGATAATGGACAGATTGTGCATCTGATTTGTAACCAAATCTATATGACGACTACTTGTGGATCCAACAATACCATTAGCATGTGGTCCAGGAACAGTCTTGGGCTCATGTCCTGACCATGGTGCATCAAGTATAATATCGTATAAGATGCCATACTAAGCATATACTAGGTATAGCTGCTAGGCTTTGAAAATAGCTTGTTCCTCAGTCATAATACCGGACAATGAAACATCCTTCGAAACGTAAGGAAGTAAAGACTTAAGGAGCCACTTCAACAAAAAATCAAGAGGGATGTTGGCTTTCACTAGCCTCTTCCGCCGGCGCCACTCCTGAATATGGTCAGAGATGTTTGTGGCTTTGTCCTGACAGAAGGTGGATAAAATCTTGGTACCAATATCGTAACGAACTGGAAACTGGAAGTGATCTAGGAAAACCAAATCTAAATCATTAAAACCTCTATATATGCCCCCAGGCAACTCGACATACCATTTCCTCACTACCCCCGTGAGGGTGCATTGAAATATCCTCAAACAGATAGAGTCATGGTTCAAGGAATTCGATGAGCACCATAAGTGAAAAGTGGTAACGTGATCACCTGGATCCTCACCCTTCTTCCCCTCAAACTTTGGAATGTCAGAAGGGATATTGGTGGGGACTGGAGGCCATGTAGGATCATGACATACTGGATCATTCGTGAGCATCGAAAGATCGGGTAGATTCAATCTAGCAAGAAAAGGGAGCTGAGGATGTGAAGCTTGATTATGAGCTCCTAAAAGAGACTGGTTCTGCGAACTGTAAGGTGGGACTGTATACATCGAAGTTGACACCTGGGGTGCCGACGAACTTTGGTAATAACCGTGACCATGATTATAAGGGTAGTAATCTCCTCCAAATTGGCCCATGTTGGAATACATAGGCACATGTGTAGCAGGGATTCCATAGGAAGGATTAGGATAGTATTTAGGACTAACTAAAAATCCATGAGAATGACCTCCATGAGAATGGGGTCCCATATACCCACTAGAGGAAGGAATACCAGACAAGTGAGGGCCGTATGAAAATGGTATGTGTGCACTCCATGGAACCGAAGAGCTAGGAGGAGGAGGGTTTTGTGGAATCACAAAATTGTTTGTAGGTACAGGTATAGATGCATGCGAATGAATGGACGGAATGAAATTCATGGATTCAATACCTAACATGAAATGTCCACTCGAAAATGGGTTCACACTAACACTAGGGGCTGACGAAGGAGGTGGCCCTCCGTCAACAGTCGGATTAGATGGAGGGAACTACTCCCAAACTGATAGGAGGTGAAAGCAGGAATGGTGCCCCCAACTCCAACACTAGAGCTAGCGTGACTACTAGGCATGGTGGATGTAACAGTCGGCATAAAGATGGGCATACCATATGAAAAAGGACTTGAGGTCGAAGGGATGGATGAAGTACCATAACCTGGCATCCCATATTGAAAACCGGATGGTTGTGTATCGTCGAATGGGTTTGTACTTGTGGGTGGGGACATCCCAAACCCATGAGGAGTAATGTGTGCAGAACCTCCTCCCCATTCACCCCTAAGAGTGGCCGGAGGGGAGTTTCCCATTGTGCTAATGGATGGAGTCACTGGGACTCCATTCGTTCCAGGTGTAGAACTCATAATAGAATCTCTCTGAAGCTCATGAGATGTGTGTATAGGACTAGCGGTAGTCTTCCGACGCTTCTTAATAAAAGACTGTGACAGATCGATAGCTTGTAAACCATCCAACCTATGAGATCGGTGGAGAGGCGGATCTCGATCCACGGTGACTCCAAAAATTCAACAAATTAACGTCTCTTAAAGGCCTACTAGATCGTCACAGAGAATACACCTAAAAGAAACCTATAAGCACACAAACAGGATTGTCTCAAGAGACCTCCCGACACTATAGCCGGTATGTCTCGCCTAGGAGAGGCTTGAGACTCCCAAACTATAACCGGAGGTAACAGAATTAGTTATAAGAGCCCTCAGACTTCACTACGTGCACATTCAAATCCCTATACATACAACAACTGTGATGTTTGACCCCTATCTGACTCAAGATCCTCATAGTATAACCGTTGCAAGCACCCTATGTGATAAGTAGGTAAAGAAACTAAGGCCACCACGTATAACCAATGCTCAAGCGGACAGTCGCAGGTGGGATCTATCGTATGGGAAGCATAACTAAGCCTGAAACTCAAGAGGGTCAAGTCCCCCAACAGTCCCCAAACACGAACAAATCTTGGAAATATATCCCACGTTCAGCTAGTATTGATGGGCTATCTCTACAACCAACCTCTCGTGACCTCATGCTTAACTCTGGTTTGAGTAGAGCTTCCTGAGAACACTGATGTACACCATGGGTTTCACCACTCCCTGCTCAGACACATAATTTTTGGTTCAATAGTATTGGATTTTTAACTCACAATGATCTATTCCAAGACTCTAAACCTATACTAGTTGGTGCACCCTATAAAAGAGAAAATCATTTCTAATCAATTTTAGATTAAGCGTTAATTTTAAATGGTTGTGATTACTCAAAGGATATGGTCGTGAAACTAATGATGTGTAAAGACTCAATGATATGCACACCTGGAAAATAGTAGACTCATCTCCCCATAAAAAATATGCCACTATATGACAGTCAAATCAACGATTCAAAAATAACAATGCAATCTCTTTATATTTTCATGCCCAAGCAAGTCCTAATGAAAGCACAAGCACTCTAAATGCAAAATGCAATGACATAAAGCAAATATTTTAATATTTTCACTTATAAATGAAAGGAAAATGCAAAACAATGTTTTTGTATTTTTTCAATACATATGAATGAAAAAATGCAAGCAGAATCATAACTCTTCATAAAAATGCAGAGCAAGCAAACCAAGCAAACCAGCAGATCCCAAAAAGTAAGACTCAGCCAAGCTAATGAGCTATAAAAATGAAAAATGGTTCAAAACCAAAAAAGCTCAAAAACTAAAGACAGAGGAGTTTCCGGTCAACAAAGAGACATGGAACAGTCAGAATGCAGGCCTACTAAGACTCAAGAACACCTAGAATTCACCCAGCAACAACCAAAGATAAAAAAAAAAAAAAAAAAAAAAAAAAAAAAAAAAAAAAAAAATCAATCCTGGAGTTGTACGCAATTGTTCATAGAACAGTAGCGTGTATACGCAGGCTACTGTATTGATAGTAGCGTGTCCACGCAGGCTAAGCAAAGCTGACCCGCGTACAGGGAAAGGTGAGTGGACCAAAAATGAATCAAACAGCCAAGAAAAATCAGGATTTCTTATACAGACAATAATAGCCAATCAATGACACAGAAGCTCGACAAAACAGAAACTCAAAACAAGGAAAAAAGCCAAAAATCCCCAAAATGGAGGTTCCTCCCCAGCGAAGTCGCCATTTCTGTAATGGAGAAAAACTTCCTATGGATTGGGGTGGACCACAACAAACAGATGACTACCAGAAATGAACTCAATTCTCAATACAATGCTATATAAATGAAAATGCTAAGATGTGGATAAATGACCAACCTTCAACCGGATGTTCGAAATAGATCCCCATTGATCTTTCCAATCTCTACACTTGAACCTGCAGATTAGTCTCAACAACAAATGCAAGCAAGTACGTATAATATGTGAAAGATATTAGCATAAACAATAGCATGGTCCATGATATAATAAGCAAATGTACCCGATGTTAATTAACCATTCACAACATCAATTGGACGAGAAAATGAGTATTTATATTAATGAAACAAGAAATACATGATACAACCTCTTGCCAGCAACTCATCTGAGCCGAGAACTGGGTCCCTCCACTTGTGTCTCCACCACTTCAATCCCCAATGCAATGGCAAACTCAAACTATGAAGGAGTTTGGTAGGTGAACATAAGAGGTTCACAACAACTAGGATCAATGGATGTAGACTCAAGCTATGGGAAAAATTCAATAGAGTTTCGATGCTCTCTCTTTCTCCTCCTTCCATGTACCATAAGAGCTCAATATATAGCCTTCCAAAGGTAGGTGAAAGGTCGAATTGAGTTGTTTCGGGATACATGGAGGGCCAAAGGTCACCCTATGACCGCTTTTTGGAGTAAAAAGTGAGTTTTTTACTGTAAATTACCATTTAACTTGATGTATGCGTGTTGTAGTGGGACAACCTACGTATGCGCGAGTTGCAGTAAAGCAACTCGCGTACAGGAACAAAAATAGGGAAAACGGGGTTTTGGAAGGGAAAAGAGTGGTTATGAGTCCATGAAATGAATATTAGAGGCCAAATAGTAAAAATGCTCACAGGGTGGCAAAATACGTTGTAACAAAGAAAACCCTTTCCACTTTGTTTTTTTATTTTTTGAGTTCACATAGAGTGCATGGAAAATATCATACGCACACTGAAAGGTAGCAGATCATAAATAAAACAAAAACATACAGAAATTTGAAAGAATATGAGAAAATATTTTTAAAATGTGTAGTTCTAAATAGTATACCTCCAGATTTGGTAAAATGGTTTTATCTTGGGAAAATGGTTTTATCTTGGGAAAATGAAAACCTTTTCCAGTGAAACAAAAAGTGTTTCCAACTGGAAACAATGCTATGAATGCAATGGAACACTTCCCACAACTTGGAAATGCATAAAAATATAAAAACCAGAAAACCATTCATGGCCTCGACAACATCAGTTTGAGATCAACGGAAGTAGGAGTTCATAAGAGATATGATACCATGTTCAACTATCACAAGATACTTCCAAAAGATCGAACACACTAATAATCCAATCACACAAATAGATCACATATCAACACACCGATGTTTTTATGTGGTTTAAACCCTCTAAGAGGGAAACCTCCATGGCCCCAACCAAAAAGCTACTTGAGGCAATATTAATATACAAAGAAAAGAATTTTATAAATGAGCTTCTCATAATCGATCAACTAGCAAATGACCCAACATGATCTTTAAATAGATATCTTGGACTAGTCGGGTGTTAAGCCACAGATCAATGATCATTAATATCGAGTAGAAGTTGAATCGTTGGATCACTCTATGTCAAAAACATATCGTGACCGTCGGATTACACATATACAAATGCATACTAAAGAAACACACTTTACTTAACTGATATATTATGACAAGTTGATCTTAACTAACTCCTAACTATCTAAATATCCTAACATGGACATGGGGAGGAGCTATATGGTGAAAGACCATATGGGCTAAGCATTTGATCCAAGAGGATCTCAAAAGGACAAAATTTTAAATTCCTCAAATCTCAGTTATAATAGTACCATTGCGAAGGGCTCATCAATACAAACCCAATGGTGTGAATGGCACCTCAAATGGAATCTGTATGCAAAATTTATCTCGTTCTAAAGTTTCAGCAAGACAGTACTTTATATGCAGAGTGGAAAAAAGGGTTCCATGTGGCCTATACAGAACCAATGTGGCGGCCCATCGTGACAACACCTAGCAGGAGCAGTCAACATGGAAGATGATAGGTTGTGGTATGGACCAATCATTTTGCGACATGTGGCATCTGAGTGGCATTGTTGCTGATGATGTGGTGGTAATGTGGACCAATCTGGAACCTCCACATGACAGTCTTGTTTGGAAACTATATGGTTCAAGTCACCAAAATGTTTATGAGTTTGGTGAGAGTCAAACTCGTGACCTACATTATACAATCCCAATGCCCTTACCACTTCACCATCCATATGACTTGTTAAAAGATATGAAATAATATATATTTAATTTTTGGTTTCGGTGATGGATGGGGGAAAGGGGCTAACCGTCCGGAACTGGAATTTGGTTGTCGATCCAACCGTACCCATTTAACATATTTTTTGAACATACGTCGCAACAGAACCAAGTGGGGGTCATGGGTTTTGACCACAGGACTCCCCTTCCAACAACCAACCATAACATTGTTACAACAAACCAACTAAAACGAGGGTTCATGGGTTTTAAACCCGAAACCTCCTCCAACCACCAATCCTTAACATAAATCCGCCAACCAATTGCCGAATGACTCCATTGGGGAGTTTGCTTGAAGACCATCTATTTAACCTTGCCTCTGTCAGAGATCTGGGAAACGAATCTATGGCCACGTTGTGGGAACAAACTTCGAGGCATACGGTCTGTCATGATGATTGTACTCTGACTGTTGTGGCACGAATTTTGAGACATATCTCTCCAAGAGATGCAAAGTTGAAGGTGATAGAAATATGCCAAGTTTATAGTCATTTTTCACGATTGTTCAAGAGAAGTCCACTAGTGCAGTCATAATTGGGATCTGGGAAACAGAATTTCTGGGAATTTTCAGAAGTGAGGTATACTTATGTATTTTTCCATGTACATTTTATATTTTCTGAGATAAATAATTGGCCTCTCCATTGAGAAGTGGGTCCGGAGACGTAGTCCATCCTTTGGATGAACTCTATTATCAATCTGATGTCTCTCTTTTGTGGTGTTTATCTGCATATTTATGATTCTTCTTGTATGGTGCACATATGTTTAAGTTCATGCTATTTTCAAATAATTTATGCTGATCATAGAATGAAAATATCCTGGATCTTGTTGGTATCAAAGCAGGATTCTTTGAATTGAATTGTGAGTGTGGATGCTTACTAGGGCCAAGCTCAAATCAGGTGAAGGAAAACTTGATTCTTTCAACCCAAATATTGGACGTGAACATCGAAGAAATAAAATGGAAGATGAAGATGTTCATACTGAGAATGAGAAGGCTTTCCATAAAGCTTTCTACCATATGGAAAACAAAGTGGACAAGTTGTTTGCAGACTATATAGAGATCTTAGAGAAGAAAGATAAGAAGAAGAAAGAGAAAGAAAAGAAGAAGCTTCGGTGAACCAATGATGTGGAGAAGATCCTCCTCAAACTCCATCCCCATCTTCAAGTTCGTGTTGAGATATTGTAACTTCAAAGAATATTATATTTGTACTTTATTATTCCGGAGATGTTTCATTCCTCCGTGAAGATCTTATTGTATATCCGGAGATGTTTATTCCTCCGTCGGAATGTGGTAACTCGGGTTATTAGACTTCCCTAGTGGGGGTCGGCCCTGTATATGTTATGTGGGTCAAAGGGTTATTAGACCACCCTAGAGGGGTCGGCCCAGTCAGTTGTAGTGGGGTATTTAACCCATTGGTTAAATACGAGCCTACGTGTACCTGTGTAAAATACATGTCAGTGTAGTGTATAAATAGAGGAGGTGTGTTCCTCATTTGACAAATAC
This sequence comes from Larix kaempferi, assembly GCA_027924585.1. NCBI lineage: Eukaryota > Viridiplantae > Streptophyta > Pinopsida > Pinales > Pinaceae > Larix > Larix kaempferi. Next base: position 6,965,797 of record BSBM01000727.1, read on the forward strand.
ACTCACTTGAGAAAGGAGCACTTGTGGAGGAGAGGTCTGCTATGGTGGAGGAGGAGATCATATCTTTGGTTTGCATCTTTGTGTATTGCTGGTCATCTATATTGAGGAAGCTTTACTGGGTTTTCTACCCCATGAGGGTTTCCCAGGATAAATCTGTGTCTCTTGTGTTTATGCTATGCTTGTTGTTTCTTCAGTGATCCTGTATATGCTATTATTGTGAAATGGAATGTAATTCTGCTATTTTCAGTCTTAGCATATTAAATATTAACATGGTATCAGAGCTAACCTGAAGGAAGGCAAGGTATGGCACTTACGACACTTGCTTTACTTACGACAATTTGAAGGTTAGGGTTTTACATAGCAAAAACCAGTCATCGTGGAACTTTCGCTATAAATCCATTTATGCGAAGTTTCAGGGTCTAAAAAGTTTACAGGTCGAAGATAACATCCCCAGGTACCTTGTGTCCAAAGGGCACCCTCATATGTGTTGTACTTTATGAGTTATGATCAATACAAGTTAGGGTTTCTGCCTCTTCCAGATCTCAGTCAAAATCAGGTAACCTTGGCAAAAAGGTCATAACTTGGGCTAGGAAGATCCAAATGAAATTTAGTAAAAAGAAACAAGTAGTACACAGACTGTACTATCTCAGGAAACTTTTTCAGAGGCCGAAGGTGAACCAGTGATACGTGGAACGCCGTACAAGTTCGCTCTCCTGTTTTATCCCATAAACAGGTCACGTTGCGACACTTGGCATAACTCTCTCTCAGAGAGTCCAATTGAGGTCATACCTATCAGGATAGAAATCTAACAGGGAGAGCTATCTCAGGAAAAGTTTTCAGAGGCTGAAGGTCAAACAGTGACACGTGGCATGCCGTACAAGTTCGCTCTCCTGTTTTATCCCATAAACAGGTCACGTTGCGACACTTGGCATAACTCTCTCTTAGAAAATCCAATTGAGGTCAGACCTGTCAGGATGGAAAGATGACAGGTCAGGTTACTATAGAAAAAAATTTCAGACCCTTTGGAGCAAAAATTTCAGAGTTATAGCAGAAACAATCAGGTGCATATTTCTGTCAAAACAGAATTATTTTTGGAGCACCTTTATTCATGGCTTCCGGAATTTAGGGTTTCGGAGAAAGTTAGAATTTTTGGAATCGGAATCCACGGCTCGAAGCTCCTCAGAAAAATAAGATTTTAGAGCCTTGGATCAAACCTTTTGATTGAGAAAAAGGGTGGGCTTCATCAAACCCTAGTTCGGGATCCTGTCAAGAAGATCTAGAAGTTTGAAAGGCAATTTTGAGGGGTCAATTTTTGGAGATTTCAAAATTGAAGTATGCTAGTTTGATCAGCTCAGCAAAACACATCCTTCCATTCATTCGGAAGTGTGAAAGTCAAAGATTGAATTTTTAGGGTTTCTCTAGCAAACCCTAATCAAGCTCTAGATCAAGTTTCAGGGGGAGTTGAGGCTAAGGCCTTACATAAGAAGACTACAAGAAGTCTCGACAGGTATGACTTGAGGTTCAGGTATGTCTTGAAATCTGATTCTTGATTAAGTTCATAATGTGTTTGTCTTCATGTTATTTATTAGTACAATCTTGATTAATGTTAGAATTGTCTTATCACCCTAGTAATAGTATGAATGCATGTGAATGTTCGAAGACATTCATTGATTAGGGCTAGATGATTGTACTAATGCATTATGGTGTTGTATGAGGTTGATGTCGTTTGCTAACAAGATACAGGTACATCACAAAAGACAAATCAAGCTCCTTAAAACATGACAACATGAAGACAAAGACTCATCCATAATCTTTGTTCTACTCACGAGGTATGTATGACTTTGTTATATTATGCTTAACCTATGAGACATGCAGGTTCTAGCTCAGGATCTCTAAATCATTGAAGAGATTGTTTAGGTATGTTGTACATAGCTAAGCAGATATACTAATCCAGGTATGTTTTCCTATGACAAGTTAGAATCTTACCTTAGGATCCCTTATATAAGTATACTTGGTATGATTGGTTATGCTTATTCATAAAGTTAGTAATCAAGGGTTTATGCATATTATGTCTCTTATCTTGATGATCTAATTAACCAGAAGAGTACTATGATCAAACAAGAATATGCAGAAGTAAAAGAAGACTTCCTTGAAACCTTGAATATTATCTATAATCATGACTATACATTTTCAAAGATTATTTAGAACTAGAATGTTTTGATAATATTGAGAATATACTAATGAATGTATGTCTCTGTATGAGGATGAGACTAGTGCACACTTGAGCATGCACAGTGGTACAGAATGAATAGAAGTTCAAAAGACATATAGAAGATCAAGCGGGAGGCAACCACACAAACATAAAAGATAAGTATTTGAGATGTTATTTGAAATAGTAAATGATATTGCTTGTATGCATATTTGTATTCCTAGAATATATCATGCTGAGTGTAAACATTCATAGAGCATTGAACAGTATACTACTAATATGCATATGATTGGTAAGTTGGACAAACATTCCATTGTTGCTTGTCTAGAATGAAACCTCTTTGCTGACATGCTGAGAGCTGTGCACACTCTCAATAGTATGTTCTGGTAGAGATGGAAGGCATCTAGATAGCCACTGTATGCATACAGGATATGGGAAAGTGTTGTGCCAAAGTATTGGTCAAAATAGTTACATAACTATGTAAATGATATCTGTATGCATAATAGGTTATCATGTCAATATGATTTGATGATTATGAAGTATTACTAATCATGTACTTAATTTTTATTTGTAGGAAAGATCATGATGAATGATGAACACTGAACAAGCGATGGATGTTCAAACAAAATGATTTACAAATCAAACACACTATAGAAGGCTTGTGGCTAGAAAATTCTCTTAGAAAGAGGAAGAGAATCATGATAAGATGTTTGCTCCAAGTGGCTAGATAAGACCATTCTCTTAATGGTGTAATTAAAGAAGAAGTGTGAATCAGGTTCTGTATGGGTACCCAGGATCGATAATCAATTGATGAGCTTAATGATCACCATGGGTGATGAGGATCTCAACCTTTGCTACAAGGTTGAATATTGTTTCTATACACAGACGATATGGTGCAAAAAGGAACCAAAAGTTTGAATTTGTAACAATGTACTAACCAAACCTCTACCGATCCAATGTACTAACCAAAACTCTTCCTCAAGTAAAGTTTTCTGAGACAAACTTAATATAGTTCAGAAGGACCCTCCTCGAAAGGGGGAGTGATGTGATAACTCATGATGAGATTGCCTGCATCGACAGTGAGGTCGATAATGAGGATACCTATATTAGTGATGCCGACAAAGAGGTTGGTGGATGGTCCTTAGATAGGGTCAAAGGTGACAAGGGGATTGCATCATCCTTGAACATATGTTCTAAAGAGAGCCGTAGACGTATGTCTTCGAGAATGAAGTCCTTGGTGGACATGATAGGATTGCATCATCCTCAAGAGAGCCGTAGATGTATGTCTTCGAGAATGAAGTTCTTGGTGAACATGTGAGGGGATTGGATCATCCCTGGACTTCAGTCCTAAAGAAGAGCCGTAGACGTATGTCTTCGAGAATGAAGTCCTTGGTGGACATGATAGGATTGCATCATCCTCAAGAGAGCCGTAGACGTATGTCTTCGAGAATGAAGTTCTTGGTGAACATGTGAGGGGATTGGATCATCCCTGGACTTCAGTCCTAAAGAAGAGCCGTAGACGTATGTCTTCGAGAATGAAGTTTTTGGTGAACATGTGAGGGGATTGGATCATCCCTGGACTTCAGTCCTAAAGAAGAGCCGTAGACGTATGTCTTCGAGAATGAAGTCCTTGGTGGACGGTTGAGGATTAAGTCATCCTTGGACGTAGGTCCTAAATGTACGGTTGAGGATTAAGTCATCCTTGGACATAGGTCCTAAATGTACGGTTGAGGATTAAGTCATCCTTGGACGTAGGTCCTAAATGTACGGTTGAGGATTAAGTCATCCTTGGACGTGGTCCTAAATGTACGGTGGAGGATTAAGTCATCCTTGGACGTAGGTCCTAAATGTACGGTTGAGGATTAAGTCATCCTTGGACGTGGTCCTAAATGTACGGTTGAGGATTAAGTCATCCTTGGACGTAGGTCCTAAATGTACGGTTGAGGATTAAGTCATCCTTGGACGTAGGTCCTAAATGTAAGGTTGAGGATTAAGTCATCCTTGGACGTTGGTCCTAAATGTACGGTTGTGGATTAAATCATCCTTGGACAGTAAATCCAGTAATTTTGAAAGGAAGGATAGTCCTAAATGAGATTGAGTGGACTAATCATCCTGTAAATAGATTGGGATTGCCTCATCCCTAGACATGGTGAGATGTCTTAAACTGATAAGGACTAATCATCCTGTAAATAGATTGGGATTGCCTTGTCCCTAGACATGGTGAGATGTCTTAAGTGATAAGGACTAATCATCCAGTAAATAGATTGGGATTGCCTCGTCCCTAGGCATGGTGAGGTGTCTTAAAGTGATAAGGATTGATCATCCTATAAGTTGATCTGGATTGCATCATCCATGGACATGAGAGTTGTCTTAAACTGAGAGGGACTGATCATCCCGTAAGCGGATCAGGATTGTATCATCCTTGGACCTATGTCCTAAAGTGAGAGGGATTGATCATCCCGTAATTGGATCTTGTGTGTTGCAGGGTATGCTGCTATTGTGTATACTTGTATTGATGAGGATACTTGTATTGATGATGTGTATACTTGTATTGATGAGGATACTTGTATTGATGATGTGTATACTTGTATTGATGAGGATACTTGTATTGATGATGTGTATACTTGTATTGATGAGGATACTTGTATTGATGATGTGTATACTTGTATTGATGAGGATACTTGTATTGATGATGTGTATACTTGTATTGATGAGGATACTTGTATTAATGATATTTATACTTGTATTGATGATGTTGTTGATCGTGATGATCTAGATGACGATGTTATTGATCGTGATGATCTAGATGACGATGCTGCTGATCGTGATGATCTAGATGACGATGCTGCTGATCGTGATGATCTAGATGACGATGTTGTTGATTGTGTGATGACGATGCTGATGATTGTGTGATGACGATGCTGATGATCGTGTGATGACGATGCTGATGATCGTGTGATGATGATGCTGATGATCGTGTGATGATGATGCTGATGATCGTGTGATGACGATGCTGATGATCGTGTGATGATGATGCTGATGATCGTGTGATGACGATGCTGATGATCGTGTGATGACGATGCTGATGATCGTGAGATGACGATGCTGATGATCGTGAGATGACGATGCTGATGATCGTGTGATGATGATGCTGATGATCGTGTGATGATGATAATCGTGAGGATCCAGATGATGATATTGTTGTAGCTGTTCAAGTGCTACAGAAGATAAAGACTCAATACTAAAGATGTCGATGTTCCAGTATTGAAGATGTTCCAGTAACTGCTTGAGTTACTGATGATGTTGAGAAAGCTTCCAATGATTTATAGATGTATCATGTATGATGTTGATGACTCCTTGCTCGTGCAGATGTTGTTATAATATCCTTCTCGTTAAGGGGGACTGTTGAGATATTGTAACTTCAAAGAATATTATATTTGTACTTTATTATTCCGGAGATGTTTCATTCCTCCGTGAAGATCTTATTGTATATCCGGAGATGTTTATTCCTCCGTCGGAATGTGGTAACTCGGGTTATTAGACTTCCCTAGTGGGGGTCAGCCCTGTATATGTTATGTGGGTCAAAGGGTTATTAGACCACCCTAGAGGGGTCGGCCCAGTCAGTTGTAGTGGGGTATTTAACCCATTGGTTAAATACGAGCCTACGTGTACCTGTGTAAAATACATGTCAGTGTAGTGTATAAATAGAGGAGGTGTGTTCCTCATTTGACAAATACACTCACTTGAGAAAGGAGCACTTGTGGAGGAGAGGTCTGCTATGGTGGAGGAGGAGATCATATCTTTGGTTTGCATCTTTGTGTATTGCTGGTCATCTATATTGAGGAAGCTTTACTGGGTTTTCTACCCCATGAGGGTTTCCCAGGATAAATCTGTGTCTCTTGTGTTTATGCTATGCTTGTTGTTTCTTCAGTGATCCTGTATATGCTATTATTGTGAAATGGAATGTAATGCTGCTATTTTCAGTCTTAGCATATTAAATATTAACAGTTTGAGTTCAAGTCTCAACTCTTCTTCTTCATCCCATTCTCAGCATTCTTAAGATCACAAGAAAGAGGCTTTCAAAAAGCCATTGTTGAAGCTTGATGTGAAATTTGATTTGCCAGTATCTTCAATGGAGAATCGAATGAAGAAAATTTGAACAATTGGATAAGATAAATCGAAGTCTACTATTGAGTTTAGCAAATCGAAGAGGATTAAGTGAAGATCCAGTTGGAATCTCTTCATCTGGAAGGCATACCCCCTGTATGGTGGGAAAGAAAAATCTAGAAAGGTAGAAAATAAAATGGTAAACTCCTTTCTAGCTGGGATAAATTTACTTCTTTACGTAAGCAATTTTATCCATTAGGTTATGTTCAAAAAGCTATGACGGAGTGGCAAATTTTTAGACAAGGAAAAGGTGAAAGTGTTCTAATGTTTACTAAAGAACTTAGAAACAAGGCACTCGCACTAAATATTCCATTAGATTCTCCAGACACTTTGATCAAGTATATTGGTGCAATTCATAGTTATATCCATCGTACACAAAATTACTGTTTAATCCCACCAGTTTGGATGAAGTGTGTGTGAAAGCGAACCATATCAAAAGCAAAGGAAAGAATTTTCAAGAATACCATCCAAAGAGGCATTCCTAATTCAAGAAAAAGTTCAAAGGAAAATGAAAGGGAAAGAAGACATCTACAACAAAGAAGGGGGAATAAAAGCTGCATTGCACTCATTGTGAAGCAGATGGACATGCCAAAGATCATTGTTGGAAACTACGCCCTGAGATTAATCCAAAGAAATATGGAGGCAAAGGAAAGAAGAAAATTGTTGCGACAATACAACAAGACTTGTGTTCTGATTCAAGAGATGAAACAAATATTGCAGTCATTGGAGTACAAGGTAAAAATTCTCTTCATGATGGTTCAAGTTCTACAAGTGCATCTCAAGATAATGAAAGAAGAAGAAGTGAATTGTTTCATATTAGAGTTGTATCTAAACACCCAAAGATAGAAACTTTGTTTGATCTGGGCTCTCAAGTTAATTTGATTTCAAAATCAATTGTTAAGAAGTTGGGATTAGAAACAAGATCTCATCCCAAGCCATATCCTCTTGGTTCGGTGTATGACAATGCAAAATTGAATGTCATAAAGAAATGTAGGGACATCTATTGCTTCAAAGTTAATTGATGAGGTTGATTTAGATATTGTTCCTCTTGAAATTTATGGAATAGTTTTTGGCATCCCATATCTATATGACAGAAAAGAAATCTTCTTCCGACATGAGAAAAAATACTATCTCACAAAAGATGGGGTGGAATATATTGTTAAAGCTCACAGTATGAAGGTTAAATCCACTCTTGTTAGTGCAGGGAAAATGAAGAGGGTCATTAACACTAATAACATATGTATGCTCATGGTCGTAAGAGCAAAGGATGTTGAGGCATTTGATTCTTTCCAAGGTTGTGATCCCTCTCATAAGAAGGAAATGTTTGATATTGTTGCTAACTCTGATGAGATCTTCTAGGAACCAAGTAGATTGCCTCCTAAGAGGGAGAGTCAACATGAAATTCATCTCCAACAAGATGCCCCTCTTCCAAATGTGGGCATGTACAGGATGTCAGCTGTGGAAATGGCAGAGACTAAAAAACGGGTGCAAGATTTGTTGGACCAAGGGGTCATCAAACCTAGCTCATCTCCACATCGTTCTCCAATTGTGTTGGTGCTAAAGAAAGATGGCATGTGGAGGATGTGTGTTGATTATAGAGATCTCAACAAGATCATGGTGAAAAATGGATATACTCTTCCCTACATAGATGATTTACTTGATCAATTAAAAAAAGTTATTTATTTCACTAAGTTGGATTTACGCAGTGGATACCACCAAATCAGGGTTGCAGAAAGTGATGTGTGGAAAACTACCTTTAAGACCAAGCATGGCCTATTTGAATGGTTAGTGATGCCATTTGGGCCTTGCAATGCTCCAAAAACCTTCATGCGGGTAATGAATGATGTTTTTCGACCATTCTTGGATGATTTTGTACTTGTATACTTGGATGATATTCTTGTGTATAGTAAATCTTGGAAATATCATGTGATGCATGTAAAGCAAGTATTGGAAACTTTGCAAAAAGAGAAATTTTATGTAAAATTGTCCAAGTGTGAATTTGGGAAAATTTCTTTGGTGTATTTGGGTCATATTGTAGGAGGAGGAAAACTGAGGATTGATCCTTCCAAAGTTGAAATGATTGTGAATTCGCCCAAACCTACTACTGCAACAGAAGTGAGGAGCTTCTTGGGAGAAGTTCAGTATTGGAAAAGTTTCATAGCTAACTTCTCAGCCGTTGCATCTCCTTTGCATGCATTATCCAGTGTGAAGCAAGCCTTCCAATGGGAAGGAAAGCAGCAGAAATATTTTGACACCTTCAAGGAAAGAATCGGCACAACACTAGTGTTAGCCTTACCAAATTTTCAGCAGCCATTTGAGATCGAGACTAATGCCAGTGGATATGCCATGGGGGCAATATTGATCCAGCATCATGAGCCTATCTGTTATCATTCTGAGACATTTTCTCAAGCAATTGATAATTATCCTACTTATGACAAGGATTTGTATGCATTGGTTCAAAGTGTTAAGAAATGGAAACACTACTTGGTGGGAAAAGAGACTATCATTCATACAGATCACCAGCCTTTACAATATCTTTAGTCTCATACCAAACTGCAGCAATCTCGTCATTACAAATGGATGGGATTCCTTCAACAGATTCATTTGGTGATCAAGTGAAAGAAGGGTACAAGTAACAAAGTGGCAGATATGCTTTCCAGACCTTCTATTACTACATCTATTACTTTGAAAAATGTTTCTTTATCTCATGATAGCTATGTTGAACAATATGCCATTGATGAATATTTTAAATGTGTATATGAGAAGCTGACCCATGGTTCACAAGTGGATAACTATAATTTGAAGGGAAATTTACTCTACCATCTTGGAAAGCTATGTATTCCTGCTAGTGAAAGAGTCCATGTAATTCGAGAATCTAATACTTATCTTGTGTCTGGGTATTTTGGGGTAGGAAAAAATATTGCTCATTTGCAAAGGATTTGTTATTGGCCTTGAATGAAAGAAATCATAACCAAGTATGTAAAGGGGTGTGTGATGTGCTCTCCTTGTAATCCTACTAATAGAAAAATGGGGTTGTACTCACCACTTCATATTCCTTCTCATCCTTTTTTTTTTTTGCTCGTGAGCTCTCGGGCTGCTCTGCGCGTCCCCCCTGCTGGGGTTTCTTGCTGCCTGCGGCCTAGGGATATATCCTCCCTTGGATCCCATCCCAAAGGACCACAGAAGACTCCTCGATGCAGCCTTCAGGGCCTTGGTGGCCTCAACTCCCCCTCCTCCGGCGTCTGCAACCCACCTGGTGATGGATTTGACAAGCGCTCGGACGCTCCTAAGATTCAAATCATTTCGGCCGCTTCAAGGCTAAAGGCCCTTTCCTTGAGTGAGTGGGGTCTGCTCGGTCATCTCACCGGGATCTCGCCGTCGCCTAAGACTATGGATATTTGGATAAAAAAAATTGGATGCCATTGATCTCCGGGGGCATTCAGCACTGCTTTTGTGGCAAAGGTTACTTTACGTTTGTTCTTGAAGTTAAAGAAGGTAGGGATCTTATATTTATATTCAGACCTTACTTCATGGGCCCTAGGGGGATTTACCTCAATCGATGGAACTTGTCTTTCGATCCGAAAAAGGATGTACCCTCTGCTATCCCATTATGGGTCCATCTACCTCATCTTCCTTTGCACTACTGGAATGATGAATCTCTTTAGGCGATCAAGAACTCTTTCGGTAAGTATATTGACAAAGCTGAACCGAAAGGACCTTTATTCTCCTGTGCTCGAATCTGTGTGGAGGTAGATCTAGAAAAGTGTCTACCATAGATTGCCAGCCTCTCATGGATGGCTGGGAATATGACCAGAAATTTGACTATGAACAGCTGCCTTTCAAATGCAAAAAGTGCCATGAACACGGCCACTTTGTAAAAAAATGCCCTAAAACAGTAAAAGAGACTCTGGAAAAATCACTAGAAGAAGACTGGCTACAGGTGAAAAAAGGAAAGAAAACGACTGTCCAAAACCCTGATCCAAAAAAGCAACAGCAAGATCCAGATTCAAAGAAAGTTCAAACTGAAAAGATAGGCACTTCAAGCAATCAGTTCACAGCCCTGATTGTGGAAGAGGGGGAGATCCCTAAACCAGAAAGTCCCATTGTTGAAGTAGGACCCGAGCAAAATGGCACCTTAATCTCCAGCATCACCTCTCCTTCTTTTGCAACCGATAGATCAGATACTGTGCAGGAGGGATCCCCTCCCCCGGGAAGTTCGTGGGATGAGATGGTTGAAAAAAGTAAGGTCACTTCCTTTTCTGTCTTCCCAGACTCTTCCTTAAAAGGGTCGCACGAGCACCTCGAATCAGGTCCCCCTTCAAACACAAGAGGTAGAAATTCTCTAAGATATCACCGTGAGCAAGAAGCAGGAAGAGAACTGGAGTTAGGAAGATAAAGAAGCATAGAGGAAACTAAGCTGTTAAAATCCTCCAAGGGTTCAGGCAAGCCGGAAGGAAGGGCTCGAGCAGGCCCACAACAAGGGAAGAAGTAATGAAGCTTGTCTCTTGGAACTATAGGGGTTTGGGCGGTTCTATAAAAGTTAAAGCAATGAAATAAATCATCATATCTAAAAGACTGGATATCCTAATGATCCAAGAGACAAAAATGAGTGATGTGGAGGTCATGGCACTCTCACAACACTTTTGGAAAGACTACCATGGCAATACGGTTAGCTCCAGAGGAGCTTCCGAGGTTATTGTGACTCTCTTCTCAAGTAAGTATTCCAGCAAAACTATTAAGGAATGTCAGCATTGGATCCTTAGTGAATTCTATATTAAAGACAACTCCAGCATTTTTTATGTCTGTAATGTCTATGGGCCTACCCATTACAAAGATAAGCTAGCTTTTTGGAATAATCTGTCCTCCCTGAGAGATGTTGTAAAAGAGAAAGACCTCATCCTGGTCGGGGATTTTAATGTCACAAAATATCAGGATGAGAAGCATGGAGGCTCTAGAGTAAGAGACCCATTTGGTGAAAATCTTGAAGATCTGGTTTCTGATTTTGATTTGTTGGATCCACTCCTCAAAAATGGAAATTTCACTTGGAATAATAGGCGGGTTAGGGTGGGTCACATCGCAGCCAGGCTTGACCGCTTCCTTATCAACTCTTCTTTCTTGCAGAAAAACCTCATCCCTGTCTCCTTCGCAGTGCCCTCAGCTATTTTAGATCATAAACCTATTTCCTTGTCCCTTTCTCCTCCTACCAATCTTGGCCCTATCCCATTTTGTTTCAATCCTTCTTGGTTACACGATGAGAAAGCCCTTATCCTCATCAACTCAACATGGAACTACCCTTGTTTCGGCTCTTCTAGTTATATTTGGGAAATAAAACTCAGAAATGTTTGTTATTCCTTAAAGAGCTGGGCAAAATCGGAATTCAAAAATCTAGGCCATATGAAGATTCAACTCCAATCTGACCTGGATACCTTGCAAACAAAAATGGAAAGGGTTGATGTTACCACAACTCTCATCTGCAATGAGCAAGATCTTAATAGGAAAATCCTCAGCACTGCTCGCAAAGAAGAAGAAGACTAATGTATCAAGTCAAGGCAATTGTGGCTTAAAGGGGTAGATAGCAATACGGTATACTTTCATAGGCAAACCAAAGCCAGGCTCAGCCACAATATGATAAAAGGACTTAAAGACAGAGATGGATACAAAACTATTGATTAGGAAAAAATTAAATATCATATTTTCCAACACTTCCAAGAGCTTTATTCAGATAAAAATGAGGCCGACCATGTGGCTCAAGCTGATGTCCTTTAAGATATCTCGGCTCTAATATTTGACAGTGATAATCGAGACCTCTCTAAGCCTATTATGGAGTTTGAGATTAAAGATTCCATATGGTCCTTGCACGTTGATAAAGCTCCAGGTATAGACAGCTTCACCATTAATTTTTATCGAGCTGCATGGTACATTATTAAGGAAGATCTGAAGAAGATGTTAAATTGGACGTGGAAAAAGGATAAGATCGGAGGAGCCACAAACTCCTTGTTCCTTGCCTTGATCCCTAAAGACAAGAACCCTCTTTCGGTCAACCGTTTCAGGCCCATCTCGCTTTGCAACACTTCATATAAGATTCTTGCAAAAATTCTAGCCACCAAATGAATAAAGTAATGGGCCACATTATCTCAGAGACTCAAGGTGACTTCATTGCAGGAAGACAAATCCTCAACAACATAATTATCATCCAGGAAGCTATTCACTCCAGCCGAAGCGCAATCATCAAGGTCTGGCAATTAAACTTGACATGGCTAATGCTTTTGACAGAGTTAATCACTTCTTCTTGTTTGAAATCATGTCAAAGTTCAGTTTCTCCAAAATATTTGTCAGGTGGATTAACGCCTAGCCCTTGGATTGCACCCTTGGTCAATGGAAGACCAAAAAATGTCTTCAAAGCCTCTCAGGGAATTCAGCAACGGTGTCCCCTTACCCCTTTTATTTACATCATGGTTGTTGACCCTCTCATTAGAAGGCTAAGACACCTCCAGGACATTGGGGAATTAAAAGGTTTGAATATCACCAGAGGAGTGCGTGCTTCCAATAATGCTCAATTTGCAGATGATACCATACTACTTGGGAGCACATCCACAATCATAGCTGAGATATTCAAAAGTTCCTTAACTAACTTTCTAGATGCCTCCGATGGCAAAGTAAATGACTCCAAATCGAAGGTGTACAGGTGGAACTGCCCTCCTGGGGTCATGGCTAGGATCTCAAGAATTCTTGGGTTCGAAGGTATCACAGTCTGGAACTCCTTCAACTACCTGGGTATTCCCATCTTCAAAGGGAAAAAAAAAGAAGACAGACTGGAAAGGTCTAGTTGATAAAATAAAAATTCCTGGGGGGTGCAGATGGCTAAACCCTGCCGAGAAGCTTACTTTAATTAAATCCATTTTGTTTGCATATCCTATCTATGTATGTTCAATTTCTTTAGCTCATTGTCAAATAATTCAGGAAATCAATATAGAACTTCGAAAGTTTCTCTGGCAAGGTGGAAAGGTTAGTAATACCAGGAAATATCATCTGATCAATTGGGATACGGTGTGCAGCCTGAAGAACTGTGGTGATGTTAACACCCAAAAAGTGCTCACTACCTCATCTACCCCATTACATGACTCATTTGTCCATATTTCCTACCATATTTGCCTCCAAAACCTTAAAATCCCATTAAAAAGCCTCCAAAAGGCCAAAAAAACCCCTTTTTTCCCCAAAATAATCCAAAATTCCTCCAAAATAGCAAAAACCCTCTAAAAAGGGAATAAAAATTACAAAAAAAGAGGAAAAAGAGGGAAAAAGGAGGCAAAAACCCTATACAGGTGACCTAAACCATATGGTGCCCAAAACCATGGGCCAACACTCCACCACTAAAAACCTATAAATAGGTGATGGAGGCCCCTCATTTCATATCCACAATCAACCACACCCTTACTCTGCCAAAATCACTCCTGAAACCCTAGCTCACCCTTAAGCTATTTTCACATTTGAGTGCCCCTTTGGCCCATTTCCAACCCTTTGGAGAAAGAAAAAGGAGAAAAACTGGAAGCTTGGAAGCAACCCTCTTGGACTGCTGCAAAGGCTTCACCAACCTTCACATTGGAGGTATAATCAATACAAAAACCCTTTTTATTATCTTGTCTTTTCTGTTTTATGCACATGTTTAGAATAATTACCATTTTACTGTATTGTCTTTCATTTAATGTTTTTCTGAACTGCTACTAAGGAGTCCCTTCTCCTTAGTAGGTGCTCATTTGCACAAGCTAGGGTGAAAACCCTAGCTACAGGTGGCGCTAGTGTAAAAGACCCCATCATCATGAATCTTGCTCTTGGTGCCAAAATATTATGGCGTATTACTATGGACAAAGATTCCTAGTGGAAACAAGCTCTCCGGAAAAAATACATGATAGACCCTAGAAGTCGTTGCATCGAAGATCTGAACATGGAAAAAAAAGGGAGTTCCATCTGGGATCTTTGCAAAAAGGTGGCCTTCAACATAAAGGAAAAAATACATTGGGTTGCTGGAAATGGTAAAAAAATCAAGCTTTGGCATGACAACCTTGGGCTAAGCTCCCCAGCCAATTTTTAGAATGAGTTAAGAGATCTCAAAGATTGGTTTGAGCACAACAACACCCACACTTTGTCCGACATTTCAAATTGGGCCATCAGTGGCAGGTGGGTTGGCTGGAAGGAATTGGATATCCTTGAGCATTTGAAACCTGATTATGAAGCCTTTCTCTCCTTACTGCAAGAACAAAGTCCCATCAACCAGCATCATAAATATAGAAGGGGTTTGGGGGAGGTCTGGAAACTACACAGTGAAAGAGGGATATCTACATGTTTACAATAGCAGGGCTGGAAGTAATAAAGATGTCAAATGGGACAAAGTCTGGAACAAATACGAGTTTCCAAAAGTGAATGTGTTCTTCTGGATTCTTTCCCATAGAAAAACCTTAACCGTTGAGAACTTGAGAAAGTGTGGAATAGAAGGCCCTCTTCAATGCATTCTCTGTAAAGAATCGGAGGAATCCATGGAGCACATCTTCCTAGAGTGTAAGTTCTCTCTAGAGGTCTAGAGCTTGGCCTTTAGCAGTTTGAAATTTAATATTGTGATGCCTACAAATTGGAACGATCTATTCCAAGGATGGAAGGATTATTACCAAGGCACCCTCTCTAGGAAACCTGATCTCACCAGAGCTTGGGAATCCCTTCCCAAATTCATTTGCTGGAAAATTTGGATGGCCGGGAACAAAGAAATCTTCGAAGGCACTTCTGCGAGTTCCAACCCGGTATATTCTTCAGCTAAGGCCCTTTGGATTGAGACTTTATCTTCTCGGGGAATGCATAACATACATCAGGAACCTCTATATGTCGAAGAAATAAACTGGATGGCTGACTTTCTTGCGCCAAACTACTCTCTCTCCTGGAGAAAACCTCCTAAAAAATCGAGGCCTAAGATTTGGTAGCTGCGCATGAGCAATGAAGAATTCCAGGACTGGAGGACGAATTTGAACTACAGTTCTCTATTCTTTGACGTAGCCTCGAAAGTAAATCCTGGGTTGGCAGGTGCAGGGGGAGTAATTTTTCGACTCCAAGGGGAATAAGAAGAAAGATTTTTCCTGGGGTATTGGGAGAAAGATGAATAATGGAGCGGAATGGCTCACGCTCATCAAAGGTCTAGAGATTTCTTTAGATCTGGACATTGAGAACTTGAAGGTTATCGAAGACTCTCTCATCATCATCAGAGATGCCAGAAACATTGTTACCAATAGGAAGAACCCCTCTTCTAAATTGAATCACCTCCTTCTTAGAATCAGTAAAGAATTCACAGAGGTTTCCTATTTTCATGCTCTGAGAAATCTTAATGGTTAAGCTGACACCATGGAAAATATTGGAGTTGGCCTCCCTTATGGTTCCCTCGAATGTGATAATGCCATCACTAAAAAAATATGGATTCCTTAGCCCAGGACTTCTTCTTAGAACCTTGGTCCTTCTCTTTTCCACTAAGAGAATTCTTAAATATTTGAATTCAAACTTTAGAAATTCCATTTTTTTGGTTTTTGGTAACCACACCACTCATTGTGATGGCCAGCTTAGTCCCCATGAGATTTGCAGGCACTTCAGCATTTATGGCTGCTAGCTGGCCTACCAGTTGGTCGGTATGCGAACACAAGGGCATGGTTTAAGACAAGAAGGGTTAGCTGCAGTTTGCATTCCCGTTGGCTGCTCCTCATTTTGGTCTGTGTTTATAATTGTGCGGGTTCTGTGTTTGATATCGTGTTGGTCCTATGTTATCATGTTGGTTTGTAGTATGGAGTATCATTTGAATTCGTAGACTAGAGATAGTCCCTTCCCGAAGTGCACTAGAGATAGTCCCTTCCCGAAGTGCATTAGGTGCAGTAAGTCCATCAGAAGCCCTAATTGTATCAGGGTTATTCCGATGGTGGATGAGGATTTAGGTGTCTCGGTGGATAGGCGGCACTCTGTGCATGGCTCATGTTGCAGGTTTGATAGGGCTGGAAGTTCTCACAATATTGAAGAGAGGCATGGCCTCAAAAATTATGAATTGGATATGAAGAATCGTGTGCAGGAGTTGGAGGGCCAAGTCCGGTTAGTTCACAATGAAAACCTGGAGTTTAAGAAGGTCTTGATCCACCTGTATTCTCTGGCTGAAGAAACTCATAATGAAGTGAAACACCAGAACAATATGGTGGCAGAGAAGGTGGAGCACCTGGAAGAGACGTTGGGTCTCTGCTACCCTCAGAAAAAATGCAAATCCGGTACTGAGAGCAGGGAAATGGTTGATCTGAGCAGGAAGATGGAAAAATTGAAGCATTTCATGGCTCAAGCTGGGAACTTTGTCGACTTAAGCTCAGACAAGAACGGGACTGTTGATTCCGATGGAGCAGTCATGAACACTGGCATTCACTAGCTGCATGTTGGTTGGTCACCTCTTTTTTTGGTTTATTATGCATCTATATCATTATTTTGGTTTCTTCTCTATTCCACTAAATATCATAGGCTGGAAGAATTTCATAGGATCGACATTCTTCTGGACAGCTTCAACTCTCAGTTTTTGCTTAAATTATCAATATAGCTATGTATTTCTTTTGTATTAGCCTTCTCTGGCAGTTTGTCAAGTGCTACAGATTTCATGGACCTGGAAGGTTTTTTTCTAGTCACAAGCATGTAAAATATGAACAGGGAGCGTTAGATGCTACCCTTCTAAGAGAAAAATCTGCCTCTACACTATGTAATTTCCAGTTTTATTTTTAATCAAAGCTACTCAATCGTTTGTGTTAAAAAAAAAAAATCCTTCTCATCATTGGGAGAGTATCTCCATGTATTTTGTAGGGGATTTTCCTATGTCAAAAAGAGGTCATGACTACTTGTATGTGGTAGTGGATAGATTTAGCAAGATGTGTATCTTGATGCCATGTAAAAAGTAGGTCAATGCTGAGAAAACTGCTCATTTGTTCTCCCAACGTGTATGGGTCCATTTTGGACTTCCCACATCCATTGTATCATATCGATATTATCGATTCCTTGGAGAGTTTTAGACAAGCATATGGGGAATGAGGGACACCAAGATGAAGAGAAGTACTAATTTCCATCCATAGACCAACAGACAGACAGAGGTGGTCAATAGAATAGTGGTGCATTTGCTCTGAGATTATTACAGCAAGCATCCTAAGTTGTGGGATAATCAGATACAATACGTTCAAAATGCCTACGACCCTTTCACTCTTCCACTCAGAGTTCGCCATTTGAGACATGATTTGGGTATATACCTAAAATTACTTTGGACTTTACATATGGGAAATATGATAGCTCAAGTGAATTAATATATGAAGACAAAGCCCGCAAGTTCACTCGACAGATTCAGCAGGTACAGCAATCAGTTCAAGAGCAGTTGGAAAAGCGTCAGGCACAATACAAATCCCGTCATGACAAGCATAGAGACGATCATTAGTTGTAATTTGGAGATTAAGTATTGATTCACGTAAGCAAATATAGCTCGAAGGGTGAAGGAAAGAAACTCAACTTCCATCAAATATGGACCCCTCACCATCTTGGATAATATTGGCACAAATGCTTTCGTCTAGATCTACCACCATTTATGCAGATTTACTCAGTTGTGAATGTGGAGAATTTAAAATTGATGAGCCTCCAATGATCATGGATCAAAGGGAGAGTGTTTCAGTACCATCGATTGATGAGTTTGCACCTGAGTATTTGGATGAGTTGAAATAATATGTCATCCTGGATAAAGAACAAGGACTTCACACAGGGGTGATGTTGAATATCTTTGAGTTGGATTCAAAGGAACACATCAAAGCAAGGAAAATTGGATCGAGAAGGAGAAAGTGAGGGAGCAATTCCCCCACCTATCTATTGACTGATAAGGCCTTTGGAGGCCCAAAATCTTCTCAATGGGGAGGAATGATATAGGAGGATCTCAAAAGGACAAAATTCAAAGTCCTCAAATCTCAGCAAAAATAGAACCATTGTGAAGGGATCGTCGACACAAACCCAATGGCGTGAACGACACCTCAAACAGACTCCATATGCGAAAGTTATCGTATTCTGAAGTTTCGGTGAAACAGTACTTTTATATGCAGAGTGGCAAAAAGGGTGCCACATGGAACCACTACAAGGGTTCCATGTGGCATGTACGGTACCAATGTCGAAGCCTATCGTGACGACACGTGGTAGGAGAAGTTGAAATGGTAAATGACAGGTTGTGGTATGGACCACTCATTTTGCGACACATGGCATTTGAGTGGCATCATTGGTGATGATGTGACAATCACATGGACCAATCCAGATATGCCACATGGCAAGACTAGTTGGCCACTATATGGTTCAAGTCACCAAATATTTTATGAGGTTGTCGGGAGTCGAACCCGCGACCTCCATTATACAATCCCAAAGCCCTTACCACTTCACCATCCATATGACTTGTTATATATTTAAGTTTGGTTTCGGTGATGGATGGGCGAAAGGGGCCAACTGATCGATTTTGGAATCCGGTCGTCGGTCAAGTCGACCCCATTTAATGGATTGTTTGAACATACATTGCAACGGAACCAAGTGGGGGTCCTGGGTTTTGACTGTGGGACTCCCCTTCCAACAAACAACCATAACATTCTTACAACAAACCAACCAAAACGAGATTTCATGGGTTTTGAACCTGAAACATCCTCCAACCACCAAGACTTAACATAGATCTGCCAACCAACTTGCCAACTGACTCTGTCGGGGAGTCCGCCTGACGACCATCTATTTAAACTTGCCTTTGCCAAAGCTACATGAAACAGATCCACGACCATGTTGTGGGCATCAAATTTGTGGCATACGTTCTATCATGATGATTGTACTCTGATTGTTGTGCCATAGATTTCAAGACATATCTCTCCAGGAGATGCAAAGTTGAAGGTGAAAGAACTATGCCAAGCTTTTAGTCATTTTTCACGATTTTTCGAGAGGATTCCACTGGTGCAGCCAGAATTGGGATTCGAGCAACGAAATTTCTAGGCATTGTCAAAAGTGAGGTATGCTTATGTATTTTTCCATGTACTGTTTATATTTGATGAGATAAAGAATGGGCCTCTCCATTGACAAGTGGGTCCGGAGATGTAGTCCATCCTTTGGACGAAATCTGTTACCAATCTGGTGTCTCTCTTTTGTGATGATTATCTTCATATTTATGCTTCTTCTTGTATGGTGCACATATGTTTAATTTCATGCTCTTTTAATACAATTCACGATGGTCATAGAATGAAAAGATCTTGGATCGAGATGTTAGGGATAAACTAGATTGGGGGCTCTAAGGTACGATACCTAGGTATCCCAATGTTGACTACAAGAAGAGTCAATGTATTCATGATAGGAGTCTTACTTACACTCAACGGGGAAAAGAAAGTTGATATATGTGTAGTGGGATCCCCTCTGTGGGGAGAGGGAGGGTCATGCTTAATGGGTGGCATGGAGTGGTAGGTGATGGTGGTGTACTTGACATGAGCAACAAGGTTAAAGTGCCTCATCTACTACCAAGATGATGTAGATAGGTAAAGAATCTACAAGTCGTGATTGGGGTGGGTCTCTAGGGAATACCCCTAGTAATGAGGAACCATTTTATATGCCAAGACTTGTCTAAGTGTAAGATTTGCATGGTTGGTTTATTAGTGCCAAGGTGGACAAGATGGTGTATGAGTTCATGCTTGGACAAGGATTGTAGTGTGTAAGTTAATTGATCCTCCTATGAATCTTAATTATCTTCCTAAAAAAATGTAACCAAGCCCTCCAAAAGTACCAACAATAGGTGATGAAGTCCCCTAAAGCTGACTAATGAAGAGTTTATAAAGTTAGATATAGTGAAGGGAATTGAGGGCATATCCCAAAAACCATAAACTACTTATCCCAAGTACAATTCCAACCCATGAAAGTCGCATTGGTGATAATCCTAGCTTTTGGCCACTAAGATATATTTCTCAAGTATGGATAAGAGATTCAACCTCAAATGCTCACAATTAGTCACATGTAAACAAGAAATGGTTTTCTCAAGAAACCTTATAGAAACATAGAACATCAGCTTTAGTGTCATGGGGCACCATGGAATTCTTATATTGGTTTTTGCACACTTGGTATTGAAGGATTTAAATCTCCATAATAAAATAACTATGTATCAAATGACAAATGATTAAGTGGTAGTATTTGGATGCCTAGCACAATAATCATAACTTAGACTATAGTTTGTTTTGTGACGTCAACAAACTAGAATTAAGTTGGTTAGTTACATTGCTTGAAATAAGGTTTGATTTTTATTTATTGGATTTCATAATGATTTCAACTAAAGGTTAAAGGAATCCACCTGAAGAATTATAAAATAGATGTACATTTTAATGGTTAAATGGATACCTGAAAAACTATAAATATTTCCCTCAACTAGATGCCCTAAAAACTCTTTGGTTAGATGCATTGAAGGTTGAGAAATGGGTTGACCTACATTTTCTTTCTATTGTTCTCTCAATTATGCTCATATGTGTCTCATCCTCTCTCTAGTATTCTCTCATACTTCATTTTCGTCAACCCGTTGGTGATCATATTTCCTACTACAATTTTTCACATTTCCCATCTGGATTGCTAATTAATTTAGATTAATGTCATAAAAAAACAATGTTATTCTTTAAGTGTCTTTTTCACAATGACAAAAGAACCATACATTGTGAATTGGTTCACATGCATATTCCTTCTCCTATTTTTATAAGTGCAAACTATAATAACTATCAAGTTTATGCAACAGACTGTAGGTTTTTTATTTTTTTGTATTTTGCAACGATAGATCCATCAAGCAATTAGCTCTATTAAGCTACTATTTAACCCATAGAACCCTCGATCATAGTTTTAACTAAGCTTTGATAAATTTATTTGAAATCTTCATTTAGCCCTCGGTTAAGCTTTTTAGAGACCCTTGACCGAGCTATATTGCTTGATCAAAGGTTTAAAATCAAGAAATCCAACCCCCTTGCTACAAGATTTATGCAACTACAACTTCCGAGGGGTGAAACCCCTTTATCTCGTTCATCTTAGGTGGCGGAGTTGGTGCCAATGGATTCATTAGTGAATCCTCTAGGGAATTTCATTCATGTGTTACACCCTCTTCTGGTGCATCATGAGATATGCTATGTTTGGGAATTCATCTGACCATTGTTAAGAATTTTTGGTACAAGGTTGTGTTGGGAAGAGTAGCCTTCCAATAATTCATAGTGTTGCGCCCTATTTTCTTATGCATTTTCATGTACTGCATTGTTGTTCGGCATTAGATATCATTAGAGTTTAACAATTGAGGTACTCGAGATATGATAGTGACTATATGCATGACTTACTACAATTTGTATTTATGCCACGTCCATTTGTGTCTAACATTGGATTCCTCATAAACAATATTGTAGTGTAGAATTTATGTGACATCAAATGCCATGGTCCAATTTTCATAGTTGTCTCACAAAAAGCTCTCCATTTCCCTTATAAAAAACCCCTAAGTTTCAACTCTAGTAACATAACTGGTTTTCACAACCACATTGAATTCACAATTCTATCCATTATGTAACCTTAATGATCTTCTTATAAAAATGTAACCGGGACTTCCAAAAGTCCCAACAATGGGCGATGAAGTCCCCTAAGGCTGACTAGTCAAGAGTTTATAAAGTCATATATGGTACTTCTGGGGATCTATCCAAGTATGAAATTCTAATTGTTTTCAACCAAAGATCATATATTATATAATTTACTAATTGATATTACTTTCAACAGTGCAAGTTTGGCTATGTCCAAATAATTACTTTATACGAATATTATGGAATTCACATGTCTTTACATCTTTGTAATTTACATTTTTTTTTTATAATAGTGGTGGCATTCTTCTTTATGATTTCATATAATGCATGAAATACATCGTGTCCAATTTTAGAAAAGTCTCAACATTTTGAGTGGACCCTCAACCCATCATCAGGGGATCCATCTCGAAATGCTGGGAAGTTTCTAAACTCGGACACAGTGTATTCCATAAATCCTAAATAATGATTACTTGTAGTGAAAATCTACATAATCAATTCATCTAATATAGTTTTATCACTAGCGTAGATCCATCTTAACTTTGGATCTATCAAGTAGGGATTGGGATCAAATCCATCGAGGTGCAAACTTTTCCTCAAGTTTTTGCACTTTAAAAAAGGTTCGTACCTCAAGAGATTTGATCCTTATAAATGCATGATAAATATCAAAGTAAGATAGGTCTATATTGATTTGAAATAAAAATCCTTCATTTTCATAACATTTTAATTAAAAAACACCACACTTACTCAGATATAATAATAATAATAAATGTATAATTTATTTCAACTTACTATTATTAACAAACCTTTCATGATTGCATATGAATCTTAATTTGTAATGACTTTATCACCTAGATTTTATGTCGCCTTTACTAAATTGATTTTAAGTGAAGAGAAATTTCATGTTGATTTTAAGTCGAGCATAATTTGGATATCATCATTAAAAGTTATATCTTAATTATTATTCATATTATAATAATAATGATGATAATAATCTATTTTTAATGTAGTTTATTAAAGTTTAAGAGATCTACATACTATGTTTCTCCATATTTGAATATATGAATTTTTAGAAAGAAATACATGATCTTAAATATTAAATTCAGTTTCTCCATATTTGAATATATGACTTTTTAGAAAGAAATACATGATCTTAAATAATCTTAAATAATCTTAAATATTAAATTCACTATATAATATGTTCCTCTATATTTGAATATATGACTTTTTAGAAAGAAACACATGATCTTAAATATTAAGTTGACTATATAAATGTTAGATGTGAAGAATAACTTTAAATCAAATATGCATAAATAATAATAAAATCATAAGAAGAAATTCAACACTAACACATAAAGAATCTATTGCACCGAGTGAAAAAAGGTGCTCTACAGCCCAGTATAGGGGAGATGTTGTAACGTGTGTGATGTAACGTTACATCGTGATGTAACATTTGGTATTAAGAAAATAATTAAAAAAATTCATGTCGGCTCATAAAATAAAAAATTAAGTTATGGAAAGTATTTAAAAAAAATCCATGTTGATTCATAAAATAAAATATTATGAAAAGTAATTAAAAATTATAAAAGAAATTAGATCCCTCTCAATGCTTGATAAATATAAGTTTAAGATGGATCTATGCTGATATAGTCAACAAACCTATGTAATAAGCACTACATAGTTATATATATTTATTAAAATAAAAAATTGTCATTATAACATTAAAGAAATACTTAAATTTATTTTTTATAAAAATATTTTTTTAAGTCGTTATAAAGATAAAATTATCTTTCATACTTAGATTCAAATTCCATCATGTTACATGTTATGTGACATGTTTGTTGTTTGTTCTTAGTAATATTAAAAACAAAAAAATAATATATATTCTAAAGACTTTTATTTTTCTTTTTTTCTAAATATTTTGTAATATTTTTATCTTCACAATTATGAATATTTTTCTTCTTTAATATTATTTTATAAATAAATTTTTATTTAATATTATTTTAAAAATATGTTTTTATTTAATATTATTTTAAAAATAAGTTTTGATTTTTCATATCCACGCACTGAAATGGAGTAAATAAACATAATTTCATATTAAAAAATTAGATAAATTATAATGAATGGGAGAATCTAATTCACAGGGAGAATCTAATTATAATGAATGGGAGAATCTAATGAATTTAGAGGGGGCCCACTTGAAAGAATGAATGGAATCTTACATATACTTCAAAGTCAAGCAACGCTTTTTTCCTAATCATTCAACTAAAAAAATTATCTATCCCTCGAGAAATCATTTGAAGATAAACTAGGGCGAGTTTGAACCATGAAACTTACGTGGTTTTAACAGTTCCATATACTTTTTTGTTGATGGATAAAGTACTTCGTTAAATTTTTTGTTTGATGGATAAAATACTTTGTATTGCATGGCTTAAAGAGACTCAACCCAAACATCATTAAATTGTGTTCAGCCATTTAGATTTCTTTTGAAATATTTTCAATGCATATTGTATATATTATTATGTCCCGACAGGGATAATATAGTTTTCGCGAAGCACTATTAGTTGGGATGGGTGTGCTGAATTTTTGAATTTTTTGCAAAGTTTTAATATAGTTGGATTTTCGAATGTATTTAAGCATATTTTTAAAACTTCATTTATCTACTTTCCTATTGGTTCCTTACATGTTACGTTTGTCTCAGGCGTTGTTGCCCATGCCCCTTAATGCAGGCATGGGCATGTGTACATTCCTTCAAGAGATGGAGAGGCGCTTGAAGCTGGTTGGATGTGGACGTGTGTATGTTCAAATATCTTTTTTTTCGAATTTTGTTGTATATCCGGGCGAGCGTACCTTCAGGTCGCGTTTGGGGGCAAGAAGATATGACCGCGCGTATTTTCAAAATGTGTGCCCCTAGATGGGGTTGCGCGCTGATGCAATTGTTTTTAATTTTTTTATTACACAGCACGGATTTGATTGTCCGTACTGGATGTCAAGGTTTCCATCGTGCCAAGAAACACCCAACTAAACCAACAAATAGCCAACAAAACCAGCTGAACTGCAGATGAAATATTGATAATCGACGTATGACGGCGGGTAGAAATGAACCAGCAAATAGCCAACGAAATCAGCGGAACTGTAGATGAAATATTGATGATGGAAGTGTGACATCGGGTAGAAGATGTACAACAATAGTTGGTTTTCTCACGAGTCATGACTCCTTCAACAACTGGTCTTCTCACGACAGCATTTCTCCAGGAAGACTGAACCCAGACACATACAGTATTGAAATTGGCTCAACAAATCTGAAGGAGATGCACAAGGCAAGTAGCATTCATAATAGCACCATTGCCATTAACAACACAGGCAATGAACTAATTCATGTGAAAACATATCCGAACAAGCGAGTGTTTCTTCCATATGGGAATGCCACATACTTGTTTATTCAAATGGGGGCATACAGAGGAGGTCCAGTCAAGTTTTTTGTATAAAGGGAAAGGCCTACAAAATGCTCCAAGACTGGAGCCATGGTCGAGTTTACACAGTCGTAGTTGTCAACCACACATTTTCTCACGGAGTGGGCATTGATGGCAATGGTGGAGACCTCATTCTTCACGTACTCCATGGCGATGAGTTTGGAAAACCAGAGAGGATCATTGCTCTCAAAGAAGAAAAAGGTAGCTACAATTCCTCCATTTACATCCAGGCTCCTCCCTATGATTATCTCTACTGTGGTTCTTCATTGTATGGTGACCTAAGTGCTCAACGAATGAGAGAGTGGATGGATTATAATGTCAAATTCTTTGGGCCTAGATAATAGTCACCAAAACCAAACTACGCGCATCGAATGTGGATTCATCAGAAGTGGGGAGGGTAACATAATCTGCAATCTTTTTTATTGGGGTTTCACCGAGAACAAAACTTCAAATACAATGTTTTTCTCCTAATTTTTAATATATGTCCCTCGCACGGTTTCATGATCGTTAGTTAACTTGTGAATCTTAAGATGAGATTGGTAGTAGACTAGTAGTGTTCACAAAATATTTCACTGGTATATGCTATACATTTGTAACACTGCCCAATTGCAAATGGCACTTGCACTAAACTGTCAATATCCAGGAAGGTATGCTTTGTACAAGAATGCATGGGTAATAATAATGCATGCTCTGCGTTCTTGCATACAGAGCTAAATTTGGATAAGCTTTTAGTAATCCCCAATAAATCCTTGAGTCCAAGTCCATGCATGGGTAATGGAATATATACCATTAGGATACTCGATAAATGGTTTGAGTTGAGTTGATTTTAGATTTTTACAATAGATAAGTTGATTTTGCTTTTAAATATGGGAGACCAATCATTCTTGGAAGTAAAATTCAGAATTTTATGCTTTTGCAAGAGGATGAGATGTCCATGACTATAAAATTGAGAATTTTATGCTTATGTGAGAGGGAGAGATGGCCATGACTATAGTAACTTCTATAGCATCTAATTCTTAACATTTTAGTTGCCATTAATTCCTTGGTTGCTGTGTCTTTATTTCAACATTTTTCTTGGCAATTGTATGTATAGATCTTATTGCTTTGGAGGCTTAGTCTGACTTATTTTCCTTTTTCCTTGTTACCAGGTTCTTTATGTACCTCGTCAGAATTTCAACACTATTTCGGATTTGCAGTCTTCTAGTGACTAGTTGTTTCCTTGACACGAAGTCATTCATTATGGAATCGGGTGTTTTTATTCTCACTCATAGTTGTTTTAGCTCAATATGATTGATCTACTCATCGTTGTTTCAATGATTTTTGATAAAAATTTAGCCCAATGTGATGATCTTAGTGTAAATTGCATTATTGTTAATAAATTAGCAATTAATATATTGCACAATTAATTCATATCGCTTGAAGGAAATTACAGTCTTTTCATAAATTTCATACCAATAAAAGAAACATACAAGACTGATATATTACACCCTCTCTCATGCTGTCTTGGAGGCAAATGGACTCTTTTAATAAATCTCATATTAATAAAAGAAAAAGTAAAATCCTTGACATTGAATTATTCATCTCATGTCTCTCTTTTATAGTTTTCTATTTCTGTCATCACATCAAGAGATAAAAACTCAAAACAAGACGCAGGACATTGCTAAGTCGTGGCTCTTGTTTACTTTACCATCCATCCACTAGAAACAAAAGTATTCCTTGTTTCCTCACTTGTCTGCTCACGAATATCAGAGATTTGTCTCGATCAATATATAGTAGGAGTCGGCATTACCTGATCATAATGTTGGCCACAGGTGTAGGCTCGATGGCAGTAAAAAGGCTCCCACCAAGCCACCCTGATTAGATAGAGATTTTTCTCGTCTACCATTAACTTACCCTGTTCTTTATCCATTAACCACCCATCACGTTGGCTTGCAGCCTCAACAAGCCATCATTGAATGTAGTAAAATGTATTACAAGAATGACGGAATTCTTGGGTTTCTGATTTGAATGTTATGGGCACACAAATTTAGCCTCAAAGTATCATTTTATGTATTTATCCATTGTAATGCAATTGCATGGACTGTGCAAATTATTTGAAATATTGGACAATATTTCCTGTAGAGACTCCTGGGGTATCTATAGACCTTGCTCTTTAGATTTGAGTTCTCCAATACCAAGTATTGAAGCTAAATCGAGCAAAGTATTTATCTCCAAAGATGACAGTAGTGATCAAAGTGTGGCTTCTTGGCTTGGACTCCAACGACCAGTGCTCAAAATATCGCATACATCCTTTCATGCAATCATAAAACAAAAATTCTGAAGCAACTGGTAGGATAGCCAAGGCTTCATTGAGAAACAAATGAATCGCTTAAATGAATTGCTTTCTTGCTTGAGATGAATACATTGGCTGAAGACATTTAAATATAATCCACAGACTCCAAGGACTAATGTGTTGTTGATAGAAGACCAATGCTCATTAAACAACAAGGGAGTATCATTCAATAAACCTGAATGATTTTGTTTTCTTTCAATGTAATCCTTCCTCCTTGACAATGCAACTCCTTGCACCTGCAAACAAGTAGCCATTGCAATAGCAATGTCGGGACATTGCCACCTCGTGGCTCTTGTTATAAATATTGTGAGATTTTTTTTTTCAGAAGAAAATAACATATTTTTTATATTCTATTAAAATCAAAAAGTATAAAATTGTCTATTACATTCAGTTCAAAAAAATGACTATCATATTTCTCAAAATCAAGATGATCCAAAATTATATCAAAGATCTTCCAACCAAAGTCTAAAGTTCAAAACTAGCTATCATATCAGACAGCTATACCAAACCAATAAAACCAGTACTAAGCAGCAAGAGGAAACTATGAAATGAAAAAAGGAGTACTCCCCATATCAATTTTCTTATCTTCCAGAATTTCCTCCCAAAGTAAGGTCCCTTCAACTCCTTCCAAAGCCTCTTTTGAAAGTGTCTCCCATCAAGTTCTGTTCTCTGTAGATATGGAAGAGTTCCAGTTGCAAGAATTTATTTAGTTCTTCTTTAATTCTGGAGCACCAAGGAAAAAGATTGAGCACTTGTAGCCTGTAATCTCCACACGCCCATTTAATAGTAACTCTAGAATCCCCAAAAATCACAAGTGACACTATCCCAAAGTTTGTTTCCATTTTGCATAAACACCACAAGGCCAACAATTATGCCTTCATATTTGTGCCAGAGCCACAATGAATTTTAAAGTAAAACATGTGATCTTCATTTATATTGAGTACTACACCTGCAACACATAGACCATCTTGAGCAGCCCCATCAAAAAAACCAATAGCTCCTTTGTGATTTTGAAGCTCCTTGGAAACTCTAGTCCTACAAACTTTAATATTTTCAGAATTCAACTCTTTCACCCAATTCAAAATTTGCAAGACTATAAAATCCAAATGTTCAATTTCATCTTCAAAAATAGAGTTATTCCTAGCTTTCCAGATTCTCCAAGAAATAATAGCTGGCAGCATATTGTACGCTTTGCATGATTTCTGCCACTCTTTGCAAGTTTGTTCAAAATTTGTACCTTGCCAAGCCTGTTGAATATTGAGAGAAGTACAAACCTTTTCCCAAACCAAAGTAGTAAAACTACAATTTATCAAAATATGATTAACCATCTCTGCATCCTTTTTAGTGAGAAGACAAATATTTGGTCTTTGCCAACCTTTCCTCGGCAAGTTACCCCAGGTCTTTAGACAATTTTGAAGAGCAAACCACATAAAACATTTAAACTTCAATTGAATACTCCATTTCCAAAGAACTAGATACCACCAATTTTGAACTGTACATAAATTTTCTTTTACAATAGCCAAATAAGCAGATTTTGCAGTAACGGAGCCTGTCTCAAAATTTGAAGTCCAGATTAAAGTATCCAAATTACCATTCAGTCTACAGCCTAAGGAATTTAATTTATTGATGAAATTGTCCGATTTTGTAGCCCAAAAGCTCCCTAATCCTAGTTCCTTAGCTTACTACCAATAATTTTTTTCCAAATTTATCCAACTATGCTTTCTTATATCTTCCAAAGTAGAATAACCAATCTCTGATAAATAATTTACAATACTAGGGGATAGCTTATAGTCTTCACCCAAACCAATAATTGGATCAATGCCAACTATTACATTATGTCAATTTCCCACTCTCCAGGATTGTTTGGATGCAATCATAAATGTAAAGGTTGAGAGTGCATTGTTTGGATGCAATCATAAATGTAAAGGTTGAAATTGCATAATCCAAATATATTACGGTTTTATGTATGACATAAAATTCTTTTTAATTCCAAACTTTAATCAAATTTTTAAAAATCTGAATTAATTCAAATTGGAAAAATTCTTTAATATCGTATAAACAAAACTTGAAGGAGTTGGCTAAACTTTTATGTTTTGGATTTTTCATTCATTTTTTCCTTAATTAAATGATAAAAAAATTAATGGAATAATTAATTTTTTTATTGCAAAAATAAATCCAACCCTCTCGGATACCCCTCAAAACCTAGATTATGCAACTACAAAGACATATAGTTGTAATTCCACTCATTTCAACAAAATTTTAACTAAAAAATAATTCAAAACCTTAAAAAGTTTAGCGGGCACTAAACTCCAATCATACTGTGACATACATACCACGTGGGATAAAGAGAAACTAAAATGATCTATTATTCTGACATTTTTTCCACAATTTTGATCTAGGTCGTGCTTGTAAATTACAGTTTACTTAAATATGCAATGTCAACAATCACATTTACTCATCTTAAACTAAATGCCTGGTTTTGAAACTATCCAATTGGTTGAAACAACCAAAATTGCAGTTTCGATGATTCTACCTCTACTATATTCCGGCAAACCAAAATCGTTTTGGTTGTCGAGTATACTTCTCATTGAAATTGTAATTGAAAATACATTCTTTTGCTACACAATTAACTCACCCATCCAATCAATTTCTCCATGTTTTGTCGGAACAAATGTCGTTGGAAAAGATGCAAAACACATACTAATAATCCTTCTTCTTCATAATCAATAACTTAATTTGTTAATCTTAAATATGGATAGATCCAAGTGGACTTGCAAACGTGTGTAGCATATGTGTAAACATACACAACAAGACTTCATTGAAATAGGCATAACAAACAACCTTCACCCTATCCACTCAACCAAATTCATAAAATAACTGCAACAAGTTAAAACATGAATATGCAATATAGCTCTTCAAGCCATGCTTTTACATAAGGCCAAGACCACGGCTTATGTAATAGTTTAACAATATCTGAAAAAACAAACACTTGTGAATGGCAATAATTCCTATGTAGTGGAAGGCCATGACTAACAATTTTACAAATTGGCATCCCTCTGCTCAGGTTCGTCAACAGATGAGATCGGCATTGTCTAACAACTAGACCAAGGGGGCTGATAATAGTGATTTTTTCAAAGCCTTAAATGAGTTTTAAGCAGCCTCGTCCCAAAATAATGGGGTGTCCTTTTTAAGTAGGTGCATGAATCCTTTTGTTATTTTCACATAGTTGACGATGAAACCTCTGAGGAAGTTGGACATACCTTGCAAACTTTGAAGTTATCTAATGGTGCAAGGAGGAGGCAACTTGATGATCACCTCAACTTTCAATGGATTGACCATGATCCCTTTGTTGGACACAATGAAACCCAACAGTTGTTTAGACTCGACACAAAACACACATTTATGTGGATTCAATCAAATTTTGTAGTGTCTGCATTGTTCAAACACAAGTCATAAATGGTATGGATGATATCTTCTCTTTCAAGATCGCACGGGTAGGTCATCCAGGTAGGGTTCGACTATATGTTTGATAACGTGAAAGGAAAAATTCATTTCTCGTTAAAAAGTAGCTCTAGCATTCTTCAAACTGAACGGCATATTCCTGTAGGAAAAGGTACCCCAGGGACATATAAAATATGTCTTGTGTTGATCTTCGGGTTTGATTTGAATCCAATTGTATCTCGAAAATCCGTCCATAAAGGAAAAGATTTCGTTACTCGCACATGCATCAATGATCTGATCAATAAATGGCGTAGGGTAATTATCCTTAGGACATGCTTTATGTAGGTCCCTGAAATCAGTACAAACACGTATGGTACCTTGCTTCTTACCAACCGGAATTGGATTAGAAAACCATTCTTCCATGGAGATAGGATAGATAAATCAGTACAAACACGTGTCTGACCTCGGTGTGACTGAACTGGATTAGTATAGATTACTCGTACTAACACCGGATCATCAGGTCCAGTCAATGGTGGGTTAAAGGGTCTTACAAATCCTTCAGTTCGCAAGTCTTCAACCTCGATTATGTATGGAACCGGTGAAGTTTGAGTGATAAGGTGAGGTTCTCTAGGTGGTTTAGTTGTTCCCGTTGGCTAAAAATATCCACTCAAGTTAATCACTGTTGAGGCTGTGATGGAGGCTCCACAGTGAGTGGATGAAGGTTTTGCAACCTTCTTGACCTACAGAGAGGTTGATCCTCCACAGCTAAAAAAAATCTAAGTAAAGAAAGCCTAGGGAAAATTATAACAAGAGTGATCAATCAAGACACCACTAAAAATTCCTAAAGTGATCCAAACCAAGCAAACAGATAGCCTTCCATAGGAGCGTCTAGGATGATGAGGGCCCAGAACAAACTAGTGAAGGGACAAAGAACAGTTATTCGGGTTCCACAATACGAGCACGATGGGGCCAAGAACTTGAATCACCAAATCACCTTCCCAAAGAGTCATAAGGGATTTCCTCCTGGATCTATCCTAGGTGCGATGAAAATATCCTTCCACCAACACCCGTGTAGACCCCTAAAGGTCTAGATACTAAGGCTACCAACACTATAGAGAGGTTATGGGGGAACAGACGAAGGTCAAATCGATATGAATGGGCAGGGTATCTAAGCTGGAAACTTAGATGAACCAAAGCACTAATGAGTCCCCGTATGCGCATAGATTCTGGTAGATGCTCAATTGAATAGCGGAGGGGTATCTCCTCTACTCAACCTCGCAAGAACTCATGCTTGACTTCGGTGTAAGTGGAGCTTCCTGGTTCACCTTCTACAGAGGTGGATTTACCTAAGGAATGGACACTACGATTTAAGTTTTACTGCTTTGGATAGTTAATGACACCCTAATCCAAAGCACTAACCTAAGCTAGTTGGTGTAAGAACCTAAAAAAAAAGTTACCACTTGATTTTAAATTAATTATTCTTTTAAGGTTGTTATCACTCAAAGGGTAATGGATGTGTGCATGGTGATGTGGCAACTGAAATGTAAGAACAACATATTAAGTGTATGATAAAAAGTAAATGCTCTAACTTCTTTTATTTTCGCTTTTATCTTTCGAAAGCAAAGTACTGATGAAGTAAACCTAAATGAAATAAAATTTCTTTTTCTTTTTCAAAAATAAAGGTATGCAACTACTACTATTTTTGAAAAGAAAACTAAAGTGCTTGTTAAGGAAGATACTTGTTTCTTTTTTAATTTATTTTTTTTTAAGTAAGAAAAGAAAACCTAACTATGGTCAAGCATAACACACCCAAATAACTAAGTGTATACAAATATGTACCTAAGCTTACAAGAACAGAATACTAACACTCATAGAATTATGAAGACAACAAGTTTGACTAGTTAACCCAAACAAAAAATTGAATTAACTAAAGTTGGTATAATGAAACTAAAAGGTAAGAAGAGACATCCACAAGGAATTTCTTCAAGATATCAGAAAACTCTCATTCAAACCAACAATCAAATAAGATCACCCAAATTGTCCACAAGCCAAGTACCATTCAAACTTGAAAGACTCAATTACAAACCTTAACAAGTCTTAGAAACCAAGAAAGATTCAAAAGAAGAGCGAAGACTTGACCACAGACTACAAACAAACTGAAATGGTTATTTAAAGAGTAACAACCCCAAAATCAATCAAAGCAGAGGCCTAAAAATTTAACCCTAGGAGGAAAATTGAACCCTATAGGGGCACTCGTGACTATAAATACAACAACAGGAAGGTCGTTCGCATGTTTAGCACAGGAAACCTGCAAGTAACAAGGGAATTCGTGAGTATATATACTAACAAGTCGTGGGTCTGCTTCAAAATGTTTTTTAAAAAAATAGGAAAAATGCAAAAAGAACAGGTTATGGGCCAAAAGCATGGGTATCCACCCTCTACAAACTCTTCCAAAGACTCTAAAAATGACTCAAACTAAATCAATTTTACACAAAGCACCCCCAGAGCAACAAGGCACTCCCTAGTGGAGTTATTAGTTTTGTTGTTTAGAAATTAATCCTATGACTGGGAAGTTATTGAGGTCACCAACATACTATCTAAAACACATAGAATCTGAGGCAATAGCAAGTACAAGACAAGATTTTCTTTATGAAAAAAGACTAGGGTCAATAATTCAAGCAATGAGTACCTTAAAGTTTAGAAGGTTGATCCAAGCTTGTAACTCTTGTTTCCTCACTCTGCAATATTGTATAGAGAACGTACAAAATAGAGATACCCTCCTTAAAACATTTGGTTAGATATATATGAATAATAAGAAATGAAACTCATATATAAAGTAAGCATGAAAGATTCACCAAATTCAATTCATACACTAGACACAATTGCCTATGGGAAAATAATGTCTCTTTATTGATCATATAAATGATAACAAATACATATACCTCATTCTGCAACAGCACTTCTGAAACCAAGTTCTTAACTCTTGCTCCTCTCCTTCAATCAAAATTTCTCCATCATTTCAGTATCTCAAGAGTGAACCCCCTCTCTCATGGTCCTCCCATTGTATTTATGGCAAAGTAAGGAGGATAGTTTCGAGAGGATAACAATTAGGGTCGGTGTGGAAGTTGGGAAACCACCACCAACTGCCCTAATTTCAAATTTTAGTTTTTATTTTCATGATTTTAAGAAGGACCCACGATTATAGGCTTAACAATATGCAGGTGACCCACGAGTAAGCTACAGACAAGTAGCGGGTGCAACATTTTAGGGGAAACCGCGAGTGGAAAGTGGACCACTAGCGGTTGACCTACTAGATGTCAGAGGTGAAGTCACGGTTAAGTCCTAAATACATATCACAAAAATAGGATGATCTAGAGAAACAGATAATGATCAAGGCTATAAGCATCTATAACAAAATAGGGCTCTTCAATCCATAGTTTCATTTTGTGTGGGAGACATTTCAGTGTCATCAAGGATGGAGAAGTGTCAATTTGATTGATAACAATGGAGTAAAAGGTAGATATAAAAATAGAATAGGTAGGTCCACGTTTGGAAAGAATATGAAAAAAGAATTGCTCATATTGTATTTTTATTTTGCATTCTTCAACTAAGAGTCTAAGATTTTTGTACTTAGATAGATAATCTTGAATGCAAGAAAAGTCACTTGGATTTAAGGAAATCAACTCATTTTCCAGTTGGTGACCTCGAATCTCATTATATTTACCAAACATAGATTCCAATTTTTTTGAAGCTTTACCTGGTTCATCAATGTCTAGTAGGTGGAATCATAAATCAGTGGAAATTGACATCCCGATTAATCCATGGTATTCATCACATTTATTGGCCCATTTTATTCTATTTTTATCGTCAGTGGGTTATTTTTCTTTCCCGAAGGTAATTCAATAAAGTCCCCCACTTCATAGGACATCCTCCATACAAGGTTTCTATGAGAAGTAGTTGGAACTAGTAAGAAGAATATCACATGGGGCAGTCATACTATAATATGTAAGATTAAAAAAAAGAAACCGATGGTTTGGATGCAAATATCTCGAAAGAGAGGTGGTTTTAAAAAAAATGGCATGAAAACGGACTTCGGATGAGGAAGTTGTGCCATTTTTAAGAAAGGCATAAAAGGGAACCAAGTGGCGATGTGGCAAGAAAAGGTTGATCCATGTGGTAGGGGGGGCATCCAGTAAAGAATCCCCCCTACTAACTTTTCTTATAAGCTCACTTTTACAAATAGGTTGCTTCAAAAGAAGTGACCCACTTTTATAAACAAGTGGGAAGCATATTTTACAATATGGTTACTTCATAACTTAAAGTTACATTAACTTTTACAAAAAGTAATAAAAAGGACTTGAACTTAAGACATCCTACTTTTTAAAGTAAATTTTAACCAAGTTATCTAAGAAAAATATTTAGTAATGTTATTGAGGAGAATGGGGGTGTTGTTGTTGGGAGAGCGTGCCTACCCAAAAAACTATGCATTTTTTCCTGCAAGACACTTTAAACAACCACCCAAAAAAAAAAATGAAACTAAAATGTTCAGATTTGGGGTTATTCCTTGATTAGCCTTCCTAAAAATGCAGGTTTTCTCAATGTTTCTAGTTTACCAAATTTGCACAAAGTGCACGGAAAAGAGCATACGCAGTAAATAAAACCCTTTCCACTTTGTTTTTTATTTGTCGAGTTCACATAGAGTGCATGGAAAAGAGCATATGTAGACTGAAATGTTAGAAAAACGAGATCGCGGGGCAATAACAATAAACAAGATGCAAATATAAATCACATAAACACAATACAAGAGAAACACTAATATAACATGGTTCACCCAAGATGGGCTACGTCCACGGAGAAATTGCCAATCCTTTTATTATTATACCATCCAGCAAATGAAGGGATACAACCCACAGCACAGTCGTTGCAACTTCCTCTTCACTCTCTCTCAGTCTCTCTTACACAATCGCAAAGATCTTTACAATGCTACAATGCATTACACAACTGTATTACAATGTATTCCTTTTAAAGAGGATTTACCATGGGAAAATACCATGGGCTCGTATACTATTGGCCAACATACAACCCAAAAAATTTCTTTCGGGGGTGCTACCCTGACACCCCTCGCTAGGATGAGTGTATATTCCACCTGCATATCATATAAAATTGGGTTACAAACACAATTGAAACAACAATATATTTGAATCATGAAGATCAGGCTCCACAACCAACAATCTCCCATTTGGAGACTGATCACATCAACTCCACCGATGTTGCACTTGCTGGACTATGCTCTGAACCTTGGATCTGGAAAATTTCTCATCTTCACCTTCATTCTACAAGGCCTACTGAAACCAAGCAAGAAATCATTTTCTCTCTTGTTACTACCTTTGTCAACATGTCTGCAGGATTTTGGCCAGTGTGTATCTTTTCCAACTTCAGTAGTTCATCTTCCAGTATACACCGTTTTAAATGGTACTTGATCTGTATATGTTTAGCCTTATAATGGAAGGCTGAGTTCTTTGCAAGATGAATGACACTCTTGTTGTCACTATACAACCTATTATCCTCCTACTTCTTACTTAATTCCTCCATGAACCTATGCAACCAAACCATCTCTTTACTAGCCTATGTAGCAGCAACATACTCTGCTTCCGTTGTTGAAAGTTAAACAACTTTTTCTAGCTTCAAAATCCAACTTACTGTTGTTCCACCTACAGTAAACACATACCATGTGGTGCTCCTCCTTCTATTTTTATCACATGCCATATCTATATCAACATATCCTTGTAGAACAATGTCTGGACCTCCAAAACATAATGCATGAGTGGTAATACCTATCAAATACCTAAGAATCCACTTCATTGCCTTCCAATGTTCTTTACCTATGTTGTTCATATACCTGCTCACAACTCCCACTGCATGTGCAATATCTGGTCTTGTGCAAACCATGGCATACATCAAGCTACCAACTGTTGATGAATAGGGAACCCTGGACATGTAATATATCTCTTCCTGTGTCTTGGGACACATCTCCTTACTTAGTTTGAAATGCTTGGACAAAGGTGTACTAAATGGTTTTGTATTCTACATTCTAAACATCTCCAACACCTTTTGCATGTACTCACCCCGAGACAATGTCAATTTGCGATTTTTCCTACCTCTTGTTATTCTAATACCAAGGATTTGATTTGCAGCACACAAATCCTTCATCGCAAATTAATTTTCTAACTTCCTCTTGAGCACATTTATATCCTGCATGTTAGACCCTACAACAAGCATGTTATCCACATACAATAACAAGATAACATATCTTCCATTATCTATCTTCTTGAAAAAAACACACAGGTCAGAATCACATATATTATAACCTTGTTGATAAACCTATCAAATTTAAAATACCACTACCTTGGAGCTTGCTTCAAGAAATACAAGCACTTCTTCAACTTGCATACTAAATTCTCCTTCACTTTGACCTCATACCCCTGTGGTTGTTGCATATAAATCTCTTCCTCCAAATACCCATGGAGAAAGGTTGTTTGTATATCTAACTGCTCAAGACGCAAATCTTCTACCTCCAATAGACTTAAAATAGTCCTAATTGAAGTCACTTTAACAACAGGATAAAATATTTCATCAAAATATATACCTTTCTTATGTGCAAACTCCTTTACAACAAGTCTGGCCTTGTACAAATTCTTGCCTCCATATTCTTCCTTCAACCTGTAAACCCATTTATTCTGCAATGCTCTTTTACATGCAGGAAATGGAGCCAAATACCAAATCTGGTTTCTTACCAATGAGTCCATTTCCTCATTCATGCTTTTCTCCCACTTCTTTCTAGTTTCCACCTGCATTACTTCTTCAGAACATTCTGGTTCACCAGAATCAGTCAACAATAAATAATACATTGAAGGAGAGTATCATTCAGGGGGTCTACTTAAACTGGTAGATATTCTGACACTTACAGGAGTTTGAGGTACCTACTATTTTTCTTGACTTTCCGACACCTTTGGAACTTCATTTCCTTTGATTTCATCAAGCATTGTGTACTCTGTGTTTTCATTTTCTTGTTTATTTCCCTGGAACTAATCGTTATACATGACCTTTTCATTGAATACCACATCTCTACTCCGAATGATTTTGTTATTTTCATAATCCCATAAGCGATAACCAAAATCATCAACCTTGTATCCAATAAAGGTAAATTTCTTGGATTTAGCCTCAAGCTTTGTTCTATTTTTTTTATCAATGTGGACAAATGCTTCACAACCAAAAGTTCTCATAAATAAGTAGTTTAAATCTTTACCTGTGCATGTCTCCTCTGGAATCCCACCATCCAAAGCACTTGAAGGCCCTCTATTTATTAAGTAAATAGCAACAACTACAACTACTGCCCCAAACTAGAAGGGAAACCCTGCATGCAATCTCATACACCTTGCACGCTCCATGATTGTTCTATTCATCCTTTCTGACACACCATTTTCTTGTGGTGTTCCTGGGACTGTCTTCTCTCTACAAATCCCATGGTATGAACAATAACTATCAAACTCCTTGCTGCATTATCCACCTCCATTATCAGATATGAGACACTTCAACCTTTTTCCTGTCTCATTCTCAACCAAATCTTTCCATTTCTTAAAAGTAGCAAACACATCAGATTTATGTCTAATGCAATAAACACAAGTTTTTCTAGTTGCATCATCAATAAAAGTAACATAATAACGAGAGACACCAAGAGATTGTACCTGATCCAGTGCCCATACATATGTATGCACAAGCTCTAACTTTTCATTCTTCTTATGTTTCCCAACCCTAAGAAATTTGACTCTCTTATGTTTTCCATAAACACGGTTCTCACATAATTCCAAACTTACCTGCTTCATGTATGGCAGCAACTTCCTCAAGTGGAGAATTTGCATCCCATTCTCACTCATGTGGCCAAGCCTATGATGCCATAATGTTATATATGTACTTGTGGGAGCTAAAGAGATAAAATAATCAGTATTATGAGGACATAAATACAATGTACCTATCCTGTATCATTTTTCTATCACCATTGATCCTTTAGTGATCTTCCACCACATTTCTCCAAACGCGGATAAAGAACTTCCATCTCCCAATTGCCCTGTTGAGATCAGATTTATTTTCATAGCAGGAATATGCCTTACATCTTTCAGCAGCCATTCAGTTCCATTATTTAATTTTATATGTACCTTACCCATTCCAACAATTTTACATGGTTCATCATCACCCAATAAAACATGTCCAAAATCGCCTAGAACATTATCATGAAGGAATTTCCTATGGAGTGTAGAATGACATGAATCCCTTGAATCTACTACCTAGTAATCACTAGTACTATCTAATGCAAGAATCAAAGCATATTGTAACACATCACTTGCTACATTTTCTTCCTAAGTAGTCCCATGTTGTCCATCTCCTTTCTTGTTTAGAGATTTGCAGTCTTTCTTCAAATGTCCTTTCTTGCCACAGTTTCAGCAGTCTATCTTTCCTGATCTAGACTTGGATCTACCCTTTCTAGACTTGCTGCAATTACCTGGGCTCTTTACTCTCTCCCTTTGTCTTCCCCTGCTCTCCATGGTCAATGCATTACTTGATGGATCACCTGTGCTTTTCCTTCGCATTTCCTTGCTAAGAATAACACCAACAACATCATCAAATTTCAAAGTGTTTGAACCAGAGACAGAGTTGCTTACAGCCATGACCAAGCCATTCCATCTTTTTAGAAATAAACACAAGATTAGAAGAGCCCTAACATCATCATCAAAGTTCACATTGTAACGTCCCCTCCTATCATACCAGCATGATAGAGAGGATCGTGATGCTAAATCCGGGCATCTAGCCCCATGAGCTTTTAAGTAAGCATTCACATAATATAAAAGAACATATGAAATGTATGTTTATAAGAAAAACACAGCGGAAATAATTTCGGTAACACATCCATCATACATTCAAGATTTCATCAAATAAATAATTGCAAGTTAACACAGGAGAATACTTATCTTATAACAAAGTAGTCCCAAGCAACTGGCTATGCAACTGCAACGTTCCACCCAACCATAGGCCAGTTGTGTTCATCAATATCTCAACACACTGCCACCCCCGAGCTGGGCATGATCTCTACAAGGAATCAGGGAACAACAAAGTCACACATAGCCAAGCATACACCAAGAAGAGCCAAGCCAATCTACAATTGGGTTTATCAGGCTGCTAGGAAATGGAAAGGAAGAATTGCTAAGCTAGTGAGCTTAACCACAGAGCTATGGATACCTCTACAAGATCCATTTAGCTTGGAACCCACAATGCCTACACACCCCTACTCAAGGAAGTATTCCCTTCACTAATTCACAGTCCCTCAGGCCATACCTTCCAATTCTAGAGTGTCCCAGGTGTGCATAGAAGAGTAGCCAGCCCTCTTGATCTACTTGAGAGGTTACTCCCTTCACTAGGTTTATCAAGCCAATTCTGTCCACTACCACTCCAAGTTTCTTGCTCACAGGTTCAACTCAAAACAGGGAGGCACATAACAACAGAAGTCTAAGTGCTGTGCATGGAGAAACGTTTTTACAGTGAGATGCCAAAAGATGGGGTTTTCATTAGCTTCAGAAAAATGTGGGAAACCCAAAAACGAAACTGGAAGATGGGGAACAACCCGGGGAAGCCAAATCCATTTTTAGAAAAACGTCCATGGACATTCTGGGCAAAAACGGCCTCCATAACAGTCCCAAATCGTGGCCCTTATCTCCCAGCTGCTGTCCAATGCAAAAACGAGTTCCCAGGCATGGAAAATGCAGGCGAAATGGTGAAAAACGTGATGGGGAAAGACCCAGTAGTTCAGACTACGTGAGAGAGGAAAGACTAACTGTTCAGAATGGCTTTGGGCACCATTTTGTGGGTGTTTTCTTGCCCAAGGAGACAAAATACAATTTCCCAGGTTGATGGCTTTCCCATGCACGAAATTGGCTGCCATACCTCTTCATTCCCAAGGCATTAACTACCTCAACCAATTTCTGGAAGAATTAAATGATTGGGTCCCTAACCCAAAATGGGTAGTTGGTGGTTTATGGGTTTTCTCATTGACACATGGATTAACACCATTGGCTCAAGGGTTTGAATAATTTCCCTCCCTATTCCTTGTAGCATCATGCCCCCATCTCTTTGTTGCATTGCATAGCCAGTTGTGGGTTTTTCATTAAAATTCGTATTTACATGATGTCTTATTTACATTATGCCTATCTAGCACAAGAACCATAGGCATCTATTTTTAATTGTCGATACATGAAACTCTAAATCAATGGTGGGGCCTTGGCTTTGAGCTCCTCACCATGATTAAATTACAATATTTACATCATTTACAATTTAATACAAAGGGGGTCAAAATGGGGACATTACACACATTTACATAACTTAGCTGATTTGTAATCGTATTAAAATCATTTAAATGAACATCAACAGATCTATCTTATGACATCTTCATATTAAATAAATTCTTCATTAGAAATACCTTGTCGGAGGTTGAGGATTTTTCATACAACTTACCCAATGCGCCCATTAGACCCTCCATTTTCTTTTCTTTTGAGATATTGAAATCCACCGACGAAGCCAAGAACAACCGTATTGTTCCTAGTGCCTTTCTGTCAAGAATATCCCATTCTTCGTCCTTCATAGTGGCCAGTTTTTTTTTCTTTTCCTCCTAATGGTAGGAATAGATCCTTCTGGTACATATAGTCCTCCATTTGCATCTTCCATAACTGGTAGTTTTGGACGATAAATTTCTCGACCTTAAACTTTCATTCTTCCGCCATTGCTCCCACTTGAACAAAGAACCCTTCTTTCCTGCAAATTTATCTGCCAAATAAACCTTTGGATCTGATACCAATTGTTAGAAAAACAGGATCGCAGAGAAATAATAATAAACAAGATGCAAATATAAATCACATAAACACAATACAAGAGAGACACCAATATAACGTGGTTAACCCAATATGGGATACATCCACGGAGAAATTTTCAATCCTTTTATTATTATACCATCCAGCAAATGAAGGGATACAACCCGCATCACATTCACTGCAACTTCCTATTCACTCTCTCTCAGTCTCTCTTACACAATCACATAGATCTTTACAATGCTACAATACATTACATAGTCGTATTACAATGTCTTCCTTTTAAAGGGGAATTACCATGGGAAAATACGACGGGATACCCAAAACCATGGGCTCGTAAACTGTTGGCCAACATACAACCCAAAAAAATTATTTCAGGGGATTCGCCCCCGAAACCCCTTTCTCGGGGGCCCATTGGCCCACAAACCCCCATGGGAGAGCGATGCCCCCCCGTTGGGATGAGTGTATATTCCACTTGCATATCATATAAAACTGGGGTACAAACACGGATGAAACACCAACATATTTGAATCAAGGAAATCAGGATCCACAACCAACATGAAAGGTAACAGATCATAAATAAAACAAAAATACATAAATCTAAAAGAATATGAGAAAATATTTTAAAAATGTGTAGTTGTAAATAATATACCTCTAGATTTGGTAAAATGGTTGTATCCTGGGCAAATGAAAACCTTTTTCAGTAAAACAAAAAGTGTTTCCAACTAGAAAAAATGCTATGAATGCAATGGAACACTTCCCACAACCCGAAAATGTAATAAAATATAAAAACCAAAAAACCATTCATGGCCTCGACAACATCGGTTCACGATCTAGATCACAAATGGAAGCAGAAATTAATAAGAGATATGATATCATGTTCAATTATCACAAGATACTTCCAAAAGATCGAACAACTTCAGCATCCACTCACACAAATAGATCCCAAATCAACATAGTGATTTTTTTATGTGGTTTAAACCCTCGAAGAGGGAAACCTCCACGACCCCAACTAAAAAGTTACTTGAGGCAACATTAATATACAAAGAAAAGAATTTTATAAATGAGCTTCTCATAATCGATCAACTAGCAAATTACCCAACATGATCTTTAAATAGAGATCATGGACCAGTCGGGTGTTAAGCCATGGATCAATGGTTGTTAAGATCGAGGATAAGTTGAATCATCGAATCACTCTATGTCAAGAACATATCGTGATCGTCAGATTACATATATACAAATGCATACTAAAGAAACACACTTTACTGAACTGATATATAATGACAAGTTGATCTTAACGAACTCCTAAGTGTCTAAATATCCTAATAGGTACATGGGGAGGAGCTATAGGGTGAAATACCATATGTTCTAAGGATGTGATCCAGGAGGATCTCAAAAGGCCAAAATTTCAAAGTCCCAAAATCTCAACAAAAATAATAACTTTGCAAAGGGCTCGTCGATACGAATCCAACGATGTGAATGGAACCTCAAACGGACTCTGTATGTGAAATTTATCACATTTTGAAGTTTTAGTAAGACAATACTTTTATATGCAAAGTGGAAAAAAGGGTGCGATGTGGTGCCACTCCAAGGGTTGCATGTGGCCTATACAGTACCATCGTGTGTATCCCATCGTGACGACACCTAGCAGGAGTAGTTGACATGGCAGATGACAGGTTGTGGTATGGACCAATATTTTTGCGACATGTGGAATCCGAGTGGCATCGTTGGTGATGATGTGGCAGTAATGTGGGCCAATCTGGAGCTTCCTCGTGGCAGTCCTAGTTGGCCACTATATGGTTCAAGTCACCAAAATGTTTATGAGGCTGGAGAGAGTCGAACCTATGACCTCCATTATACAATCCCTATGCCCTTACCACTTCACCATCTATATGACTTGTTAAAAAATATGAAATAACATATATTTAAGTTTTGGTTTCGGTGATGGATGGGGGAAAGGGTATGATCGACCAGCACCGAAATTCGGTGGCCGATCCGACTGACCCCATTTAATGGATTGTTTGAACATACGTTGCAACAGAACCAAGTGGGGTTCACAGGTTTTGACCACATGACTCCCCTTCCAACAAACAACCATAACATTGTTACAACAAACCAACCAAAATTCTTGAGAGTTCATGGGTTTTGAACCCGAAACCTCCTCCAACCACCATGCCTTAACATAAATATACCAACCAACTTTCCAACTGACTCCGTTGGGGGTTCCTCCCAATGACCATATATTTAACCTTTCCTCTGTCAGAGCTCCGGGAAACGGATTGACGGCCATTTTGTGGGCACGAAATTCAAGGCGTACGGTCTTTCATGATGACTCTACTCTAACTGTTGTGGCACATATTTTGAGATGTATCTCT
This sequence comes from Larix kaempferi, assembly GCA_027924585.1. Taxonomy (NCBI): domain Eukaryota; kingdom Viridiplantae; phylum Streptophyta; class Pinopsida; order Pinales; family Pinaceae; genus Larix; species Larix kaempferi. The sequence continues at coordinate 7,010,321 of BSBM01000727.1, forward strand.
CTAAGAGATGCAGAGTTGAAGGTGACATAAATATGCTAAGTTTATAGTAATTTTTCATGATTTTTTGAGAGGATTCCACTAATGCAGTCATAATTGGGATCCAGGCAACATAATTTCTAGGCATTTTCAAAAGTGAGCTATACTTATGTATTTTTCCATGTACTTTTTATATTTTCTGAGATAAATAATTGGCCTCTCCATTGAGAAGTGGGTCCGGAGACGTATTCCATCCTTTGGACGAACTCCATTATCAATCTGATGTCTCTCTTTCGTGGTGTTTATCTTCATATTTATGCTTCTTATTGTATGGTGCACATATGTTTAAGTTCATTCTCTTTTCATACAATTCATGATTGTCGTAGAATAAAAAGACCATGGATCATGTTGGTATCATAGCAGTATTCTTTGACTTGAATTGTGAGTTTGGATGCTTACTAGGTCCAAGATCAAAGTAGGTGAAGGAAAATTTGAGTCTTTCAACCCAGAGATTGGACTTGCACATAGAAGAAAGAAAATGGAATATGAATATGTTCGTACCGAGAATGAGAAGGATTTCCATAAATCGTTCTACCATCTGGAAAAAAAAGTGGATAAGTTGTTTGCAGACTATATAGAGAGGTTGGAGAAGAAATAGAAGAAGAAGAAAGAGAAAGAAAAAGAAGAAGCTTCTGTAAACCAGAGAGGTGGAGAAGATCCTCCTGAACCTCCATCCCCATATTCAAGTTCGAGTTCAAGTCCGAACTCTTCTTCTTCATCCCATTCTCAACATTCTTAAGATCACAAGAAAGAGGCTTTCAAAAAGTCATTGTTGAAGCTTGATGTGAAATTTGACTTGCTCATGTTCAATGGAGAATCTAATGTAGAAAAGTTGAACAATTGGATAAGACAGATCGAAGTCTACTTCCGAGTTCATCAGATCGAAGAGGAAGAAGTGAAGATCCAATTGGAATCTCTTCGTATGGAAGGAACAACCCTTGTATGGTGGGAAATCAAACTCCAGAAAGGCAGCAAAGAAAATGGTAAACTCCTTTCTTCCTAGAATGAATTTACTTTTTCATTATGTGAGAAATTTTATCCATTGGGTTATGTTAAAAAATCTATGATGGAGTAGCAAAGTTTTAGACAAGGAAAAGGTCAAAGTGTTCAAAGTTTACTGAAGAATTTAGAAAGAAGGATTTTGCACTAAATACTCCATTAGATTCTCCAAACACTTTGATGAAGTATATTGGCGTAGTACACAGTTATATTTGGTGTAGTTCACAGCTATATTCGTCATACACTATTATTGTTTAATCCCACCAATTTGGATGAAGTGTGTGTGCAAGCGACCCATCTCAAAAGTAGAGGAAAGAGTGTGCAATAATACCATCCAAAGAGGCATTCCAACTTCAAGAACAATAAGTTCAAAGGAAAAGGAAAGGGAAAGAAGAGAGCTACAACAAAGAAGGGGGAAGAAAAGCTCCATTGCACTCATTGTGAAGCAAATGGAAATGACAAAGATCATTGTTGGAAACTACACCCTGAGCTTAAGCCAAAGAAATATGTGGGAAAAGGAAAGAAGAAAATTGTTGCGACAATACGTGGGTTCTGATTCAAGATATGAAACAGAGATTGCAGTCGTTGGAGTACAAGGTAAAAATTCTCTTCATGCTGGTTCAAGTTCTACAAGTGAATTTCAAGATAATGAAAGAAGAAGAAGTGAATTTTTTCATATTAGAGTTGTATCTAAACACACAAAGATAGAAACTTTGTTTATTTCGGGATCTCAAGTTAATTTGATTTCAAAATCAATTGTTAAGAAGTTGGGATTAGAAACAAGTCCTCATCCCAAGGCATATCCTCTTAGTTGGGTATATGACAATGCAAAATTGAATGTCACCAAGCAATGTAGGGTCAGATTTTCTATTGCTTCAAATTTTGTTGATGAGGTTGATTTAGATATTGTTCCTCCTGACATTTGTGGCATAGTTTTGGGAATCCCATATCTATATGACATAAAACAGTCTTCTTCCGACATGAAAACAAACACCATTTCAAAAACGATGGGGTGGAATATATTGTTAAAGCTCACAGTATGAAGGTTAACTCCACTCTTGTTAGTGCAAGGAAAATAAAGAGGATCATTAACACTAATAAGATATGTATGGTCATGTTCATGAGAGAAAAGGATGTTGAGGCATCTGATTCTTTCCAAGGTTGTGATCCCTCTCATAAGAAGGAAATGTTTGGTATTGTTGCTAACTATGATGAGACATTCTAGGAACCAAGTGGATTGCCTCCTAAGAGGGAGATTCAACATGAAATTCATCTCCAACAAGATGCCCCTCTTCCAAATGTGGGCATGTACAAGATGTTAGCTGTGGAAATGGAAGAGATTAAAAAACAAGTGCAAGACATGTTGGACCAAGGGGCCATCATACCTAGCTCATCTCCATGTGGTTCTCCTGTGTTGGTGCTGAAGAAAGATGGAACGTGGAGGATGTGTGTTGATTATAGAGCTCTCAACAAGATCACAGTGAAAAATAGATATCCTCTTCCCTGCATAGATGATTTACTTGATCAATTAAAAGAATATATTTATTTCACTAAGTTGGATTTGCGCAGTGGATACCACCAAATCAGGGTTGCAAAAAGTGATGTGTCAATGAAAATTTCCTTCAAGACCAAGCATGGCTTATATTAATGGTTAGTGATTCCATTTGGGCTTTTCTCCAACAACCTTCATGCGGGTAATGAATGATGTTTTTCGACCATTCTTGGATGATTTTGTACTTGTATACTTGGATGATATTCTTGTCTATAGTAAAACTTGGAAAGATCATGTGATGCATGTAAAGCAAGCATTGGAAACTTTGCAAAAAGAGAAATTGTATGTAAAATTGTCCAAGTGTGAATTTGAGAAAACTTCTTGTGTGTATTCGGGTCATATTGCAGGAGGAGGAAAACTGAAGATTGATCCTTCAAAAGTTGAAGTGATTGTGAATTGGCCCAAACCTACTACTTCAACAGAAGTGAGGAGCTTGTTAGGAGCAATTCAGTATTGGAGAAGGTTCATAGCTAACTTCTCAGCCATTGCATCTCCTTTGCATGCATTAACTAGTTTGAAGCAAGCCTTCTAATGGAGAGGAAAGCAGCAGAAATATTTTGACACCTTGAAGGAAAGAATAAACACATCACTGGTGCTAGCCTTGACATAGCTTTAGCAGCCATTTGAGATTGAGACTGATTCCAGTGGATATTCCATGGGAGCAATATTGATGCAGCATCATAAGCCTATATGTTGTCATTCTGATACATTTTCTCAAGAAGTTGCTAATTATCCTACTTATGACAAGGAGATGTATACATTGGTTCAAAGTGTTAAGAAATGGAAGCACTACTTAGTGGGGAAAGAGACTATCATTCATACAGATCACCAGCATTTACATGATCTTCAGTCCCAGACCAAACTACATAAATCTCGGCATTATAGATGGATGGGATTCCTTCAACATTTTCAGTTGGTGATCAAGTACAAGAAGGGTACAAGTAACAATGTGGAAGATATGCTTTCCAGACCTCCTATTACTACATCTTGCAAAATGTTTCTTTATCTCATGATATCTATGTTGAACAACATGCCACTGATGAAGATTTTAAAGGTGTATATGAGAAGTTGAACCATGGTGCATAGATGGAGAAATATCATTTGCATGGAAAGTTACTCTACCATCTTGGAAAGCTATGTATTCCTGCCAGTGAAAGAGTCCATTTAATTCAAGAAGCTCATACTTCTCTCGTGTCTGGGCATTTTGGGATAGGAAAAACTATTGCTCATTTTCAAAGGCTTTGTTATTGGCCTCGAATGAAAGAAATTGTAACAAAGTATGTAAAGGGGTGTGTGATGTGCTCTACTTGTAATCCCACTAATAGAAAATTGGGGTTGTACTCACCACTTCTCGTTCCTTCTCATCCTTGGGAGAGTATCTCCATGGATTTTATAGGGGGTTTTCCTATGTAAAAAAGAGGTCATGACTACTTGTATGTGGTAGTGGATAGATTTATCAAGATGTGTATCTTGATTCCATGTAAAAAGCAAGTCAATGCTGAGCAAACTGCTCATTTGTTCTCCCAGCATGTATGGGTTCATTTTGGACTTTCCACACCCATTGTATCGGATTGGGATTATCGATTCCTTGGAGTGTTTTGGACAAGCCTATGGGGAATGATGGACACTAAGTTGAAGATAAGTACTTCTTTCCATCTACAAACCAACAGACATATAGAGGTGTTCAATACAACAATGGTTCATTTTCTCTGAGGTTATTGCAGCAAGCATCCTAAGTTATGTTCAACATGCCTACAATCGATCCTTGCACTCTTCCACTCAGAGTTCACCATTTGAGACATGTTTTGGATATCTACCTAAAATCCCTTTGGAATTGACATATGGGAAAGATGACAGCTCAAGTGAATCAAGATATGAAGACAAAGCCCGCAAGTTCATTCAGTGGATTCAGCATGTACACTATGCAGTTCAAGAGTAGTTGAAAAAGAGTTAGGCATAGTACAAATCCTACCATGACAAGCATAGGGTCTTTCATCAGTTCTGAGTTGGAGATCAAGTATGGCTTCACATATGCAAAGATTGGTTGAAGGGTGAAGGAAAGAAACTCAATCCCATTAGGTATGGACCCTTCACCATCTTAGATAATATTGGCACAAATGCTTTCCATCTAGATATACCACCATATATGCAGATTTACTCAATTGTGAATGTGGAGAATTTAAAACTTTATGAACCTCCAATGATCATGGATCAAAGGGAGATTGTTTCAGTGCCATCAGTTGATGATTTTGCACCTGAGTATTTGGATGAGTTGAAATAAGATGTCCTCCTGGATAAAAGAACAAGGACTTCACACAAGGGTGATGTTGAATATCTTCGAGTTGGATTCAAAGGCACACAACCAAGCAAGTCAAGGTGGATCGAGAAGGAGAAATTGAGGGAGAAATCCCCTCACCTATCTATTGACTGATAAGGCTTTTGGAGGCCCAAAAGATTCTCAATGGGGATGAATGATCTAGGAGGATCTTAAAAGGACAAAATTTTAAAGTCCTCAAATCTCAACAAAAGAAGTACCATTGTGAAGGGCTCGTCAATATGAACCCAACGACGTGAATGACACCTCAAACGAACTTCGTATGCGAAAGTTATCACATTCTGAAGTTTCGGTGAGACGATACTTTTATATGCAGAGTGGAAAAATGGGTGCCACATGGAACCACTACAAGGTGCCATGTGTCATGTACGGTACCATCGTGGAATCCCATCATGACGGCATGTGGTAGGAGCAGTTGACATAGCAGATGACAGGTTGTGGTATGGACCAATCATTTTGTGATGTGTGGCATCAGAGTGGCATTGTTGGTGATGATGTGACAATAGCGTGGACCAATCCAGAGCTGCCACGTGGCAGTATCAGTTGGCCATTATATGGTTCAAGCCACCAAAACATTTAGCTACAAGGGTGCCATGTGTCATTTACGGTACCATCGTGGAATCCCATCATGACGGCATGTGGTAGGAACACTTGACATGCCAGATGACAGGTTGTGGTATGGACCAATCATTTTGTGACATGTGGCATCAGAGTAGCATTGTTGGTGATGATGTGACAATAGCATGGACCAATCCAGAGCTGCCACATGGCAGTATTGATTGGCCACTATATGGTTCAAGCCACTAAAACGTTTATGAGGTCGACGGGAGTCGAACCTGCAACCTCCATTAGAAAATCCCAATGCCCTTACCACTTCACCATCCATATGACTTGTTACATGATGTGAGATAATATATATATTTAAGATTTAGTTTTGGTGATGGATGGGGGAAAGGGGCTGACCGATCAACAATGAAATCCGACTGCTAGTCTGGAAGACCCCATTTAATGGATTGTTTGAACATAAGTTGTAACATATCCAAGTGAGGGTCACAGGTTTTGACCACGGGACTCTCACCTTCCAACAAACAACGATAAAATTATTACAACAAACAAACCAAAACAAGAAGTTCATGGGTTTTGATCCTAGAACATCCTCCAACCAAGGATCCTTAACATAAATCAACCAACCAACTTGCCAATTGACTCTGTTGTGGAGTCTGCCCAACGACATTCTATTTAACCTTATCTCTGTCAGAGCTCCGGGCAATGGATCTGTGGACACGAACTTTGAGGCATACGGTCTATCATGATGATTGTACTTTGATTGTTATGGCACGAATTTAGAGACAAAGCTCTCCATGAGATGCAGAGTTGAAGGTGACATAACTATGCCAAGTTTTTAGTCAATTTTCATGATTTTTTTAGAGGAGTCCACAGGTGTAGTCAGAATTGGGATCCGGGCAACAAAATTTTTGGGCATTGTTAGAATTGAGGTATACTTATATATTTTTCCATGTAATTTTTATATTTGTTGAGATAAAGAATTGGCCTCTCCATTGAGAAGTGGGTCCAGAGACGTAGTCCATCCTTTGGACTAACTCCGTTATTAATCTAGTGTCTCTCTTGTGTGGTGTTTATATTCATATTTATGCTTCTTCTTGCATTGTGCACATATGTTTAATTTCATGCTCTTTTCATACAATTCATGATGGTCATAGAATGAAAACATCCTAGATCAGGATGTTAGGGATAGACTAGAATGGGGGCTCTAAGGTACGATACTTAGGTATCCCAAGGGTGACTACAAGAAGAGTCAATGTATTCATGATTGGAGTCTTAATTACACTTAATGGGGGAATAATAGTGATATATGTGTAGTGGGATCCCTTTTGTAGGGAGAGGGAGGGCCATGCTTAATGGGTGACATGGATTGGTAGGTGATGGTGGTGTACTTACATGGGAAACAAGGTTGAAGGGCCTCATATACTACCAAGATTATGTAGATAGGTAAAGAACTTACAGGTCATGAGTGGGGTGGGTCACTAGGGAATACCCCCAGTAATGAGGAATCATTTATATGCCAGGACTTTTCTAAGTGTAAGATTTGCATGGTTGGTTTATTAGTGCCAAGGTGGACAATATGGTGTTTGAGTTCATGCTTGGACAAGGATTGTAGTGTGTAATTTAATTGATCCTACTCTGAATCTTAATGATATTCCTATAAAAATGTAACCAAGCCTTCCAAAAGTCCCAACAATAGGGGATGAAGTCCCCTAAAGCTGGCTAATGAAGAGTCTATAAAGTTAGATATAGTGAAGGGCATTGAGGGCATATCCAAAAAATCATAAACTATTTATCCGAAGTACAATACCAACCCATGAAAGTCGCATTGGTGATAATCCTAGTTTTTGGCCACTAAGATATATTTCTCAAGTATGGATAAGAGATTCAACCTCAAATGCTCACAATTAGTCACATGTAAACAAGAAATGGTTTAGTGTCATGGAGCACCATGGAATTCTTATATTGGTTTTTGCACACTTGGTATAGAAGGATTTCAATCTCCATAATAAAATAACTATGTATCAAATGACAAATGATTAAGTGGTAGTATTTGGATGCTTAGCACAATAATCATAACTTAGACTATAATTTGTTTTGTGACCTCAACAAACTAGAATTAAGTTGGTTAGTTACATTGCTTGAAATAAGGTTTGATTTTTATTTATTGGATTTACCAATGATTTCAACTAAAGGTTAAAGGAATCCACCTAAAGAATTATAAAATAGATGTACATTTTAATGGTTAAATAGATACTGAAAGAATTATCAATATTACCCTCGATTAGATGCCCTAAAAACTCTTTGGTTAGATGCATTGAAGGTTGAGAAATGGGTTGACCTAGATTTTCTTTCTATTGTTCTCTCAATTATGCTCATATGTGTCTCATCCTCTCTCTAGTCTTCTCTCATACTTCATTTTCGTCAACCCATTGGTGATCATATTTCAAACTACAGTTTTTCATATTTCCCATCTTGATTGCTAATTAATCTAGATTAATATCATAAAACAACAATTTTATTCTTTTAAGTGTCTTTTTCACAATGACAAAGAACCATACATTGCGAATTGGTTCACATGCATATTTGTTTTCCTATTTTTATAAGTGCAAACTATCATTACTATCAGGTTTATGCAACAGACTATAGGTTTTTTATTTTTTGTATTTTGCAACAATATATCCATCAAGCAATTAGCTCTATTAAGCTACTATTTAACCTGTAGAACCCTCGATCGAAGGTTTAACTAACCTTTGATAGAGTTGTTTGAAATCTTTGTTTAGCCCTCGATTAAGCTTCTTAAAGACCCCTAAACAAGCTATATTGCTTGAACAAAGGTTTAAAATCAAGAAATCCAACCCCCTTGCTACAGGATTTATGCAACTACAACTTTCGAGGGGTGAAACCCCTTTATCTCGTTCATATTAGGTGTCAGAGTTGGTGCCAATGGATTCATTAGTGAATCCTCTAGGGAATTGCATTCATGTGTTACACCCTCTTCTAGTGCATCATGAGATATTCTATGTTTGGAAATGCATCTCACCATTGTTAAGAATTTTTGGGACAAGGTCGTGTTGGGAAGAGTAGCCTTCCAATAATTCATAGTGTCGCACCCTATTTTCTTATGCATTTTCATGTACTGCATTGTTGTTCAACATTGGATATCATTAGAGCTTGACAATTGAGGTACTCGAGATATAATAGTGATTAGATGCATGACTTACTACAATGTGTATTTATGCCACATCCATTTCTGTTTAACATCAGATTTCTCATAAACAATATTGTAGTGTATAATTTATGTGACATCAAATGCCATGGCCCAATTTTCATAGTCGTCTCACAAAAACCTCACCATTTCCCTTATCGAAAAACCCTAATTTTAAACTCTAACAACATAATTGGTTTTCACAACCTCATTGAATTCACAATTATAGCCATTATGTAACCTAGATAAAATGTCTCCACTATGTATCCCCTACCTCTCATATATTATGCAACATTTTCCCCTACTCAATGTATCCTTTAGAGAGCAGTTGTTGTGATAATTTTCCTCGATTTTGGTTTCATTACCTCCCTCATTTATCATATACTAGACAACAAAGTTTTTTGAACCACCAATTTCTTAGTACTTTCTATTATTGGCCTCTTCCTTATTTTGAATTAAAATCACTAAGTAATGTCTTTCGTCATGAATCACCTTCCTCCTTGTGTTTTTGCTCATGTCTCTTACCCCTTAATGACCTTGTTCTTGCTTCTAGCCTTCTTGTTGGTTTTGGGCAGTGCTAGGACAATCAGTGCTACAACAACCTTTGGAGTTGTTTGTAGGGGCACATGGAGAGGATCTATAGGGTCAAAGACCATATGGGCTAAGGATGTCAGGGATGAACCAGATTGGGGGCTCTGAGGTACCATACTTGGGTATCCCAAGGGTGAGTACAAGAAGAGTCAATGTAGTCATGATTGGAGTCTTAGTTACACTCAACAAGGGAAAGAAAAATGAGATATGCGCAGTTGGATTCCCTCTATGGGGAGAGGGAGGGTCCTACCTAATGGGTGCATTAAGTGATAGGTGATGGTGTTGTACTTGACACAAACAACAAGGTTGAAGGACCTCGTCTACTACCAAGATGATGTAGATAGGTAAAGAACCTATAGGTCGTGGTTGGGATGGGTCATTAGGGAATACCCCTAGTAATGAGGAATCGTTTTAGATTCCAGGATTTGTCTAAGTGTAAGATTTGGTTGGTTGGTAAGTGCAAATGTGGACAAGGATTGTAGTGTGTAAGTCAATTTATCCTCCTATGAATATTAATGATCTTATAAAAATGTATCTGGGACTTCCAAAAGTCCCAACAACAGGTGATGAAGTCCCCTAAGGCTAACTAGTCAAGAGTTTATAAAGTCATATATGGTACTTCTGGGGATCTATCCAAGTATGAAATTCTAGTTGTTTTCAACCAAAGATCATATATTATCTAATTTAGTAATTGATACCATTTTCAACAATGCAAGTTTGGCTATGTCCAAATAATTACTTTATATAAATATCATGGAATTCACATGTCTTTACATCTTTGCAATTTACATTTTTTTTATATATAATAGTGGTGGCATTTTTCTTTATGATTTCATATAATGTATGGAATACATCGTGTCCAAGTTTAGAAAAGTTCCAACATTTCGAGTGGACCCTCAAACCATCATCACGGGATCCATCTCGAAATGTTGGGAAGTTTCTAAACTCGGACACTGTGTATTCCATAAATCCTAAATAATTATTACTCACTGTGAAAATCTACATAATCAATTCATCTAATATAGTTTTATCATTAGCGTAGATCCATCTTAACTCTATCTATCATGTGTGGATTGTGATCAAATGCCTCAAGGTGCAAACTTTTCCTCAAGTTCTTGCACTTTAAAAAAGGTCTGTACCTGAAGAGATTCGATCCTTATAAATGCATGATAAATCTCAAAGTAAGATAGATCTATATTGATTTGAAATAAAAATCCTTCATTTTCATAACAAATTAAATAAAAAAACACCAAACTTACTCATATACAATAATATAAGAATAATAAATGTATAATTTACTTCAGCTTACTATTATTAACAAACCTTCATGATTGCATATGAATCTTAATTTGTACCGACTTTATCACCTAGAGTTTTTATGTCGCCTTTGCTAAATTGATTTTAAGTGAAGAAAACTTTAATGTTGATTTTAAGTCTATCATAATTTGGTTATCATCATTAAAAGTTATATTTTCATGGGTTAAAATGAATATCACTATAGTGCTTGAAAATCTCGATATAAGAATATACGATGTTGAATTTAAGATTTATATTAATAATTAAGAAAATTAAAACCAAACATATTATTTAAATTAAATAATATAGTTTTAATTGAAATTAAGATACCGTATATATATGTGTGTTTAAATATTATATATATAATTTAAATATGAAAAAATCTTAATTATCATTCCTATTATAATAATGATAATGATAATAATATGAGGTGATTTTGTTTAGGGTTTTGAGGTAACGGCTCTGCGTTTTGAGCGTCGTTTCAATTTGAATCTCGGAGGTTATGGATCCTTCCATGGCCGCCATCCCCTCTTACCTTTGAGATGATACCTCGATATGACGACCGACGGGGATCATTGACGAACCAGTGGCACATGGAGTGGGGGCGGAGTTTCAGCACGGCGACCCATTGTGCAACAGGCTCCTCCTGCTTGCCAGTGGCGGCGGTGGCGGTTTGATTTGAGATGGACGGCTTGGAAGGGTGCTCCACGACAAGGCATCGACGACAGCTCGACGGCGGAGGAGCCCCGTAGTCTGCAGCGGGTTCCTGTTTTCTTTGGGCAGCGGCGACAGTCACATTATCGAGGGGAGACGACAATGGATGGATGCCCTCGGTGCGGTGGAGAACTTTCTAATGGCGGCCCTATCACTTGGACGGTGGTCTTAACCTTTGAAAACTAGTGGCTCTGCAACTTTCTGTTGCTTTTAGTGGACTGTTATATGTTTCTGCCTCTGTCAACATATCATTTGGTTTCGGGTGGTGCTTTGGTTTTCAGAAACTCTTTATATAGCATTTTTGTGATACTTTGGAAGTAATTTTGATGGGTTATTGAGCTCTCATTTGAGAGCTTGAAAACACATTCTTTTTCTGCAAACTCTGATACTCGAAGCTGAAAAGCTCACTACTAGAAAGGGCTCCCTAAAGCCCTTATACAATATGTAATTTGATTATCCTTTAATGAAATTACGCTTTTTTTCAAGGAAAAAAAATGATAATGATAATAATCTATTTCTATTGTAATTTGTTAAAGTTTAGGAGAGATCTACATATTATGTTCCTCCATATTTGAATATATAACTTTTTAGAAAGAAACACATGATCTTAAATACTAGGTTAACTATATAAATGTTAGATGTGAAGAATAACTTTAAATCAAATATATACATAAATAATAATAAAATTATAGGAAGAAACTCAACACTAACACATATTAAGAATAATAATTTTTTTCTTTTTTAAAGAATGTGTCAACTCGAGGATGAGCACGGAAGGAGTTACACATCTCCCTTACTGGGCACCTCTTCCGCACAATCAACAAACCCACGTAATAAGCACTTCATAGTTATATATATTATTAAAATAAAAAATTATCATCGTAACATTAAGGAAATGGTTAAATTTCTTTTTCATAAAAGTTTTTTTTTAAGTGGTTATAAGGTAAAGTTATTATCTTTCTTATTTAGATTCAGATTCCATTATGTGACAGGTTTGTTTTTAGTGATATTAAAAACAAAATAATAGTATCTATTTTAAAGTTTTTAATTTTTCTTCTTTCTTATAAATATTTTATAATATTTTTCTCTTCACAATTATAAATATTTTTCTTCTTTAATATTATTTTAAAAATAAGATTTTATTGGGTGGATAAGGCCCATTTTTACAGCCCAAGTGGAGAGGAAGTGTCTGTTTGTCCCATAAAAAAATAATAAAAATAAGAATAAAGAAGAATGTGTGTTGTAGTTTAGTGGTAAAAAGTTTAGAGATTTGATCCCATTCCACACTTTGTAGAATTGGAATTAGATTATTCTATACTAATTTAATCAGTATAAGGAATCATGACTTTATACATTTAAAAATATATATTTTTCATATCCAAACAAATGAATGGAGTAAATTAACAGAATTTCATATTAAAAAATTAGAGAAATTATCTTAAATATAATGAATGGGAGAATCTATTTCACAAATCTGAGAGAGGGTCCACTTGAAAGAAGGAATGGAATCTTACCTATACTTCAAAGTCAAACAATGCCTTTTCCTAATCATTCAATTAAAAAAAATTTATCTATCCGTCAAGAAATCATGTGAAGATTAACTAGGGCGAGTTCGAACCATGAAACTTACGTGGTTTTAACAGTTCTATATAATTTTTTGTCGACGGATAAGTACTTCGTTAAAAATTTTGTTTGATGGATAGAATACTTTGTATTGTACGGCTTAAACAGACCCAACCCAAACATCATTAAATTGTGTTCAACCATTTAGATTTCTTTTGAAATATTTTCAATTCATATTGTGTTATAACATATTTTATATATTATTATAAATATTGTGAGATTATACTTTAGGTAATGATATATTGTGTTATAACATATTTTATATATTATTATAAATATGGGGAGATTATACTTTAGGTAATGATTATTTTATTAAGTTTTAGTATTAAAATTATGTTGTTTATTATAAAAAATTAATTGAAAAAAAGTAAGAGAATATTTACAATGGTAAAAGATTATATTAGTGATATAAAGAATATGAAATTAAGAAAGATTGGTTTAATGTGAAATTAAGAGATATTTAGTATGTGATAAGTTGTTGTAATGTGTTTTTCTTCCCTTTATATGCTATGAAATTTTATTTTTTTGCATGATTTAGCTATAGAATGGAAAATCATTTCTATAAGAATATGATTATTTACTATTGAGGTTTTATCACCTCTTAATTGTTATTAAGATTAGGATCAGGACATTTGTCCCAATATTTTATTAGCTTTAGGGTATTAGATTCTATAGAATCTTTTTGAAAGTATACATGGACCACCCTCACATGTATAAGCATTGGGCATTGGTATGGCAAACACACTATGGTGGCCATCAAAGTAAGGGTCAACATGTTGTGGGCACAATTATAACACTCTAATTAAGGTGCTCTTTGAAATGATTGAAAGCATCAAGGAGAACAATGTAGTAAGGGTTATGCTACTTTGGCCAAGTTTTTGCCCCTAAAAACAATGTTTAAAACCTCAAAAATCAAATTTATGGTATGGTCCCTTCTAGTTGACAAGATCACCAAAAAGGATAATTGAACCATTTTAGATCGATTTGATTTTGTTGCTTCCACTACTACTATGCCCTTTTGTCTTCCCTAGCACACTTCCTATCATGCATGCTCACCATGACTGCTTACTATATTCTTTTCATACCACAATTCAATACAACCTTGTAACTTGACTTTCATTTAGCATACTTTTTTCCTAAAATAGCCATATGCTTCCTCCATCCTCACCTAAACTGTGCTTTAATACTTTTCTCTTAATGCATTCAAGACACAACTTCTATTGCACTCATATGTCATATGTGTCACTTTTATATACTTTGCATCACAAATCAACTATGGCATATGTTAATAATCATTATTAACACATAAGCATCACTTATTAGTAGGCATCACTTATTAGTAGAGTAGTATAAACAATCAACGATGTGCTCTTTTCCCTTCACTCTAATTTATCTTAATAGCTTCAAATGTATTTTCAAAATCTCACAATTTTAATTTTGTTTGGATGCAATTATAAATGTAAAGGTTGGGATTGCATAATCCAAATATATTAGGGTTTTATGTATGACATAAAAAACTAACTTTTCTTTAAGGAGTAGGGTAAAACATTTTATGTTTTGGATTTTTCCATTCATTTTTTTCATAACTAAATTGATAAAAAAAATTAACATGGAATAATTATTTTTATTATAAAAATGAATCCAACACCCTAAAATTTAGCAGGCACTAAACTCCAGTCATACTATGGCATACTGAGATAAAGGGCAACTTTTTCCACAATTCTGATCAAGATGGTACGTGTAAATTGCAGTTTACTTAAATATGTAATTTCAGCAATCACATTTACTCATCATAAACTAAACCCCTGATTGTGAAACTATTCAATTGATTGAACTCATGTTTTGAACAACCAAAATTACAATTTCAACAATTCTACCTCTGTGAGTTTTGTTTTGGTTATCAAATATACTTCTCATTAAAATTGTAATAAAAAATAAATTCCTTTTCTTTATAATCAATGACCCAATTGGTTAATCTTAAATATAGATAAATCCACATAAACTTACAAAGTGTATAACATAAGTGTAAACCTACACAAGACTTCAGTGAAATAGGTATAACAAACAACCTTCACCCTCACCACTCAACCAAATTCATAAAATAACTACAAGAAGTTAAAACATGCAGATGCAATATAGCTCTTCAAGCCATGCTTTTACGTAAGGCCAAGCCCACTGCTTATGTGATAGTTGAACAATATCCGAAAAAACAAACACTTGTGAATGGCGTTAATGCCTATGTAGTGGAAGGCCATGACTAACAATTTGACAAACTGACATCCCTCTGCTCAGGTTCGTCAACAGATGAGGCCGGCGTTGTCTAACAACTAGACCAACCGCGGCCTCCTTCCTTAGTTTATTTCCACACAATATCTTGTTGTCACCAAATAAGAATTTTAAAATTAGACGACGTCTTAGCACGTAATTTCACAACCAAACAAATCAACAGTGATAACAACACCAACCACCTCCTCAACCGACTGCCTCGCCCATGTTTTGTTGCTGAGGTCAGCAGTGGGCTTTGCTGGCTATTAAGCCTTCCCTGGGCCTTGCCTGTTCTAATTCCAGCCTTGCTATTGTGAACGACAGGTGAAAAACTAACAAACTTGTTACTTAGCTGGGTATGGGTATAGAGATTGTACTCTTATAGGAGGTAACTCTCCCATTCAATCATTGAAAGGAGTTTGTACTCCTCTGTCAATGATACTTTGCTGGGGCTGTTTGTAATTTATTGGAGATTCTATTCAATTCTTACATTTACCTCTGCCATTCATTAAAAGGAAGTATATTGGAGTGGTGTGGTGCTTCTCGTCTCCCTGATTGATAGATTTCGAGCTCTGAGAAGGCGAGAAGAATAGCGGAAAACATGTCGGACTTCGCCCCCAACTTGGACGATGGTGAGCTCTGGCTGCCTTCAGACGTTCTCTGCGACAACGTCGACGACGATTTCTTGACCTCGGAGAGCGTAGCACGTCTCGTGCTGGACGATGCTCAGGTAATTCCGATCTTGTTGCCAGTTTTTCAAGAAAAACTTCGCAGAAAATTCAATAGATGTCTCCCTGTATTGATGGAAACTTCCCATATTCATGGAGTCTATTTCTAATAATCTTGTTCTGCGTAGAATTGTGCGACTCACCTTAAAAAATTCATATCGAACCCCTGAGAAATTGCCCTGCAACAACGACAACCCATAGGGCTAATCCCCTTGAGCTCATTAACCTTCAATCTCTGATTGCTCGTTTTTTTCTAACAGTTTCGGCTTCGCTTTCATCTTGTTTTTTTCAACAGAAATCTGCGATGTCGAAGTCACCCAAGTCGACGCTGCCTTCCGACAGCCGGGGTTCGAGTCCGGGCGGTTCCTCGCCGACCGCCAGTCCCACGGAAAGCCACAGCGACACCGCCTGGGATTTGCTCGACGCCGCGGTGATGAAATTGAAGGCAGATGAGGTCAACTGGAAGCCTCCTCCAAATTTACTACATCGTCAACAGCAGCAGCAGGACAAGGATTACAGTTATTCAAGGCATCCTTCCACGTGGGCTTCTGGGAATGATGAAGGAAATAACTTCCAAGCTTTACAGAGAATCTGGAATTCAACTGATTGCGCTGACACCCCCAACGTTAGTCCTCCGCAGGTACAGATGGGTCTTTATTGTTTTCTGACTTGTGTTTTACTCAATTTTGTTGTTCTTTTTCTTTGGCCGTGTTTTTTTTCCGTTTATTGTCGGTACGATATTTTATGATTGTTATAAGCTTGCTTATTACGCTCCAGTCATTGGATTACAGTTTAGCTTATAGCGGTCTTGCATATAACTTTGCCTTGCCATGTAAGTTTCCAACAAAGCAAGGTGAAGGGACCCATTAGTCTACCTTGAGAGGTCTTGAAACACAGAGAACAAGCCCTACGCTTGCTAAGATCATGTATCACAGTCCAGGCACATAGAAAAAAATTTAAAAGCAATTAGTTATGTAATATCCTTTCATGGTGTCAGTAAATTTTTCTCTATTTGCATTGGGATGCAGCATTAATTTTATGTTTTTTGCATCTTGGGCACCGTGTAAACCTTGCTCTCTTTATTGATTGGGACTATCAGCCCACTTGTGCATGCCCTGAAACACAGAGAACAGGCCCTCCCCTCACGTGTATCAGTATTCACAGTCCAGAATACATTTCAAAACACTTATTTCTGTAATATCCTTTCATGGTATTTGTAATATTTGCTATGTTTCATTGAGATGCAATATTGATTTTATGTTTTTTTATCCATTTTAGGCACCATGTAAACCATGTTTTCTGTATATTGATTGGGACCATTAGTCCACCTTTGCATGACCTTAAACACATAGAACAAGCCCTACCCTTACAACGATATGTATCAGTCCGGAAAAATAAAAATACATTAAAAAAGACTTAGTTCTACAATATCCTTTCATGGTATCAGTTGTCTTCTGTTTATTGCGACCATTAATCCACATTTACATGCCCTGAAACAGAGAGAACAAGCCCTACCATTACTAGCAATATATATCACAGTCGACGTAAACAAAACGAAATTTGAAACAAACATAGCTTTGCAACATATTTTCATGGTATCGGTAAAATTTGCTCTGTTTTTATTGGGATGCAATATTGATTTTATGTATTTTCAGTTTGGGGTCTGGGCAGCCTGTAAGCCTTCTTTTCTCTCTATTGATTGGGAATTGTTGAGATGTATATTCAAATATCACTATGGTTTGCCAAGTTTTATTGTTTTCTCCAGAAGAAATACTGCATATAGAAACTCACAGCTGTCCCTTTCGCTAAGTTCTCGCTCTATGAAACTGAGACCTGTAGTAATGTAGCCAAGGCTGAAAACCAACTCTACCAGGAAAGGGGTTCAAGTTTTATTGTTTTGCCTTGCTGCTTCTATATCCATGGAATTTTCCCCACATAAGCTCGTTTTTCTTTGATCAGAATCATTTTCCTTGGCCGTTGGGATTTATATTTAATATTCATTCTTCAATTTTGGAAAACTGCCCTGCTTTTATATTATTGTGATGTACTGTTCTGGCTTATGGTTTCTCAAAATCTCACCACCAATTTGCGTTGCAATTCATATATCATGTTGGGTACAGTTTTCTTGATGATGTAACGTGCCTTGGAAGCTGTGTGGCTTTCCGTGCACCAAACAATTGCTGCATAAAATTAGGGCTTATCCATGTTCTGTGTGGTAACTGATAAACACTGGCCGTGAACTAAAATTAACCTGGTTGTGTCTTTTTTTGTGTTGTGTTATTCTCATCATATGCATCATTTTCGGGATATTTATCAGATGTTTATTGTGGTTGTGTTTTATTCAGTCTATGCGGCACAAGCCCTGCCCTGTACTAGCTGGATGGTGGCAACAAACAAGACCCACTCAAGGTCGCTCCGTAAGGATTGCTGACCATGCTAATCAACCCTCGGTCCCTGCCAAGGGGGGTGGATTGGGCATGCAAGCAATTTTTCTTGAATCTAATGGATCAGGTCGGGAATCCGGAGGTACAGGCGTTTTTCTACCACGCAGAACTGGGAATGGCAACAGCTTTGATTCAAAGAAAAAGAAGAAGCCCGGTGGGTTGTTTCTCTTGAACCAATGCATAGCATTGGCAATTGGTGCTCAACCATCTTCGCTTGGCTAGATATATAGCATCTGACCATAATCGCTTGCCTGCAGGTTGCTCAACAGTTCTCCTTCCTTATCGAGTTGTGCAGGCATTGAACCTTAATATTGAAAATTTGAATTCACGGCCAACTGTACGGGGTAAGATATCTTCCAAATAGGTTTTTTATTTACTTAGTTTTGTGCTAGTATTCAGGTCTGTTTCCTTTGACTGCTGAGGTGGAGCGACTAACATACCTATTGCAGTTATTGAGGTGTTTTCGGTTTAGGCTTTAACCGCGTGCCACAATCTGTGTAACTAAAGTTTCTGTTTAGTGTGGACAGAGGCATTCAGTGATTTTCCTCCTTGTGATTGTTATCCATGGCCAATCAGTTACCTTCTTTCTAGTTGATTTGAGCTCAAGATAAAAAAAAATTGACGCTCAGCATTGTTCCACGGGTCAAAGTTTCAAGGGCATAGTTATTCCAGCCCTGCAGGGGTTTTGAGGGTTTCTGAAGCGACCCAGAACCTTTAACATCTTGTAACAGCCTGGAACTATGCCCCTTGAGATTTTTTGCTTTGACAGATTCCAGTGAAAATGGATGTTTCTGGACCATTTTGGGTAAATGATATAATACGACATTGATTTCCTTTTCCTAGCAATTTTACTTCCAAAAATGTCTCTTTTTAAAGGGCAACAGTTCCTTCTTGACTTCCCTGCGTGAGACTGTAGTCTTTATGTTTTTAACTCGAGACCATAATTATAGTCCGTATGCTGCATTTGGAGTAAATGGGCCAAGCAGCAAGATCTAGTCCTTTCTTAGGTTTCTTTCTTGTGCTTGTTCTCTGTATTTCCCCTCGAGGCCATAGCCATATGCAACATTTGGATCAATTGGGTGTAATGTTGCAGAGAAGTGAGATCTAGTCCATTTTTGTCTTTCTTTCTTGTGCTTGTTTTCAGTTGTCAAGTCGACATGTAAGCTCCTCTGCTGCATTTGGATCTATTTCTTGATTTCACTTAATGTTCTTGTTTGAGTACTTAGTTGAGGCTCTAGCTTGTGCTACAATTTGGACTGACTTAAGTCCTGTTTGCTATTGCAGATTTATACGTTTGGAAACATGGCGCCAACCATGGCAGGAAGCAGACTAATGATGACAAGCCATTTACTAGGGATAGCTCGTCTGACCAACCGAAAAAGACCTTCCATTCAAACGATTCAAAGATTCCAGCACCTTCCCCTGAAATTAGTTTGCCCCAGGACTGGACATATTAACATTACCTTCTAATTTCAACCCCATACACTGTCAAAGACATCCAGCTGCTTTCCAACTTAGGCATATTTGGGAGTTGCCTTGTATCAATCAGAGATGTTTGTTTGATAACAATATGTCTCTGATGATGATTAAAAGTATGCAAAACAAATCACTGTAGATAGGTTAAAAGGCTGTAAGCATAAGCTGTGTACAAATCTCCATTGTCTCTTTAATAATTTTAGTACCATTATACAGTGAGTAAATGGGAGGCATGTCAAGTGGGACACACTTTGAATGTATTTTGAGGAATCCAATAATGCTTATACTTCTGGCATCTATCCATTAGTTCAATGGAACTTTACCTTTTGTAATGAGCAGAATAATGAAAACTCTTGCAGCAAAGCTATCGTTGGTCGTTTCATTTTCATTCTTTCAGCTGAAGAACCATGGTTCCATGCTTGACTATCATATGCTTTGTTATGCTATTTCCATCGACCTGATATAAAGCAGACTAGTTAATGTACAAATGCCTAGTTGCCTCCAGTATACTACAGCACCTCATGGAAATCTGATATGGAAAAGAACCTCTGCTACTTGGGGAAGGCAAAACTGCAACCAGCTGTCATTCCATATTATTCCTTCATCACCAATTTATACTTAATTGGGATTTCATCCTGGAGGGGGCCTGGCAGGTTTACTGTTTATATGGACAAATACAAAAAAAGCATAGAACTCAGCATCCTTATCTCAACAGGTAAAAGCAACTTCTGGATTGAGAAAATAACTTGAAGAGCCCTGAGTAATCAACCTTCTACAAAGTTCAATTTGGTAAGGTATCATGTTGTTGGGTGTAAAGTAGTAATCTTTTTAGCTGTACTGTAAGTTGGTGACAAATTGTACATCGAAGTTCAGAAAAGGCAAGTTTAATTTCATGTGCACTAAATTTGGTAATTGAAATATCCAAAAGTGTCAGGGTATTTTTCCATGGAATAAAATTCTGGAATAGGTTTATATTAGCAGCAAATTCATTTATTCCTTGGTTTGTGGGTTGTAATATAATCATCCTTGTAGTGGAGTTTTATGTGTTTGATGGAGCAAATGCATTCTCACATGATAGAGGTATTTTTGGAAGTCTAAACAAATGTGTTAACGGTCAAGCCAAATTTCTAACTAGATAATCCAAGAAGACCTTTTGGAGTTAAATATTGATAATTAAAAAGGAAAAATTGTGGCTACAGCTAACAGAGAAAGACCAAAAGAATTGTACACAATAAATTTGAAGTGCTGCCTTTATAATTGACATATTTATATACAGTTATTGATTGTCGAAATGCTTTACAGTCCAACAGAATATGAAATATCACACTCATTTTACAAATAAATTAAAATGTCTAACATGTTGGATTCTAGTGATATTATTTTCAACACTCCCTCTACAGCTAATCATCAAACTAGTTAAAGCTCCCTCACAACAAAACTCCCTCCTAACAAAAAGAACTACCAAAAAGTCTAACGATTCATGGAGTTTCAAACACTACCAACACATTTAACTGTACCAACATTGTATGCACCTTCTCCTCCAACAAGAACTCCTTTATATGCCCACAGTAGACTTGCCATCTCTTCCATGATGGAACCTTAGATTTATGGTATGGCTACAACCATAAAACTCACCTAAACTAAACCTTCAGGGACCCAAAATAGTTCTTAATATGTGAGGTAAACCATAGTCACTTTTCCAAGTGTGCATTGCCCATTCTTCTCATCTTTACATCCTCTCTTCATCCAAAAGGAAATCAAATCATTGCAGCTCATTTAAATCATTTATTTTAAACCCTCCTTGTTTCGACACAACTACAAACACTTTTTCTGCCAAACACATTCAACTCCAAATTCTTGATCACAAAACAACTTGTCACAACATCTAATTCAACAGTGCAACGTCCTTTGTTTGATCACAATGTCTTCCTACTCCATCGATTTTTTCGAAGTTCTAGTTCTCATCTTAAGCAGGTCTACACATGCACAGCATTTCTGGGCTCTCTCAATGCCTCACACAGATGTCTTCTCTCTTCCCTTGTTTGGCTTTGAGATCATGTTAAATAATAGGAAAAAAGAAAAATTGCAGCTAAACAAGTTATAGATAGAAAGAAAGCCATAAAACTTGTACACAATAAACATGCAGATATGGATAGCTGAAACATTTTGGTGGGAACACTCCAATAAAACGGGTCTTTAGGACCGAGTTTATTGCCAAATTATAGTGCATCTTTTTCAGGTTGAAGCATTTTCTTGACGTTAAAGTCGGTGTTAAAAACAACTTTTCATATTTAGCATCGGGTTTACTGTGGAACTTAATTGTTGACTTTTCCGCATAACTTAGTGTTGGTTGCCGAACCAAGTTTAGCATCGGTTTTAATTATAAATTAAAGTTTTTTAAATAAAAACTAAAAATGAAAAAAAAATGGTAAGAGTGTGCTTGGTTTTGAATTAATAAGAGGATTTTTATGTAAATCAATTATTAAATGTATAGATCTAAGTTAAGACTAATTAATTTAGGCTAAATTAGAATTTATGCAAGCATAGATAAAAAATAGTAAAAAATGAAAACATAAATAATAAATGGTAAAAGAATGTTGAAATTTTAATCCATATTATTTATGAAAAGGCAAAAATTGTAGTGGAGCTATATTTCTATGTAAATCTCCATTAAAAGAGCATATATGAATTAAAACTAGCTTTGAGCTTTGCATGCAAATAAGTGAATAATGCAAATCATACTAAATATCATAATTGACTATAAAGGGAAAAGTAACTAATAAGAGATATACGGATGCTTGGATTTAAATTTGGATCTCTTTACAAGAATGCAAATACCTTCCTTCTAAGGCCACACCCATGAACTAGATCTTACAAACTTAAACAACAAATCAACAAAGGAAAATCAAAGTAAAAGAGGAAGGAAACAAAGGAATGGAAGATAGAAGTCATTACCTTCCTCATGGAACTTTCTCTAAGAAAACCTAGCCTACATTAATGAAAGTTCCCTAAACTTAAGAGAATAGAAGATAGAAGCCATTACCTTCCTCATGGAGCGAGCTTTCTGGATGAAAACCTAGCCTCCATTAATGAAAGTTCCCTAAACATGCAATAACAAAAAAATAATGGTCAATAAATCAATAAAGTAAAATAAAATAAAATAAAAAGGGGGAAAAAGAAAGGAAGAAGTCAGTACCCTCTTCATGAAAATTCTTCCATGAAACTTTAATATGTAGACATGAAATAACACAATAACAATAAACATTAACAAATCGATAAAAAATGATCAAAGTAAAAGAGGAAGGAGGAGAAGGAAAGAAAGAATCCATTACCTTCTTCATAGAGCTTCCTCCATGAAACTAAAACCCTAAGGGAGAAGAAGAGAAAGAAAAAGAGAAAATGAAAAAATACTGAAAGAATAAATTTAAAGGAGTTTTTTTTAAAAAGAAAACAAATTTTTTAATTAAAATAATATAAATATCTTCATACTCAATTCGCTTATTTTTAGTTTTTATTTTTTCTTAAATTTAGTTTTGAAAATTTCTTATTGTTATTACACGGTTAATTCTCTAAACTTTTAATTCGAGATGGAGATGGATCTCTACTGATCCTATATTGCCCTAGATTGCCATAGAATATTCGTCGCCGTTTGAGTTTTTACTGCGGATATGGATTTTACAATGAGTTTTAGTAGGGATGGGGATTTTTATGGCTCTACAACTGGAGTCACGGGACTCCATTGAAACCGCGTGCTTGTTGCTACTTCCCGGCCACAAAGCCATATAATCAAACTCAAAGGGCTTTCCCGTTGGGGTCGCGGGGCTCTCCCACCAGAGCCGTTGGGTAGTTGCTTGGTTGCTGTAACCGCGACAGAAAACGAGCTCTCTAGAATTTGACTTATTTTAAAATAAAAAGAAAAAAATTAAATCTATTTAGATTTTAAAAATAAAAAAATTAATTCAATTAGAAAACCATACATGATAATATAAAATCATTTCAATTTAAATTAGTCAAATTATTGATTTGAATTTTGAATTTTGAATTTTGAATTTTTTCAAAAAAATTAACTCAATTAAAAAACCAAACATTACAGTATAAAATCATTCCAATTTGAATTAGTCAAATTATTGATTTTGAATTTTGAATTTATTATTATTAAATGTTTTTTTATTTGAATAGATTGAATTTGCCAAATTAAATATATTTTATAGTAGGAGTGAGGCTTTAAACTTTTCCATTTTTTTTGGCTTCTCTGGCCATATTTACTAACCACAGATTAAGCCGTCGTGTTAGTTGTCGTGCTAGTTTAATTACGTAGAAAACTCAAATATAATATTAAACTTAGCACTATGAAATAAATAAAGCTCATTTAATGTATATTCAATGTAAATAAATATAATTGTAAAGATAAATGATATATAAAACTGTAAAAGAGTACACTACTATTTCATTTATTATTTATTTGATATATTTATATTCATAATTTAAATGGCAACAAAGATATCATTTTCAAATCAATTTTGAGTTTTGAGTAAACTTTGAGATGGAAAATGAGTAAACCTATTTCTTTTGAGATCTTTATATATTTTTATTAAGATATTATGAATGAGATCTTTATATATTTTTATTAAGATATTATGAATAAAAGTTATTAAAATTTCATTTGTATATATTTTTAATTATATTTTAGATAATTTAATTTTGGGTTAGTTAATTTGATCAGTTTTATGATTATAACTGGGGAGGTAGGTGCGGGGGATTTTGATGGATCCCTGAAGAAATACAGTCATGATCTTTGAGTGGGAATGATGGACAATTACAAACAACTAAGCATAGCGATATGCTCTTTATCAAGATCTTATTTTTAGTGTTCCTTATGGAATACAGTTGCTTGCAATCATTGGTGATTCTCTTTTAATTAATTCTCAAGCTAGAAAAAAATAATAATTGGAAGATAGGTTAACGGGAAGGATACAACATCGTATCAATAGTATTTTGGCTCATTTCTCCAAAATTCAATTTTATCATGTGAGACAAGAGAACAATGAAAAGGTTGATCTCTTTGCTAATCAAGTCGCGCTTATGGATAAAGGGGTATTATGCCTCAATGGAGGTCAACAAACTCTTTGTTGGCTCCCCTAGATGTTGTTAGATCACTCTTTTCCATTGTTTACGACAAAGATGGACTTAATAAAGTTTTCAAAATCAATGTTGAGTGCCCTGTCTGCATTAATTACCTTCAATGTCATTTTATGTTATCATGCCAAGTGTTATTGCAATGCTTCATATCGCATGCAAATGGCTCTTTTGGAGACTTAGACTTGGCATCTTCTTGGGTAATGTATCACCCTCCTTATTTTGCAAGCTCTATTTGTATTTATGTTACTTCCAAATCACATAAGGGAAAACTTAGAGGTCATAGTGTGAGGGTGATGGTATTTTTGTGCTTTGAAGAAACTGAATGCGTCCCTTATGCCCTAGGGGAGTGGACTATGGATTTTGTGTTTTCTAGGCAGGTTAAAGTTTGGTTTTTATGTAGGGATCAGTTGCAGGAAAATTACAGGTATTGAAGCATTTGTCTGTGCTTTGGAGTGTTATGTCGTCAAATTTGTCCTAGTTGAAGGAGGTTTGCAAGATTTTGTTCATAGAGTTGTTTCAACTTCTATTTTGTCTTTAATTTGGGAGACTTGGGATACCGGAACTCTGCTAGTATCTTGTTAGGAAAAAATGAAGTTGGTAGTTGATTTTGAGGCAAAATTTCAAGAGATTTCGATCAGAATAAGGGATACCCAATCGCATGTCAGAGATATGTGTAGCCATCTTTGTCATATGAATTCACAAATGGAGGGTCTCATTGAGGCTATTTGTTAGATCAGTGCCCACATTCTTGGGCTAGATTCTCGGGTAGATGAAGTGGAGCAGCCAGATATTCAATTCTCGACCCAAATGACTGGTTTTAGTGTTTGTCTTAGCAATGCAGAGGATAATGTTTTGGTGCTTAAGGCTCAAGTGGGCACTATTCAGGTTTATCCCAAAGTCCCAAAGTGGAGTTTCTTCTTATCCCAAAGCCAAAGGTTAACTGATTTACAACCGTTTTCAAGTCCATAATAAGCTTTCCACGGTCCTCCATTTATACTTTTCTCAATGCTATAGTTCTATTTAAGATTGTGATGAAGATCGATTTCGAGATATTCGTATGAAGTCACTTCCTCCATGATCATATTGTCTGATACGTGAAATTTGCATAAGTGATCTTTTTGGATTTGAATATTATAACCTTTGTTTTATCAATGTTAACAATCATACCCATACTAAAGCAAAAATCCTTGAGAATTTCTAATTTCTTGTCGAGATCATAGGGACTCATCGCTATAAGAGCTATATCATCAACATAAAGAAGGATGATGACTCTACCAACTAGAGTTGTGTCGAAACAATTTG
The DNA here is from genome assembly GCA_027924585.1 of Larix kaempferi. Taxonomy (NCBI): domain Eukaryota; kingdom Viridiplantae; phylum Streptophyta; class Pinopsida; order Pinales; family Pinaceae; genus Larix; species Larix kaempferi. The sequence goes on from BSBM01000727.1 coordinate 7,036,593, forward strand.
CTTCTTACACACAACCCTCTAACTTGTCAATGTATATATAAAAAAGGGTAGGGGACAGAGGACAACCTTGCTTGACTCCTATATTACAATCAACTTGGCAATACCATTCTCTTACAACCTTATTGCAACAAGATTCAACTGGAAAGGAACTTTTAGCTCTTGTAATCTATTCTAAAGCTTAGTTATGGGCACAATGTCAAACGCTTTTTAAAGTCAACAATGAAAAACAAAAGGTTGGTTTTATTATTGTGACACTCCTCCGTAATGGCCCTAAGTGTAACAAGGTTGTTCATGGTTGAATGATAGCTCCTAAATCCAAAGTAGCATTTAGCTCTTTTTATGTGACTTTCTAGCCATATGCGCATCTTCTTTTCCAAACTGATTTCATATAACTTGCTAAAATAAGGTTAATCATAAGGTTTTATAATTAAAGATCTTATTTTATTTTAAAAAATAGGAATAATAAGACTTTAAATACCAGGTTGTCTAAAAATTGGACGATTTAATCCAGCGGAGACTTTTCATTGGAATCAACTTTTTTTATTTTGCAAAATCTGAATTGAATTTTAATTGTGTTTTAATGATCATTTTGATGGTAGAAAAACACTATCAAAAACCCTGAAGCACACAAAATTTCAGCATCAAATTTTTCCCTTTCATAAAACTTTTAAATTATCTCTTTAAAGACTTACTTAACTACTACATTAAAAAAACTTGTAAATATAAAAAGTAGAAATAACTCCAGTAATCTTGAGAACTTAAACTTATAATTTATATTCTTCGATTTATATTAATGTGAGGTTATTAAATAACAATGTGTTTGATATCGTTTATTAAATACCAAAGTTGTCCATTATTAGACTACACATTATTAGTGTGAGAGATTATTAAATAACAATATGTTTGTTAATGTTTATTATTAATCCATTATTAAGATGGGTGTTGTTAACGTATACAACGTGCACAATTATACTTCGCGGGAAAGAAAACGTGCACAATTATATAATATAATAATATGTTTGGTCAGGTTTATTAATCATTAAAAGTTATCAATTATTAAATTTTATATTATTCTTCTTAGATTATACAACGTACATGGTTATATGATTAAGTTAGTTTTTTCAGTGAATGATTAAGTTAGTTTTGTGTACTAAATTAAATTTGCACCGTATTATAGTTGTTAGCCAGGATTTATTAATAATTAATTTGTTTATCATTATTTCTAAATAATATTAATAATTATAATTTTTAAAAATAATAATAATTATAAAAAATTAACTATTTATTAAATTGAATTGTAGTTAACACTTTATAATCATTAAAAAACAATCAAATTTTCTTTATTATAAAAATTATTATATTAATAACATTTATAAAATACATCCAAGGAAAAAACATTTATAAAATACATATTCGATTGTTATGATTTTTTCTTCTTATCATATATTATATAATATTGCTATGAGCGAATCTGACGCGGTTTGCGGTGAATTATATATATATATATATATATATATATATATATATATGTGTGAACATTTATTCGGATCTCACCGACGTCGTAATTAATTTGTTTATCATTATTTCTAAATAATATTAATAATTATAATTTTTAAAAATAATAATAATTATAAAAAATTAACTATTAATATTAAATTGAATTGTAGTTAACACTTTATAATCATTAAAAAACAATCAGATTTTCTTTATTATAAAAATTATTATATTAATAACATTTATAAAATACATCCAAGGAAAAAACATTTATAAAATACATATTCGATTGTTATTATTTTTTCTTCTCATCATATATTATATAATATTGTTATGAGCGAATCTGTGGGGTGGCAGGTGCGGGTGGGGTCTTATTTGATCCCGGAGGAAATAAAATTGAATCTTTCTCGTTGGGATTAGGAAACAAGACTAACAATGAAGCAGAATGGCTTGCTCTCGTCTTCTCATTCAATATGATCTCCTCCCTCAGCATTGATAATCTCAGAGTTTATGGGGATTCTAGACATGTCATTCAAACAATAAGAAGGGGTGTCGCCCCTCAAGGATCGAGAGCTTATAGGTACATGCAAAGAATAAAATCTAATCCTCATTTTACTAAGACTTCTTTCTTCCACATCTGTCAAGCAAATAACAAGCTAGCGGATGCAGCGGCCAACAAGGGAACGTTGTTAGACATCGGGCATACGGAGGGTCTAAATGGTGCCTTGGGGTTTCAATTCATACCCTAATCTATTTGTTTAATGGTCAACTTTGTAATTGTTATGGACTTGGAGGGGTTTAGTGGATTGAGGGGCCCCCTCCCCCCCGACTACCTCCGTTGGCAAAGCTCCTCGTGCCCCAGCCACGCGCCCTCCTCTCCAACGCGCATGGCACATGGCTCCTCGTGGAGCTGTCAGCTCCCACGAGCTGTTAATAACTCACCCACCTGCCTCTCATTCGCAATATTACGAAATGGCTCGACCCCTCTCCAGTGCGCTGAACCAGCTCTCTCTCGGCGATTTGGGCTCTCATTCCTCCCGTCCTGGTCTGTTAATTCACATCGGGGCGGGCACCATGCAGAATATTATGGCGGCCATAGCCGCGCTGAGCCGCACCATGGTTGAAGTGAAACTCTCAGTGTGAAACACCTATAACGCAGTCTGCACCAGTGTGGATCAGCATGAGGAAATGGCAAAGGATTTAAGCTATACCGTGAACCAGCTCGCTTGCCAGGACTCCAGAATTGACGACCTGGAGAGAAATTTGTTTGAGTTGATGGGCAAGGTGGATAACTTGCAGGAAGACATTGCTGTCGTCACAGGGAAAACGCAGGGAAGCTGCGTTCATGACAATCAGACGGTTAATCAGGAGATTAAGCAGGACAGGAAGGATGCGACCTCTGTCTATTTTAAAAGCTATGGATAGTTAGCAGTCTCAGTCCAGGTTCCACTTTTTGATGTTTAAAACTCTATGTTTTTTTGTATAATTCTCAACAATCAGTTTATCAGGGTCTATCCCTGCTCTACTTTGAACAGTTTTAGAAAGGCTTTGTTTAGCACCTTTACAGACAGGCAGTTAGAATCTTTAGCTCCAAACTCTCAGGCACTTGCTACTCTGTCAAATATTTTTGAAAACTTGTATTGAATGGCTGTGCACAGCCTTTATAAATATATCTATTTCCCTGTTCTTGTTAAAAAAAAAAAATATTGCTATGAACGAATCTGACGTGGTTTGCGGTGAATTATATATATATATATATATGTGAACATTTATTCGGATCTCACCGACGTCGTAATTCAATTGGGAAAATTCAAAAACGCTGGAAATGTCAAATAATAGGAATATATTAGCAGTAAAAAGTTAGTCCTTAATTCAAACAAGTGAACACGACACCGGCAAACACCTATGGAACAATATATGAGCCTTGAGGAGCTACAAGAAGAGAAGCCTAGGGAAACTATATTTTATTTAGTCAAAGGGCATGGAGAATGCGTGGGCATCGATTTATAGTATTTTATATGGTCATTTATATTAAATGTATTAGGCAATGTTTTTTAAATTAATATATCATATAATAATAATAATATTAATGAATTTTCTAAAATGTCGGCTTAGATTTTAAGGAGTCGTCAAAGAAAATATATATACTTTTAAGAAGAGTAAAGATGGAGGTTTTTGGTTGGGTACAATCTTTCAAACCTTTTTCATGTGTAAGAATTTTGTGTTATGGAAGATGGATAGTCCATTTTTAAGAAATTTGTGTTATGGAAGATGGATAGCCAAGGTTCATAGGCTTCACATTATTAATTTCTTATTATTATAAATAAATGTTTTGATGCAGATGTATTGATCTACCTCTTTACCTCCTTTTATTTATATAGATCAGTTGAGAAGGGAAGTAGATCAATTGGTTTGTGTCAAGTGTTTGTTGCTGAGAGATTAATAGTTTGAGATATTTAAATCTTTGTTACTTATCTTGAGTTGACTAATAGATAATTGGGAAGGGAAGTATATCAATTGGTCTACGCTAAGTGTTTGTTGGTGAGGGATTAATAGTTTGAAACCTTTAAATCTTGGTTATCCACCTATAGATCAATTGGGAAGGATGGATCATTGAATTGGTCTATGTCAAGTGTTTATCAATGAGAGATTAATAGTTTGCAACTTGTAAACCTCAACCATCCACCTCCAATAGACTCAAATTTACTAAGAATGAAGAAGGTAATAAGGATGACACCCAACCTAAACTTTGGGTCAATTAGAGGTGGAAATCCGAGGTTCACAAGTTCAAACTATTAATTGGTCTATGTAGATTGGTTGTCAGTGAGAGACTAACATTGTGAACCTCAGGTATCCACCTCCAATTCAAACCACTAATCTCCATCAACAAACAATCAACATCAATTGGAGGTGGATAGCCAAGGTTCACTGGTTAAACACACACACACACACAATGAAAGCCATGATTCCCTAATTCCTTTCACATGATATAAAAAGAAAAGCATGCATGTACTTAGTAAGAAATTTGAGCACATTCTTTCATCATCCGAAGCATTTCAAACATATTAACAACTTTACAAAAAAAGGATCAAACATCTATCCTCTTACTATTCACAAAATACATTTTGCAGGATACCATAAAATATATCTAAATGTTTTTCCTTATATATCTTAGGTCTACAAAAACAAAAGAAAATAAAAGGGCTACAATAGTTGCCAAAAAAATAAATAAAAGTAAGATGCATAATCTAAGCATAGAAGAAATAGGGATTACATCCCTTATTTCTTCTAGAGCCATAGCACCTTCAACTAATCCTCGACCTTCCTTGGAAATAGTGTTAATTTCTTCATTGAGTTCCCTAAAATATGAGTGAAAGTGACCTACTAAAAGGTTAGTGACACCCCCTTTAACTATTTTGCAATGGGCTTGAGCTAAGCATTATGGATTTGAGAATCTCCTTGCATCCAGTTGTGCTAGAGAATTCATCTTGCAGATAGTTAAACTCTCTCATGGACATAACCAAGCCCCTAGATACTTAATCCATGACAGAAACAAAACAAATGGTGATCTATTCTCCTAGATCTAGTACAATAAATAAGCTATTAAACATGGAAGAAGAAGGGAAGAAGTAAGACTTACCTCCAACCTGTAGGTTCTCCTAGCTCCAGCTCCAAGCTTGATGTCCAAACTTGTAGATTTGAAAACAACATAGGAAACAAACCTGCCAAGCATACAAGTGTACTTAAACTAGCTCTAAATACAACACATCATGCATCAAATGAACAAGAAGCATAATATGGGAGAATAGGCCAAGTTATCATTATGAAAGATAAAGAAGCCGATTACAATGTTATACCTTGATCTCCAAGAAGATAACATCTCCTTCCAAGCTCTCCAACATCACCCTTGCAAGATTATAAGGATCAAGATGACCTCCTCATGAGTGTTCTCCAAGAATTACAAGACCATAGGTTTGGTGTTTCCAAGATGATATCCTTAGCCCATGGATGGTACTCCTTAAGTAGGATTTGGGAAGGCCAATTACTAGGAGAAGATGATGGATCTAAGTGAGTAAGATGTGGATCAAGGATCTAAACCATTCCAAGAAGGGAATGTGAGATGGGATTCGAAGGGAGACCTCATCCCATGAAAATCTCCTTGAGATCAAATATCCAAAAACCAAGGAATAAACCCAAAAAGGGGATTTTTCGCGCCCCCATAACTGAGCACAGAGTGAAAAAGATGAAATTTTCGCTCCTAGGGACACTAGCAAGGTGCGAAAATTCTAGTAGAAGGTGGTTAAGGTGCGTTTCGACCCCTTGCTTGTTGGATTTGCTTCCAAGTGTGACTAGGGAAGGGACCAACATTAGGATGAAGGGTCCTATCACCCTTAGGAGGCATAAACATCATGTTTCTCATGGTGATATGACATGAAGACCACAAACGACACATGGTGTGATGAAACTTAAGGATGACGATCAAGTGTAACTTGCGACAGTTACAAACGACACTCAAGTGTGGCAATTTGAGGTGTACCAGATGCCCCTAAAGTGCGAGGTTAGAAGGAATCTGATGGCTGAAACACTTTACTAAAAAATGAGTCTACAGGGATATCTGAAAGAGAAATGGAAGAGAGCTACAAGAAAACATCAAACAATATGACTAACAACCCTGAGGCAGGCATACCCATGCTTGGAACAACTGACTTAAAGCATGGTTTCCAACCAATACATTGCAAATCCATGAAAGTACTGACTAAGGATATGGCCACCGACATACATTGTGGATCAATTTCTGAATGAATGTTACACCAAAATCTCGTCATCATGAGTTATGTGTCCTCTGTATGCCCTGATCCCTAAAGTCCCCGAGCTAAAACATTGAAAGAGAAGTTGTTGTCATTCCCTTTAACCTTATGTGTTCACCCCGACACGCCCTTCTCTCCAGCAAGGTGCGCCAAGTTCAAGGTGATGTGCTTTTCACCTTAGCAGAGTGCGTCGGTGATGTAGTGTGCCCTTGTAAAAGGTGCATTGATCTCTCTTAGCGCATGTTTCCCTTGTGCAAGGTGCGTCGCAGTTGGTTAAAATGGATAAATAGAAGCTTTGAGTGACTTCTCGAAGCTTGGATGGTGTGGAGACTTATCCCTACTTACCTAGAAAGGTGGTATTCAATCCCCTTACCTAGTGGGATGATCCCTTAAGCCTCTCCCCTAAATCCTCAACCTCTCTTATCCCTTTAGCTCTATATATATGAACCCCCTCTCCATTGTTAACAGAGGAAGGATAGAGTACCTATATGCTGGTGGAATTTCTCTAGGTGATCCTCTTCATCCATTAGGAGGCTAAGCATTTGATCTTGGAGGCTAGGATTTTTTTTTTTTAACGGAAACAGATAGGAGCACTGTTTATATTAATAAAAAGGAGGAGTACATCAAAAACACTGATTCAATTGTTCCCATGAAAGGAAAACAACCATCAATCCAAGTTCATCAAGATCCAACTGAAATTTGTCATGATATCTTGGAGGCTAGGATTGTTGGAAGGAGGTTATGACATCAAAGCATCGGTCGTAACATCTCTCCCTTTGTACTTCTTACTGTTACATTTTTTTGTTGTAACCTAGCGAAGAACCTTGTATTTCCTTAAAAGAAAATATTGTTACAAACTATTTACTGCTACCTGCTCGAAGGCCAAGTGAGGCGGAAAGGAGTGGCAATCTACCAAAAGAAGATCATAGAATACTCAGTCGAGTTGGAACAACTAAAGAATAAAGCTGGATCCCATAGAGGGTTATGAAGAGCAAAGTAATACCTGAGCATCCCCATTCCAGTTTGAATTGATCCACTTGAGGAGATCCTGTGTTTTTGGCCACAGTCCATTGAATCTACATATTAGGGTCTGCTCCTTGAACTGGAGAATGTTCTGGTTGACTTCCGGTTGAGTAATCTCCAATGTGGGGATATCCTCAGCTTTGTCCACTATGTAGATCAGGTGAGGGATCTGGACCAGACTTTGTGCAGGAGAGAGCCCCGCTTGCATTGCATCCTTGAGGGTGATCTTGTTCTAAGAAGTGGAGGGTTTGTTGTTTCCTCCTCGTAACCATGCCACAATGGAAATGCATGAATCCTTTGAGATCCCAAGGCTGTGGAGTTGCTGGTGGTTTGAGAGTTGCCTCCCTGCAAAGATAAGCCCTTGCAGTCCTGAAGGGGTTCCTTCTACCTGTTGAATCAAGGATTTCAGCTCCAGAACAGAGTTTTGTGGGGTCACTCGTAAGCAGAGAGAGAACCCCTTCAGTGATCTTACAAAAATCGAAAATGATATAGGATCTTGAGGAGCCCTAGTGGCTTTGGTGCGTCTCGAGATTGCTAGGTCCATTGAAATGGCCAGATCTGAGATGGTGAGCTCATCGATCATTTTTTGGATTTGGAGAGGAAACCAGGGCTCATGCTTCATGGCTGCTAAGGCCAACTTCGAGGGAGCTGGCAAGTCATCCTCGGGATTGGTCTGCAAGTGTAGAGCATCCTACAGAGGGAGGAAAGGGGATGAGCCTAGGCCGAGACCTTCGATAGTGAAAGCCCCTCTTGTATTATTGTAAGGCCAAGGCTGCTCGAACCCTAGCCTCCTCTCTTTGTCGCCTCCTATGACCTGGATGAATTGATAAGAGAGCTTTGTTTATCTGTGCATAAGGATGGCTTCTTGGACGAGGATTAGTGTCTGCCCACTTCTCATGCATGCAACTTGTAGGATCTGGAAAATGAGAGCAGCTAGTTGGGACACGAGAAGAGGCAAACGTCCATCGAAGGGCTGCGTCCTTCAGGGGCGGCGGTGGAACTCCTGCGGCTGCCATTGAGCAAAAACCCTAAACCTTTCAATCTGTTTCTTCTTCTTTTCAACTACTTCTTACTATTACATTTAATACAAGTTCTTTCCATAAAATTTATTGTGTTAATGATGTTTAGGATTAACTTCTTTGACTGTTGATCTAGATTAATTCACATCCATGTGCTTTTATTACTTGTTTGTTTTCAGATGTCGTATCTAGTTTTGCAGCTAAAGATATGAAGATCGGGACTTGGAACTTGGAGCAGCAAGGAGAGAGGAACTTCATACTTGAGGTAAGCTATCTCTTTCATTTGTCTTTCATTTCAATTGTTCTAGGAAAGGTATTTGTGTTATGTATTAATTTGTTCTAGATCTGAACCATTTAGACTAGGGAGATTTATTTGAGTTCGCTCACAAATTTCTGTAAATAATGAATATAATAAACAAAAATCATAACTACAACCATACAAAGTAGATCCTTGATGATATAATGACATAGCCACGACCAATACAAAGTGGATTTGTGTGACAGTACAACAATGAGGTCACCAACATGTTGTCCATGTGGGAGCCTACTGAAAAAATATCCATCAAAACCTACGTAAAAACATAATAAGGATCCCTAGGGTCTTCTACACGATCCCAAAATGATACGAATCTAACCACACGATTACAAGGTGTTGAAGTTGAACATGGAAGAAACCACTTGATTACTGGTCAATGAGGCAAACCGTTAACAAGTGCGAGGGAAATCATGAATGATGACAATGATCCCCAAGGTATCATAGTACATTCGGATGAATGTGAATATATGAGATGACATCGAACACTCATAGGATCTTTCGATCAAAGGTCAATGATGAAAACTACTGTCGAAAGCGAGGAAACCTGCCATTGAGGCATGCAGGTACCAAGGTACTAAAGGTTGGTTTCTAAGTCTAATTCTTGGATGATGTGTTGATGTCGGTAAGAATATACTCGTCGAAGGAGGGCCATGATGAATCCCACATCATCGACACGAAACCAATATAGGAAAGTGATTTGAAGTGATGAAACAAATGACTGAGGACTGACACAAGGATGTAAATGTTGGAAATATTGTAGAGGCTGACTCAGGTAAAAATATCCCTTGAACATTGAATGACACGACAACAAGTGACTTGGAAGCATTGACTCAACGAGGCCGAGACCAAGACATAATGCGGCAATGACTGAGACATTCTTCATAAGACTTGGAGGAGTGGGGCGACTCATGGAGTTGGCATGACTTAGAGACAAGCAGATTACCCAACTGTATGACAAGACGCAAACATGTGCCATGTTCAAGGAAAACAATAACCTGCCATAAAGCTTTGGATAATAAACTTAGCTTATTTCTCCCTAACCCCCGTCATGATTGATGAGTACCTCTTTATTTTTTCAACGAGCTTCAGGAGGATAACAGATGCTCAGTATAGCTCATCTTTTGATGAGTCAAATCTCACATTTTTTACGAACCTGAGAAAGGAGGGGTTCGATCCCATATGAGCCCTTCCATGAATAATTTTACAAGTCCAAATAAGGAAAAATCGACAATGTTTCACATATAGAAAGTTTGAAACAATCAAAAGAAGACTCCAAAGTGTCTTTTCGTAAAATTAGTCCCCTAAGCCTGAAAAAGTGTAAAATAATACGAATGTGAACTCTCTTAGTCAATGGTTGACTAAGGTATTCATTTTTCATAAATAGTCTAAACGGTCTAAAAAAGGGATAAAATACCACCGAATAGACGACCTTTCAAATCCTTTTATGAGTTTGAAAGAGACAAGTTCGCTCGACAATCTTTTCACATTTAGGGAGTCTGAAAAGAGATTAAAGGAAACTCTTGGAGTTCCTTTTTCGTATAGCTAGTCTCACGAGGTCGAAAAAGGGATAAACTATCGCTCGAAAGACATATTTTTCATGGTTGATAATCGAGTAGGACAAAGGTAAACAGTAAACGTAGCATAGTTCTTTTTCCATAAATAGTCCAGATAAAGAGATAAACCTATACTCGATAGACAAACCTTTTTAACTTAATTTTAACGAGCAGTAATATGGTATCAAAAGCACTCGGAGTCTTTTTCATGTTTGAATCCATAGCACTAAAAAGGAAAAAGTAAGCTCAAACCACTTTTCATGTTTTTAAACAGAGCACGAAAAAAGTGAAAAGTAAGATCGACACATCTTTTTCATGTTTTAAACAGAGCACGAAAAAGTGGAAAAAATAATCCCAACACCATCTTATTGTTTTTAATGAGCTCGAAGATAGGTTGGAAGAATGCTCATGGTATCTGCTTCATTTTTTAACGATCTTGCAATAGAAAATGAACTATGCTTGGGATGATTTTCATGGTTTAGCGAGCTCGAAACCAAAAAAAAGGTATGCTTGAAAAGATTCCCATTGGCAGATGTTTTCCCAACATGATACCTGGAGGTTGGTACATGCCCCTAGCGTGATTGCTAGAAGTAAATGACTTAATTCCAACATTGTGTTGAGGGGCTATTGATTTGACTTCCACATGATGTCCAAAGGTTGAATACATGCCTCCCAAGCTTCATTTCGTTTTCCTAATTTGCTTCTTCACTCGATTAAGCTCCTGGCTACTAATAGGAATGTGTTCACTAGAAACAAAGGAGGGAGAAGGATCACATGGCATAGGAGGATGAAAAGAAGGTTAAGGTACTAAGTCTAGTGGAAGACTTGGCTCAATAGGAGAGGAGTCTGTTTCATTTAAAGAGCTTGACATAGAAAACGAACTATGCTCATGGTCATCTGTTTCATTTTTTAATGAGCTTGACACTGAAAAAGGACTATGCTCATGGTCATTTGTTTCATTTTTTAACGAGCTTGACATAGGAAAGAACTTTGATCATGTTCATCTGTTTCATTTTTTAACGAGCTTGACACAGGAAAATAACTATGTTCATGATGACCTGTTTCATTTTTTAACGAACTTGATACATAAAGGGAACTATGCTCATGAAGCTGGTTTCATTTTTATGCAAGCATGAAACCAAAGGCAAACTATGCTTGGGACTGGTTTCATTTTTACACAAGCTTGAATCCAAAGGTAAACTATGCTTGGAACTGATTTCATTTTTACACAAGCTTGAAACGAAAGGAAAACTATGCTTGGAACTAGTTACTACCTAACATGAAATCCATAGGTTGGTAGTGTTCCCCCCAGCATAAGAAGCTAGGAGAATAATTCCAACATGATGTCTAGAGGCTGGAGACATGCCCCCCCATCCATAAGGGGAAGAAACCACTAAAACATGCAGAACATTCAGGGAAGTTTGATGACTGGTAGTCATGGGATGGTTAGGTTTAAAAAAATAAAGTTTATCAATCGTTACGATCGTCCCATCATGGGGAAAATACATCAGTCGAAAGAGTGAGGACACTACAAATTTCATTGCATAAACATAATCACGTCCAAGGAGCATATTAAAATATAATGGACCTTGGACTACCATAACATCAATGCAAACAATTTTCCCTCCTAAAGAAATAGGTAACTGAGGAAGGATCCCTAAAGGTCTAGTAGGTCTCCTATTAAAATCCAATATTTGGTCAATGGCTAGCACAAGCTTAGGAGAACCTAAATATTTCCAAGCAGTTGAGGATAAAATACTAATAGAAGCTCCTTCATCAACTATAGTGCGAAATATTTCCTTATCGACAATTGGACTACATATCATATATCTAGAAAGGAACACCCAAAAAAAGACGAGATTCTGTTAACATATTCCAATCAAAGGAAATGACCTCAGTACTTGGGGAGGGTCCCGTTGAAACGAATGAGATCTCCCATTGCATAGAACAATCTGAACTGAATAAGAAAACATCAGTGGTTTTTGGTTCACTCTCAACTGGAAGAGTAGAATGAGACGAAGATTGTGTCATGGTGACTACTTCAGTATTAACATTCTCCAATGAAAGAGTGGGATCGAGTGGAGATGACATTGAATTGACCACTTCAACTTCACCCTTCAAATAAAGAGTGGGATGAACTATTTGTTCTTCACCCTTTGAGGGAAGAGTGGGATCGACTGAGGATGGATCTAGATCAACTACTTCGACATCAACCAATGGGGGGTCAAGAGACAACTTACGATATCCTATTGGAAGGTGTTTCTGAGATACAGTAATGTCTTCCAACAATTGTGAATCTTCATCCATGTGTGGACAAAGGTAAGTAAGGTGCATGTACTTACATAACAAACAAGGATTCCTCACTTTACCTTTCCGAATCATAACCATAGATTCATTGGTCAATGGGGGATCATCAATATGATGTCCAAAGGCCGATGATATAGGTTGTTTGGAGTCCTTAGACCACTCTTCCAATACTTTGGAAAGACCAGGACAATCCTTAAGAAGGTGATCACCCCTACAAATCTTGCAAAGGAACTTGGATTTTCGAGGATTTTGAATAGAAAGAGAATCATTAGAGGTGGAAGGTTTATGCTTGGTATCTTTCTCATCCTTCTTCTTCTTAATATTCTTCTTCTTCTTTTTCTTATCCTCCTGACTACTAGCATCACTGCTTTTATCAGGTGAGGAAGAGGATGAAGAAGATACATTTGATGAAGAAGGAAAATGATCACTTTGGGGTTGATACTCTTATGGTGGAGAGTTAACATTTGAAACATTGGGTACAATGAGAATCACTGGATTGAATAACCATACCGGTAATCTTATATTTAACCCAAGAATATTTAAAGTTGCAATAAAGGGAGGACCAATTTATTCAACTGGAGGAAAAACAAAAGGTACCCCTTGAAAAGGGGTCTCTTGATTGGTAGTCCCAAAAGAGGTTTCCATATCTAAACTCTCTAAGGCCTTCTAAATATCACACACAAAAAACACTACTCAAAACTAAAAGTAATAGGAAAACTTGTGAATAGGAGGGATGTAAAAGCTGGATCCTCACGGTATTGTCAAATCGTTGTAACTCCTGATATACTATAGGGTCCAACAGTTATACTCAACACAATTTTTCAGAGCACTAACCAAGGAGGACTGGGACCGTACCCTTGGATGTATAACCCGTCTACCTAAGAGTACGTGCGTAGTAATCTCCCCGAGTGTTGTTCTCGGTGTATTGCAACAACAGGATGGTCAGAAGGTTACTCAGTTGGTCTCAGAATCCTAATGGTGTATCCCGATATACACAAGGTACGTGGGAGCTTAAATCCATAGTAGTGTTGTCTAATGCACAACCGTTCAAAAGGGGCGTTCCTATATACCGTCAAGTACGTGAATGAACCTTTCTATATACCATCAAGTACATGAAAGGCCTTTCTATATACCAACTAGTACGTGGAAGAACCACACAGTCCCCGGGATGCAGTGCAGGTAAAATAACAACAGCTCCTATGCTTTACGACGCTGGAACATGTCTTTAGCCTATCACACCAAGTTGCTAAAATATTTTCACTTAACTAGAGCTTGATTTTATCTTATGTGGTTAAGTGGATAGATGAAATTTGGACCTGACTCAAAACCATGCAAGTATGAGATGCAAATTTTCTTTTTGATGAAGTCATACTTAGGAAGGAGAGAGAGATAGTTTCTTTTCCAAATTCACAACCCTATGAAAATGCAATTTTAGCTTTTTCAAAATGAAAATTTAAAAATCATGCACCCCAAATTATCCTAAAGTGGAAAAAAAAGATCATTCTATCAACACCAAACGCAAATTCTAGTTTGTCTCCTATCTTTTTACACTTGAAAAAGGCATATCCAAGCTATGGGAAAGAAAAATTCGATGAATCCTTCCAAACAAATGTAATTCAAAGAAAACACTCAATAGTCTTTTGTAATTTAAATGCACACAAATTTGAAATAATATTTCTTCTTCTTATGACTGTAAGACCAAGAATGTCAAATGATCAAACTAAGGCAAGAAGAATATTTCCGTGTTCCAAGTTTGTGAATCTAGAAAAAGAGGGAAAAAATTAAGCTTCCCTTTGAACAAAAGTGGATACAAATAATCAATATTTTCCAACAATCAATAGATAACTTAGCATGTAAAGGAAAAAATATGCACAACCCAAGAAAATGACTTCAAAAGACAAGGATGTCCCAAGTATTTCCAAGCCTAAAAACCAAACCAAACCACACAAAACCAAGCAAACCTTTTGAATAGTACACTAAAGAGATCTCTAAGATATTGAATCTAATCACAATCCGATGGAAAAAAAAAGTTTGAAAACAAAAGCAATTTATTGGGACTTGAAAAGAATGACAATTCTACCCATCAAGCAAACAAAGCACTAGTTTGACTCGAGAGACCAAACAAAGGCTTCAAGCTCCCAAACAATAAAAAGAGAGTAAAAAAAAAGGAAAATATGATTTGTATGAATCCAAATAATTCATATAAATGGCTCATAATCATTTATCAAGAGACTCTAATTCATAAAAATTGAAAATGTACACAAAGGATCAAGTTAACCCAAGGAGATTTCGATTTTCCAAGCACAAACTCCAACTTCCAAACAAGGAAGAAGGGTTCCAAATATAACCAAAAGGGGCATGGAAGGGTCCAAATCAGTGTTAAGAAGATGATAACACCACTACACAAAATAATGAAACTCAAAAAACTGAAACAACAAGGAAATGGATCAAAGTTAACCCTAGGGGGTTTCAAGTTTCCAAGGTAGAACCTAGTCTTCCAAACAAAGAAAGAAAGTCCCAAATTATCCCAAATAATGTTTTTAATGGTTCAAACTAATGTCACAGAGATACTAATCTACTGGGAAGGTACACTTGACTCCCAGAAGTAGAAAATGGCTTAGAGGACTCAAAACTGACCAAATTGCCTTAAAGTTGCTAATGAAAGACTAGAGACAAAATATGAATGGAAAGGAATTAAAAAAAGACTCAAATTTATTAAAAAAGGTACCAAAAAGAATCCAATGGACCATATGGAGGCACATAAAAAAATTTCAAGCAAAAACCCAAGGGAACTCCTCAAAACAGGCTAAAAAATGACCAAAATAGAGGATTTTCGCCCCTGTTAAGACCAAGACAGAGTGAAAATTAGAGATTTTCTCCCCCTAGAACACTGTGGGGGGATCAAAAAATTGGAAATTTTCGTGCCCTAAGACACTATTGAGGTGCGAAAATTGGATTTTTTGCTCTGTAAGGTGTTTTGAGGGAGCGGAAAAATGTACCGTAGGTGGAAAAAATGGAAATTTAGGCCTAGATCCAAGCAAGGATGAAATGCTGGGTTCAAGGTGGTCCTCAATGATGACCAAAAAGGTCCAAAACTGGATGGAACACCACTTAAGAAATGATAAATATCCAATTGAAAATTCAAGCAAGAATCACAAGGTGAAACTAGGAAAGACTCCCCAGCGGAGTCGCAAATTTATGTACTAGAGAATTCATCCTACAGATAGTTAAACTCTCTCATGGACATAACTAAGCACCTAGATACTTAATCCATGAAAGAAACAAAAAAAATGGTGAAGCATAATACATAAGCTATTAAACATGGAAGAAGAAGGGAAGAAGTAAGACTTACCTTCAACCTGTAGGTTGTCCTAGCTCCAGCTCCAAGCTTGATGTCCAAACTTGTAGATTTGAAAATAACATAGGAAACAAACCATCCAAGCATACAAATGTACTTAAACTAGCTCTAAATACAACATATCATACATCAAATGAACAAGAAGCATAATATGGGAGAATAGGCCAAGTTATCATTAAGAAAGCTAAAGAAGTTGATTACATTGTTATACCTTGATCTCCAAGATGATAGCATCTCCTTCCAAGCTCTCTAACATCACCCTTGCAAGACTCTGAGGATCAAGATGACCTCCTCATGAGTGTTCTCCAATAATTACAAGACCATAGGTTTGGTGTTTCCAAGATGATCCCCTTAGCCCATGGATGGTCATCCTTAAGTAGGATTTGGTAAGGCCAACTACTAGGAGAAGATGATGGATCTAAGTGAGTAAGATGTGGATCAAGGATTTAAACCATTCCAAGGAGGGAATGTGAGATGGGATTCGAAGGGAGACCTCATCCCATGAAAATATCCTCGAGATCTTAGATCCAAAAATCAAGGAATAAGCCCAAAAAGGGGATTTTCACGCCCCTAGAATTGAGCACAGAGAGAAAAAGATGAAATTTTTTCTCCCCCACAGGCATGCAAGGTGCAACAAAGATGAAATTTTCACTCCTAGGGACACTGGAAAGGCGCGATAATTCCAGCAGGAGGTAGTTTTAGGAGGTGATTAAGGTGGGTTTCGACCCCTTGCTTGTTGGATTTGCTTCCAAGAGTGACTAGAGAAGGGACCAACATTAGTATGAAGGGTCCTAAGACCCTTAGGAGACATACACATCATGTTTCTCATGGTGATATGACATGAAGAACAAAAAAGACACATGGTGTGATGACACTTAAGGATGATGATCAAGTGTAACTTGCGACAATTACAAACGAATGTCAAGTGTGGGAATTTGAGGTGTAACACAAATTTATCACCAAGGAAGAGTCACCAAATATCTAAATTTATGTTTTGCATCCTTCTCCAAAGCATATCAAACATGATTGGTGCATATGGATATCAAGTGCCTTGTGGTAGTCATTTTTTAAGATAAAAATGTAATTTCTTGTACCTTTATTCAATGTAATTTCATTGTGCAAAGACTGGTGCTCGCTAATCCCCCACAATCACCCCATTGTGCAATGTGGTTATATTGCAAGAGTTTCCAATTCCTTCCCTTCCATGGTGGATATGGTTTGTTTTGAAATTTTGCAAACAATACCAATTTTTCAATATTTTTTCTATGTGGAAACCATGCCTCCTTGATGGAAAATAGACTAGGTAAATTGATTGTTATCCCCTTATTTACATTTATAATGATTTAAAATTTAAAATTTGGCTTTAATTTCACTGTTTTCTTTTTCTTTTTCTTTTTAAATTACATACAGTGCGCCCTGTGCATTTGGCTTGCACCAACAAGCAGTGCTTTTATAAGTGGCATCATAAACAATGCTCTAATCCATAACAAGTGCTTTGGTGAGTTAAATTTAATAAATTAATATTTCCCGTACTTGTTGATGTGTTCATAAATATAGGGATTCACTGAACATGATGCTCTAATACATCGTAAGTGCATCATAGAGTTAAATTTAATAAATTGAATTTTGTTGTGCTTTGCAGTGCACTCTAAAATATACAAATACATTGTGTGCAATGCTCCGATACATCTTCAATGCATCAGCCCATTAAATTTAATAAAATTATTTTTCTTATGCTTGTCAATGTGATGCACATGTATGTATGCACAGATGCTTGTGGTGCTCTTATACATCTTCAACTCACCATAGAGTGAAGTTTAATAAATTAATCTTTCCAATGCTTATTGGTGTGCTCATTAATGTAATGATGCCCTAACACAGTGCTCTATTACTTAACAAAGAGAACCATAATGCTTTTTTTTCCCGTGAAAAAAAGCATACTATTGATATTCAATACTGAATCAAATAGTACATGATGTCAACATATGAAATGTTGTCTTCTCAAAATTCATGAAAAAGCTTATCTCTTATCCCCCCATAAACAAAAAACATACTAATTACAATCCATAAGCCAAAAAAGGAGATCTAAGAGTCTCTAGTTGAGAAGGTACATGGTGCCTGAGTCTATCAACATGTTCTCACAGTATTCATCCCAATGTAAGTAGCCCTCCTCTCCCTCCAATGCCAGCTTAGACAGCTAATCTGCCTGAGAATTAAATTCTCTATATATATGCTCCAGGGACAATGAGCTGAAAGATCTAAATTCAAACTTAATTCTATTACACCAATTGACCAAATTCAACACCTTCAAATCAAATAAACCCCTCGCCCATTTAGTAGTGACTCTCGAGTCACCAAATATTTTTACCTTCGCCAATCCAAAGAGATTAGCCACTCGAGTAACACACTAGAGGGCTAATAACTCAACCTTCATGTTTGTCCCTTTACCGCATTTTAGACGAAGATTGTAGTATTGATCCGAATTGAGGAAGATAACCCCACCCGCACCACAATTCCCCAAATTTGCCGCCCCATCAAATAATAGAGCTGGATCATTAATAGTAAGGTGAAAATTCCCAATATTATGCCTAACAAGTTCTGTCTTAGTGTTCAGAAATTTTAAATAATGACATAATGCTGAATTATAAATAGTAATGCACTATTCTTTTTTATAATATTAAAAAACATATCGGACAAATCAACGTGTGTAATTTTAAGTAAGAGCATTGGTGCATGCATATATTTTATAACGCCTTTTCAATCATACATTGTTGTAAAAAAGGCACACTAATGAGTTTTACATATTATTTTTGCAAAAAAAAATTAAGTTCAATGTTTAATGAGTATTATAAATGGTAATTTAGTAGAGAGTGCTTATTTTATAGATAAAATGTACCTAATGAATTTGTATGTGAATTGAGGATAGTTATGATGACAATAGCAGTAGTATAGTAGTAGTAGAAGGTCAAGACTCAAGACATATACCTCCATACTCGAGTGGGAGGCTTGGGAGAGTGAGAGGTATTTGTACCCTCATCCTATTATAGTTGAGACTCGTTTCTTTTGAGAGATGTTGGTTTTCTCAAGTTTTATAAGGAGGCTAACTCCCTCAACTAGGGGAACACGTGATTAGTGATGTAATTGATCCTTCATTGGGATCATGGCAAGCAAGCCTTTAAGGTTGGTACCAATTTGCGGTACCAACCCACATATGAGTATGTGTATTTTATCATCGGGCTCTCTAGTAGCAGTGAGGATTTTCTGATTTCCCTTATCTGTCACCTTGCATTGCGGGAGAGATTATATTGGCATGTGTGAAAATATATGTTAGCATGGACATCGTTAATCCCGTTGAGTTCTATTTTTCTAGTGGCCAATTGAGTTTATGTTATTTTGGTGCAAAGGAGGCTAAATTATTTTCCCTTGGGTGAAAACATGAAGTTGGGTAACCATTTTTGCTTGTTTTTTGACAAACAAAACTGCAAAATTTTATAATTTTCAACTTCAACCCCTTTAAACCAATATCTCCCTTAGGAATTTCACCTCGAAGTAAAACAAATGTTTTATAGAATTGAATTAGCTTCACACTCATATTTTTTTTAAATTTTTTTATCAGACATATAATGGGACAAGTTTGGTGCTCACCAACGACATATACCTGAAAATTTCAGGTATGGATAATGAGTGACCTGCGTGAGCACCAGTTTTTTTGAGATATGGTTATTCATTTTAGGGAAAAAAACGTATTCTCATGATATAGACACACTGCACTTGTGCATGGGCTACTATATTTTGAGGTTTTTCATACTTTGGAACTATTTTTATTATTTATCGAAATAACATATGTCCAGAAAATGGTGCCTTATCGACACATGTTGGTGAGCTTCAATTTTCTTTTTAGTGTTACTCTTATTGAAAAACCTAAAAGTACCATTTTGAAGAGGACATGATAAGGATGAATTCTGCGAAGATTTCAAATTTTTTGTGTTGTCTTTGTTATGATATTCAATTTTTATTTTAGGTGATTTTCATAACAATAAATTCTTAAGGGATAAGTTTTAGAAAAAAATATTAATAAATAGAAATTCTAAATGAAATGAAACAATTCTTATATCATTGGAAACTAGATTCAGAGATGAATCCATGGTACCAAATTCGACAAATAATATTTAAAATTTTCAGGGGTTTTTCCTTGTTGAAGTTGCATGTTCCAGAGAGATGCAGGGGATTTTTGCAGTTTTGTTGACCATGAACTCTTGGGCGAGAAAATATCTTCAAAAATATAGGCCAAGAGTTTAGTTCAAACTCTCATCCCATAGTGTTTTTAAAATACGTCACTATGATTGGTTCAAAATATTAGCCTAGAGTTTTATTAAACTCTCGATCGAGAGTTTGAACTCTCACAAACTCTCGGCCTAGAGTTTGAAGTTGAGTTTTTTTCACGTGTTTATCCACCCGCACTATTTTTTTCCTCTCCATTCTCAAAAAAGAGTTACCCAAATTCACATTTTCACCCCCTTATGTTCATGACACAAGCAGACATACCTATGATAGGAAGCATACTAATTTCCTTCTGATGCACTATGTCGATAGTTTATTTCACAGGCTAATTTGAGCAAGTTATTTGCCATTATTTTGTGACAATTTTATATTTCTCTATATCGTTGTCACATCATGTTTGAGAGGAGAACTATATTTCCATTTTCTAATTTAGAGCCATTTACTTTATTGTTTGAGAGGTTCCCAATGAATCACCCAACATTCAATTGCTTCCCTTCATGGGTGATGATTCTTGTTCATATGCAAATGTATTTGGGGGTAGATGTTACTTAAGAAGGGTCAACCAGAGTATCCATGTAGTCAGTGAGTTCATAGATTTTGGATTTGTTATCTAGTAAGGATGATGATGTCCTCGATCTTGTACGATATCCATCTGCAAGGATGGATTGGTGAGGATGTTAGAATATCCTAGTTAGTTAGGTGGAGCCACTACATGAGAGAGTTAATATTATTATTATAGTTGTAAATTTTTTTGTCTTATTTGATGCACATGTAATTGATTGTAATATATGTTTTAGATTGTCTAGTAATTATTGTTTACTTTTTTGCAGATATTGTCTTGTATGTTGGTGAGGGGCCTCCCAAGTGTGACAAGGAGATGATTGAGACCAATGAGCTAGATCATGCACACAAATTGGAATCCCATGCAATTCAAATCATATATTTTTTCACTATGTGGAATATCATATATGTACACTAATGGCTCACCATAGAGTGGTTCCAATACAATCTCAAGAGACAATTTAAGACCTTGAGATTTCATAGATATTTGAGCCTTCCCAATATAGTGATGTTATTGATCTACCATACCATTGGTGCCCTTAACCTACTTGAGAGGTTGAGGGCTCATCTGGAATTTACTTCTCTAATGAGCTAATGACCATCTCCTTCCCCTTATTTTCGTCTACCTTCAACATCTCCTCCTCTAGTAGGCCGACCACCATCTCCTCCCCCTTCACCTCATCCACTTGTGCCACTAGTTTCACCACTAACCACAACACTTGCACCAATAGATGCACCACTAACTGTGACACTTGTGTCATTAGTTTCACCACTATCTACTACACTTACTACACTCGATATTGATGTTATAGATTCTATGGTAGTATCAAGTGATATAGTCCTTAATGGAGAGATATATCAAACTCTACATTTTAAATTGTTAGCTAGCAAAGGTACTGAGTATGCCTATGGATCTGGAGGCAAAGGAATTTATGCCTCTTGTTCTAATGGTGGACCTAACTAGTAGCTGTTGAAGTGTACATTGATTGTCGCAATGCATGTTTGCCATTTTTTTTATATTTGACTTGATGTGTATATTTGACATATTTATGAATTTTGATATTGTCATTCTTCTATATGATGCCTTTTCATAGCATGTTGATTTTAATGTTGTTTGATTCATAAGATGTATTGTATATATGCTAATGATTAACATTATTCGTGATTTATCTATTTTCAAGTTAAATTTCAGATGCATCGCTCATTTAAATTTGAGATGACACGTAATGTTTAACTCTAGTGATATGAAATCATTTAATTTGGATTGTGATTGCAAAAACTTATAATCACTTAATTCCATATAATGTTTAACTCTTTTTCAAAGTGAATTCTTTGAGCAATATGTTTATTACACATGTTTACAAACTAGATTAAATAGCTCAAAGAATGAGTGCATGATTTGATTAATTTTTTCAATAATTTTTTATGAAAATATATTTTAAAAAATTAATTGTTAAATATTTTTCCTAAGCTTACAATTATTTTTTATAGTAATAAGTTATAGTTGTTAAATCTAGAAAGATATGTACTCCTCCAGTTTTATATAGTGATAACATCTTGCATATTAACTCATGGAAACATTGATTGATTTTTACATTTCAATTTCTTTAATTAAATTTTCTATTAAATCATGAAATAATTCTAAGTTTTTTTTTTGTAAACTGCAGAGAAAATTTAAATTAAGGTACAAAAAATATTACAAGCACATGATAATCTGTAGTTCTGAGAGCCTTCTAAGGCGTCTCATGAAGCAAAAATGACCAAAATAAGTCCCTTATAGACCTTCCCACAATTGGCTTGAGAGTCTGATCTTTCATCAGTGTCTATGACATTTACATAATTGCCAAAAACATCTTACCACCTAGGACTAGACCTGCTACAAAAGAGCCTGTAATGGCTTCTAGCATAAGCATGGGAAGAAAAACAATAATGTCCCACGGAGCTGTAAAAACAGAGAGAAAAACCATAGGATTACTTGGATATCCCATTGGAATTAGCTTCATCAATCTTCTCTTCCACTATGGGGCAGTGATAAGATCCAATGCTGGAAGAGATTTCATGATCGTTCTTGTCGATGGAGTCCATGAGTTGTCCCTAGTTGTCTTGGCCTCGGAGCTTTAGGAACTATTAGTATCATTTTGAATTGGAAGTGGTTCAGAATTTCTGGGGGCAACCGGGATGGAAGCACCAAAATGTTCCACCCTTTTATGCTTGTGGCCACTGGTGGATGCCATGTTGGTGGGATTTGCTTGTTTCGCTTTTTGGAATCTATCGGCCTTGAAATTTGAGACGTGATGGAAGGGTAGGTGGAGTGTTCAGCAGGGGATGGAGCTGGAGGAGGAGGAGGGGGTTGAATACCCTGCTAGGCTCATGGGCCTGCATGAGGAGATGGACCAACATGTTCTAAACCATCCAGAAGTGTCTACCCCTATCGTGATTCCTTTGAGTGACCAAATATTGCATCACTAGTTCTTCTTCACAGTCATTCAACATTGTGCTCAATTGATATGGGATTGAATTATTATACCCATTGAGATTACCTCCTCCACGCCCACGATTACTGCGGTTACCATGACCTCCACCACCTCGACGGGGAACATCACGAAGCCTTCGGGCCATATTTTCCAGTTGGTGATTCAACCTAAGAATCCAGTGGGTGTCAGATCCGAGCTCGAGAACGAAAAAAAAAATGCATAACAGAGTGTGGGTATGGGAGCACCAAATCCAAACCATCAATGAGCTATTAACAAAAAGCAGAGGATAGACCTTAACATCATTCCCATTGTTGTGATATCTAATGGAGAAGTAATGCTGGCTCGAAGGCCTTAAACCAACACCTGCAGAGGCCATTATTTATGCAGGGGAGGGAAGGAGGTCCAAGTACCTTCTCCAATTCGAGAAAAGGCTCGAATGACGGGAGAGTAAATGAACAAATGCCTCTAGGAGGAGACCGATTTAATTCACATGTTGCGAATATATAACATGCTCCACGTGGTTGAGAGAAGAGACCCCCGTGGCTGCCCTCGTATGCATGACCATATCACCCGTATCCAGGTGAAATAATTCTAAGTTTTCATGTTGAATATAACTTAAGAGATAAAAAAACATCTTCAACTAAATTTACTATGACAATAATAGTTGCAATATTAATCTTACTTACTGCATATTGAATCATGATTTTTTTAAAATCATATTAGCTTTTTTTTAAATAAATTTGTTTATTTGAATCTTCTATTAAATCATGAAAATAATTATATATATTTTTATATTAAATATAAAATTATCTAAAAAAACCTTCAAGTAAATATACCTTGATGATAATAGTGGTTCATATAAATATTAAAAATTAGTGATAACATCTTGCATATTAAATCACAAAAATGTTAGAAAAATATGAAAAACAGAAGCAAACAACAATAACAATAGAACATGATATTTACGTGGAAACCCTATTGTACGCAGTTAAATCCATAGGGAAATGGTAGCTTCGAAATTTTATTATTGCTCCGAAAAAAAAACTTGCAATGTTTTATTTTATCTCACTCTTTTGTTACAAGGTTGGGGGTCACTTCCCTTTTATACAATACATATTAGGGTTCTAGAAGGAGCCAAAATACACTATAAGGGTCTATAAATTTTCATCTCAGGGGGCCTAGCATCATCCCCTTTGATCCCCCATGCATGCCTCATGCAAACAAGCAACACATGGTCCTAGTCAAGAGCTCTACATAAGAATATTGGAGATTTGGATATTGGGTTCATCTCCTAATTACATTCTCCCACTTGAAGTCAATATATAGGAAGTTCCTTCCTAATTTTTTCCACCCACATGCCATTTCCTAGTGATTCCTTCATCACATTTTCAACAAGCCTAGAGAATTTTTGCACCATTCAAACTTATATGTTCTAACTGGCTTTGTAACACTAGTAGATTTGAACCCAAAATCCGACGAGCAAATCCGACGACCTCCGATGAAATGGACTGTGTCGTCGGATTTTTCTTTGAAAATTACTTTTTTTTTGTTTTTTATATAAATTTTAAGAGGTTCCCATCAGATATCCGACGTATTTTTGAATATCCAATGAGGCTGGTTGGCTATCCGACGGCTCTGCTAATATCCGATGCCTATTCGGATATCCAACGCTTTAGATGTCGGATAACCGACTTCATTTTGAACTCGAAGAGGTCGGATAACCGACGGATTTTTTCCCAATGGTCACTAGATTAGTGTCGTTGGATATCCGACGTAGGTTTGGCTTTTTGACTTTTACAATTTATAAATATGAAACCATTCCGACATGTTTTCCATACCAGTGACGGTTTGCGGATGTTTTTTTTGTTCGACGGACTGTTTTTTGTTGTTTTTGTTATTCAAGTGAGCAAAGTACTCTGGAGCTTCATTTTATAAGATCAATAATCTTCATTTAAGCTCTTTACAAGAAAATGTCAACTACGAATATTCCTGATCCAGACGAACAAAATCGACAATTGCTTGCTAGATTGTGGGAAGGAGTTGAAAGAAGGGGTGATGGTAAATGCTATTGTCCATGTAATCAATGCAGAGGCTTTAAGAGGAGAAGAATTTTGATCACAACAGCCACAAAACATTGTAGGGAGCATGGGCACGCCGAGGGGGGACATGAATACCATCCATTTGTAAGTTTGCATTATATATGTTTTTATTTTGATTGCTTTTGTAAATTTATGTATTATTATAATATTTCTTATTTTTGACCAATAGTACAATTGGTTGTTGTTCTTTGTAAATTTTATCTATTGATTGTTTTATGTAATTATAAAGGAAAGACATCCTACGGCATATCGTCCGGATCAGCAAGTGCTTCCAGAACAAGTACAGGAGGAACATGGAGCTATGAATATTAATGGAGAACAAGTTAATGATCACATTGAAGAAGATGATCATATTGATAACATAGTTGAAGATGATGTTACAAATACTTTGATCCATTATTCATTTAATGTTGGAATGGATGATGATGATGATCATGAAAATGATGAACATTTTGATGATATTCATGATATACCTCTTCTTGACAAGGCATACGAACCCCTTTATGACGGCTCCAAGACAAATCTTCTCTCTACTATATTGTTGGTAATGAACTTGAAGGTTATGAATGGTCTTTCAAACATATCAGTCACACGGATGTTAAGGTATGTAATATATTCCATCACAAAATATATATGATTGTCATGTATTTTATTGTTAATTCATATATAAGTCAAATTACTACGGATGAAATTTGTTTCATTAATATTATTTCTATATTATATTAACTAGATTTTTATTTTAATTTGTTGTAGCATGATAGGTGAATATTTGTTACCACCTTCAAATATTTTACCTCGTACATATTGAGATTTATCTACCATCATGAAAGAAATTGGAATGTAGTATGAAGCAATTCATGCATGCCCCGATGATCATGTTCTTTATTACAACTAGCATGAATTTGCAATAGAATGTCCTGAATGTCATATAAGGAGATATCGCACAGATCAAGTAACTAAAAAGGTGCCTCGCAAGGTTCTACGTTATATTCCCATTATTCCCCGTTTGCAATGACTGTTCAGGTGCAAAAACATAGCACAGTTTATGGATTACCATGCACAGAACAGAAGTCAAGATGACATTATTCGTATGCCCGCAGATGGGTCTGCATTTAGAGATATGGAGGAAAAATGACCTCACTTTAAAGACGAACCTCGTAATCTTAGGATTTCTTTGGCAGCAGATGGTGTCAATCCTTTTGCAGAGATGAGATCTGTTTACTCGGTGTGGCCTATTTTTGTTATCAACAAAAACATTCCTCCAGGGTTGACAATAAAGAGGGAGCACATAATGTTGTCGATGATTATTCTAGGTACGAACACTGCAGTTTTTTTTTATTGCAGTGGTATATTCTCATTTGTCGTTTTTTGTCTCATAATGTTATATATATATTTAAAGTTTTTCTATTGTGAAATATGGTTTATATATCTAAACGGTACGTCTCATAATCAGAATATTTATTTTATATGTTCAAATCAATCAGGTAATTACCAAGACAAAGATATGAATGTATATATCAAACCTCTTATTGACGAGCTACTGAAGTTATGGAATGGCATCACTATGTATGACTTATCTAGACCAATACGACAAAGGAAATTCCAATTCCATGCAATGCTTGTATGGACAATACATGATGCCCCAGGGTTAACCCATTTCTGTGGTATGTAATTATAAGTTCCACTTTAGTTGCATTTAATTTTACGAAGTACTAGTTAATATAATTTGCATGCATGTTTTTCTAAATAATTCAGTCATTTTTTATATAATTATAATAGACATTAATATTGATATTCCATCTTTTTATTTAGGTCTTCAGACAAACGGGAAATTTGCATGTCCAGTTTGTGGTCCTAAGATCAAATCTCGTCATTCAAAAAGCTTAGGAAAGGAGGTGTTTGATGAGTATAGGCACTTCCTCTCCAAGAATCACAGGTATCAAACTAGCGAAAAACATCTTGTTGTTGCAGCAACATCTTCCCCAATATTTTGTACATATTGGGGCCCCTCCTTTGAAATTTTTATGAAGGCTGCCTCAAGGGGCCATTCTCAGCTTTTATCTTTGCTTTCCAACGGAAAATCTTGCCATAAACCTTTCCGAATTTCCTCCAAAGGACAGAAAAGGAACTTAGAAAATTTTCCCAAAAAATTTTCGGAGCTTTTCAGACTATTCCCTGCAGTTGCGTTTTTATTTGAGTTTTCACCCCGAAAGGCGGAAGCCTTTGTTTAAACCTTCGAAGAAGAACTTAGAAACTGTTTGAAAATTTGCGGAACGTAAGAAAGAGACTCCGTGGAAGCATTCAGCTTTTGCTCCCGAAACGTCGGCAACCATTCGCATAAGCACCCCGAAAACTCAGATTTTCCTTTCGCGGTTGCGGAAACTATTTGGGAAAGTCTCCCGACATTTCGGAGTCTTTCGGGCTATCTTCCCGTAGTTGCGGAAGGCAAACGCATAAGCTTCTCGAAAAAGACTTAGAAAAATTTTCGACCTTTTGCGGAGAGATTGGGGTTTTCTTTCCGAAACGGCGGGAACCGTTCGTCTAAATTTCCCGAAGAGATTTGGAAGTTCTTGTTAAAAGTTACGGAAGCCATTGGATGACTCTTTCCGAAACGGTGGAGCTATTTGTCAAAACTCTCCGCAGTTGCCGGAACCATTCAGCTTTGTCTCCCGAAATGACAGGCGCCATTCGCCAAATCTCCTCGAAACTTTGAAAGAACTTTGAAGTTTTCCTTTGAAAAATTGCGGAATCCTTTGGACTTTTCCACCCGGGAGTTGCGGAAGCCGTTCGCATAAGCCTCCCGCAACTGCGGAAACATTCGCGTTTTCATCCCGAAGCTCACCGAGAGAATGTTGCGGAAACCTTCAACTTTTCATTTCGAAACGCGGTGCCATTCGCCAGCTCGCTCCGAAACGGCGGAAGCCATTGGCGAAAACTCTCCGCAATTTCGAAGGCCTTCGCCATAGCATCCCGAAAAGGGCCGTCACAAGAATTGAACATTCTCGTCCTTTTGCGGAAGCCGTTCAGCTTTTGCTCCCGAATCGGCGGAGAGCTTCACCACTCTCTCCCGAAACAGCGGAAGCTTCCGCGTTAACCTCCCGAAAGACTTGAGCTTTGCGGAACGCTTGGCTTTCCCTTTCGCGTCGCGGAAGCCTTTTGCGGGAGCCATTCGCCATTCTTTCCCGAAACGGTGGAAGCTTTCGCCGTGTCTTCCCGTAATGGCGGAAGGAATTCGCAAGTTCGTCCCGCAAGAGGCGGTCGCGCGAGAATCGAGAAAACGTGATTTGACGCCGACGTACCGATATTTAAACCGCGGTTAATTGCGCCACCCACCAAAATTAAATGTTGCACGTGCCCAGCTTATTTAAATAAGCGGTGGGGGGTACGAGCCAACATATCGTTATTTTTCAATTGGAAAACGACGTGGAACACCGCACAAATCGCTCCAGCTCATCTCGCTCATCCGCGTTCGCGGCCATCTCAGTCAGTTATCTTCACGGTGCCAGGTAGGAGGCTTCAACCGTTAAATTTGTTTCTTCCACGCATCATATTGCTATTGGATTGTCCTTGTTGGAAGACGATTGGTCTAGGTTGGATTTTGACGGGCAAAATGCTCGTCACGAGTACTTCGCCCGTTAAGTTACCGTCGAAATTTCATTTTTTTTTTGTTGTTTCTGTCATACACAACATAGAAATATCAAAATTTTTTGAACGTCAACTCTGACGGGTGGATTGTCCTAAGCTCCTACCCTGGCCGCATATGTCGCTATTATTCGCGTTCAAAGTCACCGAGGCCCCGTGAACTTTTCGTGTCCCCAGCTGAAAGCTAAAACCGTAGTCACCCGGGCTTTTTCATAAGCCTCGATCCCTACGTAGCCACTACCCAATTTAAAAAACTTGAAGACAGGCGCCATCGCCCCTGATCAAACCAGCCGTAGGACGCCCCGTCAAATGTTATGAATAACAGTAGCCGTTGGGCTGAAAGCCCTCGCCTGTGTGTCAACGCGAAGAAACCCCCTGGTCTCGTATTAGAGTTATGTCACCCCGAACTTCCCCGCCATTAGCCATTTAAAAACACAATGACGAAGATCACCATTTCTCCTAGAGGCTGGGCCAAAAGCAGGTTGCTTCCGCAACGCGCTTATCCTCGCAAGAACATTCCAAACCCGCCCCTTAAAGGAATTAGGATGATTAAAATTATGTTTCATGTTGAAATAATGTATTTTGCTTCCTAAACATACAGCTTCACATTGCATTTATCTCATTGACATGTTAGAATGGTGATGCTCTTGAAATCTCACAGTATGTTGCTCATGTTTATAATGACGGATATTTGGTTGCTACCAGGGATAAGTCAAAATGCCAAAAGGTGGGAAGAAGAAGGCTAAGATGACAGAGAAAAGGCCTGCACCACTTAAAACTGAAACCTCACTCCAGGATACTAGGTGCACCACTGGTATTCCTCCAGAAATCAGATGGGGTGACATTTACAGGATGATCCGAGACCAGGATGTCCCGGACATGTTATTAGAAGAGGGGCCAATTTATCCAAATATCAAAGCCTCAGGCATAACCAGAGCTGCTACCCGCTCTGAACTATTCCCCTGTGCTGAAGTGATCGGATGGATACTCCAACATGCCGATGCTGAAGGAAGAGTGATAAATGACAGCGGGAAAGTGGCCATTGCTTCATTTTAACCAGCATACCTGGCCGCGGCCTACAAATTTCCCCGTGTCCAACAATCTCTGACTGATGAATGGCTGAGCTAGATGAACAACGTCGAGATGGCCAAGAAGCTACTAATAGCAGGAAAACATTTGAGAAAGAAAGGAAATGATGAATATGATGTACAGAATCTGAGACCTCGTTTCAGATTGATCGCCTTGATGCTGTGCAGAATATTCGGCATGCCCAATGGCACCGTGTATAAGATTCAGTGGGTCCCTATTATTCACTTCGTGGCGTTTAAAGGAACCGTGTTTGACTGGGCCACTCTCCTATCAGATAGTTTGGCCTCGATGATAGTTGCTGCTAGAGAAGGACTAGCCTTGAAGAAGGCTGAATTTTTCATGTCCTCATATCTGATTGATTGTATTTTGGCCAAGATAGACTTCCCCAAATTGGGCTGCACTTGGGATAAGGCCACCACCCCGGTCTATATCGCTTTCAGGATGTTGTGGGCTCAGAATTACAAGCCCAGCTACAAACTCATCTGTGAGGGTTTCATCATGCCCCTATATGAGAAGATATTCAAGGAGGAACCCAACTGCCTATCAGAGAATGCTTTGGAAGTCCTTGAGAATTACAGGGATTTTTACTTTTCAGAGCAAGGCACCTACCTCAGAATGTTTGGAGGGACTAAGCCCCCATACATTTTGCCGCAGTATGCCACAGATTATGTGGTCCTTAAAGAAGCAGTAAGACAAATATTCCTGGATGGAATTGGAGCAATGCTCCACAAACAGCATAAGGCTTCCTTTCCCCCTCTACCTTTCTGCATAGGTGCTTACAAGTTCTCGGGGGTTGCCTCAGCCAAGAGTTTGTTCAAGAGCTGAAAGCCTTCCACTTCGGTGAGGTAATCTTCCACAGGAATGACAGGAAGGGAAAAGTTGCTGAGCACTGTAAGGAGATTTATGCTCACTTCAAGTACTCTCACTATCCTGATGCCGAGGAAGAGGCATTCAGAGGCATCAGCAACATGGCTGAGCTACGGGTCTGTCGCCAAGGCACTGGAGCAAGCTCTAGCTCAACCAAGGTCCAGAAGACCAACCAGCAGAAGGAGAAAGAAGCTGAGGATGCCCGAGCTCAAGAAGAGCTCAGATTAAGAGAAGAAGCAAGGTTACTCCAGGAAGCTGAGGAAGCCAGGTTGCAGCGGGAGGTGGAGGAAGCCAGGTGGCAGCAGGAAGCTGAAGTGGCAAGAATGCAGCAGGAAGCTGAAGTGGCGAGAATGCAACAAGAAGCTGAAAATGAAAGGATGCAGAAAGAGGATGAGGATGCCCAGCAGCAGAAAGAGGCTGAAGATGAAAGGCTACGGAAAGGAGAACAGGAAGCTGAGGCAGAACGGAAAGCGGAAGAAGAGCCGAAAGTAGGGGAAGATGCTCAAGCAAGTGGGTCCAGTGTCCAAGACATGGAAATAGACACATCTCAAGCAGGTGGCTCTGGTACCCAAAATAAGGGCGTAGATCCAGCTCAGGAAGTCCGGACCCCACCTGCTGAAGAAGAAATAGACATTATGGACCGCCCAATTGTCCCGTACACTCCATCGGGAAAACACACGGTGTCCAGGTGGAATGAGTTTGTCTATGACAAGAAAAGGAAAGCAATGGTCCTCAAATCGGAAGAGAGGATCAAAACTCCCTTCCATGAAGACATCGTTACCCACCGAGAGGTCACTATAATGCAGAATATAGATCAAGATCCCTTTGCTATGGCATCCGCAGCTGTAGAAACAGCAAAAGCATCGCTGGACAACGTAGGGGTTATAGTTAAAGAAAATATATTGACAAAGAAGAGAGCTCGTACGCTACAACAGACTGTGGCTAATGAGCAGGCCCACAGGGATCTAGTAGTGAACAAATATAATTGCCTGTATGCCGAGCATAAAGAGCTATCAGGCAAGTATAACCAGCTGGAAGAGGAAAAGGACCAACTAACACTTCAAATGATGATTGTGGAAGCAGAGAAGAATGTAGCGGAATTTCAAGGCATCGGAGCAGAGCTTAGGAAGAATGTGACTTCTCAGAAAATCTTGTTCCTTGCTGCAGCAAACATAGTCATAAAGGACACGGGCATATGGTATAATTACATAGCGGAGGAGGAGAAGAAAGCTGCAGCAGTAGCAGGAGCAACAACAGATCCAGAATCTTCTCTCCCAGCAGCCATTCCAGCAACCACAGTGGGCTCAATTGCCTCTTCCCAGCAGTGGCAGAAATTCCAGCCAGCTCAATCCCTTCTTCCCAGGCAGCAGCAGCAGCATCAATTGACTTGGGCGATCCTCTCCCAGCTGAAGCTCACGCACAAGAGTGACAGCACGATATTAGAACATTATTTCTGCTATGTGTATTTTGTTAAACTTTCAAATGTATAAAGCGTGAGCTATGGGACAGCTGTCCATTCTTTTTGTTAAATATTTTGTAAAAGAAAAGAATCACAATTTTGTCTATTATAGGAGAGAAATTTATGTAGATGACAAGTGGAAGATGCTAGGTGGCAGCCCAAAGGGAAGATTTGTAACTATAAATAGAAGTTAGGAAAGATTAGGAAGGACTTTTGGCAGGGAATGAAATTTTGAAACCCATACGAGCTATCTTGTATCGGTCCTGTAAAAAATCAAATTTTCTAATAAAAGCCAAGGAGATGGACGTTTTGCATGGGAACGAAAGATGGATGTGTATTGGACTGTTCTGGTGATTTCCATCCTGTAATGTGAGATCCTTTTTGTTATTTGAACTATTTCTTTGCAAAGAATGATTCTGCTTCTTTCTGTGTAAACGTTTCCTCTATTTTATGAGCAGTGAATGTGATTATATTAAATCAGGAGCTATCTGCTGATATCTTTATCTTTGCTGTAGAGTTCTCTTTTAGATTAAATGGCTAACTGTTCTTTCTTCAAGATAACTCATATAGCTCATTGTTCATGCCTTTAATTTGCTCCCTGCAGGGATATTTAGATTTATTTCAGTTTCTTTACACTTAGATCTATTTCTTTCATTCTTTCCATTTAGATTAGATAATTTTGTTTCTTTCCTTGATGAGTAATGAAATGTGTTTTCCATTAAATTAGAAGCTATCTTCTAAAGATCTTTTATCTTGCTGTAGCTTTACCTGTGAGAATTGATGGCTATCTGTTCTTTCTTTATGTTATCTGTTACAGCTCATTGCTCATCTTGTAAATGTGTTCCCTGCAAGGATAGGTAGATTTACTTCAGTTTTAGACTTAGATCTCTTTAGTTTGCATTTAGATCAGATATAATTTAGGCACTTGCATCTCATTAAAAAAAATAAAATCCAAAAGAAAGGTGGATCGGGCCATAACCGATATAATCGGAATTAAACTCCAAACCCACGGTTGCCGGAACCGCTAACCGGACGGATTCCCTATACCAAACGGTAGATAGTCTAATTAGGACCATCTATCGGGGAGAATCCCTTTCTGATTGATGCTACGATATCCGAGGCATCAACACATCTTTTCAATGGAAAGCAAGAGACTGCATTAAAACCAAAGAGAATGACACCTCAGCTATGGAAGTTGCAATATAATAGAAATCGTCAAGGTACGTATAATCAATCATTGTATATTATTATATTGTGTGTTGTTTAGTGTAATTGACATTGATTTAATATTTAATTTCATCATTGTCATTCATGTGATCATCATGAAGGCATTAATGGGCTTCCACGAGGAATGAAAAGTTATCCTAGACAATTTAGTAGGTTTCCCTATTATGAGCACCTACAAATTGCTCATCTATTTGATACAATGCATATCAGAAAGAATGTGACTGAAACATTATGGCGAATATTGGATGGAAGGAGTGACAAAGAAAAAATTGTCAAAATTTGCAAAAACATTCAAGATAACAACCATGCAATGAAAGACATCATTCAATTTCATAGCAATGGAGAGCAAATTAATATAAACTCATTTCCATGGATGTTAACGGACTAGCAAAGTAATGTTGTAAAAGAAGTCATTCGAAAAATTAAATTTCCCACCGGATTTTTTGCGAACATGAAGAATATCATAACAAAAAAAGGTGATTTCGCGGGGGTGAAAACGCACGATTGGCATGTCTTCATGAAGGTAATAATTAATATGGTATGCATTTAATAAGTATTTTTTTTCTTTTTCTAGTACTCTTTCTCGATATACTGAAACTATTTGGATATTATTGTTACAGTATGTTCTACCTCTCTCTATCCCGGATAACTTTGACAACAATGTCAAGCAAATAATATATAGTCTCGGGGAATACATGAGGTAAGTGGTGATTTTTCCATGTGCTTACTGTTTGTTTAATTCAACATAGAACTTATTCTTAATTTGATTTTCATTCTCTACTTCATGTTATGTAATATAATGACTTTTTTCTTTAATCTCTTGATTGGCCGGTTGTCATGTCACTTGTAGATGGTTGTCATCTAAAGAATTCCATAAAGAAGACATAAAGTATTGGAGGAGATCAATTCCTTGTCTCATGTGTGAAATGAAGAAGCATCTACCTTCAGCATTTTTCAATGCACAGGAACACTACCTCACACACCAAGTTGAGGAGATTGAACTGTGTGGACCTGCGCACTCAAGGTCCATGTGGATGGTTGAGAGGCACTTGGAATTTATGAAGGGTTTGGTCAAACAACGAGCATATGCTGAGCGTTCTATGATGGAGGGATATATGGTATACCAAAACATGTTGTACATTAGTGAATATCTTCCTATATTGGCGTCAAAGCTCAATTTACGTCGCATTTGTGATCCAGACTCCAAAAACGATTTCAAAGGGGAGTACCTGAAGGGGAAAGGTAGATCGAGGAAGGTGAAAGGTAATATAACACATTTCACTAGTGATTTTTATGTTTATATATCATACATATATATCCTATTTTTTTATTTAGTATTTTGCATCATTTTATATTGTAATTATATACTTTTTTAAGTGACTAATATACATTTTCATTGAATTTTAATTTTATTGTCATCAAACAGTTGGTCGAGAGTGGGATGTGATTAATTTATACATCGCAAACAATCTTGACTAGATGAAGGTATGGATCGAAAAATGTGAACAATCTGGTCATGGAATATCATGGGAATGTGTGGCTTCATTGGTTAAAGCTGCACATCGCAATGGAGACACCAATGTAACACAAAGGGAAATCGATTTAGCAAGAGGTTTAAAAGATAAGCAGGTAAGCATATTAATCAACGACACTATTTATTTATTTCTTTAAATATTGTTGTTGTATGTCACGCTGGTTATTTTCCTTTTATGGCATTATAATAAACATGCACTACTTTATCATAAATATGGTGTGATCATTATGTAATCTTTTCCTGTATGGCTTGTTGTACTAGGTAAAACACCATAAGGCTATGTGGTGCAATGGATGTAGATATCGCATCAAAAAGTTGGATGAAACAAATAAAACATCTGATTGTGGGATATCTGTAGTCTTTGAGGTGACCAATGTTTCTTCTAGAAGTGACAGACATCTAGAACTATCTGAAAATCGATACTATGGGTATCTGGAAAACATTCTTCAGTGTGACTTTAACTCCTTCAAGGTATTTTTGTTCATTGTTAAATGGTACAGGTGTAGATTGAATCAATGTGATCCCGATAGAACAATTATTGAACATGATAATGGTTTTACCATGGTAAATACAAGGTTTTTTGAGCTAGGAATGGAGCCCTATGTTCTTCCAACCCAATGTGAATAGGTATTTTACTCTGAGGTTCCAGGTAGAGTGGGTTGGTCATTTGCTGTGAGACACGATCAAAGGGGAAGGCCGGTAAAGTATAACGTTGATGAAGGTAATGAAGACGTTCTCGAAGAAGAAGACGTCGCAGAAGATGATCATGATCAACATGAGTTAGATGATCATGGTCCAGAAGAAGATGTCGAAGAACTTATTGAATCGGATGATGTACTATCAGACAATGTCCATGAAGATGATATCGACGATGACATGTTGATCGTAACTGACATCGACGACGAGGATGATATGGCCAATCCTTACAATGTTGAATCTAGATCTTCAGATGATATTACAGATGATGACCCAGATTAAGAAGATGATGAAGACCATTGAAGTTTACGAGGTATGCAGTAATAATAAATTAATTGTTTCGTAGTGAGTTTCCATTTTCCTATATGATATAATTAGAAACATTGCTTGTTTTAGAGTATGTCAAAAAACACATTTAAAGTTTCTAGTGTACATAGATATTTTTGTCGGGTTATTGGGAATTGAGAGTGATGTGAGGGGGGGAAGGGGCCATAAGAGCTTCCACCTTCACGTGGTTGGCCCTGTTTAGTAGAGAATATTAAATTATTCTTGAAATAGAGAGAAGCTTAGTAAGGAAATGCAAAATTATCAAGACTCAAACATCATCATCATCATCGTCGTCGTCGTCGTCATCGTGATCATCTTCATCATCATCGTCATCATCATCATCATCATCATCTTCATCATCATTGTCATCATCATCTTCATCATCATCGTTATCATCATTGTCTTCATCATCATCGTCTTCATCATCTTCATCATCATCGTCATCATCGATCGTCTTCATCGTCTTCATCGTCATCATCGATCGTCATCATCATCATCATCATCGTCGTCGTCATCATCGTCATCATCGATCGTCTTCATCATCATCGTCATCATCATCGATCGTCTTCATCATCATCGATTGTCTTCATCATCATCGTCATCTTCATCATAGGAGTTAGTTAAGATCGATCGTCTGTGAGGATATTTAGACACTTAGGAGTTAGTTAAGATCAACTTGTGTAATATATCCGTTAGGGATAGTGTGTTTCTTTACTATGCATTAGTATGCATTTGTAAATACTTAATCCGACGGTCACGATATGTTCCCGACATAGAGTGATCCGACGGCTCAACTTCTCTTAGATCAAATCTAACCTTGATCCGTGGCTTAACACTCGATTGGTCCATGATCTCTATTTAAAGAGCATGGAGGGTCATTGTTTAGTTGATCCATTATGAGAAGCTCATTTGTAACTTTCTTTCTTTGCATAATAAATTGTTCGGTAGAAGCTATTTGGCCTGGGCCGTGGAGTGTTTCTCTCAAGAGGGTTTAAACCACGTCAAAACATCGGTGTGTTGATCTGTGATCTTTTTGTGTGAAGTAGTTTCTCTTGGTGTTCAGTTCTTTGGTAGTACCCTATGTACCCGAACATGGTATCAGAGCTTTTATGAAATGCCACTTCTGGTTATGATCTAGATCTTGAGCTGTTGTTGCCGAAACTCGAAAGGGTTTCTAGTTCTGGTAATTCTGTGCATTTCTGGGCTGTGGGAGGTGTTCCATTACATCTGGAGCATCGTTTCCATTGGGAAATAGTTTTCGTTTGATCGAAAATGGTTCCTGGTTGCTCCAGAAACGCGTATTTCATTAGATCTGAAGGTATAATGTTACAGTGACGCATTTTTTTATTTTCTTTTTTAAAAGGAAAAAATCTCATATTTCATCATTTTTACTGTTAGATTTTTTTTTGGTTCGGATTGTTGCTTTTCCATCTGTGTATGCTCTTTTCCGTGTACCTTGAGCGATCTCGGCAAATCAGAAACAGAAATGGAAAGGGTTTTTCTCGGCTATGTATGCTCTTTGCCGTGTACCTTGCGCGATCTCGAAAAACCAGAAACATAGAGAAAACATAGACTTTCCGGGAAAGCTAACAATATCTAACTCCACAAGTGTGAAAAAAGTTTTTTTTGTTTCGATTTGTGGTGTGTTTTGCAGGAAAAATGGCAAACCGAGCAAGAAGAGTAAAAAAAAAAAAGCCCCCTTCCTCATTCCCATATCTTACATACATTTTAATCTAGCTCACTTGGTTCAAAGTTGCTTTATTCCTTAATAGGTCTTGAGTTCAAATCTTAGGAAGTTACTTTTAAAAGAAAAAGTGCATGCAATTTCTATTTTCAAGTTATTTGATTGTAAAAGTGCATCTCACTTAAATAATAAAAAATAAAAATACAAGTGAGTCACTTAAGTTTTTTTTATTGTTGCACTATTTAAAAGTAATATCATTGTAAAAGTGAAATCACTTATTTTACAAAAGTGGTTCACTTAAAGCAACTTTCTTGTAAAGTGATTGTCAAAAGGTTCATCTTGGGAAGAGGGGGGTTCTTTTTTTTGCTGGACATTCTCTAGCTGCCATGTCACTATTGGGGACATCTTCAACAGTTTCTTTGTTTAAGCATAACTTCATCATACAGAGTCAGTTTTCAGTGCCGTTTAAACCACCTATTGTTTCGAGCTCTTCACATCTAGACTATTGGTTTCTGCTTTTATAGCCATTAATTTACAAATATGGCCACCCCTTGTGATATTCTACATAACAGTTCCAACTATTTCTCATGGAAATCTCGTATGGAGGATGTTCTACGAAGTAGGGGACTTTTCAGAATTACCTCAGGGAAAGAAAAAGAACCCACTGATGATGATAAGAAAATAAAATGGGCAAATAGATGTGATGAAGCTCGTGGATTGATTGGGATGTCAATCTCTACTGATTTGCGATTCCACATATCTGGAATTGATGAACCTAATGCTGCTTGGGACAAGTTGGAATCTGTGTTTGGTAAACACAATGAAATTCGAGTTCACCAACTTGAAAATGAGTTGATTTCTTTAAATCCAAGTGACTTTTCATGCATTCAAGATTATTTATCTAAGTACAAAACTCTTAAACTCTTATGTGCAGAATGTAAGATTGAGAAGGAAGACAAACAATGCATTTATCATATTCTTTCCAAACTTGGATCTGCATATTCTATTTTTGTATCTACATTTTACTCCATGAAATCATCCTTGAATGCAGCTAGCTATCAAGAGCCTAGTCTTGAATCCTTTTGTGATTCCTTGATTAGAGAATAAGATAAACTCATTCATCTTGGAATAATCAACAATGTAGATACATCTGGGAAATCCCTATTGTCCCAACAGAAAGAAAAGTCCAAGCCTCCCAAGAAACAAAATTTTCACAATAATAAGTCAAACAAGGGTCCCAAACCCTCTCAGTCAGCTCCTTTAAAAAATAACAAAGGATCCAATCCAAAGGGCAAGAAGACTGAACGTCATTGCAACTATTGCAGGAAATATAATCATGATGAATCTAAGTGTTTCAAGAAGATGGCAACCTTGGAAGCAGCAATGAAGAAGCACCACATCAGCCTAGATTCGTCTTCAGAATCTGCCTCTCATGGTGTAATGTCCCCATTTTGACCCCCTTTGCATTAAATCGTAAATGATGTAAATATTGTTATTTAATCGTGGTGAGGAGCTCAAAGCCAAGGCCCCACCATTGATTTAGCGTTTTATGTATCGGCAAATTTAAAATAGATGCCTATGGTTCTTGTGCTAGATAGGCACAATGTAAATAAGACATCATGTAAATACGAATTTTAATGAAAAATCCACAACTGGCTATGCTATGCAACAAAGAGATGGGGGCATGATTCTACAAGGAACGGGAAGGGAAATTATTCAAACCCTTGAGCCAATGGTGTTAATCCATGTGTCAATGAGAAAACCCATAAACCACCAACTACCCATTTTGGGTTATGCACCCAATCATTTAATTCTTCCAAGAATTGGTTGAGGTAGTTAATGCCTTGGGAATGAAGAGGTATGGCAGCCAATTTCGTGTATGGGCAAGCCATCAACTTGGAAAAATCGTATTTTGTCTCCTTGGGCAAAAAAAAACATCCACGAAATGGTGCCCAAAGCCATTCTAAACCCACAGTCTTTCCTCTCTCGCGCAGTTTGAGCTAGCTGGGTCTTTCCCTACCCGTTTTCATCCATTTTTCTACATTTTTCCATGCTTGGGAGCTCGTTTTTGCATTGTACAATAGCTGGGAGAGAAGGGCCACGATTTGGGACTGTTATGGAGGCCGTTTTTGTCCCAAAATGTCCGTGGACGTTTTTCTGAAAATGGATTTGGCTTCCCAGGGTTGTTCCCCATATTCTAGTTTCATTTTTGGGTTTCCCACCTTTTTCTGAAGCTAATGAAAACCCCATCTTTGGGCACCTCACTGTAAAAACGTTTTATCATGCCCAATAAGTGTAGTTCTACTATTATGTGCATCCCGGTTTTGATTTGAACCTGTGAGCAAGAAACTTGGACTGGTAGTGGACAGAATTGGCTTGATAAACCTAGTGGAGGGAGTAACCTCTCAAGAAGATCAAGAGGGCTTTGGATACTTTTCTATGCACACCCTGAGAGCACAAGAGAGGAAGGTATGGCTTGAGGTATTGTGTGGCAGTGAAGAGAATACTTCCTTGTGTTGGGTGTGTAGGCATTGTGAGTGCCAAGCTGAATAGATCTAGGAGGGGTACCCATAGCTCTTTGGTTGAGCTCACTAGCTTAGCAATTCTCCCTTTCCATTTCCTAGCAGCCTGATAAACCCAATTGTAGATTGGCTTGGCTCATCTTGGTGTATGCTTGGCTATGTGTGAGTCTGCTGTTCCCTGGTTCCTTGTAGTAATCATGCCTAGCTCGGGGGTGGCCATTGTATCAAGAGGTTGATAAGCACAAATGGCCTATGGTGGGGAGGAACGTTGCAGATGCATAGCTAGTTGCTTTGGACTACTTGTTAAGATAAGTATTCTCTTGTGTTAACTTTGAAATTATTAATTGTTGAATATCTTGAATGTATGATGGATGTGTTATTGAATTTACTTCCACTGTGTTTTCTTATAGTTTTACATTTCCATATGTACTTTTATACTGTGTGAATGCTTAGTTAAAAGTTCATGGGGCTAATTGCCCAGTTTTAGCATCACGTCCTCTCTATCATGCTGGTATGATAGGAGGGGATGTCACACATGGACATGCACTTTGTGCTTCTGGTTATTCTTATAATGTATCTTCTTCTTCTACTTCAAATGAATGGCTCATTGATTCTGGAGCCTCTTATCATATGGCTAAGGATCAAGCCATCTTTTCTACTATGCATGAATGTAACACCAAACAAATATTTGTTGGTGATGATAGATCTCTAAGTGTTGTAGGATTGGAATAGTTCCAGTAGATAATGTTCATTTTAGTGATGTACTATGTGTTCCAAGAATTTTCTGCAATTTGTTATCAGTCTATCAGATCACTCATTCTGGTGAAGGTAAAATTGTGACCTTTACACCTCACCAAGTTGTAATCAAGGATTTTAAAGATCCTCAACAGGTCCTAGCTACCAGAATTGTTGATGATATTACCAGGTTGTACAAGTTTAACAACTTTGGGTTATCACCTTTCCCTTCAATTTTTGTTGCTCATAGTGATAACTTGAGAAAACTTTGGCATGAGCGATTTGGTCACTTAAATTATCGCTCATTGCAACAACTATGTAAAGAAAATATGGTGACAGGTCTTCCGATGGTATCTTACAGGGATGGTGTTTG
Organism: Larix kaempferi; assembly: GCA_027924585.1. Classification (NCBI taxonomy): domain Eukaryota; kingdom Viridiplantae; phylum Streptophyta; class Pinopsida; order Pinales; family Pinaceae; genus Larix; species Larix kaempferi. The sequence continues at coordinate 7,078,041 of BSBM01000727.1, forward strand.
CTCCGGTTGTGTACTCGGAAAACATCATCAGGACAGTTTTGACAAACGTGCCTCTTGGCACGCCTCGGTTCCCTTGGAGCTTGTGCATAGTGACTTGTGTGGTCCTCTTCCATTTGCTTCCTTTTCTGGTTTCAAATATTTCTTAACTTTCATTGATGATTACACCAGACGCACTTGGGTTTATTTCCTAAAACTTAAAAGCGAAGTATTTAACATGTTTTTGGCCTACAAGGCCCTTGTGGAAAAACAATCTGGTCATCAAATTATTAAGTTAAGATCTGACAATGGAGGAGAATATGTTAACAATAAGTTCACTACTTTCTGCAATGAACAAGGCATCCAACAACAACACACTATTCAATATACACCACAACAAAATGGTGTAGCTGAGCAAAAGAACCGCACTTTAAAAGAAATGGCTAATTGTATGATCCAATCTAAGGGACTAAGTCTCCAATTTTGGGCTGAAGCCATTAATTGTGCAAATTACATAGTTAATCGCACCCCCACTAAAGCACTACAAGGTATAACACTAGAAGAAGCATGGAGTAAAACTAAACCTGATGTAAGTCACTTCCGTGTGTTTGGTAGTGAAGCATGGGCTCACATTCTGGATGAAAAATAGAAAGCATTGCAGCCTAAAAATGAAAAGTGCATATTTGTTGGATATTTTGAAGATGTAAAAGGTTATAGACTTGTTCAACCACATTCTCATGATATAATCATTAGAAGAGATGTTAAATTTGATGAAAATCTCTTGGCCTGCGAGCCTAACTCGACGATTGTGCCATCTTTGGCCTGCGAGCCTGATTCGGCGTTTGTGCCTTAGTCTTCTTCTTCCAACTTCCTTGACAGGTTTCCAACTCCAGTTTCTGATGATGATAGTGAAGATGAAAATCCACTTTCACCTGCTCATGTTCCTCCAGTTGCACCAGCACAAGTGCTTCCTCGATGGGTCCGTTCAACATGTGAAGCAGCTAGTGATATTGCCAGTGATCCTAGAGATCAACATCAAACACGTTCTCAGTTTCAGCGAGCTTCTTCTCTTTTGGCTCAAGTTTCCGAGAATCATGATCCAAAAACTTTTGTAGAAGCTTTAGGGAATCCAGATTGGGATGCGGCCATGGATGAAGAATATCGTTCCTTAATGGCGAACGATACTTGGGATCTTGTACCTCTTCCAAAAGAAAGAAAACTTGTCAGATGTAAATGGGTCTACAGAACTAAGTATGCATCAGATGGAAGTGTTGAAAGACTTAAGGCAAGGTTAGTTGCCAAAGGTTTTTCCCAAGTTGAAGGGATTGACTACAATGAAACCTTTGCTCCCGTCGCAAAAATGAACTCCATCCGACTTGTTCTTTCCCTTGCAGCCTTACACAACTGGGAAGTCCATCAAATGGATGTCAAGTCTGCCTTCTTACATGGTGATTTACAGGAGGAAATTTACATGGAACAACCTCCTAGCTATGTTCAGAATAAATCTAGCCTTGTCTACCGCCTTAAGAAATCCTTATATGGCCTTAAGCAAGCTCCTAGAGCTTGGTATGCCAAAATGGATAACTTTCTCCTTGACACTGATTTTTCTAGATGCCATTCTGACCCCAATGTCTATACCAAGAAAGTAGGAAACCATCTCATCATCCTTATTCTATATGTTGATGACCTTATTCTTACTGGTAGTGACCCTAAGCTTATAACCCATGTGAAATCCAGTCTTAAACAAAATTTTGAAATGTCAGACTTAGGACATTTGCATTATTTTCTTGGTCTCCAAGTCCTACAAACCAAAGAAGGAATCTTTCTTTCTCAGTCTAAGTATGCTTGTGACCTTCTTCGTCGCTTTCACATGGAAGATTGTACACCAGCCCCTTCTCCCTTCTAGTCTGGAGTCAAACTTTCCGCCACTTGTAATTCACCTGAAGTCGATGCCACCTTGTATCGTCAGCTTGTTGGTAGTCTCTTATACTTGAATCATTCCCGTCCTGACCTTTCCTTTGCCGTTGGTCGTGTTGCCCATTATATGCAAACACCTCATGAAAGTCACTGGAAAGCAGCTAAAAGAATACTTCGATATATTCGAGGTACAGTTCAGTTTGGGATTCATTACAGTACAGGGGGGAAACCTTTGTTGGTTGGTTTCACTGATTCAGATTGGGACGGCGATCCTGATGATCGAAAGTCTACTGCAGGTTATGTTTTCAGTCTGGGATTTGGACCTATTACTTGGGCTTGTAAGAAACAACAAGCTCTTTCTCTTTCTTCAACAGAGGCAGAATATCGAGCAGCAGTTAATGCCAGTCAGGAAGCTTTATGGCTTCGACAGATCCTTTCAGAGTTTGGATTCGAGCAGCAACAACCTACTCCACTTTGGTGCGACAATCAAAATGCCATCAAGCTTGCCAAAGATCCAGTTCTACATCAACGTAGCAAACACATTGAGCTACATATGCACTTCATCAGAAATCTTGTTCATGATCGTGTTCTTGAAGTGCTCTTTTTCCCTACAGATGATCAAGTTGCAGACATCTTCACCAAGTCTCTTACAGAAGCGAAGTTTTCTAAACTTAGATCTATGTTAGGATTTCAGAAACTTGTCATTAAGGGGGGATAGGCTCTAATGCATCCTTCTTTCTCCTAATAGTGTCACTTTTGTAAATCCTTCAATCCTATCCCAAGTTGTTCTTAAGGGGGGATGTTAGGATATTTAGACACTTAGGAGTTAGTTAAGATCAACTTGTGTAATATATCCGTTAGGGATAGTGTGTTTCTTTAGTATGCATTAGTATGCATTTGTAAATACTTAATCCGACAGTCATGATATGTTCCCGACATAGAGTGATCCGACGGCTCAACTTCTCTTAGATCAAACCTAACCTTGATCCGTGGCTTAACACCCGATTGGTCCATGATCTCTATTTAAAGAGCATGGAGGGTCATTGTTTAGTTGATCGATTATGAGAAGCTCATTTGTAACTTTCTTTCTTTTCATAATAAATTGTCCCGTAGAAGCTATTTGGCCGGGGCCGTGTAGTGTTTCCCTCAAGAGGGTTTAAACCACGTCAAAACATCGGTGTGTTGATCTGTGATCTATTTGTGTGAAGTGGTTGCTCTTAGTGTTCGATCCTTTGGTACTACCCTGTGTACCCGAACAGTTTCAAGACTCGAATGAATGACACTCACCATTGCAGCATCAGAAACCATACCTATAAATTAAATAATGTGATACATGGGGCCAACATTGAAATTTTTTAAATATGTGTTGGCTTGGACTGAAATTTGGCATGGTTAGACTAGATGCATGCATTTACGGTGTGGGAGGGTTTCTAGACTCAAAAATGACTGACACCAACCATTAATGGAGCATTAAAAACCATGTAATGATACTCAACGAGGAGTAATTTGATCATCATGGTTTCACTCTGAAATAACTTACTCTTTCGTGGACTCGCTAGTACCATTGCTTATGGACCCTCACAAGGAAATCCTCTTAGGTCGTTGATTGTGTTGGGATAAATCATCACTAACTTGTTTGATGGACCTAATGGTCCCATGATAAACACTCATAACATGTAAAGTACTATAGAGGACATACAAAAAATGGTTGATTCTCTCACCCAATTAGTTAGCAAAATGGAAACCAAGAATCACTTCTCATTTTCCGACCCTTCCAATAGTATGATGCCTCATTTTTATAAAGTAATTCTAAACAAGTTTGGCGGGTCAGATCCGATTGGTTGGTTCGATCGATTAAATGAAGCACTAACTTTCCCTTAATGTAATATTTTATTACCTAATGAAATTCATTATAGGAGTCATCAAAGTTCATTTGTTTTTTCATAAAAATTAAATGATTATTTTTTAAGCAATTCCTTATTAGTGGTCTTAAAGAGGAAATTAAATCCCACTTAGAGGTGAACCACCCTACTACTTGGTTGGAGGACAATGATATTTATTGTCATGCCTATGTTATATCCTATGCTCAGTCCAAAATTCCCAACTTTATTTCATTTCCTTTCCCCAACTATGGTGGCTCTTCAACAACCTCTTCCACCTTTCAAGGTCCATAAGTTGGCATAGAACAAAATGGAGGAACGTCAACTTAAGGTTCTATGCTACAATTGTAATGAAAGATATTCTCTTGAGCATAGATGTAAGGAACATCAATTATTTGTGGACATATTTGAGGACATTTATGATGATGAACTTGATGGAAGAACTCAAAAGGAATCCCCTCCCATCATTGAGGAAGTTTTTCTTCCTAACCCTGTGAAGAACCCTATATCTCCCTTAATTATTTGACTAGTATTTATTTCTCCTCATTAATGTTCAAATGGGTGATTACTCCCGAAAAATAACATGTTTTCCATTGAAACGGGTGGGCGTGATATTGTTCTCGGTGTGAATGGATAATAAGATTATGTCATATCACCATGGATTTATTGGAATTACAAATGAGAGAGCATGATCATAGCATCTCATTGCTTCATCGACGTATCCTCCCATCCAATGTGTGATCATATTGTCATACTTTTGAACAATTTATGAAATTAAAAATATTGTATCGTTGTTTTCAAGCCCCTTATATATAACAATTAAAAAAAAACATTATATATAACAAAAAAAAACCAATTAAAATTAAAAAAATGAATATATAATAAATAGAATTTAAACATCAATAAAAAAAATTACAACATAAATATATAACAATGGTTTTTTCATTTGTTATTAATTAAATATATATATAACATTATATATAACAATTAAATTTTAATTGTTATATATAATGTTATATATATATTTAATTAAAAACAAATTAAAAAAACCAAAACACAAACATTACATAACATATATATTCAACAAATATAAAAGCCGGCGGCCATATGCATTTCACAAACCTGCGATTTGGATTTGGAGTGACCTTGATTTGGAGTGACCCTCGATTTGGAGCTGCGCCTTTGCGATTTGGGTTGGATTGTTCGGACCTGCTATCGATTTGGAGTGACCTCGACTGACCTCGAATTGGAGTGACCTGCGATTTGGAGTGACCTCGATTTGGAGTGGCCCTCGATTTGGAGCTGCGCCTCTGCGATTTGGACTTGCTATCGATTTGGGTTGGACTGTTTGATTGTGGCCGGAGAGGCGGTTTGTGATTGTGGCAGGGGAGAGGGAGTGGCCCAACGACCAAGCAGTGGGAGTGACCCAACGAGCAAGCATTGGGAGAGGCGGTTTGGAGTCCAAGCAAATAAACTATAAGAGCTAGAAATGCCTCCCATGTCCGTGAGTACCAAGCCCTAAATTGTTTTGATTTGACAAATTTATAAATTTGGTAGCAAATCACTGTGGTTTCATTGCTAATTCGATCTTCTAAGAGGGTTTCATTGCTAATTCAATCTATATTGGGGTATTTTTATCTTATTGCATCTACTGTTTTTTTTAGTTTGATGGGTGAATGGGGGGGGCGGGGGCTATTACTAATGACCCCGATACAGCAGAGTTACCAAGCTCTCACTGTGACTGAGTACTTGTATTCACACAGGCTCGAGTTAAGGTTTCCATTATTGCATTAAAGCACCAATCTGAGCTAACAACAAATAATCCCAATATCAAGAAGCACATCCTTGCTATCATTTCCAAACTCTGCCGTTAATGCTACCAACCATTGATTCTCTTTAGTATCATCAGCTAGAAAGACAAAAAATTGTACCACAAACAAGCACCAAAATACTTTCCTATTCAGACCATCTTTTGCAACTAATAAATTAGTCCCTCCAACATGATCCAAGACATTTAATGTAGTCTTGAGATGTTCCTTCACATGAGCACAAAATACCCTTGCAATGGAAACTGAGTGTTGTTGTGTGAATGATTTGCAAATTGCAATCACGTGCACAACTACAGACATCCCTTTTGAAGATAGCAGAATACTTGGAAGAGTCAAGAACCTAATAAGGGCTTCAATGCCCTTTTACTCAACAAATACTCTACAAGTTTCAAGATTTTCCATTGCCAGATGCACAAACACCATGGCATGTGAAATGATTAATTTTAGAAAGCGTTCATTACTCATATTTTCAAGAGACAATCCACTAGTTCCAACCCCGTCATTATGCTTATCTTCAGAATCAGTATCCATAGGAATAGGACTATCCAAATTATCTTTGGCCTCTACTCTGAGCCTATGGGCCTTGCTGGGGCATATGTTGTTGATCCCTAGTGGCTGTCAGCTATTGCAGAAAGGGTTTATTGAAAAATATATCTGATTATAAGGAAGGTCTAAACCAGCATTACTGATGCTAGTTGTTAGTTCTGTTTAACTTGTTCATTACTTTATTAATGCTGTTGTTATTTATTGTCCTTGTCTACTTCAACTTTAACATAGGGACCTTTGGGAGTGTTAAAGTTGAAAGAGATGAAAATTATGTTTAAATTTATATTACCTTGTCACAACTGTACTATTTTGTTTCTAGCATTGATTTAGGAATTTATTTATGCATTAAAGTATAAATATTTTAATTTTCTGCTCCAAACCCTAACCTAACCCAATTTTCAACTCATATAACGAGCTGTAGCCTCTCCTGAGCAGACCTCAGTCCCAAAACAGTCCCCAAGTAGTAATTTGTGTAAACTAAAATCACCATACTATGAAGTTTCCTCAAGTCTCGGCATGGAAGCAGCCTCCATCTCTGATTTTGAAATGAATGCCTCAGCCTCCACCAAATTAAATGAATGCCACAAAAATTTGTTGTGAATTGGAGGGATGTTAAGTTAACCAACCAAACCATGAATGCAAAAAGCAAGACTTAAGGCCACCCACATTGTAGTTTTGAAGGTTCCCTGTGTTATTAGTGAAGTAGCAGTGAATCCAGATATGACTTGGAGTTTTTTTCATGGGGCCTGTCAAGGCTCCATAGAGTAGTGCAAGATCAGGTTTTCTCTATATATCTCCGATAGCCATTTCTTCATAGATAAATCCTACTTGGGGGCTAGGAAAAACAATATGGGTGAGTTCAATTTGCTCTTCTATCTTTTGAAATTTGTTATAGAATTGGGTCTCACCCAGATTCAAGTCATACGGTCTGCGTGTTAAATAACTCAACAACAAATTAAAGATAAATATGGTATGGATGTCAATTAAATCATCATCCTCTTTAAATTGCCCTGTCTCTATAAATTAGATTGCCCTGATATGTGAAGGATTAGGTTGATAACTATACTATGGCTAAAAATTGCCCTGTCTATAAATTGACATATCCTTCCATGTAGATTATAAAAATTGCAATTAGGTCAAGTTCTCCTTACATGGTTTGGATAAAATTGAAAGCTTCAATTTTCATACAATTAGAAAAGCTTGGGTAGTGTAGAATGTGAGGAATGAGAATGTATCAATCATTGCCACCATATGAGTTTTGAAATTAAGATTAATTGGCCCCATCCCATTATGAAGTAGAACCATGTGAGATAGATCCTATAACACCATTAGCATCATGATATAAGCAAAATCGAAGTTCCGTTTTCTGTCGAGGCTGCTTGTAGATGATAATTTCCAGAAAGTGGCCCCAGGGTACAAAGTAACGAAACATTTGACAGATTGGAAACATATATATATAAAAGGAAAAGAATTATATAGGCCTAAAATTGCGGTTGGTGCCATTGCGGTCAAATTTAAATCAATTTGTAAGCCACCTTGACGGAAAACGAACTTCAATTTTGCTTACCCATTTTTGTTGTTCTGGTTTAGGAAGTATTTCAGGCTATTATGGTTTGTTTTAAAGTCTTCATCTTCTTAAAATTGGCTTTCATTGTATCATTGATCAAGGTTAGTAAATTCATAAAAGGTAAGGATGCATCATCATACTTCAAACTTCAATCAAACCATCATGACTTGGATTGTGGCAATTTTAGTCTTCGACTAGGGTAGTATTGTCAAGGTACTCAATGCAAGTTAAAGGGGAAATGATTAGTATTGCTCATGATGTAAAAGTAAAGGATGTATTGCTCATGATTAGGATACTCTTGTATTTATAGTCATAAAAAAACAAGTTGTGGTATAGCTTCCCCAGTTGTGGTTACTATTTTTTTATTAAGCTCATGAAGGTTTATATGCAGTTTATTGTTTCTACTATCCCTGTGTTTTTGTGAAGAATGATTGAAGAATGTTATAAGTGTTCCTAGAGAATTATGAACATGGATATGTACAATTCCTTATATTTATTATCACTTTGTTCTATGTGATGAATTCATTTGCATGACTTGAGTATATCTGAAGCTCTCCTCGAGGTCCCATGAATGAACTTGAACACTTGTTGCATTCATTTAATTTGAAAGAGTAGTTATAGTTTGAAAGAACTCTCTCCTTACCATAGCTAGCATTCATTGAAAGGAAAGGCTTATTTTATTCATATGCATTTGCATGGTTTGAGTTAGTCATCACACCACAAGTTTCACTTCCATCACCCGATTGAGTAATACAACCACTAAAATTTACACCCCCTAACTAAACACACCATAACCTCACTTGAGGAAATAAAAATAATTTGGTAGTTAGGTAGGACACCGGGGATAGGCATCCAAATAATTCCCCCTTGTCATTATCATCTGAGACATAGTTTTTGTCCTCTATGGAACCAAAATCCTCTAGTATTTGTTGACACGGTCATACACCAGTTTGTGGAGGGGCCTCCTGTTGTTTCAGGGGTTAAACCACCGCGAGATCGAGAACCGGACGGACTATGTGGAATGTCGCACTCCACTTAGCGCTAAGGAAACATCGATCATTGTCTTCCTTGTATTCTCTGGCCACCATACTGGTGATACAAGGGTGATAAGGCAGAAGTGCCAAAAACCTTTTTCGACGTGTCATGAATGAGGTAGCTTAGTGACTTTTCTACTAGGGTTCTTTTACCCAGGATCCCTTTCAGTAGAGGGATATCCTTCAAATTCGGTCTCTCACTTCGTATTGTTCGACTTGGATTTCATCACCTTGCGAAGGATACGATTTGTTGAGGTCTCCAGCTCCTAGTTAGGAAGTTTGCTTGCATTTTCACCTTTTTAGAGGGTCTTTTTCTTTTTAGTGCTACTTGTTGGCATTCTGGCCACTTTTGTTTCAGCTCGCTTACTATGACATCGGTCCCAGTATAGTTTTTTGAGCTTGTTGTTTTGGCCTGTGAGCCTTGTCTTTTCATAGCTCCCCTTCTGCACGCTCGGTTGCTTTAGGGTTTTTGAGTTCATACACGGTAGTTACCAATACTTATTTGATGATGTGTGATGTCCTCTTCTCCTAGGTCTTCGAGATGGTTGAGTTAGATGGTCTTCTGAAGGGACTGAACACTGCTTCATGGAGCCACTAACGCTTGACCGTAGGAGTAGTCTAGAGGACCACGTGATCACATCACCCGTGTGGAATTTTCCGTTTACTGTGATGATGGTCTTTCAAGTTATATGGAACAATGGTACATTTGAGAGAGAGATGAATGGTTGTACCCCACCTTGGTTGATTGTCTTATGGTCCTTTCATTTTGTTGATAATATTTTTGTGGTACCTTGCCTTTTACCTTTTGGGTGTTTTACTGATATTTGGATATCATTTGATTTGTACCACTTTTTATGTTTTAGGTCTTGTGGGTACTATGGTAGTTTGTCCACATTTGAGGTACACCCACTTTCTCCAAATTGTTATGTGTCTTTATACCCACTTTGTACCACCCTCCTAACCTTAGTTTGGAAGATTGCATGCTATCATACCTTTTGGTGGTACTATTTGAGTTTCAAGAGGTAGTTACAAGGAGCTATTGCATATATGAGGTAGTTACAAGGAGATATTGCATATATTGATTTGGACCGCCTTTTATGTTTTTGGTCTTGTGGTTATAACTATGGTAGTTTGTCCACGTTTGAGGTAGTGTACACCCCCTTAGTCCCAAGGGTTGTGAGTCTTTATACCCATTCTTTTTTTTTTACTTGTACCTTACTGGATACCACCCTCCTGACCTTAGTTTGGAAGATTGCATGCTATCATACCTTTTGGTGGTACTATTTGAGTTTCAAGAGGTAGTTACAAGGAGCTATTGCATATATGAGGTAGTTACAAGGAGATATTGCATATATTGATTTGGACCACCTTTTATGTTTTTGGTCATGTGGTTATAACTATGGTAGTTTGTCCACGTTTGAGGTAGTGTACACCCCCTTAGTCCCAAGGGTTGTGAGTCTTTATACCCATTCTTTTTTTTTTACTTGTACCTTATTGGTTGGTCTTTGTACTGAGCCTTTTTACTGTCACTGAATTTCTTTGATTGACCGTACCATAGCTCAGTCATCTCTCTCTCTCTGGTTTGTACTAGCCCTATCATAGGGTCACTTGGCTCCTAGAGTTGACTGGCCTCTAAGAGGCATAGTCATTTCTGAAAGTAACTCTTCTGAGTATATTACAGGAAACGTCTACACTAAGGTAATCAAATATGTGGTAAATAGTTTTCATTAAGTAGCTAGGACTTTTAGCATTAGAGGAGATCTTGTAACGTGTATGTGTAGTGTTTCATGTGTGCTACATGTGTGTTACATGTGTGATGTAGCGTTAAATCAAATAGTAAAAAACAACTCATAAATATTGCATGAATTTCTACTCTTAAGAAAGATAAATTGGTCATCTTCCGATCATCACTTGAATGCCTAGATGTTGACAAAGGGAATGAGGATCAAGTAAAATTATAAAAGGCGATACACGTCAACTTTTAAGAGGTGCTATGCCTTGCGGTCGAATCTAAACTTTTTTCCAATGGTGCAGGTAGAACCAAACAGGTATTTGTCTGATCTGTCTTCCTCGAGCGAGGGGAGTTTAGGAAGGATAGAGGAAAGTGAGACATCCAGTAGGTCTAGAAGAATTGTATCAACTAGATGTCAAAAAACCAAAAGAAGATTCCATAGATGCAATCAATTTTTTCACGGTCAAGGGGGGGCATGTTCCTATGGTGATGAGACAAAAGATGACGAAGAGGTGTCCTTGAGGTACAGACATTTAGTGAAACAATGGGTACCGAAGGATCTTCCTCCACTGAACACTGATTTTTGTGTGAACGAGAGGAGATATCGAATTGCACCGTCGTCGATACATGGTTTCGGGTTGTTTTCCATGGATTGCATCTTGGTCGGTTACGGGACATGTACAGAATTGATGGAGTATGTTGGACCCATATACAACTACAACAATTGGATGCACCTTGTATGATATACAAAAAGTATGCGTAGCTATAGATTGTCAACAAACTATTTACAATTGAAAGACAAAAATCAAAATAAAGGAGGAACGTTGTACATGGACGGAAGGCCAAAGGCCACAGGGAATATTGCGGGGTTTATAAACAGTACACAACCAGGGTCTACAATTAAGCAACCAAACTGCAAATTTGAGGGGCGTGAAGGAAACCGTTTTTTTTTAGTTGCTATTAAAACAATATCTGCAGGGGATGAGTTGCTTATTAATTACCCTGTCAACCGAGTAGATACAAACAAGGTTACTATATAACATTTTACCCAACCTTTTAGTAATAAATTAAATATCATAAGGATTTTTTGTTAGTTTATTTCATTTAAATTTCCCATATTTACTTCGTAGGCCAGTGATCGGGATAAATCCCTGCCAACAAATGGTCTGAGGAGAACTTCTTCCTCGACGGAGCAAGTATACATCTTTCTAATAGTACAAATATAATAAGAGAAAAGAGTTTTTATTTGCTCTGTTTTTCCATTATTAATAGCTTAGTTTGTTTTATATAATGAAATTTATATTTGATGCAGAATGTTGATCGGGAAATACACTCGTCGAATGTTGATCAGACGACAACACCCTCGGGGCAACAGGTAGACCTGATTTGAGTTGTAGAATTAAAATATGTCAAAATGTTTTAGCATTATATTAATGTTTCAATGAATATTTTGGTTTCGGTTACGTAATTTTCTAATCTATGTTTTTGATGCAGGCCGGTTCCATAAGGTCGGCCACACCAGGGTCCGCGCAACGGGTATACATCTTTGTAATATTAAAAATATAATATGAATAATAATTTTTTTTATGTGTTTTCTCATGAATAGTTTTGGAATCATTTACGTGACTTTCACTATGTTTTTTTATTAGGGTGTTGTTAGGGGCAACTCCTAGATATTAGTAGATCGGGGCAAGTCACCTATGACCATTGATCCAACGAGTGGATCGCGATCCTCGAGGTCACAAGTATAATTCATTTCAATTCTACCAATATAATACGTAGCATAATGTTAATTTTGTTATGTATTTTTTGTGTGATATATTGGTTTCGTTATGATAAAGTAAACTGTGTTGTAATTTTACGAATCTATCATGATAGATGTGTTATATACGTTAATATAAAATTTGGAATCTATCAGTAGAGAACTCAGTAGTGCTTTATATATGTTTGTTGCAGCCCACTAGTGAATCACAGTATGAATCAACATCGCAAGATTTTCCATTAGACCCTGAAGTGGTAGAGGTGCTTCACGATTGCGAAAAAATTGGTGAAGCCGCACACCCGCTAAAGATGGCAGAGAAATTGTTGAATAGATATACCGCGGAAATCCTTTCTCTAGTAATCCAGGTTCCGCAGACAAGCGCAATTAAAGAAAGGATTGCATTGTTGGAACATAAATCTAATAACTTGCGAGTAAGTTGAGGAATCTTGAATCATAGAATAATTCGTTTAAATCTTTATAATGTTCTCTTTTATATGATAGTATTGAACGTATAAGACGTGGTGTGTATTTACAGAATTATAAGGGACCACACAATATTGGTCAAGGTGGTGTTGGCCCCAACGAGGCTCGTGGAGAGACTTCGCATCACGACCAAATGACTCCACGTAGTTCGAATCCTTCTCCATTGTTGTTGACCGAACAATCGGCAACACGTTCCGAAACACCGCAGACCCCTGCTGTGAGCGCAACAGCCGCTACTGACTAACACACAACGGATCCTCCATAAGAAGGGGTCGACACCGAGTCCCCTATCAATTTTGATGTCGAACAAGCTACATTTCCAGGATCTTCCCTTGTCAAAAGCACGGGAACACCGGAGACAACATTTTTGGTGGACGAAGATCTCGTCCCAATAAAGATACCGACGATCCCAGGTAATTAATCATAGTTGATCAGGTTAATTAGTGTTTATAATTTCATTGTAATATACCGATAAAATGTTTTTTATCAACTAATTATGATCATGGCATGATCATTGTGCAGGAAACAATGTTTTCTATAAACATATGAATGACTTTTGCTTGGATATCTTTGGGCCCACCATCTGATCAAGGTGGGATAGACAACCGAAACATTTAAAAGATGAACTCACTAATCGGTTGGTTGGCCTGTTCGGGGAGAAAACCTCCAATCATGTCAATGTCTTGAAAAAGGCTTGTCAACATGTGAAGGTTGTCCGAGACCAATATAGGACACACCTCGAAAGAAACCATAGGTATGAGCACCCACCAATGATTCCAGCAATGGAGTGGAGAGCTCTAGTGGAAGATGGAAAGGAGAAGGATCTGAGAAGAGAAGGAAAGCTAACACCAAGCACAGGGAGTTATGCAATACTTTCCGCAATGTAATTCTAAACCTTATTATCCTTGATTTCTATATCGAACTTGGAACATCTAACGTATTTCAACACTTGCATAGGCTACCAGACACATCAAAGGCCACAAAGGCAAGACTAGAAAAAGTAGGTCAGCACAAGCTTGGCCCTGGTGGTTATTCAAATTTGGCGGCACAGTTTGTAAGTTTCAAGAAACCAACAATGAATACAAATAATAAATTGAAAATTATTTTTTGTTTTATTGCACCATAAAATGTTAATTAACGATGATAAGCAAATATGCAGGCCGATCGATTCAATGAAGTACCCACAGAGGAAGACATGAAGCTTGGCTTCCAGGAAGGATTTGGAGCTATTGTTGAACGTAGAAGAAGCTTATCTGGGCAAACACAGTCTTGTGGTACCAATCCATCCGATGCACAGGTATATAGAATCTATATAGTTTAATGAAGATTTGTCGCTTGTGGAATATTTTCGTTCCAAATACTTGATGTAAAATATTGACTCTGTTTTTAAAAGGAAAGTAATGATCCCATTAGTGTCGAGGAGGGACAACAACAAATCGATGATCAAGCTTCAAATCCCGGTAATGAATTTATTCATATGCTACAATTTTATGTATAACATTGCAAATAGTGACCATTGATTGTAGTTCACCATATTTCAACTGCAGAGCATGTAGAGGGTGAAACTGTACAGGTTGAGACTGGATAAGAACATCAACAACATGATTCGGTCACCCCTGGTAAAAAAGCACCTTCGTAATGAATGTTTTTAAATGAAAAACTTGTCATTAGAATAGCAAAATATAATGATGTAACATTTTCACATCGTTGCAGCAAATCCAAACCCCTTTGCCGCAAAATCTAGGTCTAGAACAACAATCAGCTAGGATATTGCAAACATCACCAAAAGCGCCTGCTAAAGAACCAAGAAATGGAAGAGAAAGTCCAGATGATGTAGATGGTCCTGTCATAGATTATATACCACTGATTAAGAGAAGAAAAAATTATAAAAAGAAGGACGGGAAAAACAACGTCTAAATATTTTTGATAACAATATATCGTCCACTATTTTTGGTCTAATGAACAAATGAATGGTTTAATGAATGTTCTAATGTTTTAATGATTTAGTGTAGTAAATTGTTACCTTCATTGAATTTCAAATTTTATTGAATGAATGTGTTGACTGAATGATTAATGAATGGTGTATTGAATGTTATCTTTTATTGAATGAATGTGTTGATCGACTGAAACGATGGTTTAGTGAATGTTAGCATTTATTGAATGAATAATGGATGAAATTTCATGATGAAATATGGATCAATTTGCACATATTTGTTTTTTTCAAGTACATGCATTGGGTATGGGGAATTGAGAGTGATGTGAGGGGAGGGGGGGCATAAGAGCTTCCACCTTCACGTGTTTGGCCCTATTCAATAGAGAATATGAAATTATTCTCGAAACAGAGAGGAGCTCAATGAATGGCTACGATGCTGACTTTCTACAACCCACTCACGTGTTGTCTAAATTTTGACAATTTTTTGGAGCTTGTTGTGATTTTTGGTTGCTCCTCATAACCAATTTCGAGTTTCCACAACATCAAAGGTTGAGTAAATGATGCACTGGAATCAATATCCTTAACCTTCTCTTTAATTTCCTTGGAATCAATATCCTTAACCTCACATTAAACCTTCCCAAATTGGTATATTTACCATTCAAGGCTGGCTTCTTCTGAAACATGATATTTGCAACTAAGCTAGCATACACCGACAACAATTAGAGACATGCTGCTTGTTGTGAATGTTCATCTTTTTTTTAGGAATGCAACTTGACCATAATGGCTCCTCCTACGCTAGGGAATTAAAGTCAACAGCAAATTAAAGAAAACATATAGTTTGCATCGAAAAAATAACAGGGTACGAACTAAATTGAGGAGATTTGAACCTGCGACCTATGTCTAGTCCCAAGGCTACCACCTTCAAGCTTGAAGTGCAGCTGGCAAGGGCAACCACCTTCATGCTCAATTCATTCTGCATGCATTTCACAATGGGAGATGGCAGGATACCACATTCAACCTTGATTCATTGTGTATGCATTTTTCTATGCAATCATCTCAGATTCTCGTTGTGTTTTCCCTCTATTAGTTTATCAATTCGGTATGACCCACACCCGCCGTCCGAGGAGTGTTTCCGTGGTCTTGAGGTCCAGCCTAACAACGGTGATGATTCATTCTATATTTACGTTTCCCTTAAGCTGCAATATGGCAAACTCATAGTTCACTATCAAGATTTCTTTGACCGTCAGCTTTGTCAGACAAACCTTAATAGTGAACTATGAGTTTGTCATTTGCAATCGAAGGGAAACGTAATACCATGAATCGTCAACCATTGCCAGGCTGAAACTGAAGACCGCGGAAACACTCATTGGACAGTGGACATGGGTCATACTGAATTGATCAACTAATTGATGGAAAACGTAATGGGAATTTGAGACGGTTGCATAGTGAAATGCATGCAGAATAAATGAAGAGTGGGTCTTGAGAGAAATGGTTTTGGGACATCGTATGAGAGGAAATGGCGATGGGAATTGATTGATAAGTTCAAGCTTGAAGGTGGTATCCTTGGGACTAGACATAGGTCGCAGGTTCAAATCTCGTCTAAATATTTTTGATAACAATATATCGTCCACGATTTTTGGCCTAATTAATGAATGAATGGTTTAATGAATTTTCTAATGTTTTAATGATTCAGTGTAGTAAACTGTTACCTTTATTGAATTTCAGCTTTTATTGAATGAATGTGTTGACTAAATGATTAATGAATGGTTTATTGAATGTTATATTTTATTGAATGAATGTGTGTATCGACAGAAACAATGGTTTAGTGAATGTGAGCATTTATTGAATGAATAATGGATGAAAGTTCATGATAAAATATGGATGAATTTGGACATATTTGTTTTTTTCGATTGCATGCATTGGGTATGGGGAATTGAGAGTGATGTGAGGGGGGGGAGGGGCCATAAGAGCTTCCACCTTCACGTGGTTGGCCCTGTTCAGTAGAGAATATGAAATTATTCTCGAAACAGAGAGGATCTCAATGAATGGCTACGATGCTGGCTTTCTACAACCCACACGCATGTCGTTTAAATTTTGACAATTTTTTGGAGCTTGTTGTGATTTTTGGTTGCTCCTCATAACCAATTTTGAGTTTCCATAACTTCAAAGGTTGAGTAAATGATGCAATGGAATCAATATCCTTAACCTTCTCTTTAATTTCCTTGGAATCAATATCCAGCTTAACCTCAAATAAATATAAGTGAACAAAAGAAAATGCAAGAAAGAGATTAAACTTGCAAAATATAACACTTGTATTAATAAATTCAAAAAGAGAGTAATGTTCATGGGCCTCTTGGAGAGGATGAGCTCCTTTGAGCAAAGCTTCAATACAATACCAATCTTTGACAAAACAATATTCATCCTTCTAGTGCTATAAATAGTTTCTTAATAACTACCAAAACCCTAACTACATGCAATCTCAAAATTAATGACTACCAACCACCTACTGGTTCTTATTTAATAAAAATGAGCCTTTTACATTAAGTAACTATCCATTAACTATCTAATGAGCCTTATTCAAAGAATATGATCTCATACATGAATATACAGACTCCTCAGTATACCAAATTAGAGAATTTAGGTAAGAGTACCTTGACACAATGGAAGCACACTACCATCTCTTTGTGACGAATATGACACAATGTTACATAACTTCCCAGTCCTTTTATTCTGCTATGTGGAAAGCCTGTAGTCCATAAAGTAAGTTCCATAGACACTAGCACTTGATACTTAGAGTACAGTCTTTTGTGCCACCTTAATAGGCACCCACTAGCCTCTAGGTCCACTTGAATAATGATTGACTCCGCCGCTTAATACAATGACTCTAATACAATGGCTTTATTGCAACGAATCTATTCCATTAGGCTACTCCACTGCTAATATAATGGGAAGAGCATAATGGGGTTCTCAGTTATATATATATATATATGTAATTATTCTACATATTTCCACAATAGAGATAGAATATATTGATTTCCTGTATTTTTTTTAAAATGTATTGGGTAGTCGATTAACTAACGACATAATAACGACGACCCTAGGGTAATATCCGATGGTGTTGCAATACTACCGACGGCTCGGAACGTCGGAATTGTCTTTTTTTTTTTGGCAAACATGTCGCTTAACCGACGACTTTTCCGATGCATAATCGACGGGGAAAGGATGGCATCTGACAAATATTGCAAGTTGACGCTGTCGCTTATCCGACTTCCTGTGAAGCTAGAGGAAGTCGGTTAACCGACGTGTTTGCTAGTCGAATATCCGACGTCTTGAACTATGTCGGATTTTAGCCGATATCCCACCGACGATAAAAAAAGACTGGAATTGTCGGATAGTCGACCATAGGTTGTAGCAAATTCGACTTTTTCCCCGTCGGATTTTGGGTCAAAAAAACTTAGTGTAAGTATATATGTAGTATTCTCATCAATATCAATTTTCTCAAACAAGATCCTACCTTCTTCAACCATTTTTCTTATGAAATGGTACTTAATATCAATATGCCTCATGAAAAACACTTTGACAATCACAATGCAAAGTGATCTTCTCATGTACCACATTGAGTTCATCCACAGTCACTTTAGCCATATTTCCTCTTTGCTAGCCTCAATCACTACCAAATATTCTGCTTTAGTGGTTGATAAAGCTACCATTGGTTGCAACTTATATATCCAACAACAATGAAAGTATATCATGTAGTAGACTCTCTTCCATATCTATCTCCACCAAAATTAGAATATGCAAAACATTTAATTTGTAAATATGTCAATCTGTAGCAAAACCGAGCATCTAAAGTGTACCTTAAATATCTTAGTATCCACTTCATAGCATTCCAATGATCCTTACCAAGATTCACCATGAATTAATTAACCACCCCTACTGCTTGAGCAATATTTGGTCTAGTGCTCACCATAGAGAACATGAGGATCCCTACTATTGATGAATATGGTACATGAGACATGTTTTTCTTATTTGCTTCTATGCTAGGACACTGTTCAAAATACAACTTCAAGTGTGTAGGAAGTGGGGTGTTAACTATTTTTGCATTTTTCACATTGTAGTGCTACAAAATATTTTCTATAAATGACTTCTGTCTTAATTATATCTTTCTACATGTTA
The DNA here is from genome assembly GCA_027924585.1 of Larix kaempferi. NCBI lineage: Eukaryota > Viridiplantae > Streptophyta > Pinopsida > Pinales > Pinaceae > Larix > Larix kaempferi. Next base: position 7,096,876 of record BSBM01000727.1, read on the forward strand.
CGTCCCTATGTATATTCATCCCTAGAATTTGATTTGTTGCTCCTAAATCCTTTTTTCAAATGTACTAGCCAACTGAGCCTGGATAACAATGATTTTATTCATGCTAGGGCTTGCAACCAATGTATCATTAACATACAATAGAAAGATAATAAAACTGCCATCATTAAACCTCTTATAATATTCACAATGGTCAGCTTCACTTCTATTGAAACCTTGGCTCTTCATGAAGGTGTCAAACTTTATGTACCGCATCCTTGGTGCTTGTTTCAACCCATATAGATATTTATTGCGTTTGCAAACCAAATTCTCTTTGCCTCTTTCTTTATATCCCTTTGGCTGATCCATATAAATTTATTCATCAAGATCATAGTGTAGGAAAGCAGTTTTTACATCCAATTGTTCCAACTCTAAATCTTTTGCCACTATAAGTGCAAGTAAAACCCTTACAGTAGTAAGCTTCACAACTGGAGAGAATATTTCATGAAAATATATACCTAGATTTAAACATAGCCTTTTTATACCAAATGAGTTTTATAACATTCTAGCAACCCATCATTATTCTTCTTTACTTTATACACCCACTTAATTCCAAATTTTTGTATTCTTGGTGGGAGATCCACAAGTTTCCAGGTTTGATTCTTGTTTAATGCTTTCATTTCTTCATCAATGGATTTCCTCCATTTATCTACATTCCTATATTCTCTAGATTCCTGAAACGAACTAGTTTCTCCATCACCAGTTAGCAAAGAAAAAGAAGACAAAAAATAAGGAGAATAGCTTTCTGGATGTCTCTTGGGACATGTAGGTCTTATGCGTTGTGGTTGTTGAACTCATTGTTCTTCATGCTGATCAAGAGATTAATTTTCATCTTCACTCATTTATATTTCAATTGGTACAATCTCATATGACTATTGTACCTCCTTCCTTTGCATGGATTTTTCAAAAATAACATCATGGCTAGTGATTACCAGTAGGATGCCACAATCTATACCCCTTTATTGTATCATCATAACTGATAAAAATAGATTTCCTTGACTTTGGCTCAAGCTTGGACCTCTTTTCTTTAGGCACATGGGAAAATGCATCACAACCAAAAATACAGAAATGAGAATAATCAATTGGCTTACCACACCAAACCTCCTCTAGAATATTTCCATCCAATGCAATTGTAAGTGATCTGTTAATCAGATATGTAGTTTTGTTAAAACCCTCCACCTAGAATCTAGTATCCAACCTAGATGTATTGAGTACACTTCTTGCACATTCCACGATTGTGTAATTCATCCCCTCATCCACACCATTTTGTTGTGGTGTATATGCAATAGTCTTATAGTGCTTAATTCCTTCCTCGCAAAATTTATCAAATTCTTTGGAGAAATATTCTCCTCTGTTACCATATCCGAGACATAAAATAGACTTTCCCAAACTTTTCTCTACTCGTGCATTGAAATCTTAAAATTTACCAAAGGATTTTGAATTATTTTTCAAAAAATATACCCACACTTTTCTAAATAATCATTTATCAAAAGTCATAAAATATCTAGCACCAATTATAGATAGAGTGAGGACCGGTTCAAATATATCATAATGAATAAGTTGCAAAAGATCAAAACTTTTACCAGATCTTGTAGTAAACCAAACTCTCCTCTATTTACAAAAAATTATAGTGCTCATGCAAGTCTATATCATAAGACTTAATCCTAGAAATCCTGCCAAGCTCGAGCATGTAGATTTTTTAAGCATTTTTCACTCATATGTCCAAGTCATTGATGCCACACTTTCACTTCATCCAGAACATTTCATGAGTTTTCTATTGCATGATTTATTATTTTAGCACGAAACAAATGATACATGGTCCCACAAGATTCTCCTTTTTCTACCACGAGGGTTCCTTTGTTAATTTTAAATTGATTTGTCACCAAAGGTAGTAGAATACCCTAGCTTATCCATCATCTTGATTGAGAGAAAATAATTTTGTAGATTTGGTACATGTCATACATCACACAACTTCCTTTCTCTTCCATTATCCAGCTTGATCTTAATGTCCCCTCTTCCCATAATTTCTAAAGGATGATAATCACCCAAGTAGACCATTCCACCACTATAGGGCTAAAATTTAACAAACAAGTCTCTATGTGGAGACATGTGGAAAGATGCACCTGAGTCCAAAACCCAAGTATAAAATAGAGATTCATTGTTACTGAGACAAAAAACCTCACATGTTGTCTTCTCTTCTGAATTTGTTGTACTAGCTTCAGCTGATGGTTGATCGGGTTTTTCATCCTTCTTTTCCTTCTTCGGATACCAACAGTTCTTCCTCGAGTGCCCTAATTTCCCACAATTTAGCACTTCCCTTTCTTCCATCCTTTGGACTTGGATTTGGACAATGATCTCCCTTGTTTACCCCTTTTGCTAGATCACCCTCTTACATATAGGGCTTCACTCATAGATGGGTATAGAGACGATTTTTCCTCGACTCTTCTCCCAACAAAGTAGCTACCACATCATTAAATTTCAGAGTTCCTGATGATAATTTGATGATGGTCACCACCATATGATCCCATGTATCTCGGAGGAAACATATTAAAATGATCACTTTGTCCTCATCCTACACATTTACACCAAGTAAGAGAAGTTTATTTACTAGGGTATTAAACTCGTTTAGATGATCTTCCACAGTTGAACCCTCCTTCATCCTTAGATGTTAAAGTCTGCTAGGAAAAGATAGAGTTTTCTAAGAAAAGACGAATTGTAGAAGCCTCCTTTCTATCCATCTTATTCAATACTCATTCATCATGCTACTCGATTGTTTCAAAATTCATTTCAAGGCTAGGGCTTGTTCATTTTGAACAAACAAATCCTCCACCTTCATTTTCCATAGGGAAAAATTATTTCCATCAAACTTCTCAATCTTGAAATTGGTTAAAGCTCACATCATTGTTGCATCTCCCACTCACAAAAAAATCCATGCCTACGAGTTTTTTCAGGATCTAATACCAGATAGTGGAAAAATATAAAACACATAAACAAACAACGATAACAATAGAACAAAATATTTATGTGAAAACCCTGTTGTATGTAGGTGAAACCACAGGGAAATTGAAGCTTCGATATTTTGTTATTACTTGACAAAAAAAATTACAATACTTTCCTCTATCTCTCTCTTGTATTACAATGCCGAGGGTCACTCTCCTTTTATACAATACATATGACGGTTCCAAAAGGAGCTGAAATACACTATAAGGGTCTACAATTTTTTTCCTTGGGGCCTACCCCCACGTTCCTGACGCATATGAGTAGCACATGGTCCTAGTCAAGAGTTCTATAGGGAGAATATTGGATATATGGATATTGGATTCATCTCCTAATAGAATTTTTTTTAAATAAGATTTAATTAATTTTAAAAATCAATTTGTTGATTAAATATTCTATTCAATCATGAAATAATTCCAAATCATAGTTTTAACTATAAAAAATACTTGAAAATGATCTTCAACTAAACTTTGATGATAATAGTTGTTAATATTCATCTTACAAATATTGATAACAGCTTTCATATTAAAACATGGAAACAAATTAATTGATTTTTTAAATCAATTTGTTTGATTAAATATTCTATTCCATTATGAAATAATTCTAAATTATTATATTAAATATACAAAGAGATAAAAGAGACCTTCAACTAAACTCACCTTAACGATAACAATTATTAATATTAATCTTACAAAAAGAGCCAACATGAGTACGATTTACAATTAAATAATTCATAATTCATTAAAGAGTTTGAATTTGCATAAAATATGTTTTATTTTCAACATAATGGTTGTAAATTTTTGTAAACCATAATAAAATGACATATCCACAATGTGAATGTTGAAATAAAACATGTGCATATCACTCTCCATTGCCATCAAGATAATTATCTTCTTTGATTGGCATGATAACATTGTTGTTCTAAAAACGATACGTTAATCTCAAATCATGCCTTAGTATCATAACCACCAATTCCTATCCAACACATCTAGGTAAAAAAAACACTTGGTTGCAATATTTTGGGAAAACATAAGGCTCCTTTTAATCCGACATATTATTAGAGTTTATACATATTAGTCCACTATTAGGAAATTCCATTAAATTACTCTTGTCAAAGATATCCCACCACTTGCACTTAAAATTAACACATTGGAAAGATGAAAATTCCACTTGTATGATCTCTTGCATCTTTTTGATGTAACATAACTTCCCCTCTATTAGGTTTTGATCATGGTGGCTAGCATGATTAGATTCCCAGAACTTGACCTACAATCAACAATCAAGCTTGACATGTCCTTCATCAACATCCTAAATGTGAAAACGATGGCCATGTTCCCACATAGATGGGAACAAATGCACCTATAAAAATGTGAACAAAGGATGGTGTTACATGTCTACTAACTTGAGGATTAATGAAAACATAATGTGTTATAACTCAAATGTGCATTATGAAATTAACGATGTACATAGATAGATGATTAATAGTTTCTATGATCAATCCCTATATTTTAGTGCATCCTCTTCACCACATTGGTAACAACCTTGTGCACCATATTTCTCTTTGATTTATTAGTTGGCCAACTTTTGGAGATGTTGTTGGCAAATTTTATTTTAAATGATTAGCATAAGGTATGCTTCTACCATTCAATCATCTAAATTATTTCATGTCACTGTACTATTTACTTCTATTCTATTCATATAATGTGACCCATGATTCTACATCCTTCTTGTTGTAAAGAATAAATTTATTAATGATATCATTTTTTGAATTTGTCTACGTATTCATGAAATTAGAACAAATCATATAAGATAAAATATACATATTATTAATTTCAATGCAAATAATTGATCCATAGAAAATTGACAAAATATAAGTGACTTTATCTTTATCATGTACTAATTTTTGTTCATTTGGAGTAGTTCCCCTTCCCTCTTTTCCCCATCACATGGTTTGTCCAAACCCCTTAGAGTGTCATTGATTTGCTTGATGTACTCACTAGCATAATAGAAAAACTCATATGCCATGCACCTCTATACTATAGACCCCTTAAGTTTTGTACCTCTCCAAGAAGAACTTATAACAACATGATACCACCCCAAATAATCCATTCTCATTAGTTAAGTGAATTAAAGATGGAACTGCAATTCAATGAAACTTGTGGGAAGTTCCTTTTCAAACATATAAACAATCTCAACTATCTCATGGCGTCATAGTGAAATGATAGCCATGTGAATCTCCTTTGATGTAAGACAACATATAATTGTAGATAACTTAGATATGACAACTATATGTCATGTGTAATGTACTTAAGGAAAATAATATGGGGTACCTAGGGAACTACCGAATGGGTATAATGAATGTAATGTGGCCATATGTTGGTTGTGGATCTTGATCTTCCTGATTTAGAGGTCGTGTTTCAGCCATATTTGGATCCCAACCCATAACGCGGGGGGAGGCTTCCCTCTCACAATAGTTTCTACACCCCTTGGCAGGGGTTTGGAGGCAGTGCCCCTGTAGCGAAAATTTTTGAAAAAAAAATCCTTGTAAAATGTTGTAATTTCATAGTCACGACTTGGTCGATAATGGGTGATTTACAGGCCCATGGTATTGGGTGTCCCATAGTATTTTCCCATGGTAATCCCTATTTAAAAGGAAGACATTGTAATATGGTTGTGTATTGTAGTATTGTAAATATATCTATGATTGTGTGAGAGTGACTGTGAGAGAGTGAAGAGGAAATTGCAGTAGATGTGTTGTGGGTTGTATCCCTTAATTTGTTGGACGGTATAATAAAAAGGACTAGCAATTTCTCCATCAATGTAACCTATATTGGGTGAACCACGTATATTGGTATCTTTCTTGTATTGTGTTTATGTGTTTTAGATTTGCATCTTGTTTATTTTTATTGTTTTGTGATCCTATTTTTCTAACAATTGGTATCAGAGCCAAATGTCTATTTGGCAGATAAACCCGTAGGAAAGAAGGGCTCCTAGTTCGAGTGGGAGCAATGGAAGAAGAAGGAAAGTTTAAGGTCGATAAATTTAACCGCCAAAGCTACTAGTTATGGAAGATGCAAATGGAGGACTATCTGTATCAGAAGGATCTATTCCTACCATTGGTAGGGAAAGAAAAATAGCCGATGACTATGAAGGATGAAGAATGGGAGGTTCTTAATAGAAAGGCATTGGGAACAATATGGTTGTGCCTGGCTTCATTGGTGGCTTTCAATATCTCAAAAGAAAATACAACAGAGGGTATGATGAGCACATTGGGTAAAATGTATTAAAAACCCTCGGCCTCCAACACAGTATTTCTAGTAAAGTGTTTATTTAATATGAAGATGTTAGAAGGTGGATCTGTTGTTGATCATTTAAATGAATTTAATACGATTACAAATAAGCTAAGTTATGTAAAAATGAGCTTTGAAGATGAGGTTAGGTCTTTTCTAATCTTGTGCTCATTTCCATAAAGCTGGAACGAGTTAGTCATGGTTGTAAGTAACTATGTCTCTAGTTCAAGCACTTTGAAATTTGATGATGTTGTTGGTGTTATTCTTAGTGAAGAAATGCAAAGGAAAAGCACATCTGAGACATCAGGTAATGCATTGACCATGGAGAGCAGGGGAAGACAAAGGGAGAGAGGAAAGAGCCCAGTTAATCACAGCAAGTCCAGGAAGCAAAGATCCAAGTCCAAACTAGGAAAGATAGAGTGCTAGAACTGTGGAAAGAAAGGACATCTGAAGAAAGACTACAATCTCAAAAGAAGAAAGGAGATGGACAACATGAGACTACTCAGGAAGAAAATGTAGCGGGTGATGTGTTACAAGATGCTTTGATTCTTACATTCGATAATACTAGTGATTACTGGGTAGTAGATTCAGGGGATTCATGTCATGCTACACCCCATAGGAAATTCTTTCATGATTATGTTCTAGGTGATTTTGGACATGTTTTATTGGGTGATGATGAACCATGTAAAATTGTTGGAATGGGCAAGGTACAGATAAAATTAAAGAATGGAACTGAATGGATGCTAAAAGATGTAAGGCATATTCCTGCTATGAAAATAAATCTGATCTCAACGGGGTAGTTGGGAGATGGTGGTTGTTTATCTACGTTTGGAGAAATGTGGTGGAAGATGACTAAATGATCAATGGTGATAGAAAAATGAGACATGATATGTATGTTGTATTTATGTCCTCATAATACTGATTGTTTTATCTCTTTAGCTTCCACAGGAATAAATACACCATTATGACATCATAGGCTTGGCCACATGAGTGAGAAGGGGATGCATATTCTCCACTCAAGGAAGATGCTTCCAGATCTGAAGCAGGTAAGTTTGGAATTATGTGAGAACTGTGTTTATGGAAAACAAAAGAGAGTTATATTTCTCAAGGTTGGTAAACATAACAAGAGTGAGAAGTTAGAGCTTGTGCATATAGATGTATGGGGACTAGCTAAGGTACAATCTCTTTGTGGCTCTCATTATTATGTTACTTTTATTGATGATGCAACTAGAAAAACCTGGTTTTATTGCATTAGATAGAAATCTGATGTGTTTTCTACTTTTAAGAAATGGAAATATTTGGTTGAGAATGAGACAGGAAAAAGGTTGAAGTGTCGCAGATCTGATAATGGAGGTGAATACTGCAGCAAGGAGTTTGATAATTATTTTTCATATCATGGGATTCGTAGAGAGAATACAATCTCAAGAACACCACAAGAAAATGGTGTGCTCGAAAGGATGAATATGATGATCATGGAGCGTGCAAGGTCATATGAGATTGCATGCAGGATTTCCCTTACAGTTTTGGGAAGATGTTGTAGTTACTGATATTTACTTAATAAACAAAGTGCCTTCAAGTGCTTTGGATGGTGGGATTCCAGAGGATGCATGGACAGGTAAAAATTTAAACTACTCATTTATGAGAAATTTTGGTTGTGAATCATTTTTCCATATTGATAAAGAAAATAGAACAAAGCTTGAGGCTAAATCCAAGAAATGTACCTTTATTGGATATGGGATTGATGATTTTGGTTATTGCTTATGGGATTATGAAAATAAAAAATCATTAGGAGTAGAGATGTGGTATTAAATGAAAAGGTCATGTATAAAGATCAGTTGCAGGGAAAGAAATAGGAAAATGAAAACACAGAGTACACAATGCTTGATGAAATCAAATAAAATGAAGTTCCAAAGGTGCCGAAAAATCAAGAACAACAGTAGGTACCTCAAACTCCTATAAGTGTTAGAAGATATACTAGGTCAAGTAGACCCGCTAAATGATACTCTCCTTCAATGTTTTTATTTATTGATGGCTGACTCTGGTGAACCAGAATGTTATGAAGAAGCAATGCAAGTGGAAACTAGAAAGAAGTGGGAGCAAGGAATGAATGAGGAGATTGACTCATTGGTAAGAAACCAGACTTGGGATTTGGTTCAGTTGCATGTAGGTAAAATAGCATTGTAGAATAAATGGGTTTACAGGTTGAAGGAAGAAGATGGAGGAAAGAAGCGGTGCAAGGACATACTTGTTGTAAAGAGGTTTGCACAAAAGAAATGTGTAGATTTTGATGAAATATTTTCTCCTGTTGTTAAAATGACTTCAATTAGAACTATTTTAAGTCTAGTGGCACTAGAAGATTTGCATCTTGAATAGTTAGATGTAAAAACAACCTTTCTCCATGGGGATTTGGAGGAAGAGATTTATATGCACCAGCCACAGGGGTATGAGGTCAAAGGGAAGGATAATTTAGTATGCAGGTTGAAGAAGAGCTTGTATGGCCTAAAGCAAGCTCCAAGGAAGTGGTATTTGAAATTTGACGGGTTTATGACAGAATAGGGTTATAGTAGATGTCATTCTAACCACTGTGTTTATTTTAAGATGCTAGTTAATGGAACATATATTATTTGGTTATTGTATGTATATGACATGCTTGTTGTAGGGTATAAATGTGCTCAAAAGAAAGTTAGCTAATTCATTTGTGATGAAGGATTTGGATGCTACAAAGCAAATCCTTGGTATGAAAATAACAAGAGATAGGAAAAATCACAAATCAACATTGTCTATGGGTGAGTACATAGAAAAGGTGTTGGAGAGGTTTAGAATGCAGAATGCAAAACCAGTTAGTACACCTTTGGCCATCCATTTAAAACTAAGTAAGGAGATGTGTCCCAAGACACAGGAAGAGATAGACTACATATCCAGGGTCCATTATTCATCAATAGTTGGTAGCTCGATGTATGCCATGTGTTGTGGAAAAAACTGCACAAATGCACTCTTCCACTTGGTAAGGGGATAGGCCTTGTAGGCTGCAACAAGGCCTCAGTCCTTGGAGCCTCTGTGGGGTTGTGGTTGGTATTAATCCAAGTGATCCCGCAAGATATTGTTATTGTAATTCACATACACACAAAAAAATATGTAAAAATTCAAAATAAAAGAGATGGGGGGAGAATGAAAACTACAATAACAATCCAAGATATGCCAAACCACTTTTGTATTGCCCAATGGTATAGCTGTACAACACCTAGGAGGTGTGGGATTCAAGGGAATCCAACAATCTCCCTTAGGGAGGCCTTTTTTGTCCAAACGAAATGCTAAGTCAATGGTGAAACAATGGAGAGAAACTCTTGCCCCTTGATGGAAGGTGGCAAGGGAGCTTGGGAATACTCACAATGGTAGGAAGTGGTGGGGTATGAGAAAGATCCAACTCAAATCCAACAACATAACCTTGATTTTGATTTCTCTCTACAAAATGCATGCCAATGGGTTCCTTTTATAGGCCAAGAGGTGGCCAACAAACAACTAGATTCAAATGTGAACTCACCTTCTCTGTGAACTAGTTCCAAGGTACACAAGGTGGGCATACCCATGCTCATGAAATGTTTTCAAAGTGATTACAAATAGAGAGGACTAAGGGGTCAAATCTACTATACTGTTAATGGGTGAAGTCGGCTTCAATCCATGTTTGAGTGAATGACCCAGGAACTACTGCAGAGTGTTGAAGAAGTGGAATTGTTGGTGACCACGATAATCCCACGAAGGTGGGGGACCAAATAGATTGCTACCATGTTTTCCAAATGTGAATACTACTACCTTAGAAAGTACGTTCCCCCCTGATGCACTGATGTGTTGACGTCGAGCATAGGGAAAACCACTTAGTTAGGGAGCACTAATGAATCTCCCTACTAAGTTCGAGGTGATCCCTTATAATGATTGAAAGGGACCCCAAGGTACAACTGCAACTACTGCAACTCTTGGAATATAGTGTATTGGCGTTGACGAGAGATGAAGTACATGATAAGAAGAGAGTCTTACCCTGAGGACCAAGATCATAATGTAACCAACTAGTGGACGGAAAAACCTGACACAAGACTAGTTGATAAGTGTGGGGCTCATAACTTCCTTTAATCATTGTAAACATGGGGATTGGGGATGGTAGCTTTCCTTTCGAGATGGCATAAATTGAAACAAACGGAGACAAACTGCAAATGAAAGGGATTTGATGGAGATGCAAAATGAAGAGCGATGGTAGCTGGGAAACAAATACTGCTGAGAATTATGGAGACTCAAATACATCGATCAAAGGAGACCATGGGTTGCTACCAAAATAATATGTTGTTCCCACCGTGTGAGGTGATGGGGGAATTGTTTGTACATAAAGAATAATGGTGGGGTCCCCACAGTTTTGGGTGTATTGGGGGACCAATTTTGATGATGGGCGGAGTCCCCATGGTTTTGAGTGGATTGGGGGACATTTTCCAAGATGAGGTGGAGGTTAACTTGTAGACGTAAAAACAGATTCCCCATGAAACAATGCCATGCACTATATACTTGAAGGATAACTGAGTATAATTGGTGATTTCAAATGGTGCGGGCCCCATCAGTGTCTTAACGAGGGTGAAGATATGAAGAATATTGTTGAGGATAAACTGCTCATGGAGGTATGAGTGGGATTTGTGACTCGTTCTAGTACCATGGAGGGTAAAAAGTGTCTATATGCCAGTTTCAGAATGATACCTGTGGTAGGGAATTTTGTGCCATTTGATGAAGCATGGAGCCTTGTTCTTACCAAAACAAGGGTTGTGGACTCATCTTAGTAAATATCCTGCACACACAGTGCACATACCCAATTGTAGCAAAGAACATGACCAAGGTATTGACAACGAAAAAATCATACAACGAAAACAAGGTGTACCAAAGTAAAAATAGTGTCCTGATGACAATGGTGGGAATCTAGACTAGTTGGCTCCATGTCGAAGAGCTTGAAGTGGTGATCGCAACGGTGTGATTTTTTTTGGAAATGGAGTTGTGTTTTTTCTGTGGGGTCTGTTAGAAGTTTGTGTCAAATTAATATAAGTAGGGGTGAGGCCCACTTTTCAAAATCATTTGTACTTCTTACCAATGACCTCCTAAAGCGCATTTTGAGTGATTATGGGAGATTTGGGGTTCCTTTCGATGAGCTGCAATATTAAGGTATGCATTAAACTCGTTAATTTTGTTTGGGTAGAATTAGGGTTAGGTGTCCCCTAGATGGCCAGGGGGCCATTTTCCCCTAGACGGCTAGGGGGGCATTTTAGGTGTTTTAGGGCTACTACACGGGATTTCGAGAAAATCCCATGCTGTAGCGCGATATGTTTGGAAACTCACATGCTACCATAGCACAGGATTTTTGATAAATCGCGTGAGGTGGAGCACACCTATGTAGCGCAGTTAAAATGTATTATACCGCATGTATATTTGTACAGTAACGCTTCGGCCATGCTCTGGTTTAGCGTTGGTGAACCTTGGTTAGCCACGCTAGTGGTGCATGTCTCGCGCCCTGGTTGCACATGGCCGAATAGCGATTCAGCCGCACTACGCGCAGATATCTTTGTGATAGTCATGCTATGCGCTGACCTTCTTAGTGATGGTCACGCTGATATTTTTTATAGATTTACATGTCTAATGGGTGGGAATTATCCTTCTGTAGGTTATTGGTTTCTACTCATCATGTTAGAGTTGTTGAGTGGAGGGAGAGGAAGTATTATGCTCTCCAAGACTTAGTACTGGAAGACATGCAAGCGACACAAATCCTATGAGATACGGGGCTCTTGAAGTATTTCAAGTGTCCCTTGATGAGGTGATCGGATTATTTTCTCTGGTGTCTTTTGGACATGTGGGTTCCGGCACGTGGGGTCTTTCGAGTTGGCGACAAAGACCTTAGTATCACTGTGTAGGATGCATATTTTCTGATAGGGTTGACTCACCAAGGGGTGAGAGAGCCCTTCCCTCCACAGATGGTGGGAAAGATGACCCACACCCTGGTGGATTGCTTTTGTGACAGTGACCAGAGTGCTATCAACTCTGGTGCGATATTACTAAGCCATTTGAGGGATCCTCCAATTCAGGATGTGGTGATAGTCATGGTACGAGTATTGGGGGATACATCCCGCAATAGGATTACGGGAGGCTAGCTCCAGCTGGTTGAGACAGCCTTGGCTGGTCGACCGGTGGCGTGGGGCTCATTATTGTTGTAGTCTATGATCTGATAGATGTCGAAGCTGCATCAGGGTGGGGTTTAGACCACCTTCTATTATGGTAGAGTGTTGTGTGCTTATTTTTTTGAGTGCTACCCTTTGTTGAGGCCACAGGTCATAGTTCCACTGAGGGGGCCACATGAGCCTCATATGGTGTATTGGGGGCAGATTATGACTCGTAGTGGTGGCAGACCTACGGGGGATTATTATACGCCCCATGTGTTAGATGTTTTGGAGGGAAATATTGGCCAGATGGAGCAGCATCCCTGGAGCATCATGGACTACCAAGGATATCTGGAACTTCCTATCCCCCCTGGGGGTTTTGAAGATACAGGTATGTTTTATGGTTTGTAATTTTTTGCATATATATTTGTACATACTTGTATTTATGCACATTTATGATATACATGTTTATCAGGTACTGATGATGGTTTCTTCGTTTGTGATGTAGATATTGGTCTGGTACGGCTACATCACCGACCACGGTCCAAGAGAGATTGCCCAACAGCTGGTAATGGGTAGGCCATTGGAGGAGCTGGTACAACTGAGGGTGGGGCTGCTAGAGGGGACCCTGCTGGAGGAGAGGGAGGAAGGGGAGCTACTGCAGGAGGAGCATCCGTTGGGGATAAAATGGAAGTTTTCCTATGTGATATTCTACATGTTTAGATCACTCAGCTTGAACAAACCTCACAATTTCAGTCAAAGAATTGCAGAGAATAAGAGATAGAATTGAATAGATATTCACACATGAAACTCAAAGAATGTGGAAAAATGATGTAATGTCATTCATCAGCTGTAAGCTGGAAAAAATATGAGAGTACAATAGAATGAATTCAATTACCCCAAATATGATTCGAATTCTCCTCAAGGTGTGGCTTGGAATGCATTGGAGACATCACCCAATCAATGGTAGTAGTCATAGAGAGTCAAATATCAGTCAATGTGAGTCTAACTGAGTCTAACTGAGTCATGTGGGCACAAATCTAGGGAAGGAGACTCCAAGGTGGGTGCATGAGGACTGTCATTAGTCAAGTGGCACTTTGATACATACAATTGGAAGCTACAGGCAGTTAAACTGAGCAATCAAGGCATAAACTGAGAAATCAATGCATGAACTAACTGATGGAATCCAAGAGGTGTGTAGTAGGGCGCATTAGTATCCAGATGATGAAAACAAGGCGCATTAAGTAGGTAGGAGGGCTACCAATGGATAAAAACAGGCTCCAGGGGGCTGAAAATAAGCACTAGGTGTTGGGGAGACTACCATACTGATGACTAGATGAATGTAGTATGCATGCATGCATGCAAATACAAATGATGATGGTGATAATATTCCAGCACCCCCCCGCAAGATGGACTATGAGGAAGTAGAACTGAAAAAGTAGGGCCTTGGTAACTGAGACCAAAGGTCACCCCATACAACAATCTAAATAAAAATGTGAGGAAAGAGAGAAAACCCAGTGGGAAGAAATCCCCCCCTCAATATAGACTGTAAAAATCTAATCAAGCATGGAATCACTCACCCCAAAAGGACGCAAGTGACCTTCTTTACTAAGAAAGTATCTATTGGAAAGAAATGGATCAATGTGATAAGGATGAAAAATTCCATTCTGAAAATCAGATCTGGTTCTCCTTGGTCAAGTGGATCTCCAACAAGATCACCGACGGATCTAAGAGTTGTGGCAGCCCATCTAGGTAGTGGATTTGGATCATCAGTTTCTAGATCTTCAAGTTCTTGTGGATATGGATCTAAAATTCACTCATATTCACTATCGCTTGCTAGATATTCAGGTTCTTGTGGATCTGGATCTAGCATTCACTCTTCATCACTTTCACTTTCAGAATCGGAATCTAAACTTTCTTGAGATGAAGCTTCGCTCTCTTGCTCATCAAGCAGTGGAGGTGTGGTAGGAAAGCTGTTTTGCTCAACACGATGAGCATCATGTAGAGGAAATTCCTCAAACTGTACACTTCTCTCAAGAAATGTATGCATAGTAGATAGATCTAGAAGTTTGTAGGATTTTTCACTGAGTGCATAACCAACAAGAATACACTCTCTACTCTGTGGATTTAAGGCTCTCCTTTTCTCTGCTGGAATCCTAGCCCAAGATTTGGATCCAAATACTCTAAGATGAGATACATCAGTTTTGTAACCCATCCATGCTTCGAAAGGAGTTTTACCTTTCAGTCCTTTGTGAGGGACTATGTTCTGGAGATAATAAACACAGTTAACAACTTCTGCCCAAAGACTAGGATGCAATCCTTTAGACTTTAGCATGCAAGTTTCCATCACTTTCAAGGTTCTGTTCTTTCTTTCTGCAACACCATTTTGTTGTGGTGTGTAGGGAATAATGTGTTGCATCTCTATATCTTCATCTGCACAAAAGGTTTGGAACTCACCCTTCACATACTCTCCTTCATTATCAGTGTGGAGGACCTTAATATTCCTGTCAGAGAACCTTTCTATAGAAGCTTTGAAGAACTTGAAGTATCCAAAAACTTCAGATTTTAATTTAAGAAAGTACACCCAACTGAATCTAGAATAGTCATCAATGAAAGTTAAGATATACCTTGCTTTGTTCAAAGACAGATCTGAAAGTGTCCCTAAAACATCATTGTGAATTAGTTCAATAGGTTGAGAGGCTCTCCTCGCCTTACCTTTCTCAAACTTATGCTCTAGATGCTTTCCCATCAAGCAACCTTTACATGTGCCTTTGGAAAACTTGATCTTGGGTAGACCTTCAACCATTTCTTGATTGTGCATGTCTTGCAAGTACATGTAGTTGAGGTGCCCAAATATTTCATGCCAAAGTCTACTTTCTTCATTTGCATGTGTGAGAAATGCATTCGAATTTGAGTAAGGTGGGAAGTGAGAAAACTCATAGAGTTTCGAATGATGATCAACAATACCTTTTGCAATGGTGTTTCTAGTTGAATCTCTTGGATCTCGACCTCATTAGGAGTGAATATGACCTTCTTGGGTACTCATGTATGAGTCATTTGGTAGACAGAAAGTAGATCTGCTGCAAGAGTAGGAACATAGAGTACGTCATTGAAATACCCCTGCTCAATGTTGATCCTTCCAATCCCCTCAGAGGAGACCTCAGAATCATTTCCCATCAAGATTGAAGGGCCAACTGTGGATTCTAAATCAGAGAATATATTCTTACAAGAAGACATGTGTCTTGATGCTCCATAATCAATGATAAAGGAGGAATCATTGGAATTACCATCTGTGAGTGCATGGCACCTCTCCTTGTCCTCATCTTTTGGATCAAATTTTCTTCTAGAATTTGCTGGTATTGGAATATTTTTCTTCTCTAGTAGTTGTTCCATTAGATCTATTGTCTTCTTCATACAAGCACTCTCGGGATGGAAGCCCCTGTTGCAATAGGGGCATTTGGACTTATCCTTTTGAGATTGCTTGCCTCTCTTAGAATTCGAAGCCCCTTATGACTAATAGGGAGCCTCTCTTGGCTTATTCTCATTCAACTTCTTTTCTTTAACCTTTTTCTTCCCTTTGGAATTCGCATTCTTCCCTTCTACAGTTGCAAGTGCTGAATCGATCCTTGGTTTGATCACTCCCATATGCACTAGTTTGTCTTTCTCTTTTGAGAGAGACTGTATGATGGATTCAAGAGTGGGAATTTTCCAATTTTGAATGGATAGCTTCGTTGATTGGAAGGTGGAGAAAAAAACTGAGTAATCAGCCCCCAATTTTGACAGAATGGCAAGGATAAGCTACTTCTCTTCTTTCTCTATTCCATATGACTTCAACTGTGAAACCAGATTTTTGAACTTGGTGAATAACTCATTGATTGAGTCAAAAATACTGGGGCTCAGAGAGATAAGCTCATTTTCCAATTGGTGACCTTTCAAATCATCTTTCTTCCCAAACAGAGATTTGATCTTGTCCCAAACTTCTTTAGGAGTTTTGAGATCAATGACATGAAAATGCAGATCATTATAAATACTGAGGAGTAGCAGTCCAACTGATTCATTAAGTTTATCAAGATACTTTGATTTCTCAACTACTCCAATGGGATCAACTGCAGTACCATTCAACACTCTGGAAAGGATTTTGAACTTCATGAAGATGTTCATCTTGGCTTTCCATTCGAAATAGTTGAAGGAGGTGAGTTTGAGATCCATAGTAGCTACTAAATTTCAATCTGCTGAAGATGGAATAACCTGCAATAAAACAAGGAAATTTTGATGGAGATTTGTTGCAGAATCTAAAGAACACTGCTTTAAGAAAGTGAGCACATGTGGCTGGATCCTTTGGATAAACCTCACTGGATTGCTCCAGTCAATTCAATGCAATGGCACCAGGATTTGTTGTGGAAATCTAGAGGCTTCTGGTGCTCTACTAAAAAACAACTGTTCAATAAACGGTTGCAACTGTTGCAATTCGAATAGCTTTATCAAGCTCTGATACCATGTGATATTCTACAGGTGTATATCACTCAGCTTGAACAAACCTCACAATTTCACTCAAATAATTGCATAGAAGAAGAGATAGAATTGAATCAATATTCACACATGAAACTCAAAGAATGTGGAAAAATGATGTAATGTCATTCATCAGCTGTAAGCTGGAAAAAATATGAGAGTACAATAGAATGAATTCGATTACCCCAAAGGTGATTCAAATTCTCCTCAAGGTGTGGCTTGGACTGCATTGGAGACATCACCCTGGTAGTAGTCACATATATTCAAATATCAGTCAATGTGAGTCTAACTGAGTCATGTGAGCACAAATATAGGGAAGGAGACTTCAAGGTGGGCGCGTGAGGACTATCAGTAGTCAAGTGGCACTCCGATACATACAACTAGAATCTACATGCAGTTAAACTGAGCAATCAATGCATAAGCTGAGCAATCAATGCATGAACTGACTGATGGAATCCAAGAGGCGTGTAGTAGGGCGCATTAGTATCCAGATGATGAAAACAAGGCGCACTTGGTGGGTAGGAGGGCTACTGATGGCTAAAAAAAGGCTCCAGGGGGATTAAAATAAGCACTAGGTGCTGGGGACACTACCATACTGATGACTGTATGCATGCAGTATGCATGCATGCAAATACAAATGATGATGGTGAGAATATTCCAACATCCTAGCTAACTTGGAGCATAGGTTCGGTGCTTTATATGCTAGGGTCGACGAGCGAAGTGTTTCCAATATTGAGAATGAGGATTTGGCCCTCACATTTCACCTGCCAGTCGAGTGTGGGCCAGCTTGGAGGAAGATTATGCGATGGGTAGCGGTGGTGTTCCATGTGGCGCACGATGTTCAGGGAGGTGCACCCCCCCTCCACGACAGAGATCATGGCAGGGACCAGAGCCGACATGCGGGGACGTTGTTATGGGACCCTGAGATCCACCATATGGGAGGGCATCTTAGACCTTGTATAGGGCTATGAGCCCCATTTTGTATACGATTTTTATGAGCCTATGAGAGGTGGGTTGTATTTCATGTATCCCCCATAAGGCTATTGTTTTTACGCCCTAGGAGGGCCATTTTTGTACATGGCATATTTTTTTTGGCGATATATATATATATGTATATACATACACACACACACACACACACACACACACACACATATATATATGTATATATATATATATGTATATATATATATATATATATGTATATATATATATATATAAATGTATATGTATATATATATATATATGTATATATGTATATATATATATATATGTATATGTATATATATATATATATATGTGTATATATATATATATATGTATATCTATATATATATTTATATATATACCATTTTTGTGGCACATGGTGTATGCCTCTCGTTATGTATGCGATGTATGGATGTTTGGTTTATGTTGCCTATGTGTTGATGTGATGCATATGTAGTAGTTGATACTAGCATATCTGTTTGGGCATGGTTTATCGAATTTTAGGACTTATGTTGATGATATACATGTATGTGTAGCTATAGATGTGACACATAGACATATATATATGTTTTGATATGCAAGATCATGCAGGCAATCTATGTAGCAGGTTCCAGTTGAGAACCTCATTGGCGATGGAATCAACGAATGCATTGGCGTTTCTCAGTATATGTGTGAAAGTGACAGTTTAAAACTGTCGAATGAGAAGGAACACATGCAAAAAATTTCGGAAGAGGAGTGAATTATGAACAAAAAATAAATTATTCAACCGTGAGATGACGAGTTGTGAGTCAAGGTGCACTTATAGATGGTGAATACCCAGGTGCAAGGAATCACTTAATAGACCTATTACGACATCATATTTTCCTTGATTGTTTTTAAGTGCCCCCAAGCAAACTCCACCAGTGTGGTGGAGTATATGGGAGGAGGAATATATAGCCCAGGAAACAGATGCTAGATGTTTGGAATATTAACTGGCACCGTCTGCATATCCTATGTAGATGTTCGACTAGGAGGCCATTTACATTAAGAATAGATGGATTTTACTTTCTAATTCAAGATAATGTGAAAAGAAAGTAAATTTTTGACACAAATAAGAATACCAACTGTTGGTGTTGGATGTCTTCTTTGTGTTGCGGGGGTAAACCCCCTGTTGATTTTTAATTATTTGGGAGTGCTTGTAGGTGGTCTTAATCTTTGTTGGAATGCGAGGAATCACTGCAAGTGAGGACAACGACTAAAGGAGATTCAGTGTCGATGGCATCTGGTAAGGTAGTTATTAATTCCTTGGTTTGTGACCTTTGCGAGGTTATATGGAGGGGTTGTAACTAACCTTACAGTATCATTAGTTCGAGATGAAATTCTTGTTCGGCATGCAAAATGGGGAACTGAAAAGAGAAGTGGGTGGTCTCTCCACAATATTGAAAAGGTCTTGGTACACGTGGGAGGAAGCATTCTTGGACTTCCTGGGTGTTGATATGCTCCATTATGCAAGTGATGGTTCTAGGATAAGCATGTGTGTGGAATTCCTACAGGAAAAGCATTCACCGTGTAGCGGCGTTGTCGTAAGTTTAGATGGGTCTTTCGACGTTGTAGGCTCTATCACAGTTTTTGCAGCTGGTGCAACTTCTGAGGGAGGAGTGAATGGTAGTGCTGCTGATGTGCTGACCACATTAATAGATGCATATTCCTCAGCTGAGGAGGGAGGTTCCTCAATCCTCACTTGAGTGAGACGAACAGTTTCCAACGTGTCCCAATATCGAGGAAGTTCGAGGAAATGTGTGTATAGTGCCCATACTGAGCGCATATGGAACATGCATAATTTGTATGCAATGTTTTGGACTTAGATGTGCGAAATGGATATGTGCCCCCTTTTATTGTCGGTGGAGCGTGAGTGATGCTAGCGGGGGTGTCGAGCAAATTTCGTAACTCCGACAAAGTAGGACACAAGTTGGTTGTGTGGCCTGATTGCCCGCAAAGAGAACAAAACGGTGTAACCCTTTGATTGGGAGTATTGATCATAATTGGGGATTCTAACTCCTGATGGTTGATTCCCCCTAAATTAGTCTTAGCGATTTACGATGATTTGGATGTTGGATTGGGTAATAGAGGACCTTTCAACTTCAGTTGTGTGGTACCCCTATTAGCAGTCTTAGTGACGACCGAATGTGGTTTAGTTGCAGATGTCATAGATTGAGCCATCGTAACTGAATGTTGTACGGTCCTTATGGGCGTAGAAACCGAAATAGGGACAAACACATATTGGGAGACTAGTTTGGAATCCATCTCTGGGTAGGGTGGTGTAAGATAGCACACTGGGATTCCCAAAGTGATCCTAGGTAGAGTTAAATGAGCCATAACCGGTGTCCCTTATACACCCATGGGAGGGTACATGAATGGGATTTGAAATATTGGTGGGACTAATGCACTCAACATTTGTTCAATGCCATGGCTCAACGGTGGTGCTGATGATGGTGTTGAGGTGGAGGTGGCACCATTTTCAACAGAGAAAATTGTGCACATTAGGCCATCAGTTGTTGTGGGGATCATTGGTGGTGGTCCTGAATATACTCCTAAAAAATTGGCGTCCTTGTACATACCAGGGGAAATGCCAACATACGGTTGATTATCTCCGACTACAGTTGGTAGGACATTCTGAGGATTGCTTGTGGTGCTGGGGTCATAGTAGTTAAGTTGGTTGAGGGTAAATAGCTTCTTGTTTAAGGGAAACATCATGATATAAAAGACTGAGGAGCCTACCTCCTTCATGGAATACATGTAACTACACCCCAAGAGGGTGTTGTAGTCAAGTTCTACATTGACTACTTCAATATCGATCATAACCATATTTCCCCCTAGCTCTATGGGGACAATTTGGTACAATCCTCTTGGTTGGGATGGTCTCCCATCATATGCGCAAAGAGTGATAGATGAGGGGACCACCTCAGGTGATCCTAATCGTTTCTAGACTTTTGCAGTCATAAAATAAGAGGATCGGCCTTCGTCGATGATACAATGATGGATCATGACGTTCTTTACAGTAACTGGAACTTGAAATGTGACTGACGACAGTACTTGTGGATCACCTTTGACGAGATCAAAGGTCATGAGGTGCGAGTCGAAAGGATCGATAGCGTCGAGTGCATTGAGTAATGCCTTTCTCTATGTCAGGAAATACTTTAACACCTCTAATGTTGACATGGCTGCAGGGGATTGAGCCAAGTCATCCAAAATACTGTAATTGTGGGTGGATTTCATGTGAGTTTTATTAGAAGTACACCGAAGTGGATCTTTTGGAATCCATGGGATTTGTTTGGTCTTCGGTAGAGGACCCCACGAGGGGATAAAAACGTCTTCCACTTGGGGAGTGGAAGGCCCATCATAACTCTTGTCTCGTGTTTGAAGATTTATATCCAATGTGTAGATATTTTGGAAAGAATCGTCGCCGGGTGGGAGAGGATCTTGCTGCTGTGTAACTACCCCTTTATTTGCAAAGGCTTGTTGAAATATGAAATTTTGCGGTTGAGGAGGGTTCATAGCCCGAGGAGGATTCATCACTGTCTTATTTTTGGCTTCTACTAATTATTGGTAGTCAGGTATAAGAAGACAATTATGTGTGTAGTGACCATAATTTCCGCAAATGGAGCAATAGTAATTGGTCTTCGGGTTGGAAGTCTTCCCTTATTTGGGAGGATTATTAGTCCCCATGTTTTGGTTACTCGTATTCTGATTTTGCTGGGGAGGGGGATTTCCACCTTGCCCCAACTGCTGGTTTTTTTGTTCTTCTCTTTCTTATTCCCTAAGTTTGAGGATTCTAGTGGTTGGCAATGTTTAATTGCTCAAATTGTTGAGCTTGTTGAACGTAAGAAGGTTGGACCAAGTTTACCCCCATGTAGGGAGAAGGTTGGTGTTCAATTTGGCATGGGAAAGGATAATATGGATTATACCCCTGGGGATGGATAAATATGGTTTGCGTTCCATAAGAGGTAGACGTAGGAACGACTTGTGCCATTGGTGGTGTAGGAACCATTGTTGCTTGGCTAACGTTTGGGTAAGTAGGACTATACATTCCATACTATAATTGACCAACTAGTGGGGTTGGTACCAGTGTAGGGGGTACTAACAATGGTGGCATGAATAGGTATTGTGGATCCATGTTAAATGGTGCCAAAGTGGTGGGAGAAACCTTTCCTAATTGGAAAATGGACCCAATAATCCCATTTTCCGAATGTGACGAGCCTGAAGATGTAGGATCCAATGACCGATGCCGAGGAGCATCAGCGAGGGTGGTGTAAAGATAACTGGATTGTGAATAAATGAGATCAAAATGCCGGTATTTAGAATAGCCTAATCCTCGCTTTGCGGCATGGAGGTGGCGACATCTTTGCCTATGGTGGGTTGAAGTGATTTGATGAACCAATCCAACAAAGAGGGTGGTTGTATATCAATTTTTCACAATGAGAGACACCTGAGCCACTCATGCATGTGGTCCATGATGTGGGTAGATGTGTTTTTCTGAAACTCTATGAGAATTTCAAGGCCAAGTTCCTGTCGAATCAGAAGCTGGAAGTAAGTAAGAAACGCATTGGCCAATGTTGCGAATGTGGCATGGGTTGCGCTTGCTAGGTTGACATACCATTTGGCTGTCATGCCAGTGAGAGTACGCTGAAAGAGGCAAAGCCTGACATGATCGTCCACTATACTATTAGATGAACACCATGAGTGGAAAGACATGGCATGGGTTGTGGGATCATCCCCTTGCTTTCCTTCGAATTTAGGGATATTGGAGGGAAGTTTATCTGGCATTGTCGACCATGTTGGTGTTATACCTCAAATTGCCACACCATGTGTAAGTGAGAATATACATGTTTTACCACCATGGAAAACATGATGTTTATGCCTCCTAAGGCTGTTAGGACCCTTCATTCTAATGTTGGTACCTTCCCTAGTCACACTTGGAAGAAAATCCAACAAGCAACGGGTCGAAACCCACATTAACCACCTCCAAAAATTAAGTCCTCTGGAACTACCGTGCCCTGCATGCCTATGGGGGAGCGGTAGTGTCAAACTACTGCGTTCTGCATGCCTATGGGGGAGCGGTACTACCGCGCTTTGCTTAGTTGTAGGGGAGTGGTAGTTTTGGTTTAGGCTTATCCCTTTTATTTTGGATCTTGGATCTCATGGAGATTTTCTTGGGATGAGGTACCCCTTCGAATCCCATCTCACTTTCCCTCCTTGGCATAATTTAGATCTTTGATCCACATATTATTCACTTAGATCCATAATCTCCTCTTAGTGGTTGGCCTCCCAAATCCTACTTAAAGAGAGCCATCCATGAGCTTGGGGGGGTGATCTTGGAAACACTAAACCTATGATCCTATGAGTCTTGCAAGGGTGATGTTGGAGAGCTTGGAAGGAGGTGCTACTACTTTGGACATCAAGGTATAACATTGTAATCAGCTTCTTTTGGCTTTCTTATCATTAATATAACTTAGCCTATTCCTCTCATTTTCATGTCTTTAATGATGAATGCATGAAATTGTCTCTATTTATATAGTTAGCTCTTTGTTTATACATATATTGCGTTGGAGAAGGTGTTGTGTTTCCTTTGTGAATAGGTTCATAAGTCCATAATCAAAGGCTGGAGCTGTAGCAACTTAGGAGCAGCAGGACAACCATCAAAGTAAGGTATGCCATCTACTTGCTTTGTATTTCCATAGCTTGTTAGCTGATGTGTGAGCTAGATCTAGGAGGACTATAGTGTCTATTTGTTTCATCTCTGTCTTGGATAGGAAACTAGGGGCCTTTCCTAATCCCAAGGGGATATCTACCTATCCGTAGGGAGATTTTCTCACAATAGTTGGATCATGAGCTATGGAATCATTGGTTAGATTGGCCAAATCCGAGAGATATAAACTAGCCATGAATGGTAGGGTATGGGGGGTTAGTCTTGCCATTGTGTGTGGGATGTGGTTTCCATGTGGGGGAGACCCGAGTGGTGTCATAAACAATGGTTGACCTCTTACTAGAGAGGATGTGTCATAGGGAACCGAGGGATCTACAAGGGGATAAGCCAGTGGGGTACCTATTTCGATTGGGGAAGAAGTGGTGTAATTAATAGTTTCTCTAAGAGGAGAAAATTACCCTAGAAAGGATTGGCCTCAATCAGATGATCATATCAATGTGGCCTAGGAACGACTTCGACTGGAGTACCTTCCGCATGTACCACTAGGGAAAGGTGTAAGAACACCCCTCGAGAGATGGGTGTTACACCAAAATCTTTCCATCATGAGCTATGTGTCCTCTGTATGCCTTGATCCATAAAGTTACTAGGTTAAACTATCAAAATAAAGGTTGTTTTTTATCCCTTTAACCTTTTGTGGTCACCCGATGCTACCTGCTCTTTGGAAAGGTGCGTCAAGGTCAAGGTGATGCACTTTGCACCTTAGCAGAGTGCGTCGGTGGCACATGGTGCTCTTGTACAAGGTGTGTTGATCTCCCTTTGACGTGTGTTTCCCTTAGGCAAGGTGCGTCGTTGTTGGTTAAAATGGATAAAGAGAATCTTTGAGCGACTTCTCGAAGCTTGGATGGCATAGAGAATTATCCCTACATATATGGTAAGGTGGAACTCGGCCCCCTTACCTAGTGGGATGATCCCTTAAGCATCTCCCCTAAATCCTCAACCTCTCTTATCCCTTTATCCCTATATATATTAACCCCCTCTCAATTGTTAAAGGATGAATGATAGAGTACATATATGACGGTGGAGTTTCTCTAGGTGATCCTCTTCATCCATTAGGAGGCTAAGCATTTGATCTTCGAGGCTAGGATTGTTGGAAGGAAGTTATGATGTCAAAGCATCGGTCATAACATCTCTCTCATTGTACTTCTTATTATTACATCTAATGCAAATTATTTCCATAAACTTGTTGTGTTAATAATGTTTAGGATTAACTTCTTTGATTGTTGATCTAGATCAATTCACATCCATGTGCTTTTATTACTTGTTTGTTTCCACATGTTTTGTACAGTTTTGTAGCTAAATATCTGAAGATCAAGACTTGGATTAGCAAGGAGAAAGGAACTACACACTTAAGGTAATCCATCTCTTTCACTTATATTGCATTTCAATTGATCTAGGAAAGGAATTTGTATTATGTATTCATTTGTTCTAGATCTGAACCATTCAGACTAGGGAGATCCGTTTGAGTCTGCCCTTACAGATTGTCTGTAAACAAATTTGGCAACCATACTGGGGAGAGTAGTCCATGATTTTTTATTTCATTGCATTTTTTGTGTCTTTTATTTCTTTCCAATTAGCCTCTAGCCTCTAAGTTTCCTCTTCTTTTTGGATCTTACCATCAAAGAGTCTCCGAGCCATCCAGAATCTGTTTGGGATCTTTATTAAGCCTTCTACATGTTCATCTTGGAGAGTTTTTATTTTTGTTTCTTAGATCCCACCCGACGCACCTGGGAAATTCATCACCCGCGTCACTGTAATTCTAATGCACTTATCCTGTTAGCATACTATGTTGCTAACACTCTCTGGCAGTTTACAGACTACATCGTTGACGCGGTTTCCCAGTGTGCAGAGTGCGTCATTGGGTCTTCCAATGCTCTGGTTCACCATTGTAGGGCACGTCGCCCTTCATTATTTGGCACTCAGTGTTAAAAATTCTCAAAGTTGTTTTTTGGCTTGATTTTTGAGTTTTGTGTGTTTGTCCTTCACTACTGTAGAACCTCCTAGGCACAAATTACTTCATCCTTGGCTTACTTTCTGAAGTTTGAGTATTGATTAGAGTCCTAGCTAGTCAAGCGGGTGTATCCCTCATTGTGGGAAATTTCAATCCCCCATGAGCACGATCAGTCTTGTGAGTCCTTATCAGGCTATCTAATCTATTCAATCTAACTTCTAAGCCCTCCAATATTTGATTGTTGTGATTTTGCTCAATTTTGTGTGTTTTTGAGATTTTGGGTGATTATTTTTCTTTGAGAATTTCCAATCAATCAAAGTTTGCAGTAGCATATTCTCTGATTTTATGAATATAGGGTTGGAAAGAGGCATAAATCTCAGATCTATTGGGTACATTGACTAGAAAATCAAAATTTGTTCATTATCTTCATTCCAGGCTTGTTTCTTGGAATTGTTGTAGAGAATTTTTATGCTTTGGAGTGAGTATTAAACGATCTTTGAAAAGTTTAAAAGATTATTATTGGCTTGCATTTTCTTGGTTCTGAAAAGTAGTTCATCATTTCCTTGAGAATTCTAAGTGCATTTGAACTTTTGAAAAGCATTCCAAAGATAGTGAAAATTCTTGCATTTTTTTTATTTTCCTCCCACTTTTTAATCATTATTTTGGAAAATAGGAGTTATTGCATTCAAAAAGGAGATTCTTCTTTTCATTTTTCCGTAGATTCGATTAACTTAAAAAGAGAAAAAGGAAAAACATTTGGATTTGGTGTGTTATTCATTTTTGTTGGATTGTTGAAAGAGTGCTTTTGAGTCTTTTTGGTTGATTTTGAAAGTATAGAGGTGCGTTTTCATTTCATTATCGAAAACAAAAAATATTTATCCTTATTCTAGCTAGTTTTCATCGAAGAGAAAAAGAAAATATTTGCATTTTCATGTAGTTAATATTTGCATATTTTTAAATTCCAAGTATACACCTCATGCATTCACTTAACTGTCAAGATAAATTTAACGGTAGCTTAGGTTAAAATTGTTTAGAAACTTGTGTGTAAGTTAGAGACGTGTTCCGACGTCTTTAAGCGTGGCAGCTGTCGTTATTTTCCTGCATTGCATCTCGAGGGCTTGTATTTCTTCCACTTACCAATCGATATATCGAACGACCTTTCACGTACCTTTGCGTATATAGAAAGGTACTTCACGTACTCGATAATATATCGGAATGCTCCTATCCTGCAGTCGTGCATTAGACAACACCACTTTGGATTTGAGCTCCAACATACCTTGTGTATATCGGGAGACCCTATTAGGATTCCTAAAACCTTCTGAGTTAAATTTTGGCTGCATTATCGTGGAAATACACCTAGAACAACACTCCGGGAGATAATATGCATGTACTACCAGGTAGTCAAGTTATACGGTAAGGGGTACAGTCCTAATCCTCCCTGGTTAGTGCTCTGAAAAATTGGGCTGAGTATAACTGTTGGACCCTATGGTATATCGTGAGTTGCGACGCCTTGATAATCCCGTGAGGTTCCATACCATTGAATCCCACCTACCACATAAGTTTTATTGCATCTTTAGCTTGAGTATATCTTGGAGTGTATTTTTTTCTTTTTTGTATACAAATATTAGGAGAAAATCTTGTTTCAATGATTCTGGCTAATCAACCTTTAAGAATATCCTGCAGGATTTTGAAATTGCCACCTGAATATATCCTTACTCATGAGCAACTATCAACCTACAACATCTGTGTCCTATGAAGAAGACACTTCTACCTTAGAACTGGGAATGAACTATTCACCTCCCGCAAACCCACCTATCACCAATCCTATGGGACTGTTGATTATGGAACAACCTAATTCATATAACAAAAATTTTCATCATTATATGGAAGGGAATTCCGGAGCTACAGATTGGATTTTCAGTAGGCCCCAGGAAGAACCCATATCAACAGCATTTGGTCCAACTGCATCATTTTGGAACACTTCTTTAGGCCAACATGTTTCCGATTTTGGTTCAGTTCTGATGTTGGAAGCCCCACCTCATTGGTTCCCTCCATGGATTCCCGATGACTTCTTCCTCGCACCAATTTATGAGACTATGGAACGTTTACGAACGTTCAGTAGCCAACTTAGACGTCAGATTTTCCCCCTAGGTCCAATCCATAAGTATCAATTTTTGAACAACATTCACCTATACATTCTTTTTCCTTTTCTTCACCAGGAATATCAACGCCAATCATGTACACTTATGATCCAGGAAAACTGTCTTTCGCATCAAGTACTCCTCCTTACCATTTGACTGGCTCTATACCTTATCTGACCTAAACCATTGAAGGGAAACCTTAAGCTATCGTTAACTACGTCACCAGAACACTACCTTCCCCAACCCCACCTAAAAATTAGAGGGGAGGTTATCATCTACCTGTTAGTCAATAATTGAGTGGAGGTAATCCCTTATTTAGTAGTCAACCAATTGGTTCAGGTCAACCTACTATTAGTGGACAACACACCCATGTTGTCCATATTCCAACAAGTGGATATTTTTTTAACAGGGGGGAAACCCCTATTCAGTGGAAAAAACCTAACTAGAGGATCTAATCCAGTTAGGGGACACAACGTGAGCGGAGGACATTAGTCATATCTGAACTCTAGTATGGTTGGTAGTTCTCTCCCAACCATGGGGAAACTTATGTGGACACATCAAATGGGGGGTCCATCCAATTGGACTCAAACTCCTTAGGGCCATACATATCTGGGAAATATTTTTGTTGGATTACCATATCCTGAAAAAATGAACACCCCATGGGGGAATCACAATGTTCCACCAACTAGACCTCCAGCTGGAAAACCACCCCCACCACCTGTCCCACCTCCACCACCTCCACCCGGAGGACCCCAT
Organism: Larix kaempferi; assembly: GCA_027924585.1. Taxonomy (NCBI): domain Eukaryota; kingdom Viridiplantae; phylum Streptophyta; class Pinopsida; order Pinales; family Pinaceae; genus Larix; species Larix kaempferi. The sequence continues at coordinate 7,125,459 of BSBM01000727.1, forward strand.
ATGGTGGCGGTGGACCCACTCACTCTGGAGGAGGACCTCCTTCTAGTCCACCTCCTAATCGAGGAGGCCCACATCCATATGGACAACCCTTTTCGGGAGGACCTTATGATCAGTCGATTCATGGTCCTACTAGTACTCAAATGCATTATCAATACTACCAGTATCCACAACCAAACCAAAAATTACCATTTCTAGCTACACTTGATCTGCCATACTTATCTCGGTTGACTAACGATCCCATTCAACATGGCATAAATTGGCCTATGATTCCTGTGAAGTTACAATCGTATATTTCGAAGTTTGATGGCAAGCCCGGTGAGGACCCTAAGAACCACGTTATGACTTACCATTTGTGGTGTTCTTCCAATTCCTTAATGGATGATTCCATCCATCTAAGGTTATTTCAACGAACCCTTACTGGTATTGCCGCAAAGTGGTACATTGAGTTGCCACCACATTCCTTTGCTTATTTTTTATCTTTAGCTATGTCATTTTTTACTCACTTTCAACTACCAATCTGCTACGAAACCGACACAGATCTTTTGACTTCTCTCCATTAAACCACATCCACTCACATTTCTGATCATATTCATGAGTGGAGGAGGATAAGATGTCTTATTAAATCCCCCATTCTAGATCAAATTCTTGTCAATTGGTTCATGAAGTCACTACTTCCCATCATAGCTAAAGACGTGGCTGTGGGTGGGGCCATCATGGAAGAACAAGCCATATATCGTGCTCAGTACTTTGACTTGGTTTATGCCTAATATGGAACCTTATATTATATCATTCCTAATGCCTCCCTCCCTACATATGATCCAACAAAACCACCTACGGGGCCTCATTCCAATGGCATCATTGGTTCCGTTCATACCCAACCTGCTACACAATCCGGTGGATCACAGAACCATCATAGCTCAACTCCACCTTCGACACAAGTTGGAGACAACACCAAACAATCACCCAGCCCTGCTCTCACTAAAGAAGTGAATTCAGTTCAATCTACTTCACCTCAAAAATACAGTGGTAAAAAGAAGAACAAAGATAAATCTCAAAAGTCTTCTAACCCGCAGGAGAAAAAAAAAAACCCGAAGACAACAAACAAAAACGGAAGGTTAAATATCATTTTTTACTACGTGGTGATGATCACTTCACCAAATAATTCCCACATTGGGATGAAGTGCAAAAGTTTATTAAAGGGAACCCAACACCTGTAGTTTTAATCGATCCCTTCCTCACACAAAAACAACAAATGGTTACACAACAACCATCTCCTTCTCACGGAGAACCATCCACCATCGTTCATTTTCTCATGATGCGGAGCGAAACAGTAAACTTTCCTACTTGATCATGTATATATGAATCTACTTCTGATAAGGAATCTAATGGGGGTGATATTGAAAAATCCCCTGTGTCTACATCTAGCATTCCTTCACCTCAAGGTTCTCTCGTCATCGATAAACCTTTACCAGATTCAGTATTGCATCCACCCAAGAGCACGATTAGAAAATCCATTTTCAATACAAACACTCAGGCTGCTCAAAACTACAATATAGTCGAGGACCTAACACAAGATCCTTGTGCTATGTCAATGCTAGAAGTATTACAAAACATTCCCAATGAGCGTAAGACCCCGTTAGCCGCAATAGGAGTTATATATCATGATTCCTCTAACACCATCATGTTCAAAATAGAGTATTTCAAGTCGAGGCTTTCCCACCAACTCACATTTCAAATTGTTACTAATGTCTATGGGAAAAGAATCCATCATACTGTCTTAGACGAAGGAGCATATACCTCGATTATGTCGCTATCTTGTTGGCGAGCCATTGGCTCTCCTGAGTTGAACAGTTCCCCCACCACATTGAAAGCATTTGATGGACGTGGATTTCAACCTCACAGGATATGACAATCTTTAGCCATTGATTTGGGCGGTAAGATCGTTTCCATAAACGTGGAAGTCGTTGCTTCCCCATTGGATTATAACTTATTACTTGGTCAAAACTGGTTCTATGTCATGACCGCGGTTGCATCATATGTCTTCCGCATCGTTCAATTTCCCCACCAAGGGAATACTGTCACTATCGACCAGTTATATTTATGTACACCTGACACCACTACTCATCCTACGGATAACGTCCCTCTTTTAGGCCACTCTACGCATATATATAAGAGTGTGGGGGTAGGACTCCTTAAAGATTCATCCCTCATGGGAGTATTTCCAACACCATATCCCCCTTCCCATGTTGCCACGGTGGACATGATTTCTTCTATAATCCCATCATCTTCCAACTCGACCGACCAGTAGATTGTGCCCAAACCTGCTCATTTAGATTTGATACAAGATGTGATTCCTCTTATGCCTGCAGAAGCTACTTACAAGGCCATCCAATCAGCACCCGATCTACCTAATGTCCTACCTGATTTCCACTCTTCAATGGCATCTACCTTGGGTTCTCTACCATTACAACGAACCTCATCCCTACATGATCCTCTAGTCCAGACCTTTCATTCTGATGAGTCAATCATGGAGATTATGAGTATGGATGAACCCCCATGGGAATATGATCCAGGATGATCTTCAAGGATCGATCAGTTAAAAAGTCTTCAAACAACATAACAATAGTTACAGTGGTAAAGAGCTCGTCAACAACTTTCTGTCAATGCTTGTTTCATGTAAAACATTCTCCAGATGAAGAAGTTGTCAACATTTGAAGTTTCGTCATTTGAATTTTCATCAAAAATGGTAAAAAATGGCTAAAAAAATGGTTTATATGGTAATTGGTAAAAGGTGGATGGGGTCTATGGGAATCGAACCCAAGACCTCGATAACCCACCAAAGTATTCACATAGCTCTACTAGCGAACCCCTCCACCGGTGTCACTTAATAAGCATGTGGCATAAGTTTTATTTAAGTTTGAAGTGAATTAATGTTTAAGCCCTCGACCCCATGTCAACACCGATACCCCCATGTTTCTAGAAGCATATGCCAACACACGGTGGAACCTTATCATACATCAAATGTGGACCCCATGTCAACACCAAGACCCCCATGTTTCTAGAAGCATATGCCAACACATAGCGGTGGAACCTTATCATACATAAAACGTGGAGCCAACACCTTATACAATGAACAAACCATATAACAAATGTTATCAAACCATACTATATCGTAACCATAAATTAAACATTGACTATATAATATGCCACAATTAAAACCAAATGCATGGAAGGAGGAGAGGCCCGTGGGATTGACCCCAGGACCTCTCCCCATATAACACAACGCCTTACCATTGGGGAACTTCCCCACCGTTGAATGAATACCGACATAAAATACTTAAAAGGTTACATCGTCGAATCGCTATAAAAAGCCATGCCTTTCAACCACGGTTCAGAGTTCAGGAATGGTACAGAAGAATGCAGTTTGCATAGGAATCGAGATAGAGTATAGGCACGAATCCCGAGGCACATAGGAAATTAATGGGAATGGATCCCAAGGTGGAATATGCACACAATCCGTACTGTTTTGTCTTATTTGTAGGCAGATTATCTCGATTTGCATGCCATAGGAGGCCTCGGGCACATATAGTCAACTTTATACTCATTTTTCTCAGAATTTCAAGAGGAACGTAGTGGTGCAGTCTGTTTCTGAGTCTAACAGACAGAACTCATAAGTGTTTCCATAACACTCATTTTGTAACCTTTGAAAACTTAATAAGATCGACCTTCCCATTGGAAGCAACCCGAAGATGTAGCCCAAGAAGGGTGAACTCCGTTATCAGTTCTTGTCTTCATTTTATGGTTTGCATCTCTCTTTAATTTTCTTATGTGTTGATTTTAAAGCATTTAAAAATCATCTTTTAAGCCATTTTTATGAATGTTACGTGCAAATTTCACATGCAAGTTTTTGGTTAAAAATATCCTGAAAATTTCAAATCAAGTTTGGTATCAGAGAAACTTAACCATTGCATTGTGGGTTTGTTTATGTTAACAAGAGAAAGTCTTCAGAGAGGTGAAGGAGATCTTGAAGAGTTTGATCCAAAGATTTGCTCAAGAAGAAGGAGAATGGCTTCAGAAAAAGGAGAAGATGGGACTTCTTCAATTCCTTCTGAAAGAGATTTACTTAAAGCTTTCATGAATATGCAAAGTATGGTGGAAGAGATTTATCAATATAGGAAGAAGGGAGAACAAGGTGGTTCTTACCATGAAAAGGGTAAAGAAGAAGGAGATGGTGGGGAAACTCCTAAAACTCCTCCATCTTCACCATATTTTATTGTTGGATCTTTAAATTCCTCACCTGAAAAACAAAAAGTTGATCTCAATATGCCTCAATTAAATCTTGATATTAAGTTTGATTTACCTATTTATAATGGAGAAATTAATGTTGAAAAGTTAGATAATTGGATCCGAAAAATAGAAGTCTATTGTAGCATTCAAAAGTTTACTAGAGATAACTTGAAAATCCAGTTAGATTCTCTCCGACTTGGAGGGACCGCTCTCATATGGTGCGAGAGTAGAACTGAAAAGGATTTGGCCTCAAAAGGAAATACCATATCCTCTTGGCATGAGTTCAAGTCAACATTAAATAAGCAATTCTATCCATTTGGTTACATACAACAGCAATGATGGATTGGCAGAATCTGAGGCAAGGTAAGGGTCAAAGTGTACAAGAGTACACACAAGAATTTTGAAAGAGAGCTTTAATACTTGGTATACCTCTTTACAGTCAAGAAATTCTTCTTAATTACATAGGTGGATTACATAGTTATTTACGTCATATGATACTTATGTTTAATCCAACTAACCTTGATGAGGTATGTGATCAAGTGACTCATATGGAGTCAAAGGGGAAGCAAATGAAATTTTTTCCAAGAAACCTTACAAAGCTTAATGAAACAAGTTCAAAGGTAAGGGGGAAGATAAACATATAACTACAATGAAGAAAGAAGGAGACAAACCTACATGCTCACATTTCCAGAAAAAGGGTTGTGATGCATCCAAATGTTGGAAGCTTCATCTGGAGCTCAAGCCTAAGAAGTTTCAGAATAAGGAGGACAAGAAGACCACTACTACAACTATCCAACATGATTTGGGATCTGACTCAGGGGATGAGACTAAGATTGTTGCTACGAGCATACAAGGTAAAAATCCTTCCACTTCCAATTCAAAGCATGAATCTGTTGTTGATGAAAGAAAGAGAAGTGATTTGTTTCATATAAGAGTAATTTCTAAGCATACAAAGATAGATACTCTTTTTTATAGTGGATCACTAGCCAATCTGTAATTGGATGAGTGATCTTGGAGAATCCCTCAATGAACCTTCTACAATATCCTGCAAGGCCCATAAAATATCAAACATATGTGGAATTATTTGGAGTAGACCAATTCATTGTGGATTCAATCTTTTCCGGATCCACAGCAATTCCTTCTTCTGAAATAACATGACCCAAATATTGTACCATTCTTTAACATAAGTCACACTTGCTTAGCTTTGCATACAATTTATGCTCTCTAAGAACTTGCAATACCATTCTTAAGTGTTCCTCATGATATTCTTCACTCTTTCAGTAAACAAGAATGTCATCCAAGAACACTAACATGAACAAATCCAAATATTTGCTAAAGACGCTATTCATGAGACATATGAAAGTGGTGGGTACAATGGTAAGACCAGATGGCACCACCGTGAAGTCATAATGGCCATATCTTGTGCGGAAAGTTTCCTTGTAAATGTCTTCTTCTTTTATTCTCACTTTATGATAGCCAGATCTCAATTCAATCTTTGAAAACACTTTGGTTCCCTTCATTTGATCGAAAAAAATCCTCAATTATGGGCAATGGGTACTTATTCTTGACTGTCACTTTATTTAATTGCTTGTAATTGATACATAGTCGTAAATCCCCATCTTTTTTTTTGACAAATAAAATCGGTGCTCCCCAAGGAAAGACACTTGGTCTGATATACTTCCTGTCCATTAATTCTTGTAGTTGCATTTTCAACTCTACCAATTTTGGCATGCTCATTCTATAAGGAGCTTTAGAAATTGGCGTTTGATCTAGAATGTAAAACCAATGTCCCTCTTTGGTGGTAGTCCTGACACTTCATCTGGAAACACATCTTTGAACTCTTACAACAACCAAAATATTCTATAATTGGGCCTTTGTCCTCTAATGAATTTGATATATGGACTACATATAGGTGGCAACCTTTCTTGTAGAACTTTCCCAACTACATGGCTGAAATATTCCTTACTGAAACTTGCTTAGGAATCCCTTTCACCACTTTGGGCCTTCCCTCTTCATTAATGCATTCAAGGATATTTTCATAGCAATCTATCTTGGATATATTGTTTTTCCAGCCAATCCATACCAATAAGAGCGTCATACAATCCCAATGGTAGGACATTCACATTTACCTTTCTGAGGAGTCCATTCAAATCTATGGGGCACTCCATCACTACTTCATTGACTTTTATTTTTGTTATGGTGGCTAATTGAACTAGACAAGACTTATCATGCTTCATTTTTATAAGAGAACAACTTTCAACCACTTTTGGAGTAACATAACTATGAGTAGATCCTACATCAATCAAAACAGAAATTGATTGCTTAGCAATATTACCTTCAATTTCCACTACTATTGGTTGATGGTTATCCAACGTTGCATAAATTTGAGGAGTTTCCCTTGCCATATCCTCTACTATATCTGCTTCTTCTAAATTATGCAAGCCTTGAGGGTTCTCTTTTTGATGTGGACAATCTTTAAACATGTGTTTTTCTCCATGTGTTTTTCTCCACATCACTAACAGTGAAGTGGTCCTTTTGCTCATGCTTTTGCTACTACCGTTGGCTTAATACCACTTTGTGCTTGTTGACCTTGTTGGGAATTTCTTGGTTGATTTCTAAATGGAGGCTTGAATCCACTTCTCCTTTGGTAAAATATTCATTTTGGATTTCCTTTCCATGTTGGATGAACTTCTAATTTTTATTTTCTCTACTCATAACAATGCAACGCCATTCTAATGGCCTCATCAAGAGTTGGTGGATTAACAAACTCAGTCCCATCTCTGTAATTTTGTGGAAAACTTCCAAGGAAGCATTGAATTTTTACTCTTTCATCTTTGATGTAATCTACATAAGTCAAAAAATCCAAAAACTTATTGACATGTTCTCTAATACACTGTTGTCTCAATTTTAGTTCATTGAACTCCTTTCTATTGTTATCATAATACTCGGCAGATAGGTATTTTTCCTTGAAATACTTTTTAAATCGCTCCCAACTGATCCTTCTTTCTTTGATTCCTTTTATCTGCATGAGATGCTCCCACTAAATTGAATCTTGGCCATTTAGATTGTAGATAGTGTTAAATTTTCAGAGTTTACTTCAATTTGACCTAGGATCTTAACAGAGAGAACAACATGTACAGCATATCAATCATGGAGACAATAATGCAAGCACACAAGAGACACAAAGATTTACTTGGGGAAAACCATAAAGGTGAAAAACCCCAATAACTTCCTCAGAGATAGATAGAGCAATGATACAACCAACCAAGAGAGATAGCCATAACCTAGCAGCAGATCCTCCTCCTCCATAAGTGCGCCACTCCTCCTTGAGTGCATGTGTGAGAAGTGAGTGAGCAAATAGAGTGCCTCCCGCACTCTATTTATACTTGACTTGACTTGCCTTTTTAACTAACTCATGTAGGCTCGAACTTAACCACATAATATAATGCTGACTGGGCCGACCCCCAATAGGGTGGTCTAATAACCCTTTGACCCACATGACTTATACAGGGCCGACCCCAAATAAGGTGGTCTAATAACCCATCAAGTATAAGTTACGACACTTACAATATAAATAACGACACTTCCGTATAGAGGAATACTAACATCTCTATAGGAATACAATATACATATATGTGAAATACATTCTGAAGTTACATATACATCAATAGATAGTGGTTTTGGCCTTTTCATTTCCTAAGTAATCATGAATCCTAAAATATTTCTTCATTCCAAGAATCCATGCTTCTACTTCCGTACTTGCCTTACTTTCTCTATCAAATGTGGGTGTCCTTGCCTTCCTGAATTCTCCTTGTGGGATCCTTGTAAAATTTCTTATTCTTTCAAATATGCTAGAAATATGCTTTGGGATGCTTTAAGAAATTTGAGAATCACAGGACTTGCTAGAAGAAGATCTTGACAAGGATACCTTATATTCCCTACTCAAAGAACCATCTCTTGGACTTGGAGTCATTTTTCTAGTGTGACTTCTAGAGTGTCTTTCCACACTTCTTCTTTCTTGACCAAAATTGCTTGGATTATATCCAAGATGATCCATTTATTGAATATCAGTGAGGATCTGAAGGATAGCAACATTAATTTGGTTCTACTCTTCTTGAGCCTTGATCAACCTCTCATTGAAACTCGTCATTGTTTCAACCAAATTTTAGGGAGTGATTTGCTCTCTCCACCCATTGGATTCTATCTCGGCATTTCCCCATTCCATATTTTCTCCTAGGACATCCTCATCATGTTCATAGGGTTCCTGGGCATCATTCATGGTTACCATTTTCTTTTGGAGACTTCTTACCTTATTCTTGTTGCACTCTGCTACAATTGTTCAAAGACTGCCAACTACAAGCACTGTGCATCATAGACATATTTATTAGACATATTAGTAATACATGCCATTACACATAGAAATTTTATTCTTTAATACAATTAGTCTCATGGAATAATTCACAGGTTCTTGAGTCATCATTTTTTTTGTTCCATTTATGCATTTATGGAAACTACCAGCATTGACAATTTCCATCAAATTAAGGTTATCGAAACTTTTCTGTTCGAATCCTGAGGATATAGGAATTCCTTGTTCAAAATATGGCCATGCACCATTGTTCCTCTCTGTATAATATTTCCAACGAGAACCTTCATGCATCATTCTGATCTAGGAGCTGAAAGTTACACTTCCAAAAATGTTAATTTCGCTTCATTCTCCACTTTTTCTATAGGTGCAATTATTTTCAGAGACCAACTTCACCTACCTACAGAAGAAAATATAGAAAAAAATATATATCGGGAGTTGTTAGTACATATAACAAGGATTACTCAACAACTTTCAAGTCTTTGATCCAATGCTCCAGTCAACTTCTACAAAATTCTAGGTTTGACTACTTTTAACTTTTCAACTTTTTCCCAGACTTACAATTTTTACCAAAACTAGATATCTCCCAAATTAAGCATTTATGGAAAAAAAAATTCTAATGAAATTTATTTGTTTTAATGAGTATATAAAATGTTGAGTTCACAAATTTTCCTGGTTTCGATATCTAGGGTCACTTTTACCTCCTGCAAGCTTTCCAAATTTCCTAAAAAGTGCTCCAGAATAGTGAATTTTGTTCTTCTTTTGCACCTTGGCCTCAAACCTTTTTGAATTTGGCACCAAGCTTTCAGATTTAGTTGTGTACCTGGTCTATGACTGCACCATAGCAATTTCATCCCAAATTGGCCCCCCATTGGGTCTCTATACACTGCCCTTTGAAAGTCACTAATTTGGAATTTCTGTCAAATTGGAGCAGAATGGGCTCAAGCCTCTCACTGATGTTTTTGTGACCTTAATAAATGGCATCCAGACACCGCAGGTATCATCGCATTTTGATTTGAACCACTCCTATTATGTCCAAAAAAAGTTTCAAGCTCCAAACGTTTTTTGTTGAATCACTACCGTGGGGTCAAACCTTTCCTATCGGCCTTTTTCATAACTACGTCATATTGAAAAACACCGCAATCGAACTCTGAGGTGGAATTTTCGATGTCTTGTAGAATTTTTCCCTAAGATTAAATTCTGCACCCCACGAATGTGTGCTGATAAATGACAACCACAGATCGATGAGCAATGTTAGGCTACCAACAATTGACGACCGTTGACCAACGTAGACCTATACTTCGTTGTGCTTGCGGACTTCTCTCTATGGCCTATTCCTCGAGGCACATTTTGGAAACCTCGCAGACGCACACTGACGACCGATGAACGCCAATTGCCACACACATTTCTACTTGTCGCACCCACGAACCCTTATCCAAGGTACTACCGTGAACTCCTCTCTGCTGACTTCCACAAACTCCTCCCCATTGTGCCCGCAGACCTTTCTCCACGACTTCCCACAACTTCTATTCATGCTACCCTCGCAGATGTACAACTGCTAACCGACGATCGTTTTAGATCCATACTCTCTTACACCTACAAACTATGGACATTGTCCACCCGCATGTCCCTCCAACGTGAATGGTCCATGTTATGCCCCTCTTGCCTCCATGGCATGGGTGGGGTCCACTTCAAATTTTTCCAAATTTTTCCACTTTCTTAAATAATAAAAAAATTATAAATTCTTTCATTTAGAAAATGTTTCTGTTACACAACAAGGCAAAAATTTGTTCCGCTGATGGATCTGCAAAAATGATTTTTTTCAAATTTCCTCAACCCAATATACCATTCTAGCTGATAGAATGCAAGTTGAATTCATGGCTCTGTTAAAACACCATTTGTAAATTAGGACTATGATTTTTACCAAAATGTTATTAGCACTTCCTATGCAAGTTGGGTATTCTACCTGTGAGTGTGGATTTTGGCCCCAAACAGTCCTAGTGGTGCAAACATTCGCTTTGATACCACTCTATCACGTCCCCACCCATCAATCTGAGCGATGGAGGGAACATGAATGATCTGTGGGGTTCTAATTTTTTCCCCCATGGACATATTACAAAATTCATAAGCATTTAAATGTGTGTGTAGATGCATAATAAAATACACATCGTAAAATGGTTATACTGGGTCTCTAGGGTTTACGACGATCTCTGAAGGCGGAAGGAGTGACGGCGACTATGGCTGCAACAGTGGGGGGAGGCATTCCAGCCCCCCCCTGTAAAATCTCATGAAGTGCTTCGGGTAGGAGGGATCCTGATCTCACTTGAAGGAATGGGTGGAAAGGGAATAAGCTCACAAGTGTATGGATCCACAGTCCCGGCTGTGGGAAGGAAGCATGGTCAATGCATCCCTAAATCGACCTCAATCCCATCTATGAAAATCATATCTAGCAAGTTACGGGAAAGGATCCAATATATCCAGGATCATGCGCTCATTGGCAAGTTTGTGGGTTTGATTCCATCGGAAAAATCCCCAATCTAGTGGATAAACTCAAACTGGAAACCAAAAGGGAATTATGATATCCAACTGGGTTCTAAGGGTTTCTTTACCATCTCTTTCTTAAGTCTGGAAGATATCAATAGAGTTTTAGATGGGGGCCCCTACTTCTTCTACTCGGCTGGCCTCTTTTTGCGACCTTGGAAGGAAAAGTTCTGCCCTGATAAAGAGGATATGAGGGTTGCGCCGGTCTGGATTAGGCTCTATTCCCTCCCCAGTGAATACTAGGACTCAGAAATCCTAGAATACATTGGGAACAACCTCAGGTCGTTTGTTAATATTTATGAGCAAACCAAAGCTCAATGATACACTTCCTATGCCTGGATCTATGTGTACATGGATCTCTCCAAGGAACTACCATAAGCGATCAAGATTTCATGGGAGGATAAATATTGGGTTCAACCATTGGACTATGAGAAAATACCGTTTAGATGTCATAGGTGCCATGAACATGGTCATCTATACAGAGACTGCCCCATGAATAACCCTAAACCCTCTCCTAAGAATGAATAGGAATGCAAAGACTAAGGGTTTATTAGGGTTTCCAACTGAAAGAGAGGTGGCAGGAAACAAGAAATTATGGAAGGAGCCAAAAATATTTTGACCTCTAATCAATTTGATGCCCTAAAAGAACAATCGGACGAAATTGCTTCTCTCCACACCAAGGAACAGAAGGACGCAATCAATCAAGAGAAGGAGATCGGAGACCCGAGGGCTTCTACTTCTACTGCGGAGGAAATCCCAACTGACGATCTAGGAGGGGATACTGGTGAAGATATTGAAGACATGGACATTGGATAACTAGACCTGGATGGAATAGAACAACCATGTGAAGATGCAGAAACTGAATATGTCCCACACGAGCAAGTCGTCCTCCTGAAAGAGGCCATCATAAAATCTAGAGAGTCCAACCGTCTTGGAATTAACCCGGGATCCCATAGAGAATACAAGAGGAAACATGAAGAGATAATCAAGAAGCCGAGACGGAAATCTAACCGGCACCGCATTGCAACAGCAGGATTAAAGCTGATTGAATCAGGTCAATACCCTACCATTAGGGCTTCTCTAGGCTCGTAACTTCTTATCCTTTTAATGAAGATTATTTCCTGGAACATAAGGGGTCTTAACGGCTTGCATAAAATAAAAGTCCTTCGAAAAAAGATTAGGATGAAAAATCCAGCCATTGTGTTTCTTCAAGAAACTAAATGCTCGGCGACCCAACTGCAAGAAAGATGCAAAAAGATTTGGAAAAACAATGAGGTAATGGGAATTGATGCTAGAGGAATGGCAGGAGGGATGGGCATCCTATGGGATCCCTATAAAGTGAATTTGATAGGATTCCATGGGAATCACTGTTACCTCTCTGTTGAATTTGGGGTTATTCGTTTCCAAATTTATGGCCTTTTAACTAATGTCTACGGGCCCCATACTCCCCAGGAGAAGATTGCCTTCATTACTTACTTGAGGAGAGTAGGGGATGGTGTGGGAAATCAACATTGGAACATTTGGGTTTATTTTAATCTTATCACTTCCTTAGAGGAGAGGAAGGGCGGAAGAAGGAGTCTAGAAGACGAGTGTGGTCATTTCAGGGATACTATTGAAGACCTTAAACTTGTTGATGTCATCCTGGGGGAAGGAAGATTCACATGGAATAATGAACGAAAAGGATATCGCCACATTGCTTCACGTCTGGATCGCTTTCTGGTTTCTGAGTCAGTCATAGAATTAGGGAGTGAAATTTCCACCTCCATTCTCCCAGTGAATGGGTCTGATCAGCTAGTTGAATTGTGGTGGAGTGGGCTGGGCTCTCAATTGAAAAAACCTTCGGTTTTGAACAATTATGGCTAGGACATCCTGATTTCAAGGATAAAGTAATGCAATTGTGGGAAGAGCTTAGCACAGGAGAGGGCCATAGTATGTACCAGTTCCAACAGAAACTAAAGGCTCTCAAAGAAAAAGTAAAGAAATGGAATTAAGAAGATCTTGGGAATATCATTGAGGACAAAAAGACCCTAGAATCTAGACTGGAGGAAATCCAAAAAATGGGTATGAAATTAGGGTACACCTCTAAGCTACAAACAGAGGAAGCTAGTGTTTATAACAAATTGCAGGAAAGGGAGCGAAACGAGGAAATCCTCTGGCACCAAAAATCTAGAGTCAACTGGATTCAAGATGGTGAAAGAAATACAAAATTTTTCCACAGGTCGGTCATCCACAACAGGATCCTCAAGCTAAAAAATAGGGAGGGTGAAAGACTATAAACAAGAGAGGAGATTGCAGGGGAACTCATCAATTTATTTCAAGACATAATGACTGAAAAAATCTTGATAGAAGTAGAGACATTGCGCTGATAACCCAAAATATCCCATCTCTAGTCTCGCAAGAGCAAAATGATCTTCTAATGAAGCTAATCACGATGATCGAAATCGAAGAAGCAGTGCAGCAAATGACCCATGGGAAATCCCTTGGACGGGATGGTTTTACCACCAATTTCTTTCATTATGTGTGGGATCTCATCAAGTTGGAAGTCTGGCATATTGTGGAAATATCATGACGTTCCAGGAAAATCCTTCTGGCTTTCAATGCCACCTTCTTGACTCTTATCACTAAGGGGGAGGGAGCGGATTCCCCTGGTAAGTTTCTCCCTATTTCCCTCTGTAATGTGATTTATAAAAATTTTACGAAGGTGATAGATAATCGCCTCAAGCCCATTCTTCCTCTCTCATATGCCTGGAGCAGTCTGAGTTTGTAGAAGGTCGGCAAATCATGGATGGCATCATCCTTGTCCATGAAGTGCTACACTCCCTTAAAAAAGAAAAGATCTTGGGAATGATGTTGAAGCTTGACATTGCTAAAGCCTATGACAAGATGAATTGGAAATTCATGAAGGCCATGCTGCATGCTTTTGGATTTTCGGAGAACTAGATTAGTTGGATCATGAACCTAATCTCCACTGCCTTCTCATCCATTTTGCTGAATGGTGTTCCTACTGGTTTACTCAAACCTTCTAGGGGGGTTCATCAGGGAGACCCTTTGTCTCCCTTCCTCTTCATTATCATGACAAAAGGATTAGGAAGAACAATCAAGGCCATGCAAGGTAATCATGATATGCAAGGGCTCCTTATTCACCCTAGAGTGGATTGTCAGATGCATCAATAGTTTGTGGACGATACTATGCTTATGGGTCATCCTTCTGTTCATGAGGCCAGGAAGATCCGACTTTGTCTTACTAACTTTGGTAAAGCTTTTGGTATGGAGGTAAATGAACTAAAGTCTCAGGTCTTTTTCTTCAATACCCCTAAGGTCACTCGGTGAAACATCTGTTGAATTCTTGGTTTCCAAGAGAGCTCCCTTCCATCCAAATACCTGGGTGCCCCTTTGGTTGAATCCATGGCCTGTCAGGGGTCATGGAATGATCTGCTTGACAAAATGAGGAAAATTTTGTCTAATTGGACTCTCATGCCACTAAACTTTTCCAGTCGCCTGGTTCTAGTGAAAGCAGTGCTTCAAGCTATGCCTATGTATCTGTTTTCGACCATGGTGGCCCCTAAAGTTGTTATTAAGGAGATAAGAAACATTCAGCGCAACTTTATATGGAATGGTCCACGAGAGCACCAGAAATGGGGCCTTGGTTAAGTGGAAAACTATCTTCTCCCCCAAGGAGCAAGGGGCTCTTAATATTTGCGACCCTGAGAAAGTCAATTATGTCATTGGGGCTAAGATGTGGTGGCGCTGGGTTACTCATAGCCAAGAACCCTGGGCTAAACTTTAGAATACCAAATATGCGGATGGATGGGAAAAGGTTAACCTGATCTGTTTCTCTGAAAGCGTTCCAAGGTCCCATATTTGGAAGACGACCACCCAAGGAAGAAGCCTTGTTCAGGAAAATAGTTTCTAGGAAATAAGGAATGGTCGACGATCCAAAGCCTGGGAAGAATCCTGGCAACAATTACCCCCTATAGCTGGAAATGTTGAAGCTCCCCTTGTCATCCAGGCGTGCACCAACAACAATAAAGTTCTGGGCAAATATCTCTGGGAAGCATCCAACCCCTAATAGGAGTTTAGGGTTTGGGATTCTCGGGACTGGTGGGAACAATTCGGCCCCGAGGAGGAATTAAACAGGATTGAGGAGGCCTTGAACAACCGAAGAATCAGAGTTCATAATGGGGAGGATAAAATTCGCTAGGGATTTGAGCCTAAGGGCATTTTTTCTATCAAGGAATCTTGCCACATTTAGATGGGTTTCAACAATCAAGCCCCGGTTCTTAAGTGGAAAAAGCTATGGGATCCCAATTTGTGGCCTAAAGTTTCAACATTTATCTGGTTGGTAATTAAATGACATATACTAACAAGAGATAATTTGTAGAAGAGGGGATTGAGAGGCCCTTACCAATGTTCCATGTGTTGTATGGCGGAAGAGACAATGCACCATCTTTTGGACTCGTGCCCTTTCGCTTCTAACCTGTGGGATCATGGGGCAATGATTTTTAGAAGGACTGACAGGAACCGTGACAATCCGGTCCAAACCATCTATGATTGGACTATGGACCCATTCCAAAATCCTGTGGTCAACCATCTCTAGAAAATCTTCCCATATTTTCTGGCGTGGGAAGTCTAGAGGGAGAGAAACTCCAGAATCTTCTGGGATAAAGTCAATTCTGAAGAAAGAGTTTGGAATTCCATCAAAAACAAGATGCTTGAAACTGTGAAATTACAGTCATGGGATAACGTTGATTGGGATGCTAATGTGTCATATATTTTGTGGATCTGGGGTATTTCTGGTGCAGTTCAATGTTTTGGAAAACAAAGAAGCCCACTTTGGCTTGCTCCAACCCTGAATATTGGTCCCCCCCCCCAGGCTTTTTTTTTCAAAATTAATTTCGACGAGACCTCAAAAGGTAATCCGGGCTCGGCAGGATTTGGTTGCGTAATCATAAACGAGGCGGGGGATATGCTTGGTTTCAAAATTGGATATCTCGGGACTGAGACGAACAATGTCGCTGAATTGGAAGGTTTACTCCAGGGCGTCCAACTGGTTGTCTCTCAAAATTGGACCCCCCTCATTGTCAAAGGAGACTCAAAGGTCATCCTCCACATGGCTTCTGAAATCCACCATGGAAAACCAAGTTCCAAAGTTGTGGCCTCTTAGCGGTTGGAGAGGAAACTAGAGAAGTTGGTGATGGTTTTTAACCCGGGAATAGCCCTTACCTTCACCCATGTGAAAAGAAACGAGAATAAATTAGCGGATATGTTAGCAAACCTTGGGAGTGATAACCACATGGTCATTTGTGCTCACTCGTGGGAGAGCCTGCATGATCCGACTACTAGGGACAGATGTAAGGACACTCTATCCCAAGACATCATGCGTCATCATGCTGAAAGGGAGAGTCGACATCAGGCTGAGCCCAGCCTTGACACATGATGGCTTGTCTTGCCTATTATGCATTGCCTTCCCAAAAGGGAAGTTGTGAGGGAGGTCCTTTCATTTATTCTTAGTGATGTTTCTAGTCTTATACTGGCTGAGGGTAAGTACTACAACCATGAATGTGGACAGAAGAATATATGGCTGATTGCATGGGAGCCTTTTCCAAAACCTTGCGCGGTATGCTTCGCCTTCAATGGATGGTACCTAGCTAATTATTATCTGGGGTGGTGACCTTCCTTATAACGACTGGAAAGGTGGTAGCTATGGATGTATCAGACAGAGTGACTATTGCATGCATTATTACGGTGCTTTCTCGCTAATGAAGAAGGGAAAAACTAAGAGTGTGGGAATTATGGGAGACCAGAGCATTGAGGATGGGAAGAATGCTAACGTCGTTCGTCGTTTGCATCGTAACAGAGAAGATAACCCGGGGGGTGAAAGTGGAAAATTCTCCCATGCTCACCAAAGAGCTCATTGGGAGGCCAGGATCTTTGAATTGGATTTGCCTTCGAAAATCTAGAAAGAGATACAGAGAGTGGAGCAGCAACTCTGGCAGAAGTTGGATAAGGAGACCTTGCATGAAGAAAGTCGAAAGATTGAGAATTGGGTCATGGACCTGGGGAATACTGTGGGTTGGCTTAGCATGTATGAGTGCACTGTGTCACTTTACTGGGTTATAAAGAACCTTGTGGGGTATGCTCTTTGGGACCGTCTAGATCAGAATGACGAAGGTGCGCAGAAGGACTAGGGGCAGAAAATCCTCGAGGAATCCAAATGAATGAATCGGAAGACAGACTTCCTCCTGCACTCCATGGAACTTCATCTTCCTAAAGCCCCAGCGTCAGCTCCATTTGTTCCTCTCTAGGCCCATTTCTAGAACTTGCCTTACATCTTACTGTAATTCGATGGGTGAGGACTGCTATGTTGCAATAAAACTTGGGTTTATGCCTTGCGGTTGTATTTGGTTATGTTGTGTTTAGGGTTCAGTTATCTTTTTTATTAGGCTGATAGGATGCAAGAAAGTTTGGTTTGCTTATGTGTTATTCATGGTCTGCAAGTTGAAGTTTTGTCATTATGGGTAGAATAGTCTTTCAGTATCTCATTTTTGTAAGGCCTGCGAGCCTGGTCATGCAGAACAGTTGCAGTGCTTCGGCCTTCCTATGCTTGAATGTAATCTCTCCTTTCTATATATAATATAAAAAATATTTCTTACCTAAAAAAAAAATACACATCAGAAAATAAATTCATTCCACACACACACAACATGCATATACAAGCATACTAGTCACAGGAATAATAATAATCATAATAATCATAATCGTAATTCATGCACATTCAATACAACAGTAAAGTAAAAAGTAAACACTTATCTTTTAATTGAAGTTGTCACAACAACAAGTTGTGGAAGAGCGACGTTCTATCCAACCGTAGGTGCTCTGTCCAACACTTTATCTCTATGTTGAGAGACCACCCCCGCGCTAGGCTATGTATCCACTAAGGAGGAACTACACAAGCTCACTCACAGCCATATGAACACGCTCTCATGCTAATATAGCGCATAGTTGGGTTTATCAAGCATACAAAGAGACAAGGAAGGTGGATGCTAAGCTAGTGAACTCAACCACAGAGCTATAGGAATCTCAATTTGCTTCAACCAACCTTGGCACCCACATTACCTACCACGCCCAACACAAGGAAGGTCCCCTTCTCTGCTACACAATCCCTTGGGAGCCCCTTCCCTCTAGTGTTATTCAGGGTGGGAATAGAAATGTCTATGTTGCTAAAGCTTCATAGATTTCTACCTACAATGGGTTTATCAAGCAATTCCATCCTCTGATATCTCTCTGACTCCAATTATTCCTTGGATTCTTTGTTTTCTTTCCACACTAATTTGCAGCCACAAAATTCAATTTTCAGGCTTTCAAATCTGGTTTCTCCCATGTATTTTCGGGCTTTTGACACTCTTAAATTCGCCCCAGGGTTTGCATATATGGATTCTCCGCATCCCCAACACTCAGGTGGTCATTTTTCTCCTTTTTATGCTACTACCGCTGGCTTAATACCACTTCCTGCTTGTTGACCTTGTTGGGAATTTCTTGGTTGATTCCTAAATGGAGGCTTGAATCCACTTCTCCTTTGGTCAAATCTTCCTTTTGGATTTACTTTCCATTCTAGATGAACTTCTGATTTTCCTTTTCTATACTCATAACAATGCATCGCCATTGTAATGGCCTCATCAAGAATTGGTGGATTAACAAACTCAATCCTATCTCTGTAATTTTGGGGCAAACTTCTAAGGAAGTTTCGAATTTTTACTCTTTCATCTCTGATATAATCTACATACCTCAACCATTCCAAAAAATTATGGACATGTTCTTCCATATACTGCTGTCCCAATTTGATTTCATCGAACTCCTTTCTCTTGTTATCATAATACCTGGCAGATAGGTATTTTTCTTTGAAATATTTTTTAAATCGCTCCTAACTGATCCTTCTTTCTTTGATTCATTTTACTTGCATGAGATCCTCCCACCAAATTGAATCTCAACCATTAATATTGTAAATAGAAATTATGTTATTTTCACTTCATCAGTAATCATGAATCTTAAAATATTTCTTCATTCCAAGAATCCATGCTTCTGCTTCTTGACCTATCATACTTTCTCTATCAAATGTGCATGGCCTTGCCTTTCTAAATTCTCCTTATGGGATCCTTTTAAAATATCTTCTTATTTCAAATCTGCTAGAAATATTCTTTGGTCTGCTTTGAGAATCTTGAAAATCACATGAGCTGCTAGAAGAAGATCTTGACAAAGATACCTTATGTGCCCTGCTCAAAGAACCATCTCTTAGACTTGGAGTCATTTTTCTTGTATGACTTCTAGAGTAGCTTTCCACACTTCTTCTCCTTTCTTGACCAAAATTGCTTGGATTAGATCCAAGATGATCCCTCTATTGAATATCAATGATGCTATGAAGGATAGAAACATTAATTTGGTTCTTCTCTTCTTGAGCCTTGATCAACCCCTCATTGAAACTCCTCATTGTTTCAACCAAATTTTGTGGAGTAATTTGCTCTCTCCTCCCATTGGATTTTGTCTCGGCATTTTCCCCTTGCATATTTTCTCCTAGGACATCCTCATCATTTTCATAGGGGTCATGGGAATCATTCATGGTTACTATTTTCTTTTGCAGACTTCTTCCCTTCTACTTGTTTCCCTCTACTACAATTGTTCAAATATTGTCAACTACAAGCACCGTGCATCATAGACATATTTATTAGACATATTAGTAATACATGAAATGACACATAAAAAAATTATTCTTTAATAGAATAAGTCTCATGGAATAATTCACGGGTTCTTGAGTCATCGTTTTTTTTGTTCCATTTATGCATTTCTACAAACTACCATTATTGACAACTTCTGTCAAATTAAGGTTATAGGCACTTTTCTATTCGAATCCCAAGGACATAAGAATTCCTTGCTCAAAATATGGCCATAGAACATTGTTCCTCTCTCTATAACCTTTGCAACGAGTACCTTCATGCTTCATTCTGATCCAGGAGTTGAAAGTTACAATTCCAAAAATGTTAATTTTGCCCAATTCTACACTTTGTCTACAGGTATAATGATTTCCGGAGACCAACTTCAGCCGCCTGCAGAAGAAAATATAGAAAGAAATAGAAAAACAATTATATTGGGTGTTGTTAGTACATATAAAAAGGATTACTTAGCAACTTTCAGGTCTTTGATTCGATGTTCTAGTCAACTTCTACAAAATTATGAGTTTCACTACTTTTAACTTTTGCATTTTTTCCGAGACTTGGAATTTTTAACAAAACTGACTATCTCCCAAATTAAGCATTTCTGGGAAAACTTTGTCTAACGAAAGTTGTTTTTTTTAATGAGTAGGTAAATTTTCGAGTTCAAAATTTTTTATGGTTTCGACATCTAGGGTCACTTTTACCTCCTGCAAGATTTCCAAAATCCCCAAAAAGTGCTCTAGAATAGTGAATTTTGGCCTTCGTACCCCTGCCTCACACCTTCTAGAATTTGGATCCAAAATTCTGGATTTAGTTGCGTGCTTGGTTTATTACCGTACCATAGCAATTTCAACACAAATCAAGCCCCCATCGGGTCTCTAGACACTAATCTTTGAAAGTCACTAATTTGGAATTTCTGTCAAATTGGAGCAGAATGGGCTTAGGTCTTTCACTGATGTTTCTGTGACCTTCATCAATGGCTTCCAAATGCCGCAGGTCTCATCAAATTCCGAGCTAAACTACTCCTGTTATGGCCAAAACAAGTTTTGGGCTCCAGACTTTGGAGCTAAACTAAAGCTAAACTGCTCCTAAATTGCCATCGCGGGGTCGGACCTTTCCTTTCAGCCTCTTTCATAACTACATCTTGAAAAAACCCCACAATGCAACTCAAAAGCGTCATCGCTTATGTATTGTGTATTTTTTCCTTGGGAGAAAAATTTTCACCCCTGCAGATGCACACTATTGATCGATGACCGCGGACCGACGAGCAACGTCCGACTACCGACGACCACCGACCATCACAGACCTATACTCCCTTGTGCCTGTGGACATCTCTCCATGGCCTATTCCTCGAGGAACATTTTGGAAACCCTGCAGACACGCATCGACGACCGATGACCACCGACCATCCCACACCTTTGTACTTGCCACACCAGCATGCCCTTCTATGTAGTACTACCGTGAACTCCTCTCTGCGGACTTCCGTGGAGTCTTTTCCCCACTGCTCCCGCGGACCTTTCTCCACAAGTTCCCACAACTTCTCTTTGTGGTACCCCACATATGCATGACTACCAATCAATGACCGATCAACGATCATCACGAATCCATACTCCACTGCACTTACAAACTATGGATGTCATCCACCCACATGTCCCTCCAACACGACTGGTCCATGCCATGCCCCTCTTTCCTCCATGGCATCGGTGGGGTCAATTTCTTCCATTTACAAAATGTTTTTGTTACATAACAGGGCAGAAATTTGTTTCGTTGATAGATTGCGAAAATGAATTTTCTCAGGTTTCCTCAACCCAATATACCATTCCAGCTGATAGAACGCAAGTTGAATTCATGGCTCTATTAAAACACCATTTGTAATTGAGGACTACGTTTTTTAACAAAATGTTATTAGCACTTCCTGTGCAACTCAGGTATTCTTCCTGTGAGTGTGGATTGTCCCAGTGGTGCAACCATTCGCTCTGATACCACTCTGTCACATCCCCACCCATCAATCCAACCAATGGAGGGAATATGAATGATTTGTAGGGTTCTAATTTTCATCCCCATGGACATATTACGAAATTCATAAGCATTTAAATGTGTGTGCAAATGCATAATAAAATACATAGCGGAAAATAAATTCATTCCACACACACACAGCATGCATATACCAGCATACTCGTCACAGGCATAATAATAATAATAATAATTCATGCATATTCAACACAGTAGTAAATTAACAAGTAAACACTTATCTTTTAATTGAATTTTTCCCATCAACTAGCTATGGAAGAGCAACGTTCCAGCCAACCGTAGGCACTCTGTCCAACACTTTATCTCTCTATTGAGAGGCCACCCCCGACCTGGGCTATGTATCCACTAAGGAGGAACTACACAAGTTCACTCACAGCCATAGGAACACACTCTCATGCTAAGCCAACACACAGCTGGGTTTATCAAGCATACAGAGAGACAAGGAAGGTGGATGATAAGCCAATGAGCTCAACCACAGAGCTCTATGCATCTCAATTGGTTTCAGCTAGCCTTGGAACCCACATTACCTACCGTACCCAACACAAGGAAGGTACTCTTCTCTGCTACACAGTCCCTCGGGCACCCCTTCCCTCCAGTGCTATTCAGGGTGGGCATAGAAATGTCCAAGCTATTAAACCTTCATAGATTTCTTCCTACATTGGGTTTATCAATCAATTCCATCCTCTGATCTCTCTCTGACTCCAATTGTTTCTTTGATTCTCTACTTTCTGGCCACACTAATTTGCAACCACGAAATTCAATTTTTAGGCTTCCAAATATGGGTTTTCCCAAGGATTTTCGGGCTTTTCACACTCTCAAATTCACCCCAGGGTTGGCATACATGGATTCCCCACTGGATTTCACACCCCATACGAATTTCTGGGTGTTTTTAACACTCTAAAACATGTTTTTTTTCTCAGGTTACGACTTCTATTATTTTTCTTGCTAGGAACGTGTAGCTTGCATAAAATTGGTGTTTGGTTGCAAAACAATGGAATAGGAATGAAGGGAAACGAATTACCATGATGGAAATTGACTTATGGGTACAAAAAACTAAGCCCATACTCATCCATACAAATTTATGGGTTGTGCCCATGCTCCATTAAATTCATGAGTTGATTTCTCAGTTGTCTTCTTACAACATAAATAAATATCAGCAAGGATGTCCACTTAGATAACTGCTTACCATTTATGGCACATGGGTTCTCAAGATGACACTTGGAAATAAAGGATTTAATCCCACACACCCCTCACCTCTCCCTACTGGATAAAAACAACCCCCTCATTTTATTTGTCTCTGTAGCCAGCTATTGGACTTTTATTTGCATTATAAATATTTACATGGTTTTTACATTTTTCCATGGCTAACTAGCTCATGTCCGCAAAATATTAAATGCTTGCCTTTATAAGTCGAGCATTCACTAGCAGGGTCTTGGCCTTAAGCTCCACACTGTGAATCATACACCACATATTTACAATATTTACGTATCAAGCCAATAACTCCAATGGTCAAAATGGGGGTATTACACTTCACCACCATACATATATAATATTTATATATGTAAGGGAAAACAACCAATGGGATGCACCCTCCACATCTATATGTAATATATACACACAAAGGATACATCCTCCTAGAGGATCACCCTCATCCATTCTCTGCACTCAATAGGAAGCATATATATATATATATATATATATATATATATATATATATACAAGATCGCAAAGTTCGTGCCCTTCTCATCAAGCACGGCTTTATTTAATTATAAAATCAAGTCAAGGCTATGCCTTCAACAATTTTCAAGTGGTTGTAATTACACATTACTTACAAAGGGAAATGCCCTTACCAGATGCACCAAGCAAAACAATGAATTACAAAGGGCAAGGCCCTTATCATTTGCAAGTAGCCAAACAATATAATAATGAGATACCATATGCATCCAAGCCTCCGCCCTCACCATCCATAACAATGAATATACAATTATATAGTCCAATATCTCAATTAAAGAGGGATTCACCCTTACTGTTGTTGCAACATCAAGCACAAGTACAACAAGATAACAAACCATCTATGGAGGGAGACGCCCTCACCATCCAATCAATTAAATCATTAATAGATGTGTCATACAGTAGAGGGGGATACACCCTCTCAACAATCAGCTATTCAACAAACAAATCATTTAAATAATGCAAAGAATCAAAAGCCCTCCAAATATATTACCAGCAAACAATAATAATATGTGTATATGCATACAGGCAGTCAAGCCCTTAGACTCAAATTCCAAGAGCAATATGATATATACCTATACAATATTTAAGTAATATATAGACATGATTTTATATACACAACTACATATATATAATATAATAATATTATATTATAACATTATACAATATATTACATATCAATATATATATATATAACATCAATCTATATATATATATATATATATATATATATATATATATATATATATTATTAATCTATATATTTAACAATATACATAATACTCATGTGTGTGTGTGTTCAATGTATTATATGTAGTGTATGTTAAGTATGAGGGGCTACACTCTCCTCAGGAGGCTGCTCCTCTCCCTCATTCCCCAAAATAAACAAGGAGAAGAATCTAGAATAATTAAATGAAACATGCCACATATATCGATTTAAAAAATAAAATGGAACCACCATTAAGACAAATTGCCTATTTCCCCAAAATAGATAAAAATGAAAATGGAACCACCATTAATACAAGTTTCCTATTTCCCCAAAATAGATAAAAATGAAAATGGAACCACCATTAAGACAAGTGGCCTATTTCTGCAAAATAGACAAGAAGTTACTCATCAATGTAACCATTGCCATCCAAGTGGCATAAATAGTTCTATAAAAGCATACCATCAATAGAAATCCCAAAATCCATATAGGGTATAAATGGCACTTAATAATTATGCTCTTAATTAATAATAATAATAATAATAAAACTATATCATCTTAATAACTCAGCATTAAATTAAAACTGATAATATTACATATTATTTTTCTTCTAGAAAATAATAAGATACATGTCATTAAATTAATAATGGCAATTATTTACTTATCAATTAATAATCATTTTGCTTACTTATCATTAAGATAAGAAATAATAACTTATATCTATTATAGCAGCTACAGATTATTAACTCATTCTTGCTATAGGTCATACGTGCATTAAGCACTCATTAAATGCCATAAGGTCTTCACTGCTTCATTTGGGGTTTAAAATTGTATTTCAATAATCACACTGCATGCTCATTCATTAATTGACATAACTGGGGCTGCAATGTGTTCATTATCAATCACTGTTAGCAGACTACACATCTCTTTCACAATATATATATATTACGATTCTAAAACATAAACACATAGTTATAAATCTGTAGAAGGCCCAATAATCGCAAAGTTGAAACCTAAGCTCTGATAACACTATGTGATGTCCCCAACCCCTAAACCAAGTCCAAGGATACCCGGGAACACAAGGAAAATGATGAATCTAGGTAATGTATAGTGAAATAAGGGTAACTAAGGTTAGGCCAGCATGCAAAAAGCCAATAAAATAAAACAATTATCATTTTTAAAATGAAATGCACAAATACAAATGCAGATCATTCCCCAAAGCACATGTTATGCAATGTAGAAGCAAGCATGAAATGCAACCAAATCTGAACAAGTTATCAACATGACTTCAAACATAATATATCATATCTATTACAATCATTTAAACTTTTAAATAATCAGATCTACAAGCCACCATGAACAATGTAAATAAACATATATATAAGCTACCACAATCAACCACATTAATAGTGTTAAAACCAGATCTATTGAATGCCACCTAGAGCCATATTAACATAAAGAAAACCATATATGAAGGCTTCCATATATATCCATACAAATTATAAATATATCAAATCCCATGGCTGCCACCTACAACCATGTAAATGACAACAAAATTAGATCCATGAGCACATTAACAGTGTTAAAAATTAGATCTACTAACTGCCACCTATAGCCATATAAACAAAAAGGAACTCAGATATAAGGGTTGTCATATATAGACATATAAATGAAAATAACATTATATTTCATGGTTTTCACCTACATCCATGTAATCAACACTAAAATCAGATCCATGAGCACATATATATAGCAGAAATTGCAATAAATAAACATGTAACAAAATACTCATCTTGATGAAAAGAAACTAGATTCAACAGGACAACGTTCCACCCAGGCATAGACATTCCATGCTCATGCATATTTCAACATGACATTCACTCCTGAGTTGATGCCATAGATCCACAAGAGAGGTACTCTCAAACCAAAAGGTAGGGTGCGTTCATCTCAACACTAAGAACACTACCACACAAAAATAGTTGTATATCAATCAAACAAAAACCTTTTTCAATGAAAAAAAAAGTGTTCCTTACTGGAAATATCGCTCCGGACGCAATGGAATAGGTCTCAAAACCCAAAAATGATCAAAAATAGGTGATCCATAACATATGGTTGCGCCCTTTTCACATTGTCAAAAACCACAACTACACCTTTCTCGTCTAAACTTTCCCTTCCATCTACACTACCTGGTGCAATGGGATTCCCTTCACTAATAAAGTTCCTCATGAAATCACAATCCACCATTGAGATTCACGTGATAGATTTGGATAGGGACAAGTAATGGGATAAGAACTCATGTTGTGTTCTGCACAGTCGATCTTCAATCCCCATGACAGGGTCTTCAAACCTCATTACAAGGCAGTCAATATTCAACAATACAATGCATTTCCTTCTCAAGAGCATGTATTTCCCAAACAAGAGAGCATTCCATTGCACTAGAGAGCTCAAGAGAGAAAGAATAAAAATGAAAGAGAGCCCCTTTCCAATCCTTCTATAGCCATTCAAATTCCCAAGGAAGTAACTCCAATTCCAAGATAGGTAACTCAAATTTACTGGGGGTTACTCAATTCATGAGAGGTGGGTTACAATTAGAGATTCCCTTTCGTAGAATAGAAAAAGGTGAAATAGAGAGGGGAGTTACACTTTTTCAAGGAGTGCGGGCTAAAAATAGCCAGTGAGGGTGCACTAGCACATGAGGAGCATCACAATAGGCTTGGAATAGCCAAGGAGGGCACACTAGCCAAGAGGGTCCCATCAAACATCAAAGAGGGTGTAACAGTACCTCCATAAACCAAAATAATAAAAAATAGGGTCCAAAGAGTAATGTTAGGGAGAGAAACAACTCCTAGTCCCCAACCCCCTCACAAGTGGAATCCATACCCCCACATTCTCGTTAGTTTTCCATGTTGAGCTAGTTATTTAATTAAATAATAATAATAATAATAATAATAATAATGTCCAAATTCCATAGTCTTGGTACCTAGTGCCCAATAATAAACAAAATAATAACATATATCCAGGGCTTAACAACCGGGGTATTGAATCCTTCAACCTTTCTTGGCTCCCCAACATTGACTACAAAGACAAGCTTAACAATTCATACTCAATATGCTCATCAAGGGGGGAGTTTCAAGTCCCTCAAGTGAAATAAATTCTTTAACAATCTCCTCATACGATTTCCTTCTAATTTAGGTGATTTTTTCTCCACATTCCTTGAAAACAAAGTCCAAGAATGAATGTTTTCCATCTTCAAATCCATCCAAATGGTCCTCAAATGTATGAAGCAAGTTAACTACCTTACTTGAAATCAACCAAACAAGTCTCCAAGTAGAAAATCTTGATCATGTTAGAGGTTTTCTTGTGATCACTTGTATTAAACCCTAACTTATATCAAATTTCACTAAGCTATGGTCAAATAGAAAGGCATGGAAAATGGAATCAACTGGTCTCTTTCCTTGTGAAATTGACCCTTGAAATTTTTATATAGAGAGCATAGCTCTATCCAATCTTCCACGAGTTGATACAACTTCAAACATCATTAAAACTCTTCCCCATAGAACCCCATTTGATATTTTTTTTTTTGTTTATTTTTTTTCAAAATATGTCTTTTATATATATATATATATATAGACACACACACACACACAACAAAACAAAAGTGGAAGGGTATATACAATGGACTTTATATCCTCTTATGAAGAGTTACTAGTGATGAAATAAAGTTAAGCTACAAACTAAAACTTGAGCATCTTTGATCAACAAATATCCCTTAGCCAATAATTGGTGATGTACATATTCACACCACATAGCACAAAATGTAGGTAGGGAGGTAACCTCAAAATCAAAAAGAATTTTACACTTGATCTTCCAAAAGGTGAACAAGGAAAAAACTCTCAAGCACTACTAAATACTAATGAAAGATGAATGAACCAAATAACTACAGTCACCAAATAACATCATGCACCAATGAACCCATCCCTAGCCTAGAAGGTGTTTTCCTAGTAGTGGTTGTGGATTTTCCCTCACTATTAGGCTCATAGATTGAACACGAAGGGCCTTTTCTTCTTGGGAGAGTTGGGCCTTTTCTTCTTGGGAGATTTGTGGATACTGTATCTTTCTCCTAGAAGGATTGGATTCTCTTGCTCAAGGGTATGGTCTCCTTGCACTTAACTATCTTTCACTTATGGAGTTGAGAGGTCTTATTTTAGAGTTTGAGTTATTTAAAATGAATAATGGGATGCTTGGGACTTAGAGGGATTGGAGATGGAGCTTTGGTCAATCACTTCATTTAGTATGACTCTCGATGACTATACTTAATGCTTCATTCAAGGAATCCATTATCCCTAATCTGTAATGCATGTTGGGTGTCCAATGATTTAGAGGATAGATTGGTGCATAGACTTCATAATATATAGCAGTTTGAATTTCTTATAAATTGAGAGTTTTTTATTCATTTAGTAATTTATTAGGGGATCCTATCCAAGGCCCAGTTCGCTAAGAGTGAATCTGTTGATGGCCTTTTTTCGTATTTTCCATCACTTGAGAGACAATGAAACATATTTTTTGGGAGTGTCAATTTATCAAGTGTTGCTAGAGTTATTTTGAGTATTAGTATTCAATTTTGCTTTAGGGAAATATTCATTAGCATTCTATATTGTTTGGATATCGCCACTCTTTGGTTTATATTGTGTTCTATGGGATATTATGCCATTTTTTGCAGATCCCAACCATATTTAGCCTTTGGAAAACCAGGTGTAAGTATGTTTTTTATCATGAGGTTAGCATTTTCTCTACATTTTTCTTTATTTCGAGGGATGAGGTACACCATCAATGCCTAGATAAGGGTGCTCTACTAGTCAAAGATACCCAATCTTTGTATCCAACAAAGTATTATGATTTTATTTTAGTTTTAGTAGCTTTAAGGAATAGGTTATAATTCCCATTTTATATATATCCCTCCACCTTTTGTAAGTGTTTACATTGAAGGCGTTTTTCTATATGATGGTGAGTTTGTAAAACATAGTTCTAGATTTGTATCCGCCCAATAAAAATCTGACACATGTATCTTCAACTTCCTTCCACATTCATCCTATGTTTTGTTCTTGTGTGTTGTTCATACAATAAACTAGTAATAATTTCTGATACCCAACCCGATTTGAAAGGCTCAAATCAGAACCACACGGTAATCCTGGTCTCCCACCCGTGAGAGGCACATGAGCCATCCCATTAGAATATTTTACGGCCATATGGAATCCATTTACTTTAAATATACAATCTTACAACCCCATGGAAATGAGACAACAACGCATGAAACTATACATAGCAACCCAGAAGAGAAAGCTTATTGTATTTCTCATACAATTGTTAAACTAGTACTTTGCATGTGTTGAGCTAAGCATATATTTGCATATATGCCCCCTAGAATCAATGGAATGGTATCTCTTTAAATAAATACTACTTTCCATACAGTTTAAAAAAGGAGAATAAAGGTATGTAAGCAATAAAATACCTTTGACTGCGGTTTATTCAGCCATATTCTTTCCAGAATATAGACTGAAAAGTGTTTCACAAAGTGCAAAACAACTTTTAGTGAATATGAAAGTTTTTTATTCAATGGAAGTATTTGCTTAATGATGGCATCGAACCCATCCCCAAGAAATGATAGATTTATTTATGTGTCTCTCTCAACCTTGTTATCAGGGGTGGAGATGATGAGCACTAAAGCATCGCAGCCCTGCAAATGATATAGAGGGGGATATTTTTCATTCCAAAGACATTACATGATAGTTATATTCCTCTAAATACTTATGAAAGAAAATAAAACAATCATACTTACTCTACATCAATGAACCATAAGTAAAAATGAAGAAGTAAGAAGGATGCTTACCTCTACAAAACAATTGTGGAAGAAGATATGCAATGTTCCTCCAACAGTTGTGGGATTGGCAGCCTATTTTCATATCATTTCGGCTCGAATGATGTTCTCCACTCGTGGACATGTTTTCTGGTAGTAATCAACTAATAGATGCTCACACTCGGTTCTCAAGGCTGAGTATAATAAGAAAATAATCGCCATTGCAATGGCCGCACAACTCGCAATTGGGTTGTTGCTCATATTTCCAAACTTGTTCATCCTATATTAGGATTTGAATGTGAGTCGAATCATTCTCTTCATAAAACATGTATGGAGTGGTGTCTCAACACTCTTTCCTATGGGTTGGCACCTAAGGACAATTGCATTGGAATCCCCAAGTTATTTAGAGAAATGCAAGAGACAATGGGTCAGTCACTTAAGGAATTTATTCAACTAATGAAGAAATAAGAGTACAATATCACCACTTTAATAGTGTTCCATGTGCTCAGTTTGCACGATGATGCTATAATTGTTGCTTTGTCGTTGATGCTTTGGGTTTTTCTACCACAACTTATGTTGGAGAGTTGAGTAAAGAGGAGCCCCAATTTTTGCTATTTCTGGAGTTGTTTTTGCTAGGGTTGTATCAGGCTATCACTTATATGGGTTGGGATTTTGGAGGAGGGCCTACGTGATTTTATCAATATAATGGCAATAAAGTTTGGATGGGTTGAAAATTCCATCTCCATTCTACTTATTAATTCATTGCTCACACCTCCCACTCTAACATATTTGAATTCCTTAATCCATGTTTAATAATCGAAATTGAAATTAAAATCACAACAATGAGTCTGAAAATTGAAATTAAAACAAGATATAGGGGATTGTGGATGGTATTAGATTATAAAATTAGATTACAGGTCTTCTAGGAACTTGTAGGCGACCATGACTATGGTGATAAGCAACCTATGGATGTTGGTAGCTATGATATGGAATTGTTTATGGAATTGAATGAGGCGGTCGATGTAATCATACGCTACTACAAACACAGAAGAGAGAGTCCTCTCCACCATAGATGACAGTATTGATATGACTGTGGAGGTTTGGGAGAATGAACTTGAATGGTTTAGGAATATGGATTAGAAGGAATGGTTCAAGAATATGTGGCTAGATAAACCCAACATCGATTGAAAGGGCATGCACAGAGTTACCTTTGATGTTTCTACTCAATCTTGATCCTATGATAATAAATTTTCGGTGATTATGGGGTTGTTCCATGCTGTAGCGGATGCATCATACTGAGTTTCAAACAAAAAAGAATTTTTTCATGGAAAGGTATGTAGAAATTTATTGAAATGAAAAACAAGAAAAAATAAGATATCTTAATCTTAGTTTAATTTAAACAATGTTCATGGAAATTATAATTATCCACTACAATTGAACTTTGAAATTTACCTTTATTTTATTTATAATATGAACATGTTTATTAGGCAATGATTCCACTCATGTTTGAAGCATCTCAACAAAATTTAGATACATACCATCTCAACAAAGTTTGCTTATATACATAGCATCTTAGAAAAGTTTGCTTGAGTCTAAAGCATCTTAGCATAATCAAATCCATGCATGAACATAAGCATATGAAAAACAAAAGAAGATGTAAGAGGTAAGTCAGTTTTAAGAAAGATTCAGATACATAACATAAAGCTAGCTCCATTCCAAAGCCTCTGAGCCAAAATCATATGCATAAACATAAGAAGATGCATATGATTTGAGTTATGTTTCTTGTTTTGCATCTCACACCCATTTATGTGTTCTGTATTTGCGCCTGGAGGAGCCCGACATATTACTTCATACAATTGGTTGGAAAGACCTATTTACAGTTTATTAAACCCAACGTTTCGGACTTCAAAGTGAGTCCATCATTAGGGGTGAGCTTGGTACTATTCTGAGAAACAATGTTAGAGAGTAGTTATAGGTAAATGTGATGTGTGAGGTTAGGTTTTGAGAGAGTCGGCTAGGTTTAGGTTTAGGTTTAGGTTTATTTGGTGAATTAATTTGGGTAATGT
The DNA here is from genome assembly GCA_027924585.1 of Larix kaempferi. Classification (NCBI taxonomy): domain Eukaryota; kingdom Viridiplantae; phylum Streptophyta; class Pinopsida; order Pinales; family Pinaceae; genus Larix; species Larix kaempferi. The sequence goes on from BSBM01000727.1 coordinate 7,157,743, forward strand.
CGGCAAGCTTAATTATTTTTGAGTAATTGAAGTGCTTGAATAAGATTAAGAATATTATTAATAATAATAATTAAAATACACATTTATTACACCTTAATTAATACATTAATTGTGATTATACACTAATCATTACATTAATATTAATTAAGACATTAATTCTAATTTATTTAGTTATTACACACATTAATTAATATATCAAGAAAACACCTACATCATAAAACACCTATATCACTAATCATATATTTATTACACATTAATTGTAATAATACATTAATCATTACATTAATATTAATTAAGACATTAATTTTAATTATATATTTATTACACTTTAATCAATATATCAATCAAGACTTTAATATTAATTATATATTATGTACACATCAATATTATTAACAATAATTTAACTATACACCAATTACAATTTTAACTAACCTAAAAAAATCTTTGATATCCATAAAGTTTACATTAAAAGATCAAGCACTTCAATTACTCAAAAATAATTAAGCTTGCCGACATTACCCAAATTAATTCACCAAATAAACCTAAACCTAAACTTAGCCGACTCTCTCAAAACCTAACCTCACACATCACATTTACCTATAACTACTCTCTAACACTGTTTCTCAGAATAGTACCAAGCTCACCCCTGATGATGGACTCACTTTGAAATCCGAAACATTGGGTTTAATAAACCATAAACAAATCTTTCCAACCAACTGAATAACTGTTCAACCTGTAAAAATGGATTCGCTTTTTCACATGATCGAGTCTCTCCATGGAAGGGACATGATGGAGGAAGCTTTACAATTTGAGAAACTGAGATGTAAGAGAGTCAAAATTTCCACGGACCTCACATTCCTGAAGCAATGTTGCGACAACAATCTCATTCCCAGGTTTTCCAAATGCAATCACCCGCTGCAGCATGGGCGCAATGCTCCAGCATTTCGAACACTGATCCAAACCCTAATCCGTAATGAACTGAAGAGAACGCGCTGCCAATTAATTAAAACATAAAAAAAAAACATTGAAATTACATCTTAAACTGGACATGCAACTGTGGTTTGACATATGGCAGCATCTAGTCCCCGTAACATCCATCAGAGCTGATAGGTTAGAACGGACAGACCAGCTAAAGAAGAATAAGAAACTAACACTCCTGAGACGTGACCAGATGGACAACACGCACAACAAACAGACCAACACGACCGTAGTTAACCTCTCACGCGTCATCTTGGAGGAACCAGCACGCACAGTCCTCGAGAAAGGCATGAACTTCGCCATAACACCCAACAAAATTCCGTTTGATGAAATCATCAGCAACGTTGAGCTAGCCATTAAAGATGAATCTACAGAGAAATCAGAGCAAATATGACAGGACTGCGCGGTCATTCTGAGGAATTCAAAACCGCTTGCAAACAACCTATCAAAAGAGGAAATGACAGCGTTAAAAAACCTGAAGGACAATAAGGATATTATCATACTCAAATCTGACAAAGGGAACGTGACAGTAATACTAGACAGAGAATACTATCACAAAAAAATGGTGGAGCACCTATAGTCCAGTGGAAGCTACAAAATTATAAACAAAGACCCTGGAGAAAAGATATGGAGAGAGGTAAATAAAATAATTAAAAACTCTTCCTTGGATGAAATTACAAAGAAGAAGATCACTCCCAAAACAGTGATAGTGCCGAGAATATATGGGGCTCCCAAGATTCACAAAGAAGGCATCCCCCTCAAGCCCATAGTAAATACTATAGGTTCCCCAACCTACTCACTAGCAAAATTCTTGGCAAATAAACTTCGCCCACTATCAGGAAACACATCCTCATATGTCAAAGACTTGGCCTCATTCGTACAATGGATCAAAGAACAAGAAATAACAGAAGAAGACCTATTGGTAAGCTTTGACATCACATCACTCTACACCAAGGTCCCGGTAGATGAAGCCATTAGGGTGATAGAAAGCATCACGGACACTGAGACTGCAACCCTAGTTAAAGTTTGTCTCAAGTCCACATATTTTAGTTATAAAGACATCATTTATGAACAAACACACAGAGTGGCAATGGGCTCCCCATTATCACCCATAGTCGCAAACATATACATGGAACATTTCGAAAAAAGGGCCCTCAACTCATCACCCTTAACCCCCGAAGTTTGGAAAAGATACGTAGACGACATATTCGCAAAGTGGAGACATAGAAAGGGAAACCTTGAGGAATTCTTATCACATCTAAACAACCTTTCTGAACATATCAAGTTTACCGTTGAACTAGAAAAAGACAACCAGTTACCCTTCCTCGATGCACTCCTCATTAAAAAAGACGGGAGACTTGGGCACCAAGTTTTCAGGAAGAAAACTCACACTGACAGATACCTCCACGCAAGCTCCCACCACCACCCAGGTCAGAATATTGGGGTTATTAAAACACTAGCAACTAGGGCATCAAGGATCTCAGACCCCCACCACATACAACAGGAACTAGACCACCTCCAACAGGTCTTCACATCCAATGGATACCACAAACAAGAGATTAGGAAAGCCCTTCAGCAAAACCGAAAAAGACCACAACCCAAACACGAAAAAACTGTCCCCAAATCCTCCCTGCCATACATCAAAGGTACAATAGACCGAATCGCGAGAATCCTCAGAAAACACAACATTCAAGTAGCTTTCACACCACTCACCACCATTAGAAAGATAGTGGACTCGGAAAAAGACGCTCTTGACCCAAACTTACAAAAAGGGGTTTACATGGTACCATGTTCATGCGAACAAGAGTATATAGGGGAAACAGGAAGATCATTGAAGACAAGACTTAAAGAGCACGTAGCAGACATAAAAAAAGAAAGAGCCTCGAGATCTGCTCTAGCAGAGCATGCATGCAAAACCTCTCATCATATTTGCATAGAAAAGGCATGTATAATCAACAAGGAAGAGCACTATATAAAAAGAAAGGTTAAAGAGGTCATAGAAATAGAAAAACGTAACAACACCCTAAACAGAGACGATGGGTTAAAACTAAGTGACTCCTGGAAACCAGTGATAAAAAAATTGAAGAAAACACCTACATCATAAAGAAACAAGGCTACCATCATGACCACACAATAAGTGTGGATCATCCACTTAGATTAGCCTAATTATTAAAAGGGATACCACACCTCCAAACACACATTTAAAATTCACCTTTAAAAACAATATTAATAATGTTATAATCAAAATTCTAATTTATTATCAAAATTCACAATTAATATGAATAAGATTAAGAACGATGATATGTCTATGAATTTGGTTATGGACTGGTTGCGAATGGAGAGCTCCAAGAACAAGACACCAAGGAGTACGTTAATATCTGGATTTACCTATTACAGGTGCTAATCATTGAATTGATATTCATTAAGGGATGGAATATGGAGGCTCCAGGAAATGCTCCAGAACCGTGGTAGCTCTGTAGCGTTGTGCAGACAATATCTTGAGCTCGTGGAGTCCTTTCTCACTGGAGGGTTTCTCCTTGGATCGGGCCAGGAGGGCCATCGAGCGCGATGATGAAGGCGTGGGGGTTTTCTTTGAACAGCTGAGCGGTTCTTGGCATTGTAGCTGGCACCTTGATTGGCAATGATCTACTTCTAGATTAGTTCAGGCGATGATAGTTTTCGGGTGAGAATTGGGAACTGGCGGAGTGAAATTCGCAGGCACCATCTCTGCTAGTGTATTGGATCTTGGAGCAGTGAGGAGTTTACACTGGGGGTTGCAGGTGGTTGAGATTGAACCATTGCAGTGGTTGTGTGACGGGACTCACAGGGATGCGCGGGGTTCTCGGAGGTGCTCGTGGAGTTGAATGTTGTTTGAGTGTTTTATGGCTTGGGGGTTGGTCCCTTGCTGTCCTTGGATTTTTATTCTGAGATTACTGTTCTGTCAATGACATTGATGCTTGTCTGGTGCCAGGGTTATGTATCTGGCTGTTTTTGGTGCCTGGGATTGGCGATCTGGCTGTATTGAGGGAACGACTCGGGTGGAATGGAGACGGATGTGGCTCACACCTCGGATGGGGTCCATGATAGAGGGAATCCTGTTGCTGGTGTTGACATTGCGGTGGTGGATGGATCTGGGGCTTTTTCTGGGCCCGAGGTAGTGCAGGAAAGGGATGGGCATCATTCTGAATTACCTACCTCTGACAGGGTACATCGAACTGGGGGTTCTGCAAAGACTGATTCTCATAATTTTTCTGCTAAGAAGGTTAAAGCTCGGATGAGAAAGGATAAGTTGGTGCTGGGGGTGGATGTTTCAATGGATGAGGCGGAGGTTTTCACTCACACAGCTATGGTTGGACATGTTCGGGGCAGAATAATAGGTCGCGATTTCCTACAGCGTTGGGCGGCTGAACAGTGGAAGGATTTGGTGTCCACAGCCCCTGAGATACGGGTGCTGACGAAGGGATGGTTTTCTTTCATTCTACTGAACAAAGGGGAGGTTGATGTAGTCTTGAGTAGACAATGGTCGATGATGGGCGTCCCTATCATTCTGAAAAGCTGGACTCCCTTTTTCGACTCTAAATCGGAGAAAATTGATGCAAAACTGTTGTGGGTGAAGCTTCCTGGGTTCCCCATGCATATGTGGAATGAAACTCGGTTCGCTGAGATAGGGAACTTTCTCGGTGATTATGTGTGTTCTGATCACTCCCATCACGTAGCAGGCATATACATGGTGGCAAAGATTTTGGTTAAAATCGACCTTCGACTGGGTCTCTCTGCTGAGATTATTGTACAATCCAAGGAGGGGGACTTCATTCAACTGCTGGATTATGTGGGAGTGCCTTTTAGGTGCCACCGATGCCACGCTCATGGACGTCTGGTTTCCGGCTGCCCCTTACCGTTTCGGGCTAGTAAGCCATTGGTCGATGTAGGAGTTGAAGAACATGCTGATCCCATGTTGACGGAGAACCCTCAGGCAGTGGTAGTTGAAGGCAGTGGGCCAGCTATTGTTAGTGGAATGAACTCTGATTCTGTGGTACATTCCACAAACCATGGGATACTGGGAGATGAGGCATTTTTGTCTCCATTGGTGAACATAGGAATGGCAGATATTGGGTGTGCGGCTTCGGCTGATGTGGGGCCCTCTATTATAGCGACTCCTTTGACTCTGGCCAACAGCAGCGAGATTCGGGAGATGTCCATTTTTCGTAGGGGTTCAACAGTGAATCCTCAGGGTATGTCTCATTTCCTTTCAACTGCTGATCCCTTATCTACTTTTTCTGATAATTTGGCGGGGGGAAGTCATGGGCCCCCTCCACTTGCATGTATCGATTTACTTTGTCCTACCGATACTGGTCTATTGTCTGATGCGGAATGTGTATTCTCGCCATCTATTGTATCCACAAAACACTCCTGCAGTTTTGAGGGTCGTAGTATCCGCTATGCTCTTAGAAATAGGGAGCTTGTTGTTGATGGATCGGGGGGAAAGGGACTTCCTGATCTGGCTTCTACTATTGGAGGAAGGGGGTGGGGACGTAGATCCCTTTTGTCAAAAGCACAAGACCGGGCTAAAGTCGATTTAGTGATGGGCACACAATCTTCTATTGAGTGGGCACTTAGAGCAACGAATGCCCTGGATGGGGGTCTCTAATGAAAATAATGTCCTTCAACTGTCATGGGTTGGCGAGCCCCATTAAAAAATCGTCCCTTAGGAGGTTGGTGGACTTATATCAACCGGATGTTTTACTGTTACAAGAAACTTTGGGTGGCAGTGAGGATGTTGTTCGGACTTTAGAATCTTTGCTTCCAGGATGGAAGTTTGTTGGAGTGGATGCACGGGGACGCTCTGGAGGGCTGGCCTCGGGGTGGAAGGTGAAGAGCTGTAGATATGATTGTTCTTGGGGCATATATTCTGGTATCGGTTTGGAAGTTTGGGATGCTGAGATCGGCAGGTTGATCACGGTTCTCAATATCTACGGGCCATATTCTAATAGGGTTGGTTTCTGGGACTCCTTGTTCAGTATGAATATTTTTGAAGGCAGGGATGTGATAGTGGGAGGGGATTTAAATATTTCACTGGGGTCTTCTGAAGTGTGGGGGCCTCGGGCTGCTCCAGATCCATTGGCAAATTTTTTCATTCAAGCCTTCGCCAGGATGGATCTACTTGACATACCACCTACCAAGTTAACTCCAACTTGGGGGAATAAGAGAACTGGGGACCATAGGGTGGCTAAAAGACTGGATAGATTTCTAGTGGCTGATGTGTTGGCACTTGGGGTTGATGTTGTCAGGCAATGGGTAGGGTCAGGTGGGGTTTCTGACCACTGCCCCATTTTCCTGGAGTTAAGAGGCAGAAGTACAAAACCACCAAGTCCCTTCAAATTCAATCCTAGCTGGCTGAAGGAGGTGGATTTTCAAAAATTGGTTCAGGAACTGTGGGTTCATCGATCTATCGATACACAGGAGCATGCAGGTGCACACTTTCACCATAATCTACAGCGCATTAAAGAGGCCACTATCCTCTGGGCATAGGAAAAAAGGGTGAAAGATGAACAAAATCTGCAGGCTGCTGAGTTGAATATCGACAAATTACTGCACTGTCAGGGAATGGGTTATTTGGATGATATGCAGAAAGGTGAGTTATTGGAGTGGGAACGTCACAGAAATGTGATTCTGTGTGAGCGAGAAGAGATGTGGAGAATGAAAAGAAGGGCGATATGGCTTCAGTGCGGTGATGAGAACACAAAATTTTTTCAAGCTTTTGCAAAAGGGAGAAAATCCACAAACTCTATCTGGGAACTATCATCAACTGAAGGGGATCGGGTCTCTAGTTTTGATGGATTGGCGAAGCTGGGAGTTAGACACTACAAAGATTTATTCACAGCACAAACTGGGGCCTCTATTGCTGAGGTTATACGTGTGACTCATCTTTTCCCTCGTTTTGTGGGGGAGGAAGAAAATCGCATGTTGATGGCAGAAGTGTTGCCGATTGAGCTCTCGCTGGTTATGCAATCCTTTCAGAAAGATAAAAGCCCTGGGCCAGATGGCTGGCCTATTGAATTCTTCTTGGGATTCTATGACTTCTTCGGGGAGGAATTATTGAATGTGGTGGAAGAATCGCGAAAGGCTGGGTTTGTTCATGGTCCTTTTAACTCGACCTTTATTGCTCTTATTCCAAAAGGGGACCGGCCTGACAGCTTTGATGAATTCAGACCTATCTCTCTTTGCAATTGTATCTATAAGATCATATCTAAGGTTATGGCGAGGAGACTCAAGATTATATTGTCTAAGCATATCTCTTGTGAGCAATTCGGCTTCTTGGAAGGGCGACAAATTCATGAGGCCATCGGTGTTGCCCAGGAAGGATTACACACTCTGAAAGTGCAGAAACAGAAGGGTGCTGTGATCAAGATTGATCTATCAAAAGCATTTGATAGAGTTAGTTGGCTCTATATACGGATGCTTCTAACTCACCTGGGTTTCTGCTACGAATTTATCAGATGGATTATGGCCTGCATCACTACGGTGAGTTTTGCAGTACTGATCAACGGTTCTGCTAGTCCATTCTTCCATGCTGGAAGGGGCTTACGACAGGGATGCCCACTCTCTCCGTTGCTATTTCTCCTTGTTGCTGAAGGCCTCAGCCGTTTTATTCTGAAAGCAAAAACCGACGGTTCCTTTCGAGGAATATCCATTTCACAGGTACTGTATATTACACATCTCCTTTTTGTTGATGACATTCTGATATTTTGTGATGGCACCGGACAGGATATTGATAAGGTGGTTGAAGGTCTCAGTTTAGTGCAAGCAGCAGCAGGTATGTTAGTAAATATTGACAAGTCTACTATCACGTGTTCGCATTTAACTGAGCAGGAGAATCTCATAATGGCTCACCGACTACCTTACAGGATATTGGATATTGATGAGGGCTTAAAATACCTTGGCTTTCACTTGAAACCAAATGCTTATCTGAACGCTGATTGGCACTGGTTATTAGCTAAATTTGAACAGCGCCTACATGGATGGAGTCATCATTAGCTCTCTTGGGCTGGGAGGCTGGTTTTGATTAAATCAGTTTTGGAAGCAATTCCGGTGTATTGGTTGTCTCTTGTTTGGATTCCTAATGGAGTTTTAGAGCAGATCCGCCGATTGTGTTTTGCTTTTCTTTGGAAGGGTAAGTGTGACAAACGAGCGTTGGTGTGGGTCAGATGGGAAAGAATTGCGGTCCCAACAGCACTGGGAGGATGGGGGTTAAAGAATATATTTCTGTTTGCTAAAGCCTTGGGGGCCAAGGTGTCGTGGCGACTTATACATACACAGAGTCTCTGGACTAGAGTGGTATATCATAAATATATTGCCCCTCTAACTCTACTCGAATGGATCAGGCTGGGCAATAAATCGAGGGCAAATTGCTCTGTGGTTTGGAAAGCGGTGGTGCAGCATTTTCATTTGGTTGGTTCAGGATTAGTGTGGAGGATTGGAAATGGGAGCCTTACTCGTATAGGACTGGACCCTTGGGTTGGCTGCAGGGGAGGTCATGTTCTTCATGTAGATTTGAGGAATTTTTCAGCAGCTCGGGGTTGTCATTTCTTGGCGGATATTGAAGATCAGGGTACTACGACTCTTTGGCATCAGGGGTGGACCTCTGCACAGCGACTTGAGATCCCTGGTGTTATGCAAGGGGATTGGGCAGATTATATTCGGTTATTAAGACACTCTAATACTCGACTAACCAATAGGATCGATGAACTTATTTGGGATCAACACCCCTCTGGAATATACTCCCCAAAGAATGGATATATCCAGCTGACTGTGGATGTACATAACAGGGGATTGGTTTGGTGGTGGAAATATCTGTGGAAGTTAAAATGTCCTGGTAAGGCCAAATTACTATTCTGGGCTATTTTGGAAAATAAGGCCCCTACCTGGGACATCCTGCAAAAACGTTTCATAAAGGGACCGGGGTTCTATCCACTCTGCAGGGAGGCGGATGAGACAATTCCCCATCTTTTTGTACATTGTCGGTATTCCCAGGCAGTTTGGACAGATGCCTGCAAATTCTTGGATCTACATGTGGCGTGGCAGGGTGCGAGTGTACACGAAGCTTTCCAATCGTGGTGGGCTACACAACATAACTCATCCATCCGGGCTTTCCCTTGCATTTTCGCCTAGGGCATATGGATTAACAGAAATAAAATTATCTTTCACGATTGCAGGGATCCAATGGAGAGTGTCGTGGCACATGTTGTGTCAATTACCCTATACTTCAAGGCACCTGTACAAGTGGTTCGAACGTGATCTGTCTGTGTGGAACAGATTGACAGATCCATGTCGTGGGCTTATTTTGACGGCGCTTCAATCGACCATCAATCGGTGTGTGGAGGGGGGGGTGTCCTTTACAAATCTGAGAACCATTACTTTCATCTGGTGGCTAGTCTGGGGAGGGGTTCAAATAACTATGCGGAACTTATGTCTCTCAGGCTGCTGATGTTATTTGCACTTGAACAAGGTTGCCTATCTCTACAGATTTTTGGTGACTCCATGATAGTTATCGATTGGGCAAAGGAGATCAAACAGTGTCGTGATGGTTCTATTACCTATCCTGGAGGAGGTGATTTGTTTAAAGCTGTCATTTAATCAAATTTCTTTTACACATATCTACAGGGAGAGGAATGGGATGGCATATATGCTTTCAAAAGAAGCGACGCAACAGCTATTAGTTTTTGGCACATGGAGGATAACTATCCACTCACCTGAGGGTATCTACAGTTTTTACCACAGACCTTTTCACGAAGATTTAGTGCCAACGAATTGAGCAATAGCTCAGCTTCTGTGGACCTGCGATGGATACTCTCACTACTGTGTACAGTATCTGCTTATAAGTAATTTGTTCTACGGGCTGTATGGATCAGCGATAACCATTGCTTGCTTTATACCGATCAGCGATGGACACATACATTCTTTTCTGTGACAATAATTGTTTATATGAATTTGGATATATGCGGGTTGTATGGACAGCCGTATATTATGATTTTGTTTTAAGTTTGGGACATATGATTTGTGGATAATATGGGACAGTAAATATGTGACAATGTAGGGATCTCAGTGATTCCCTTACATGTGCAGAATGTAATTTTGTTCATATTTTGAAAAAAAATTACGACTTTTTCCAAGGAAAAAGAAAAAAAAATGAATAAGATTAATAATAATAATTAAAATACACATTTATTACACCTTAATTAATACATTAATTGTGATTATACACTAATCATTACATTAATATTAATTAAGACATTAATTCTAATTTATTTAGTTATTACACACATTAATTAATATATCAAGAAAACACCTACATCATAAAACACCTATATCACTAATCATATATTTATTACACATTAATTGTAATAATACATTAATCATTACATTAATATTAATTAAAAAATTAATTTTAATTATATATTTATTACACTTTAATCAATATATCAATCAAGACTTTAATATTAATTATACATTATGTACACATCAATATTATTAACAATAATTTAAACTATTCACCGATTACAATTTTAACTAACCTAAAAAAATCTTTGATATCCATAAAGTTTACATTAAAAGATCAAGCACTTCAATTACTCAAAAATAATTAAGCTTGCCGACATTACCTAAATTAATTCACCAAATAAACCTAAACCTAGTCGACTCTCTCAAGACCTAACCTCACACATCACATTTACCTATAACTACTCTCTAACACTGTTTCTCATAATAGTACCAAGCTCATCCCTGATGATGGACTCACTTTGAAGTCCGAAACGTTGAGTTTAATAAACCGTAAACATGTCTTTCCAACCAATTGAATAATTGTTCAACCTGTAAAAATGAATTCGCTTTTTCACATATTACTTCATGACCACGACCATGATATACTCCATGTCTCTACCAATATCCTATGATACATGCATGCGATCAATTTCAATTTGACTAGGAGGGGGAGAAGCAACATCACTAGCTGGAGCTACCATTAAAGCAAGAAGAGTTGCTTCACTATGTTGTTGCACAACAATGGAATATTTCAAATGCTCCGGTTCTTTTTAAAAGAGAAAGGGAGAGTGTTGATGGGAGAGTGCATTTGCAATTTTTTCATCTGCTTCAAGTAAAACATTGTAAGAGAAAGGAATGTGATTCAACAGTGATAGATGCGGTAGGCGGTGGTAGTCACAGAGGTGGTGGCGGTGATGGTGTTGACAAAGGCGATGGATGCATTGGCGGTGAATTTAGAGGACTAAGCAAACTCATTAAAGTCATTGGGATGTGTTTCGGTATTAAATATCTCTTCAATCCGTCGTCACCTCAACAATAAGATCCCGAAGTCATTAACCAATGGAATGATAAACAAATGAGTTAAAATAATTGAGAAAAAAAAATGAAGCTCTAATATAAGAGTTAGTAAAATTTTGATAAATTTTTAAAACACCAACTAATGGTGGTTGACCGGAGATCGATCACAATATATACTACCTCACGGAAGGCATAATAACTTCTCCAATAATTAGAGGATATAAACAATATAGGTTTTAATAAGGAACAAAGTACCAATGGGAGGTTCTCTTAATTTTTGGAAGAGTATAAATCCATTTTTAACCCTCGAATTCTTAATCATATAGGGCAAGTTTCTTTAAATTTTAAAGAGTACATATTCTTAATCATACTTTTATTTAATTTTGACATAGCATGTATTCTTTAGAAAGGGTTTAGAAAATTAAAATTAAAATTGTTAATTCAATATTTGATAGAGTATAATAGTTTCTTTAATGTGTAATTAATGCTACAAATATTTGTAACATATTCTTTTAAAGTAAGTTGTAAGAGTATTTTTTTGTTTTTTTTATTATTTTAATGCTTAGGAGCCGTGAGCCAAGTTATATATTATGTCGAAGGTATTCAAGTTTGCATGTATACACAAGCATCAACATTAGTACACCATCTATTTAATGTGAGATATAACAATATTATAAAATTGTTGATCCTCGTGTTTGTGGAGAGACATCTTTGACATAATAGATACTTTGAATTCCATGTGAGATATTACAATATTAAAAATGTATCACGAGTTACTAGAGCATTTCTTTGGCTAATAGTTTTTTATCGTTGGGTATTTATTTTATTAAATTTTCCTAAGACGTGAGTATATTTGTAAAAGCTTGTATATTTGTATTGCAAATGATGAATCTCTAGAGACAAAGAGCACAACAAAGACCAAAAGATGGAGTACAAAATTGGGTAGGATGATATCCACTTGCAAACGCTAATTAGTTCATTAAATTTCTCATTAATATTTTTCTTAAATTGTGCAAAATTATCAACCATCCATTTCACTCCAACACCCACTCGATGCACAATCATGCATTTCTTATGTTTGAATTGATAGTGGCAAGTGCACAAACTTAAACAACCACATTTTGTGTGAAAGGGGAGTGCAAAAAGGAGGGGAAACTAAAACAAAGCATGTGTCGATTTAGGTTGCATTTACATTGTAACCCGTATTTATCACCTTTGCTAATGATTATGCACCTAATTAATAAACACATAGAGTTTAAGGAATAACATCTCAATGGTCCATCTTTATGCACAAGGTTAAGAAAATTAGGTGCTTAATAAATATTGTCCACTCATTTCGATTTCTTCATTAAAAATGTTATTAAAGTGGCCGCTTCCCACTATAAGAATCCATATTTGCATAATTAGGTTGTTTTGGGAACTATCAAGTGAATTCTAAAACTTGTTTATTAAGCTTTGGAATGATTCAATCAAAAGCTCCTGTATGCATCTTTGCAAATGGATTTGCAACACTCCCTTTATTTGTATTCTTTTCCAATGTTGTTAGTGATGCATGAAAATAATCTCTTTAGTTTGAGAAGAACTAAAAGGAGTTGGTTCCAAATTACTACATCATAAAAGTTATAAAGGTGGAGGATTCCATAAAAACATGGACAAGACATCATGTTGAAACTTCATAATTTTCTTGAGGACATCTTGTCAATTTGGATCATCTATTGGTTCTAATACCGATAACAATGAGCTTGCAAATTGATTCATATAGTTAAACACAATTTAACATTTAGCAATGACACACAATACACATGAATTACCCTAGAAACCCCTCTCCTAGGGAAAAGCCAACAAACCGGTGATCTTTTCACACATCTATTAATCAAACACTCCTAACAAGTGTTTACGACCATGATTTTCTAGACCACAAATAACACTTCATAACATTACGCCATACATCTTGCATAGCCATTACATCTTATATATAGATGTCATATAACCATCTGCTCATTAATGGAAATCCATAACTTCCTAACCACTTTCAGTTATTATGTTACAATGAACTTGATTGCGTCAACCTTGGTCAATCAGTGATTGAGCATCTGGACATTCCATCGACTTCTCGTCGACGAGTCGTTTTCCTTCGACCAAACAACTATTATGGTTAACCAGTCGACTAGACTTTCATTATCTATCGACTTCTGACTCTAGTTGACTTAAACCAGTCGACTATCAACATTGACTGTCGATTTATATGCAAAGAATATAACATTCCCAACATTCTCCCATTTGTTGTCTTCTTTTCATAAAAATTAGATTCATAACTTCGGTTCACTTAAGAAAGGATGGCAAGCCCATTGATTCCCTACACTAGGAAAAATTCTTGGTACTCACTAACTTGGTCAATGAGTCTGCAACATTCTTCATGGTGTCTACCTTTTCCAGCAAATACTTTTTGGTTCTCCATCATTTCCCTCACAAAATGGTACTACACATCAATATACTTTTTCTTCAAATGATATATTGGGTTCTTTGCTAGGAATATTTCACTTGGACTATCACAATCCAACCTAACAACATGCCAACCAAACCCAACATCTAAACACAACCTCTGCAACCGAATAACCTCTTTACATGTATGAGTAGTTTCCATGTATTCAACCTCAATAGTCAACAATGCAATGACCAACTTCCTTCTACTCATCTAACTAATTGCTCCACCAAATAACTTGAACACATATACATTAGTTGATTGTCTGCAATCAATATCTCCAACCTGGTTGGAATTGAAAAATCCATACACATTTATTTCCATGGTGTTCTCTTGTTCCCCTTCATAATAGATTGCAAAATCTATCGTGCCTTGCAGGTACCTGAATACTCTCTTGGCTGCGATCTAATTCTCTTTTCCAGGTTTCCACATGTACCTGCTCAATACACTCACTGCATGGGCAATATCCGATTTAGTACATACCACAACATACATCAAACTACCTACAGCACTAGCATTGAGCACATGAGACATGTACTCTATTTCTTCGTGTGCCTTAGGACACTATTCAACAGATAGTTTAACTCCCATAGGAATAGGGTCCTTGACAGGTCTGTGCTCTTGCATGTTGAACCATTTCAAAATTGTCTCAACATATTTTTTATGACTTAACCAGGTTCTTCCACCTACTCGATCTCTCTTTATTTCCATTCCAAGAATGAAATTTGTTGTACTAAGATCCTTCATGTCAAACTTGGAGTACAATTGTAGGTTCACCTCCTTTATCAGATCCAAGTTATTTCCAACCAACAACTTATATTCAACATACAAAATTATAAATATGAAATGATGCAATGTCCCATTTTTGAAATTATTTAAAATGGTGAAATTTTCAACTTTTTTCCCTAGTTCGACCTTTGACTAATTTTGAGGTCTAAGTCTCCAAATGCTCCCAAATCTTCAGAGAATATGTATGACTGATATTAGGACTTGATTATGATGTTCAGGGATGATTTAGGACCATCAAAAGACTTCTGAAAACCCCTTTAAGATTCTGGCCAATGTATGGAATTTTACTAGCAATATGGGGTTCAAATCCCCTCAGGGTAAATGCTAAATATGGCTCTCCAAAAGCTTCCAAACCCACTCGAATTTCTGAACAGGGGAAGAGGATGTCTAAGGGACAATATTAAGGTCTCATTTGCATCATTATTCAGTTTGTGAAGTCTATTATAACCCTCTCCCAACAACTACAAAATCACTAGTTTCGACCTTGGGGGAAATGGCATTAAATCTTCTTCAAATGGTATAAAACTAAGCAAGATGCCTCCAAATGCTTAAGTACTAAATATGAAACTTGTATAAAAGGTAAATAAAATTCCATATATCAATAATCCATCAGTGTTGCACTTATACATTCGAATTTATCAACACATTATTCGCATACATCAACATAGTGGGGAAATTGGCACCATTTGCTCATTAATAATCAGATTTACATAGCTCCACTTGGAATCTCGACTTGAAGACATGATTAAAGTGAAGAACAGAGAATTTACATCATGTGATAAAATAATGAAGCATAAAAATCTCCCCCAAAGAGAACAATAACTCACCAAGTGCGCAATTCCTCAAGGATCATGAATATGCCAAGAAATAGAAGAATGGTTGTAGAAGCAAGCCGAAAGAGATGTAACCATGAGCTGACCTATAGCTTCAACTTGTACCAAAGACTCCATTAAAGCTCCAAATGAAAGGTTTGAATGGCCTTTCCAATTACCAACTAGGATGGGAATCTTTCACCCTTGAAATTGGTGCTAAGGCAAGTAGAGTAGCACTCCACTAGCTCTCCTCTCCCAAATGCAAAATGAAAATTCTAAAATGATAAAAATGATCCTATACTTCTTTTTTATTGTCTTTTATAAACTTCTAAGGTCCTCCATGGGTCGAGTTCCTCCCAAGAGCTTCATGCCAACTCAAGTTGGGAAGAGATTCCCAAGTATGCCACTTGTCCTTCCAATTCTAGCCCTCTCCTTCCCCAAATTCGAATTGGTGTCTCTTTGGCTGCCCTAACTCACTTGAGCGCCCTATTGAAAGCTATTTCTATCCCTAACATGTCATATATGTCAGATGTCAGCCTTCAGGTCTGATTTTTGTCATAGGTGTCATAGCATCTTCATCATTGTTGTCATAGAGCTAGGGAATCTAGTCCAAGTGTCTCACTAGCTCCAAAATGCCTCTTCCATGGGAGTTACTCTTCCACTCCAATTCGACTTTAATTGATTCATTCCAATTATATTGACCTTCTGACTCATCCCAAGAACCTTTGGCTTCTTATGGATTCGAAATGACAAGAGGAGGATGCCATGTGGCATAGAAAATCTAGCTTGTGTGGGTCCCACATCCTCCATGTGTCTTCATGATCAATTGCCACTTTGATTTTCCATTGCATTTATTTATTTATCTCCTTTATTAAATATTTATGCCATTCTAATGTTCAAACATCATTTATTATCGCCCTTATCTCAAATCCTAAAGCATCCACCCCCAACCTATGAAACTAGTAATTTTCCTCCTTGGCAATTATTTGACCCATAACATCAATTTGACAAACTCTCATGAATATGGCCAATGGGCTTAGGCTATTGTGACCCAATGAAAAATTTGGGACATGACAAATCCTCCCTTCCCAATATTTCTTGTCCTCAAGCAATTTCAAACATGGGTGTTGAAGAACCTGCTTTCTGTATAATTCTTTGAAGTTGCCACTGAGTTGCCCAACTTTGAGTCTTCGAGATTCCATGAGATTTTAGAGAGAAACCACCATGCTTGCTGCTGCACTACTCTGATTAAAATCACTTTATTAAGTGGGGAATCCATCTCCCATATTGTTTGTTTCCCAAAAAATTTGAAATCAATGGGACTAAAAATTATTCCAAGGTCCCATTGCTTATATTGCACTCCAACAATTAGGAGTATTATCCAACCCATACCATCAGGTAAGAGAATTCCTGGATCCCATTTTCTTGTATGCATTCTTCCAAACATCATGAGTACAAAATATATATCATCAAAGTACATAACAACATAATGAAAATGTACATCAAGGAGATGCCTCATCAAAGAATCATGAAAGTGCTTATACCTCCAAGTAAGTAGACCACCATTTTCCAAGTGCATACAAGCTTCAAGTGACCAATCAAATCTGATCCAATGACATAGGTGAGGATCCCATGTCCTATAATGCTGCTCCAAAAGGATGTGATATGCATCAAAATATTCAACCATGTATTCTTTCATCCAAGAAGTGAATGAAGAATCTCCACTAAAATCTGAACCAAATAATGAGCAAAAAAAACAAGGAGACTTCAAATGACTCAAAGAAGTCTCACCCATACATCCATGAATGTGAGGATCATAAAGATACAACAAGGTATGTGGCTTCCAACAAAAATTTTCTCCAATCATAAATCTATTCACCCAAGTGTTGTATGAAGTTCCTCCAACATCAAATGAACCAAGTGCTGAGCAAGAAAAACCATGAGTCTTCAAGTGACTCAATGCATATCATAGGTGCATCCATATATATGTGCATCATCATAAAGTAACAAAGGATGCTGCTACAAATGTGAATAAGAATGTGCTCCAACCATGTCATCATAAAATGTAAATCTAGGAGCTCCATACTCCTCATGTGACACCATCAAAAACAACCCTTTCACCCATACTTTATTGAGACTAATGCTACAAAACATGGAATTGTAGGATGTAGGAGAATGAACTAAATCACCCAAATGATCAAAAAGTGCAAAAGTTTCATCATGGGAAGGATCCATATGGGCAGTATCATGCAACTCCTTCAAAAGTGTGAAACCTTTGTCGTAGATTGGTTCCAATGTAGAGGAATCATGCTCTTCTTTAAAAATTGCATAACCTTCATCAAGAGACAATTCAAGTTCCTCTTCCACCACATCAAGTGTTTAGATCTCTTCAAGCTCATCTTCAAACACATCAAGCAAATGCAAACTCCCATGTTTCTTATGATCTGCCATGTCATGAGAACCCTCCGTGCAATCCACCATCTGAAAATTTGAAACATAGGAGGAAGAACAAGTATATTGCAACCTTTCAAGAAGTTGCTCATTTTGAATTTTGAGTTTATGAATATCCTCATCATTCTTCAAGTATGCATCATGTAACAATTCATTAAACTCAACCAAATTATTTCTATCAAAAGGCAAAGATAAGGAATTACATTTGATGTTGCACATTGCTCTTTGTTTCCTTTCCAAGGTAGAATGTGTCTCAAAATGATCTTCAATACTTTCACTATAAAATTCTTCATGCTCATGTGATGTCTCTTCATATTTTTCAGAGTCACTTGGGAGTGGCTTTTGATCCTCTTCATGTGCTGCTTCTTCTACTTCACCTATTTCAGAACTAGGTGGTTCATGGGTCTCCTCTTTTTGCTCCTTCAAGCAAGTTGATTCATCTTTCCCCTTGGTTTCCTTAAGATCAATATATTTGGAATCTCTATTTTGAAATGGGTTCTTATTACCTTCCTTCATCTTGAGCTTGTTTGAGACAATGAGGTATTTGATCAAATGGTAGGATGTTTCTGCAATCTTCACTCAAATTTTTTCATTCGGTGAGAAGTTCTTGCACATCAATTAGAGTATTAATATTTGCTTTGGAATCAAGAAATTTAGGTGTGGTAGGCATTTATTCATTCTGAAATTCATCATATCTATTATGGGGTCTTGTGCTTGAAAAGATATGCTCGCCGATTACCTTATTTTCCTCATGATGAGAACTATTGTTGCCTCCTATTACTCCGTTACTCCCAAGTTGGCTAGCCATCAATTCGAATCCTTTCATCATCTGTCTGTTCATGTCTCTGATACCACTTGTAATGTCTTCAAAGAATGGTTTTATGATTTTCCTAAGCTTCTCACCATCATCTGAGGTTCCCTTTTCATCCCTAGTCATAGTTTCCTCAAAAAAATTGCTCTTCTTTTCCTACTTTTTCCTCTTCAACAAAAACACTTTTGGTTTCAATATCTAATGGTG
Source organism: Larix kaempferi (assembly GCA_027924585.1). Lineage (NCBI taxonomy): Eukaryota > Viridiplantae > Streptophyta > Pinopsida > Pinales > Pinaceae > Larix > Larix kaempferi. Next base: position 7,176,608 of record BSBM01000727.1, read on the forward strand.
GTCCCTGACTTATTTTCCTCATGAATATCAGACCACATCAGGTTCCAATACCATGCTCTAATACCAATGTAATGTCCCATTTTTGAAATTATTTAAAATGGTGAAATTTTCAACTTTTTTCCCTAGTTCGACCTTTGACTAGTTTTGAGGTCTAGGTCTCCAACTTGCTCCAAATGCTCCCAAATATTCAGAGAAGGTGTATTAATGATATTTAGACTTGATTATGATGTTAAGGGATGATTTAGGACCATCAAAACACTTCTGAAAACCCTTTTAAGATTTTGGCCAATGTATGGAATTTTACTAGCAATTTGGGGTTCAAATCCCCCTAGGGTAAATGCTGAATATGGCTCTCCAAAAGCTTCCAAAACCACTCGAATTTCTGAAAAAAGGAAGAGGATGTCTAAGGGACAATATTAAGGTCTCATGTGCATCATTATTCATTTTTTTAAGTTTGTTATAACCCTCTCCCAACAGCTACAAAATCACTAGTTTCGACCTTGGGGGAAATGGCATTAAATCTTCTTCAAATGGTATAAAAGTGAACAAGATGACTCCAAATGCTTAAGTACTGAATACGAAACTTGTATAACAGGTAAATAAAATTCCATATATCAATGATCCATTAGTGTATCACTTATACATTCGAATTTATCAACACATTATTGGCATACATCAACATAGTAGGGAAATTCGCACCATTTGTTCATTAATAATCAGATTTACATAGTTCCACTTGGAATCTCGACTTTGTTGATGTACTTGTAACTTTGGAATATATTCACTTGTATATTGTATTTGTACTTTATTGTATCCCCAACGGAGATGTATTATTCCTCCGATTGGAAGTGTCGTCATTTGTATTTGCAAGTGTCGCAAGTTATTTTTTTTCCTAGAAAAAAAAGCGTAATTTCATTTCATCATATTGAGTACAAAATTACATTGATCATGTTCACTCTTTGAGAGTGTCTTTACTGTCTAAGTGTCGCAAGTTATATTGTAAGTGTCGTAACTTATACTTGATGGGTTATTAGACCACCTTGATGGGGTCGGCCCTGTTTGAGTCATGTGGGTTAAAGGGTTATTAGACCACCCTAGTGGGGGTCGGCCCAGTCAACATTATGTTAAGTGGTTAAGTTGGGGCTAACCTAGTTAGAGTTAAAAGACAAGTGAAGTAGTGTATAAATAGAGAGTGTGTCTCTCTCATTTTACACATTCTCTCATTCACTCACTTCGCATTAGTGAGAGAGAGGAGGAGTGCACACAAGTGGAGGAGGAGTAGCTACTGCAATCATCTAGCTCTTGGGGTTTGATCTTTGTGATATTTGTATTGGTGCTTATTCTATCTTTGAGGAAGTTGCGAGGTTTTTCACCTTCTTGGTTTTCCCCGGTGAAATGCTTTGTGTCTCTTGTCTCTTGTGTTTGATATGCTGTACATGTTGTTCTCTCAGTTAAGATCCTAGATCAGATTGAATTAAATTCTGAAAAACTAACATGGTTTCAGAGCTAGCCTGAAGGAAGGCATGGTATGGCATTTATGACATTTGTTGCACTTGCAACAAATTGGAAGCTAGGGCTTGATATAGCAAAAACTAGTCATCTTGGCACTTTCGCTATAAATCCATTTTTGTGAAGGTTCAAGATCTGAAACTTTTACAAGTCGAAGGTGACATCCCCATGTACCTTGTGTCCAAATCATAGCATCTAATTCGCTGTACTTTCTGTTTTATGACCCGTACAATCTAGGATTTCTGCCTCTTCCAGATCTCAGTCATAAACAAGTGACCTACGAAAAAGGGTCACAACTTTGGCTAGGAAGATCCAAATGAAATTCTGTAAAAAGTGGCAATAAGGGAACGAACTGTAGTTTCATAGGTCTGCTTTTCAGAGGTTGAAATTGAACCAGTGACATGTGGCACTCCGTACAAGTTCGCTATCCTGTTTTATCCCATAAACAGGTCACGTTGCGACATTTGGCATATCTCTCTCTCAGAGAATCCATTTGAGGTCATACCTGTGGGCTTGGAAAGATGACAGGTTGGGCTAACATAGGCCAAATTTTTAGACCCTGTGGATCCAAAATTTCAAAGATGCACTAGAAACAATAAGGCACATATTTCTATGAAATAGAATTGGATTCTGAGCATTCTCATTTTTGGTTTGTCACTATTGTGGGAAATTAGGGCTTTTGACAGAAGTGGAATTTTGGAGTGATCTCGGCATAGGATTTCTCTCCTCAAGAAAATCAAAATTTAGAGACCAAGATCAAATTTTTTGGTTGGGCAGAACCCTGAGCTCCATCAAACCCTAGTTCGGGATTTTGATCGGAAAGATGGAAAATTAGGGTTTCTGCAAAAGTTGGAATTTTTGAAATCTATGACCACATCTAGATGCTCCTCAGAAAAATCAAAGTTTAGAGCACAAGATCGAACCTTTTGGCTGGGAAGAATCTCGGGCATTATCAAACCCTAGTTCGTATTTTGACAAGAAGATCTGAAAGTTTCAAAGGCAATTTTGAGGGGTCAAATTTTGCAGTTTTCAAAATTGAAGTATACTAGCTTGATTAGCTCAGCAAGGCACATCTTTTCATCCAATCAAAGATTTGAAATTCAATGTTGGAATTTTTAGGGTTCCTCTGACAAACCCTAATCCAGCTGCAGATCGAGTCTCAGTAAATAAAATTGGATTGAATTAATCCTAGAAGAAAATGAATTGGACACCTGCATAAGTGAAGAAGTTCTAGTTCCAGAGGGAGATGAGGCTAAGGCCTCACATAAGAATGCCACAAGCAATCTCGATAGGTATGACTTAAGGATATACAGGTATGTTTTGAAATATGTTTCATGATTAAGTTTATGATAGGTTTATCTTCATATTATTGAGGTTAGTACAATCTTGAGTAATCTTAGACTTATCACCCTAGTAAAAGTATGAATGCATGTGAATGATAGAATATATTCATTGATTAGGGTTATGACACTTATGATTGTACTAATGCACTGTGGTGTTGTATGAGGATGATGTTGTCCGCTAACATGAAAGGAACATCAAGAAAGTTCTAGATCAAGAACATATGACCATGGTGACATGAAGACAAAGACTCATCCATATTCATGGATCACATAGAATCTCTACTTACGAGGTATGTATGATTTGGTTCTACAATTGTTAACTTATGAGATATGCAGGTTACTAGCACAAGTCATTGAAAAGAACAAGAAGACATTATGTGGGCATGTTAGACATAACTAGCAAGCATGACAATCTAGGTATGTTTTTCCTATATCAAGTTAGAATCCTCTCTTGTGTTAGGATCTTATATAAGTATATTTGGCATGATTGATAATGACTATTCATGAAGTTATAAGTTTGGGAAATCATGGGTTTATGCATATTATGCTTCTTAGTTTGATTAATGATATGACAAACTAGAAGACTCCTATGGTCAAATAAGAATATGCATGAGTAAAAGAAGTCCTCCCTTAAACCTTGAATACTAATGCTTGTGATAAATTACATGTGTGTAAAATTATCATGACCATACACGTTAAGATTATTTAGGATCATAATGTTTTGATAGTATTGAGATTATACTAATGTATGTATGGTTATGTATGAGATCTTGAGGATAACACAATGATGAAACTAGTGCACACTTAAGCATGCATAGTGGTCAAGGATGGATATAAGTTCAAGGACAGATAATCCAAGAAGCAAAGATCAAGAGGGAGCACACTCCAGTAATTCCTGCAAGGAAGCAAAGATTGAGAGGGAGTCCACACAACAACTAAACAAAGATAAGTATTTGAATTATCATTTCTTATTACTTAAATGATGGTGTTCATCCATGTACATACTTATGTTCCTAGATTTAGGATGTACATTTTGCATTTTAGAAAAGTTGCATTAATGAACAAGATACTACTAATATGCAAGTAATGGGTAAGTGGCCTATGGTACTGTACAACATTCCATTGCTACTTATCAAGAATGAAACCTCTTTGCTGACATGTTGGGAGTTGTGCACACTCTTAACAATGTTCTGGTAGAGATGGAAGGCATCTAGAAAGTTACGGGATATGGATAAATGTTGTATTAAAGCATTGGCTAAGATAATTGCATGATTGTATGACATATATTCTTATGTATAAGATTTTGTCCTAAAAACTATGAGAAGTTTCTAATCATGCAATTGAATTTGACTTGTAGGAAAGATCGTGTACAACCACCTACAAAAGAAGGACAAGAACATTTGTTCCACCAACAAAGTTCAAGAAAACTATCTATTGAAGATATTGAAGAATCTGAAGTTCCCAGGATCTGTGATGCAGTAATGGAAGGATGCCATGATCGAAGAGTACTAGACGATAATGAAGAATGATGTCTGGGATGTGGTCCCGAGACCAGAAGCGAAGTATGTTGTGACTTCCAAGTGGATCTACAAGATAAAGCATGCTGCAGATGGTAGCATAAAGAAATACAAGGCAAGGTTTGTGGCTTGTGGCTTCTCCAAGAAAGAAGGGATAGATTGATTGCCGACATGAAGAGGAAGCTTGTTGTCGAGTTCGAGATGAAGGACTTGGGTATGATGCATTAATTTCTAGGTATGGAGGTGTGGCAGAGTGCAGATGAAATCTTCCTTGGACAAGGGAAGTATGCAGTAGAGATCCTGAAGCAGTTCGGGATGATGGACTGCAAGGCCATGGACACACCTATGGCATCGAACCTGAAGCTATTGAGTGATGCTTCATCAGAGTCGGTTGATGTCACGGTGTATCGTCAGATGATTGGGTCCTTGATGTACCTAACGAACACGAGACAAGATATTTGCTTTGCGGTGAACACCTTGAGCTAGTTTCTAACAGATCCTAGACATGTTCCCCTGATTGTTGTAAAGCATATTCTGAGGTACCTGAAGGGCACAATTGATTATGGGCTCAAGTATGATGCGAATCAAAAGTTTAACCTGGAGGGTTATGTTGATTCAGATTGGGCAGGCAGTGCTGCAGATAGGAAGAGCACTTCAGGGTGCTGCTTCAGTATGGGATCAAGTGTGATCTCTTGGTTTAGCAGGAAGCAGTCCTGTGTAGCACTGAGTACAGCCGAAGCAGAGTATGTCACAGCTTTTTCGGCTAGTTGTGAGGCAGTGTGGCTTAGGAAGCTACTGTCTGAGTTATTTGATCTCCCATTGCCTGCTACTTATATCTTTTGTGATAGCCAGAGTTGTGTGAAGTTGTCTGAGAACCATGTGTTCCATGACAGGTCGAAGCACATTGAGATCAAATATCACTATATCAGGGATATGATGCATAGAGGAGCATTGAAGCTCCTGTATGTTGCGACTGATGAGCAGATTGCAGATGTGTTGACCAAACCACTAGCCGGAGTGAAGTTTGAGTACTTCAGAGAGAGGCTTGGTGTTCTTCAGATAAAAGATACCTTGAGGAAGAAGTGATGGGACACATTTGCAGGAGCCATTCCAAGCATTGTGGTATGAGGATCCTCCCATGGTTGTGGATGTAAGCGATGTGTGTTGAGCATCAGGATGATGCTCCAGATGATATGCATTAGGATGATGCTGTGACGATGATCATGCGATGGTGATGTGCATCAGGACGATGTACTATGTGATGATGATCAGTATGATCATGAGTATCAGGATGATACTCCGTGGCCATGGACAGATTGTGCAGGTAGCATGTAATAGCTCCCTGGGAGATCCTATAGTTTGTGCTAGGATATTCTTGCAAGGTTTTGCTACAGGTTGGCTGCAGACAGATTGAGCAGGTAGCATGTAATAGCTCCCTGGGAGATCCTATAGTCTGTGCTAGGATACTCTTTCGAGGTTTTGCTACAGGTTGGCCGTGGACAGGTTGTGCAGATAAGCATATAATAGCGCCCTAAGAGATTTGCAGATACTCTTGCTAGGTTTTGCCTATGGCATATAATAGCTCCCTGGGAGATATGACAAATGCTCTTTCGAGGTTTTGCTTGGGATGACATATAATAACACCCTAGGAGATTTGCAGATACTCTTGCTAGGTTTTTCCTATGGAATATAATAGCTCCCTGGGAAATCTGGCAAATTCTCTTTCGAGGTTTTGTCCTATGGAATGTAATAGTGCCCTAGGAGATCCGATAGGTTAAGCTGTGTGCTCGTAATCAGTCCTGGGATTCTCTTTCGAGGTTTTGTGGTGGTCACATGTAATAGCTCCCTGGTAGATCTTGTCGGTCGTGCTTAGGAACATAAAGGATCCTGAGATACTCTTTTGAGGTTTTGTTGATGCACGTAATTAGTCCTGGGATCCACAGTATGGCCAGAGATGATGAAGACCTATAGGAGGCAAGGCCTACATCCAGCATGAAAAAGGGATGGCTTTGTAGAAATTCATATAACGAGAAGAATTGAGAGATAGCACCAGTGATCGAGATGACGAGTACAACAACAGTGACGATGATACTCCGTGATCCAATGACGATGATCCATCTCTAGAATTGAAGACTTGTGCCGATATGTATTGATGACCTGTGTATAGAGAATACCTTCCTAGTTAAGAGGGAGTGTTGATGTATTTGTAACTTCGGAATATATTCACTTGTATATTGTATTTGTACTTTATTCTATCCCCAATGGAGATGTATTATTCCTCCGATTGGAAGTGTCATCATTTGTATTTGCATGTGTCACAAGTTATATTGTAAGTGTCGTAACTTATACTTGATGGGTTATTAGACCACCTTGATGGGGTCGGCCCTGTTTGAGTCATGTGGGTTAAAGGGTTATTAGACCACCCTAGTGGGGGTCGGCCCAGTCAACATTATGTTAAGTGGTTAAGTTGGTTCCGACCTAGTTAGAGTTAAAAGACAAGTGAAGTAGTGTATAAATAGAGAGTGTGTCTCTCTCATTTTACACATTCTCTCATTCACTCACTTCGCATTAGTGAGAGAGAGGAGGAGTGCGCACAAGTGGAGGAGGAGTAGCTGCTGTAGTCATCTATCTCTTGGGGTTTGATCTTTGCGATCTTTGTATTGGTGCTTATTCTATCTCTGAGGAAGTTGCGAGGTTTTTCACCTTCTTGGTTTTCCCCGGTGAAATGCTTTGTGTCTCTTGTCTCTTGTGTTTGATATGTTGTACATGTTGTTCTCTCAGTTAAGATCCTAGATCAGATTGAATTCAATTCTGAAAAATAACAGACTTGAAGACATGCTGAAAATGAAGAACAGAGCATTTACATCATATGATAAAATAATGAAGCATCAGAAGCTCCCCCAAAGAGAACAATAGCTCACCAAGTGTGCAATTCCTCAAGGATCGTGAATATGCCAAGAAATAGAAGAATGGTTGTAGAAGCAAGCTGAAAGAGATGTAAACATGAGATGCCCTGTAGCTTCAACCTATAACAAAGAATCCATGAAAGCTCCAAATGAAAGTTCTGAATGGCCTTTCCAATTACCAACTAGGCTAGGAATCTTTCACCCTTGAAATTGGTGCTAAGGCAAGTAGAGTAGCACTCCACTAGCTCTCCTCTCCCAAATGCAAAATGCAAATTCTAAAATGATCAAAAAGCTCCTAACCTTTTTTGTTATTGTCTTTTATAAACTTATAAGGTCCTCCATGGGTCGAATTCCTCCCAAGAGCTTCATGCCAACTCAAGTTGGGAAGAGATTCCCAAGTATGCCACTTGTCCTTCCAATTCTAGCCCTCGCCTTCCCCAAATTAAAATTGGTGTCTCTTTGTTAGGAACCCATGTCTTTACTTTGTTAGTATATTGTTGTTGGACACATATGCTTTGTAATTCGTCCCGTAGTATTTGTTGATCCATAGTTTGTGTTATTGTTGTTTGGCACATATGCTTTGTAAGTCACCCATAGTATTGTTGATCCATAGTTTGTATTGGCCCATGGTTTTGACCCATAGTATTGGCGCCTAGACTTAGTATATAAGTGTGTGTTGAGGCCTATGAAGGCACCGTGAAGTTATTTGTATTGAGCTTGCTCAAAGGAGGTTGCCCCCTCAAAGTGGCCTACGATCAATAAAAGTGATTTTGAGTTATGTTATTTATGCTATCTCATGTATTTTCATTAATTACTTGTTGCAAGTTCTTCACATCTGGTATCATAGCATTTTTTTGGGCACGTTGGGTGGAATTTCTGCCAGATTTTTTTTTTCGCATCTGTTGCAAGTTTGGATTTGGGAATAATCCATATCTTCTTAATTGTGGGAAGTACTTGGGCATAAGTCCTAAAAATCATTATGAGGAGTACCACAAGAACCCCAAAGTAGCTGGCCCATTGAGAGGACCTGCCAGCAAAAAGGGCAACGACCCCTACTTGATTGACTAGTTCCCACCCGTGAGGTAAACCAAGAGCTGTCGTTTGTGGCAAAGTGGTTATCAGTTTTACTTGAGCCGTGGAGTGAGGGGTATTGCCCCAATATGCAAGCCATTAGACAGCATTGGTGGCCGAGTGAAACCCCTGAACTGTTAGGAAGCTGCACATACCTGGGGTCCATATCTATTTTAAACTGAACTATTGTTGATCACTACTCGCCGTTTTAGATCCAACCATTCAGATCCATTCTGAAAGCCGTTCCAGATCCGGCCATTTCAGATCTATTTCAGATCCAGCCGTTTCAGATCTATTTCAGATCCAGCCATTTTCGATCCATTCAACGCCATTTCAGATCCCTCTATTTTCGATCACTTCCGCGCCTTTGCAGATCTATCTGTTTCAAATCCCTTCTGTGCCGTAGGCGCTCCATTTTGAGAATATATATATATATATATATAATTCATTTTTTTCTCCATATCTCCCTTGTTTTCACTCAGTTTCCCTTGAAACTTCCCTGGAACCCCTGTCATCCCATTCTGCATATTTCATTCCTGAGGACCCTATCCCAAATTCCACTTCCCAAAGCCCGAAATCCCACATTTGTCTATTTTTAGGGTTTGCCATAACTTCCTCGGATTTCAGCCAATCACCTTCAAATTTTACTACAGAGTTCCTTTCCTAATTCTGCTTCTTTGTCCCTCTCTGCCAAATTTTCCCATTCTTTCACACCGCTTCTGAAATCCTCCTTTTCTGCTTCCTTGTCCATTCGACAGTGTCCAAAACCTAGTCAAACCCCAATTACCCTTCCGATTTTTTCCCAAATCCAGATTTTCCTTTACTAAAACAGTTTTTGTTTTTGTTTTTCTACCCACTCAACCAAAAAAAAAAAACTCCTGGTTATGGTTGTCACCCGCGCAGGAGCAAAAACCATGGAAGAAGCACTTGCAGCCATCCAAGCCAAACTCTAGGATCTTGATGAAAAATTTCTCAGCCTCCATCTTGAGCTTTCATCCATGAACAACAAATGACAGTCCGAGTCTTCATCAGACAATGGGTTCTCGTCTTCCAGCAATTTCCGTGGTCGAAGCTCAATTTTCCTTGCTTCAATGGTACTGATCAAACTGGATGGATCTATCGTGCAGAATAGTATTTCAGTCTGCATAATACTTTTGATGTCAACAAAGTTCCACTTGCATCCTTTCATTTGGAACAAGAAGCTCTTCAATGGTACCGTTGGTACATCAAGGTTCATGAAGAGCCAAAATGGACATATTTTTGCCAGCTCCTTTTGCAACGATTTGGTCCTAGTGCTTTTGATGACTTCACAGGAGCCCTCACTAAACTTCGCCAAATTGGCATTGTGAGAGAGTACCAAACCGAATTTGAGAAACTAGCCAACCACACTGAAGGATTGCCTGATGACTTCTACCGGAGTTGTTTTATCAGTGGTCTAAAGGATGCAATCCGCTCTGAGGTCAAAATGTTCTGTCCCAACACAATGATGGAAGCCCTGGGGTTGGCTAAGTTGGCAGAAGACAAGATTGCAGCCCAATAGTGCTCCAAACCCACTTTTGTTCCCTTCCGAAATATGGGTTCTCAACGACCTCCCATCCCGCCAGCTCCTCGACCAACTCCTATCAAGCATTTGTCTGAAACTGAGATGTAGGAGCGCAGAGAAAAAGGGTTGTGTTATAATTGTGATGAGAAATTCACTCGGGTACATAGAAGTGTTCAGCAAAAGCTCTATCTCTTGGATATGGATTCTCCACCTACCTCTGAAATTGGTGAAGAAGCTCCAGATACAATGGATGCTCAGGTCGACATTTCAGAGCCACCTATTGACCCTCTGTCTCAAGATGACTAGCCAGAGATATCTCTCCATGTTTTAGCTGGAATCACCATCCCCCAAACCATGCGGGTCAGGGGTTACTTCAAGAAGCTTCCTCTTACAATACTCATTGATTCTAGTAGCACTCATAATTTCATTGACCCTCGGGTCGCCAAACAGGCTGATTGTTTTATCCATCCTTGCTCCAACTTTGAAGTCATGGTTGCTAATGGGGGCACCTTACCTTGCAAAGGGAAGTGTCGTAATGTGCATATCTCTATGGTATATTATAACCTGTGCTCTGACATGTTTGCCTTGACTTTAGGCGGATGTGATGTGGTTTTGGGCACTCAATGGCTACGCACACTTGGCCCCATCTTATGGGATTTTTTCGAACTTTGGATGTAGTTTTCCCCTAATGGACAAAAACACACATTGACAGGATTACAACCAGGGTCTCTCAGCATCATCAGCTCACATCACATGGAAAAACTCCTTAAAAAGAATTCACATGGTGTCACCGCTCATATCCATTCCATTCAGATGCAACCATCAATGGTCTCCACTACTCCTTTGGATCTACAACAAATTCTGGATCGATATACCGGTGTCTTTGCTGAACCAGTGGGATTGCCACCTTCAAGGCCAGAGGACCATCAGATTTAGCTCCTTCCTGGAAGCGTTCCTCCCAACATCAGGCCCTATCGCTACCCATTTCACCAAAAAACAGAGATTGAAATGCTCGTTCGGGACTTACTGAAGCAAGGTATTATTCGCCCAAGCACTAGATCCTTTTCTTCACCAGTTCTTCTCGTCCGCAAAAAATATGGGTCATGGCGCCTTTGCATTGAATTCCGAGCACTTAATCACCTCACTATCAAGGATAAGTTTCCAATTCTTGTTGTTGATGAGCTTCATGGTGCTCAATTTTTCTCCAAGTTGGATCTTCGTTCTGAGTATCATCAAATTCGAGTTCATGAGGATGATATCTCTAAAATAGCTTTTTGCATACATGATGGCCACTATGAATTTTTGGTTCTGCCCTTTGGCCTCACTAATGCTCCTTCCACATTCTAGGCCTTGATGAATAGAATATTCTGACCCTACTTGTGGAAATTCATTCTGGTATTTTTTGATGATATCCTCATCTATAGTAAAACCTGGGCTGAACATCTCCAGCCTCTAGATCTTGTAATGAAACTTTTCTCTGACCATCATCTCCATGCCAAACAGTCTAAATGTGTTTTTGGACAGCAGGAAGTCGAGTATCTCGAGCACATTATCTCAGCAGAAGGGGTTCGTGTGGATCCTGCCAAAATCACTGCCATGAACAATTGGTCGCGTCCTCAAACACTCAAGAGCCTTCGTGGTTTTTTGGGGTTGACTGGATACTACCGCAATTTTGTCAAGGATTGGGAAGATTGCAACTCCATTAACTGCTCTATTGAAAAAGGATGCTTTTACATGGACAGATGCTATTGAGTGTGCATTTGACAAACTGAAACAAGCTATGTGTACTACACATGTTCTAGCTATGCCTGATTTTTCCAAGCCCTTCACTTTTGAGAGTGATGCTTGCGGCAATGGACTTGGTGTTGTTCTCCTTCAAGATGAACACCCCATTGCGTTCACCAGCAAATCCCTTTTAGGTAAGAATTTAGCTGCCTCTACATATGAGAAGGAAATGATGGCTATTTTGCATGCAGTGTAGAAGTGGCGCCCATACCTATTAGGGAATCATTTATGCATCAAGACTGATCACCAGAGTCTGAAATATTTCATGGAACAACGTGTATCCTCCCCGGCACAACAGAAATGGGTTAGCAAACTCATGGGTTATGACTATGAGATCACTTACAAGAAGGGTAAGGACAATATTGTGGCGGATGCTCTTTCTCGCACATTTGATGACCAAGGGTCTCTTTCAGCTATTTCTATGCCTGTTCCAAATTGGTTGCAATTTGTTCAACGGGGCTATGTCAATGACTCTTCATTATCTCAAATCATCCAACGCTTGGCCAACAACTCTTCTGCTGTACCACATTACTCTTGGGATGGTGCTTCCCTGAGATACAAGGGTCATTTGGTGCTTCCCTAGAGCACAGATATTCAACAGGCTGTCTTCTATGAACTCCATGCATCTCCATTGGCAGGGCACTCTGGGTTCCTCAAAACATATGAGCGGGCACGGCGTAACTTCTTTTGGCAGGGCATGAAAAAGACAATTCAACAGATGGTGGCTGAATGTGATACCTGCCAACATAATAAGGGTGAAACGACACTCCTTCCGGGATTGCTCGAACCCTTGCCCATATCTACACGGATTTGGACAGATATTTCTATGGATTTCATTGAAGGGCTCCCTAAGTCTGGAGGGAATACAATGATTTTGGTTGTGGTTGATCTCCTCTCCAAATATAGTCATTTTTGTGCTCTCAACCATCCCTATACAACCTCCTCAGTCACTCAAATTTTCCTGGACCAGATCTTTCGTCTTCATGACATCCCTTCTTCCATTGTCTCAGATCGTGATGCGACTTTCACCAATCATTTTTGGACAGAACTCTTTCGCCACATTGGCACCAAACTGAAGATGAGTTCAGGGTATCACCCACAAACAGATGGTCAGACTGAAATTATCAATAAATGCTTGGAAACTTATCTTCGTTGCTTCACCTCTGAATAACAACATCAGTGGGAAAAGTGGCTCCCTCTCATTGAATGGTGGTACAATACCTCTTACCACATTGCCTCTAAAATGACCCCATATGAAGTAGTCTATGGTCAGGCACCGCCAGTTCTTCTTCCATACACCCCCAGCAGTTCACCAGTTCAGGAAGTTGACACAGTCCTTCACAACCACGATCAGATTCTTCGCATTTTGTGGGACACTCTTCACATGGAAAGAAATCGCATGAAGCAACAAGCCGATCAACACCGTTCTGAGCACACTTTTCAAGCAGGTGATATGGTTTTTCTTCGTCTCCAGCAGTACAAGCAATCTTCCCTGAAACTCAAAGGGCGTCATAAGCTCACTCCAAATTTCTATGGGCCATATCGGATTCTTCAAAAGATTGGGTCCGTTGCTTATAAATTGAAACTTCCTCCTTCTTCCTGCATTCATGCAGTATTTCATGTCTCTTGTCTGAAGAAAGTTCTTGGCACCAACATCAGAGGACAAACTATTTTACCCGAACTGGATAATGAAGGATCCATCCTTTTGGAGTCGGAGGCCATCCTCAATAAGTGCACTTGTCAGCTTCACTCTCGCTCTATCAAAGAGGTCTTAATTCAGTGGCATGGCATGCAACTAGAGGCTGCTACATGGGAACCACTCCTTCAGATTCAAAAACAATTTCCACATCTAAAGCTTTGAGGACAAAGTTTTTTCTAAGGGGCAGGGGATGTTAGGAACCCATGTCTTTACTTTGTTAGTATATTGTTGTTGGACACATATCCTTTGTAAGTTGTCCCGTAATATTTGTTGATCCATAGTTTGTGTTATTGTTGTTTGGCGCATATGCTTTGTAAGTCGCCCGTAGTATTGTTGATCCATAGTTTGTATTGGCCCATGGTTTTGACCCATAGTATTGGCGCCTAGACTTAGTATATAAGTGTGTGTTGAGGCCTATGAAGGAACCGTGAAGTTATTTGTATTGAGCTTGCTCAAAGGAGGTTGCCCCCTCAAAGTGGCTTGCGATCAATAAAAGTGATTCTGATTTCTGTTATTTCTGTTGTCTCGTGTATTTTCATTAATTACTTGTTGTAGGTTCTTCACACTCTTTGGCTGCCCTAACTCACTTGAGCGCCCTCTTGGAGGCTATTTTTATCCCTGACATGTCATATATGTTAGATGTCAGCCTTCAGGTCTGATTTTTGTCATAGGTGTCATAGCATCTTCATCATTGTTGTCATAGAGCTAGGGAATCTAGTCCAAGTGTCTCACTAGCTCAAAATGTCTCTTCCATGGGAGTTACTCTTCCACTCCAATTCGACCTTAATTGATTCATTCCAAGTATATTGACCTTCCAACTCATCCCAAGAACCTTTGGCTTCTTATGGATTCGAAATGACAAGATGAGGATGCCATGTGGCATAGAAAATCTAGCTTGTGTGGGTCCCACATCCTCCATCTGTCTTCATGATCAATTGCCACTTTGATTTTCCATTATATTTATTTATTTAGATCCTTTATTAAATATTTATGCCATTCTAATGTTCAAACATCATTTATTATCTCCCTTATCTCAAATCCCAAAGCTTCCACCCCCAACCTAGGAAACTAGTAATTTTTCTCCTTAGCAATTATTTGACCCTTAACATCAATTTGACAAACTCTCATGAATATGGCCAATGGGCTTAGGCCATTGTGACCCAATGCAAAATTTGGGACATGACAACTTTCTTTCCATACACACAATGATCAACCTACCTTCTTACAAACCCTAGCTACTAGAAATATATGTCAAACTTCTGATACCACATCCTAGATGATTGTTTTAAACTATGGAGAGACTTCTTGAGCTTGCATACCAGCTTTGTTTCTCCTTCCATTGTAAATACTTCAGGCTACTTCAAATAAATGTATTATTCAAGATCACCATAAAGAATTGTTGTATTTACATCCATCTATTCTATCTCAGGATCAAATGTTGCAGTTAAAGACATTTGTACCCTTATGGAATTTAACTTAGCAACAAGAGAAAATTTCACCAAAGTCGACTCCCTCAACTTGGGAATATCCTTTCACTACTAGTTGAGCCTTGTACTTCCTGATTTGTCATACTGCATTCAACTTTTCCTTGAATACCCACTTACTACCAACAAATTTCCTTCCATTTGGTAATGCGACTAGATCCCATGTTTCATTTTACTTCAAGGACTCCATTTCTTCTTCCATGGCCCTTTTCCAGAGTTTACCCTCTGTTGAGTTGATCGGTTCCTTTACCAAGATAGGATCATCTTCTATGGTAGATAACACAAAAACATAGTGAAAGTTAGATGGAATATACCTTTATGGTTGTTTCTGTGCTTGACTAGACCTTCTGACGACCAGAGTTTGTTGTTCCACCTCTTTGTCGAATTTAGTCGACCCATCTTAATGCAGGATTTTGTCATTCATTTCAAACTCTTGATTTCTGGTTCTTTTCTCTTCTAACCTCTTCATCCCTATAAGTACCTCCGACTTCCCTGAATATTACATCTCTTCTATAAAATTCCTTCCTCATTATTGGATTCCATATCTTATACCCTTTTACTCCATCTTTGTACCCATTGAAGATGCATTTCTCTGAAGTCTTGTCTTATTTGCTTATTTTTGCCTTTGGGATATGCACAAAGGCATCACACCTAAACACTCTGAGATGTGTAAGAGAGGGAATTTTACCAACCCATGCCTCATATGGAGTCTTGTCAACCTGATACATCGACAACGACCTATTCACCAAGTAACATGTTGTGTCAGTTGCCTCTACCTAGAATTCTTGTGCGATGTTTACACCATTGAGCATGATCATTGCTTTATCCATCAACATTCTATTCATTCTTTCAACAACTCCATTCTGTTGAGGCATGTATGGAGTTGTGTTTTGTCGAGCTATACCATGCTGTCTATAGAGTTGGTCGAACACTTTTCCACACAATTCTCATTCATTACCAATTCTAATCACCATGATCCTTTTGCCAATTTGATTCTCTATAAGAGCATTGAACTCTTGGAACTTCTCAAATACCTCAAATTTCTTCCTTGTGAAATACAACCATTGTGAGGAGCCTGCAACAATTAATTGATAAAATGCATGATATATTAGATCATATAATACTTTTATTGGTCACGGGCCACTTCGAGGGGGCAACCTCCTTTGAGCAAGCTCAATACAAATAACTTCACGGTGCCTTCATTGGACTCAACACAAACTTATATACTAAGTCTAGGCGCTAATACTATGGGTCAAAACCATGGGCCAATACAAACTATGGATCAACAAATACTACGGGACGACTTACAAAGCATATGCGTCCAACAACAATAATACAAACTATGGATCAACAAATACTACGGGATGACTTACAAAGCATATGCGTCCAACAACAATATACTAACAAAGTAAAGAGAAGAGTTGACTTGGGTTCCTAACATCCCCTCTCCCTTAGAAAAATCTTTGTCCTCAAAGCTTTAGATGTGGAAATTGAGGCGGAATCTGAAGGAGTGGTTCCCTTGTAGCATCCTCGAGTGGCATTCTGTGCCACTGAATTAATACCTCTATGATAGATTGAGAGAGAAGCTGACTCCTTTTGAGTTGTAGGGAGGATTGCTTGGAAAGCTGTAGATGAAGAAAAACCATATCACCTACTTGAAAAGTGCGCTCAGAACGGTGCTGATCGGCTTGTTGTTTCATTCGAATTCTTTCCATGTGAAGAGTGTCCTGCAAAATGAGAAGAATTTGATCATGGTTTCGAAGAACCGAGTCAATTTCCTAGACCAGGGAACTACAGAGGGTGTATGGAAGAAGAACTGGCGATTCCTGTCCATAGATTGCTTCATATGGTGTCATTTTAGAGGGGGTATTGTACAACTAGAGCGCTTCAAGGAAATCCATAGAAATAGCTGTCCAAATCTGTGTAGGGATGGAAAAGGGTTTGAGCAGTCCCGGAAGGAGTGTCATTTCACCCTTGTTGACCTGGAAAGTATCACAGTCAGCCATCATTTGTTGAATTCTCATTTTCAGTCCCTGCCAAAAGAAGTTACACTGTTCCCGGTCATACCTTTGGAGGAACCCAGAGTTCCCTGCCGATGGAGAAGCATGGAGTTCATAGAAGACATAGCCCTGTTGAATAGATTGCAACAAATTTGGAACAAGCAAAGAAAGAGCTGAAAGAGAAACTGGGGCATCAAATGTGCGAGAAGGAGCATCTGCCACCAGATTGTTCTTACCCTTCTGGTAAGTGATCGCATATGTATAACCAATGAGTTGGATAACCCATTTCAGGTGTGCTGGGGAGGAGACCCGTTATTCCAGGAAATTTTCCAGACTCGGGTGATCAGTCTTGATGTAGAAATAATTCCCTAATAGGTAGGGCTGCTACTTTTGTACTGCATGCAAAATAGCTATCATTTCCTTCTTAGATGTAGATGTGGCTAAATTCTTATCAAAAATGTCTCGGGAAGGAGACAAGTCCACTGGTTCAGCAAGGACACCTGCATATGTATCCAAGGGAGTTGTGGAGACCGTTGATGGGTGCATCTGAATGGAATGGAGCTGAGTGATGACACCATGTGAGTTCTTCTTAAGGATATTTTCCAGGCGATGGGAACTGATGATGCGGAGAGACCCTGGTTGTAAGCCCGTAAATGTGTGTGGTTTCCCATTAACTAAAAATTTCATCCAGAGTTCAACAAAATCCCATAACATGGGGCCAAGTGTGCGTAACCATTGAGCACCCAAAACCACATCACATCCGCCTAAGGACAAGGAAAACATGTTAGAGCGCATGTTATAATCGTCCATAGAGATACGCACATTGCGACACTTCCCCTTGCAAGGTAAGGTGCCCCCATTGGCAATCATGACTTCAAAGTTGGAGCAATGATGGATAAAGCAATCAACCTGTTTGGCAATCCAAGGGTCAATGAAGTTATGAGTGCTACCAAAATCAATGAGTATTGTAAGAGGGATCTTTTTGAAGTAACCCCGGATCCACATTGTTTGTGGGGTGGTGACTCTGGATAAAGCATGGAGAGATATCTCTGGGTGGTCGTCCGGAGACGGAGGATCAACAGGAGGCTGCTGAATGTCGACCTAATCATCTAGTGTATCTGGAGCTTCTGCACCAAGTTCAGAGGTAGGCGGAGAATCCACATCTAAGAGATAGAGTTGTTGCTCAACACATCTATGTCCCCAAGTGAATTTCTCATCACAATTATAACAAAGCCCTTTTTTTCGACGTGCCTGCATCTCTGCTTCAGAAAAATGCTTGATAGGAGTTGTGCAAGGAGCTGGCGTGATGGGAGGTCATTGGGAAACCATATTTCTGAATGGAACAAAAGTGGATTTGGAGCGTTATTTGGCTGTGATCTTGTCCTCTGCCAACTTAGCCAACCCTAAGACTTCCATCATGGTTTTGGGATAGAACATTTTAACCTCTGAGCGGATTTCATCCTTAAGACCACTGATAAAACAACTCCTGTAGAATTCATCAGACAATCCTTCCATGTGATTGGCTAGTTTATCAAATTCTGTCTAATACTCTCTCACAGTGCAAATTTGGCGAAGTTTAGTGAGTGCTCCTGTGAAATCATCAAAAGCACTAGGACCAAATCATTGCAAAAGGACTTGGCAAAAATCTGTCCATTTTGGCTCGCTATGAGCCTTGATGTACCAACAGTACCATTGAAGGGCTTCCTATTCCAAATGAAAGGATGCAAGTGGAACTTTTTGGACATCAAAAGCATAATGCATACTGAAATATTGTTTTGCTCGATATATCCATCTAGTCGGATAATTACCATTGAAGTGAGGAAAATCAAGCTTCATCCCACAAAAATTGCTAGAAGAAGAGAACCCAGTGTTCATGGCGGAATGATGAATATGGAGGCTGAGAAAATTTTCATCCAAATCGTGGAGTTTGGTTTTGAGGGCTGCAAGTTCTTCCTCCATGATTTGTGCTCCTACACGGGTGACTACCATAACCAGGAGTTTTTTTTTTGTGAATGGGTAGAAAAACAGAAACAAAAGCTTATTTAGTAAAGGGAAATGTGGATTTGGCAAAAACTCGGATGGGCAATTGGGATTTGACTAGGTTTTGGACACTTTCGAATGGACAGGGAAGCAGAAAATGAGGATTTCAGAAGCGGGGTGAAAGAATGGGAAAATTTGCCAGAGAGGGACAAAGAAGCAGAAATAGGGAATGCACATGGTGGCAAAATTTGAAGGTGATTAGGTGAAAAGCGAGGAAGGTAGGGAAAACCCTAGAAATAGACAAATGTGAGATTTGTGGCTTTGGGAAGTGGAATTTGGGATAGGGTCCTTAGGAATGAAATATGAAGAATGGGATTGCAGAGATGTCAGTGAAGTTTTAAGGGAAACTGAGTTAAAACAAAGGAGATATGGATCTGAACCAGGGGGATCTGAAATGACTTTTGGAATGGATCTGAACCAGAGAGATTTGAAACAGTTCGGATTGGATCTGAAACAATGAGATTTGAAATGGCTTAGAATGGATCTGAAATGACTTGGAATGGATAAAAAACAGCTGGATCTGCAACAACGCGGAAGTGATCGGCGATAGTTCAGCTGAGAAATAGATATGGACCCCAGGTATGCTCTGCTTCCTAACGGTTCAAGGGTTTCAGTCGGCCACCAATGTTATCTAACGACTTGCGTATTGGGGCAATACCCCTCACTCCATGGCTCAGGTAAAACTGATAACCGCTTTGCCACAAACGACAACTCTTGGTTTACCTCACAGGTGGGAACTAGTCAATCAGGTAGGGGTCGTTGCCCTTTTCGTTGGCAGGTCCTCTTAATGGGCCATCTACTTCTGGGTTCTTGTGGTACTCCTCACAATGAGTTTTAGGGCTTATTCCCAAGTACTTCTCACAGTTAAGCGGATAGAGATTATTCCCAGATACGAACCTTCAACAGATGTGAAAATTATTTTGGCAAAAATTCCACCCAACGATCCCAAGAAAGTGCTCTGATACCATATGTGAGGAACCTGCAACAATTAATTGATAAAATGTACGATATATTAGATCACATAATACTTTTATTGATTGCGGGCCACTTCGAGGGGGAAACCTCCTTTAAGCAAGCTCAATAAAAATAACTTCACGGTGCCTTCATTGGCCTCAACACAAACTTATATACTAAGTCTAGGCGCCAAAAATATGGGTCAAAACCATGGGCCAATACAAACAATGTATCAACAAATACTACGGGACGACTTACAAAGCATATGCATCCAACAACAATAATACAAACTATGGATCAACAAATACTACGGGACGACTTACAAAGCATATGCGTCCAACAACAATATACTAACAAAGTAAAGAGAAGGGTTGACTTGGGTTCCTAACAACCATGTCATTATGGATAAACCATCTATGAAAGAAACATTTAATACTGTGATCCTCCTAGTGAAGGGACCAACATTGGTCCAAACACATAACTATGTATTAATTCCAATATTTCCTTAGCCCTAATAGCACCATATGAGAACCTTACATGACTTTGTTTACCATAAATACAGTGTTCATAGAAGTTGAATTCTTCAGAACAGTCAGGGAGACCTTCAACCATACCTTTATTGTGCATATCATGAAGACTTTTATCACCAATATGTCCCATCCATTGACGCCACAACATGGTCGAGTCCAATGAACAAGAATATATGTTGTTGGACTTATGCTATACAACATTAGTACAATCATCGGTGTATGTTCTTCCCAATAGCTTGTACAAGGTTCTAGTTCAAACTCCTCTCTTTAGTACCATCACTCCTAGCACCATCTTGCACATATCTTTCACAAATATAGACTGCACACCTGTATTCCCCATCTTACTAACCGATATTAGGCTTAAATCCAAACCTAGGATATGCAGTGCTTCAGGAAGTGTTCCTATCCTTCCATCTTTCAGTTTCAGTTAAACTTTACCTTGTCCGATTATCCTAGCTGGTGAATCATCTCTTAGAAGGACATCACTACCATCAAACTTCTCATGTTCACAGAACCATTCTCTTCAAGGTGTCATATGATATGACGCACCAAATTCAATCAACCAAGAGTCACAATCTGAATATGTACTTGTGGAGGCCAAATACACATCACCTTTCTCTTCTTGCAAAGGCTTACCGTCATCCAACTGACCTTCCTCGAGCCCTTTGTTTTTCTCGACTTCCGTCAACTTGCATTTTTGTCTATAATGCCTACCACATCACCAACATGTTTTCATTACTAATCTAGGGGATCTAGTCTTAGATTGATCTCTCAACTTTGATTTTCTACTAAAGGTTTTACCTTTTCCTCTGTCTATCGGTCGGCCTCTTACTTTCAAGGCATCTCGAGTCGAACCTTCCATGTTCTTTCATCTCATATATTTTGATAGTAGATATGCGACCACATCATCCATATTAAATGTGGTATTATTGCTTCCAATAGCCATGACTAGGTTATCCCAGGAATCTGTAAAATAACACAACGGAATGACGCACTTCTCCTCCTCAGTGATTTTAATACCTATAGACAACAACTAACTTTCCATATTTTTGAACGTATTCAGGTGCTCTGTAACCAATTCACCTTCACTCATCCTCATAAGATATAACTTCTTTTGAAGAAACAACTTGTTAACCAAAGATTTCGATTAGTACAAGTTCCCCAACTTTTCCCATGGCTTCTTTGTAGTGTCTTCCCTTAAGACATTCAACAATACATAATTTTCTAAACAAAGTCAAATTGTACTCCTTGCTTTCCTATTGGTTTTATGCCAATCTTCCTTCCACATGCCAGTCGGATTTGTTCCTGGGTCGACTGCAACTCATTGTTCTCGATCCATAAAGAGATCCTCCATTTTAAGCTTCCAAAGCTCAAAATTTTTCCCATTAAAATTTTCAATTTCTATCCTCTACATGTTAGCCATTCTAACTATGAATCAACATTTCCAAAAAATTCTGACTGCAAAGGGCATTCACCAAATCTAGGCCCAAGTCATACAACCCTTAGCAACAAAGGCATCCCCTTGCAAACAAATTTATCTATGATACCAACTATTGGTTCTAATATCGATTATAGTGAGCTTGCAAATTGATTTGCATATAGTTAAACACAATTTAACATTAAGCAATGACACATAACACATCAATAATACATAGAAATTACCCTCAAAACCCCTCTATCGGGGTGAAACCAACAAATCAATGAGATTTTCACTCATCCATTAATCAAACACTCCTAATAAGTGTTTACAACCGAGGTTTGCTAGACCACAAATCTCACTTCATTACATCACACCATACATCCTGCATAGCCATTACATCTTATTTATAGATGTAATACAACCGACTGCTCATTAATGGCAATCCATAACTTCCTAACCACTTTTAGTTATTCTGTTATAGTCAACTTGATTAGGTCAACCTTGGTCGATCACCCATTGAGCTTCTGGTTGTTCTATTGACTTCTTGTTGACTAGTTGTTTACCTTGACCAAACAACTATTTCGGCCATCCAGTCAACCAGACTTTCATCATATGTCGACTTCTGACTCCAATCAACTTATACAATTTGACTATCAACCTTTCCCATTGATTTACATGCAAAGAATATAACATTCCCAACATCATCCAATGTGCATAACTTCTTTCTAGCATTCATTGAGTGATCATCATGAGGTATTTGCTTTTAACCATTGATTTGTTAAGGAGATGGAGAATTGAGGTGTGTTTGAAAGCAACGCTAAATATGCTAGTCATTTTGAAGAGATTGAAGAAATTTATCGTCACTCTCTTCCAACTTTACAATTCAAAATCATGTCAAGGAGAGACTCCTTCCTTTCTCAATGAGTTGTCTACTTTCCATGATTCAATGCACTTATTTGCAACTGACAAACTAGCTACCCTTCATAATCTACAAATGTAACAACCATGTCCCCTCCATAATTGGATCCTAAATTCTTGCTCTACAATGGAGAAAAAGTTATGTTGACATCTAATTTGTGGGTTTCAGGTGGCCTTGTTAGGGGATCACTTCTCAAAATTATCACCATTTTCTATAAAGAAAAACATAAACCTCCACATATACCAACATTTGTGGTTGTTAACTTCAGCAAGTACATTGGTCCTTCATGGGATCCCAACAATCCTACTTTTCTTCCAATTCCACCTGTACAAAAGGGGGGGGGATCGTACTTAGGTCCCACTTAAAATGGCATGGGCATTCATAATAAATAAATCTCAACGGAGGAATTACCAAAAGCTACAATAGACATTAGTACTATTGAGCATCAAGGTCTTACCTTCATTGCAACATTGAGATTCCCTTCCCTAAAGGATCTTCACATCTTCCCCACATTTACCTTCAATTAGGACAAAATAATGAACAACAATCCCCATGTAATTCAAAGGAAACATGTAGAGGCCTTTCACCATTCCAAAGTCTTTCCATCCTTTATCCTCTAACAAGTCCAACTCCCATGTAACTACTTCTCAACTTACCAATTGCACTTGTTATTACTTCCACCATATATTCCATATATTTTCCTGTTATTAATCTTTGCAAAAATCTACAAATCAACGTTCATAAATGTTTTCATATATACAATTCTAAAGAAGTTCTTCCACTTTGTGACTACACAACTTTTCCTCCCATTTCAACTTCCTGTCTAGATTGTAAGTTCTCACATTTACTCTTTTACATTCTTTACTCTCTTACTTTTATTTCCACTTTACTTACTATTTTTTTTTACTAGGCGAATTGGCAACTAGGGACTAGGTTGGTACTCACATGGCACGGGGTCTTGGTATCCAATCTCGCTACCACTATACCCATAGGTGCCCCACAACAGCTCGCAGGCATGGAGCACGGGTAAGCCAGGGTAATTTGAACTCGAGGCCTCCATTTACAACATGTCCTTCATATCAAGCAAATCGTCGGTTGAGCTACACCCCTATGGGCTCCACTTTACTTACTATTGATACTTACTTACCAACTACATTTCCATGTGTAGCAGAAAAACACATCTCTCGCATCTACTTTATTTTCCTTTGTGTAGAGTTTTTCTTCTTCTTCAAGCTACAAAATGTTCCCACCTTCCATCCAACCAAAAGGGAAAAAAATATCTTTCTTGGAACAACGACGTCATTACAAGACATTTACATGTGCACTCAATAATTTCTACTTTTCAAAAAAATATTTCTCTTGTAAGTCGATCTTTTATATGGTACAACTACACTATCATATGCACATGGGGATTCCTTTTTTAACACTTTAACTACAATGGCTTACCAATGTTCATTGCTCTTTATGCTCATTAATGTTATTGCCTCCCCCCACAAAGTATGGATGGTTTTGAAGGTGGCCTACTTGTTTGGAATCGATGACTTAAATATTTTTGGGGATTCCTGGGTTACAATTAAATGGGCGCAGGGTGCTTATAACCTCAATGTTGTATCACTTGCACATTGGTGTCAAAGGATTAGAGAATATATCAAATATTTCAGAAATATCTCTTTCGAGCACATTTATAGAGAGCACAACTCCCTAGTTGATAAACTTTCGAAGTTGGCACTTGGTGGGACTGTTGGCTATCTTATTTGGGAAGAAATTTTCTGTAAGCAGGTTTTGGATCATGGATCTATCAATATTTTTTGAGTAATGTTTTCTCCTTGCTGTTTATCTGATTTGATCCATCAGTTTTGAAGTTGTTTTTGGTTTTATAGATCTGGCTGACCCCTTGTATGTTGATCAGCAAATCCTTTTTGTTTATTGAGGGACATTGTCTTATATCTTTGACTCTATGTCGTTTCTACCTTCATAGGATGACATGTATCTCCATGTACCTTTTGATTCATATGAATAACATCAATACAATTTTTTTTTTCTCTCTATTGGAAAAAAAGAAAATACATATACTACTATAAATAACAAATATTTCCATTGTTAAATATAAATACATTTGATTCTTCTTGTACACCACTTTCTTTACACTTCTTCACATTTCACATCATCATTTTCACCTCACCCCTTATTACAGCATACTTTTTGCATCGACTAGTGCAATTGCAAATATCTTATTAAATGAATATGTTAAGATTTTGTTTCACATTAAATTCTCCTCCTCCTTCTCTATTCTCTCACTAAAAAGAAGTTCCTAATATTTTACATAAATTGTATAACTCTACTTTATCAAACACAAATGGCAAGAAGGCACTCAATGTTTTCCATGAGAGCAACACATTTTGTTTTTTCCCAAGGTTTCTCAAGCTTCTAAACTTTTTTTTGCAAGTTTCTTTCCTCCATGCCAAAGTAGGTAATCATAAACCCATTGAGTCATTCAATGTTGGATTATATGTTAGATGTAGGTCGTAGTTTTTGGGAAAAAAAAAATTGACTATTTTTGTAAAAAAAGGAAAATTTAAGCTATCACAAAATTTAGCCATTAATATATATCACATACTACCTAAAATAACCTCCACGTAAGCTCCTATGCAATGTGAATAATATTTTATCTTAAGCCTGTCTCTTTGGGTGTATTAATTATCAATACTTAATTCACTCACATCATGGGTTGTTAAAGTTATTCCTTCTCAGACACCAACTCACGCGACCTCTGTTGAGGGTTGAACGCACAAACTTAACTAGGCTGAATTTGGAAGAATCACTGAGGATGGAAGCAAAGGCCGACGCCGAAGATGATTTTTCACTGTATGTGGTGGCTTCCGATCTTACAGTGGACGCCCATGCCTATGGGATTGGCAAACATAATAACAGCGACATTCAAGAAGAAGAAAATGAAGAATGGCATGAGTGTGATTCTGCCCTTGCCCCCCTTCTGATGGATGAAGATGACGACTTCTCTGACCTAGACCAGCTTCAGATATTGGAGCTTCAAGGGAAGGACAAGGCCGGAAGGAGGATCTTGAGAATTGTGGGCAAATTTTTTCCAGGTACTACAACTCCATAAAAACCAAGGCTTTCCTGAATTCATGATCTGTTGTTGCCTTTAGTGTATTCTTCTTATAGTTTGGTTGATGAATTAGGGTTTGGTATTGCCGCTTTCACGGGGCTGGTCCTCGCCGTCACTGGCTGAGTTCTGTGTTTGTCTAAAGGGTTTTCGTATAATTGATTGGCTACCCCATATGTGGTTGGGCATGATTATTTTGACAAATACAGAAAAACAATATGAAAAAAATCGAAGTAATCTGTTGGAATTACCTGCATCCCCGTAATAAGGCACAATTTTCAATTAATAAGTATTTAGTATTTAACCACACAGGTAAAGTTTAGTAGCTAGAGTACCGAGTATAATAGGGTTGTGTGCCTCTCCCTTCCCTTCGGTCAGCCGACCTGTAGGTTAGGCTCTTCTTTCTCTATCTATTTGCCGAACCTAAAGGAAGGTCAAGCAATATCCCTTTAGGTAGTTTGATAGGTATGCAGAGAAGGCCCCAGTTACTGAGGATTTGTGCAATCTTTGCAGTAGCAGCATTTCAGCACAAATTCGTAAAAGAACCTTCGCGAAAACAAGCCTTTTTTTTCTTAATGTTCTAGTATAGCAAACCATTAAAAAATTATAAGGAACCGGTGTAGACCTCCCTAGCCACGGTGAGAACATATGAACCTAATAAGCATGGAGAACACATGAGCCTAATAAACATGGAGTAATGTTTGAGCCTCAGCTTCACCAACTCAAAAATTGGAAGAAAAACGAAACCAAAAGTCTGAAAAAGCAGCCAAAAGCCTTTTTGTTAGTGCTTACTCAGACTGTCAGAACCTTGCGCACGTATTGCTAAATTACATACTTTCAGACATCCACAAGCGCATTGCTAAAGGTTCGGTGTATTTGCACCTATGCACAGAAACAACTCTATCCGCATCCCCAACTTAGCAGCTCAAACAACAGGGTCTTGGCACTTATCCCTCAATTCAAGGAGCACAAAGTTCCATCCTGTTGTCATTAGCTGGCCCTAATCCTGCCAAGCAATCTGTACCCACAGGCTTGAAATTTCATGGTTATGTTTGTCTTAGCGTGATTTTTAATAATGCTTTTAGTCATAGTGCTACACTTCAATTTGTTATTTGAATCTGAACAAAAAGGGCGTAGCTATACAGTTATACTTGTATGTTACACCATACACCAAGAACCCAGAGGGATCACATCTCTTGAGGTGTAAATGTTTTGATCGTTTAAGATGGATCTAGGCATAGGCATTGATGAAAAAAGGGGTAACAATATTTCTATCTACATTTCATATTTACAGTATTTATGTTTTATGTAAATCTGGACCTGTCTTTTTTCTCTCTCTATGTAGCAATTTTTTATATCAGGTGTACATATCAAACCCCTCTTTTCTATATAGAGAGATATTTTTATTTCTATGTATATCTTTATTTTACTTGCATATGTTATTACTATTATTTTAATTTATTATAAGTGTTGTGTGCTTTTTAAGCCAACATGTAAGCATTACTCACATATGTGACAACATCCCATGATCCCTCCCATACTGGGCTGTAGAGCACCTCACTACTCTCAGTGCAATCACCTATATATTGAAATGCATTCAACTTGCATGCACACAAGTGCATAACATCAAAAACTCTTATATTGTGATTTAAATCTCATTAAAAAGGGTAGCTATATTTGTATGCTACTTCACCCATAAATTGTAATATGCATCCTGCATGCACATCAGTGCACAACATAATTCTTGTATAAAAATGAAACTCTTCAGTTTTGTAAGTGTATCAGAAATGATGTTTTGCAAACTTTTTTACCCATATTTATTATTTTATGGTCAAAATGAACAATGAATCATGATGTATTTTGATGTCAATTCCAAGCTTGAAAGCTAAATCATCCCAAAAACCAAAGCCTGAATCATCTTGGGATCAAGCCTTCAAGGCTTCCCGTGACTCCCTTTTTGGTAGATTACATATGCAAAGGACAATTACAATTTAACAGTGTAGATGAGCAGTGGACAGTGTGGATCTCCAATGCCATGGTGCGAACATGGGTGCCTAATAAGCACGTGGTTGTGTTTGAGCCCTTAGCTTTGCTAGCTCAAAGTCAGAATCTTTTGCCATGAACTTTGAAGCTTATGCTTATAGTCACTTAGTTGCTGCTTCTTGGTTTAGCTAGATGGAGGTTCCAAAGTAATAAACCTTGGTAATTATGTTTACTTTTTGCCAAATATAATTTCTGGGGTCTATCACATACCATTTGAGGATTGAGCATGGACTTTGAAAGAGTAGTGTCTTCTTTCTTTGGTTTGCTTTTGAGTAAACAAGGGAATGTAGTTTGGCGATTCTGCTGCAGTTTTAATATCCAGCATTGCTACATAGGGTCAAATTTCATGGCAATCATGTTATGATCTAAGTTATTCCATTTTTCTTCTTTCCGTGTTGTGAGTGGGGACTCACAGTGTTTTTCTTGGTCATGACATCATAGCAGAATTGCCACTGCACACTGAAACTACTGCCATGTATTTCATTGTGCAAGGACTTTTAGTTACAGTTCTTTCATGCTGCATATACTGTCTGGACAGCATTAATATATTACGTGTTCCATCTTTAGCCTTGCTGTAAGAAAATACAGTTTGCATTTTGTTGGCCTCACTGTTTCTTTTGGCACAGCTCCTGTTATTGGTGGAGAAAGGCTGAAGAAATATGTATGTCAGAAGATATTTACTACTGTGTCAGAAGGACCTTTCTGCATTGTATACATACACACTGCTGTCCAGAGAGATGAAAACTCTCCTGGACTGTCCATTTTAAGGTGGATTTATGAAGATCTTCCTACAGATTATAAGCAGAGGCTTCAATTAGTTTATTTCTTGCATCCTGGAATTCAATCACGATTGCTTTTAGCAACGCTTGGACGGTACCTCTTAAGTGAAGGGTGAGTGCTATTTAAAGTTACAATCATTTTTGAAAAAAAGGAACATATTGCAGTATTATTCACTTTCATTTATGATAGATGGCTGTACTACTCTGGCTGCAACTTCGGTCATGGCAGCCAGAATCTGAATGTTCTCATTTCTGTTCTTTTTTTATTGCAGCTTATACTGGAAATTGAAATACATCAGTCGTTTGGAATTTTTGTGGAATGATATCAAGAAGGGACAAATAGAAATTCCAGAGTTTGTATGTGAGCATGATTCTCTGCTTGAGAGTAGACCATTGATGGACTACGGAATTGAAACGGATCCTTATCATCTCCATGAAATGCCTGGCATGGGATTTAAATTTTCCAGATCAGCAACAAGTTGGCCTTCTTGAACATGTGTGCAAGAGATACTAATCAAATGGTGGATTGGGTTCTTTAGCATTTTTTTTCCTGAGACAAGTATTACTGTATTTTAGCTTCTTTTCATTGTAATTAATCGATACAAGCATCAATGTGTGCTATCAAATAGTTTAGAATCTAGATGCAAAAGAATATTCTCTTTGAGGGATGGTTGAATATTTGAATTATGAAGCATATAAATCTTTTATTTTTACTGAAAAGTGTTTTATCTACTTAGCTGACACCAAGGTCCATGTGTATAATGTTATTCATTATTTTAGGGGAGGCACAGAACACTGCTTATGAAAAGCGAATCTCCTTTGCAATAGTTTTCACCTTCATCCTTCATGATGGAACTTCACGATTCAGAGGACTTTGGCACATAACTTTGCCCTTAATTCTTGGGGAGTCTAGCCTTCGAGCTTGTGCTAGATATTTATACCGGTTTGTTCATTTCTTGGTTTTTGGGTGATAGCTGTCATCACTTCATGCCATCAATCATTGACAAAGTTTTCAAGTATGCTATGCTTCACATGTACTTTTGCGATGGTCATAACAACTGTATGTTGTCTCTGACTCAATTCACCTGGAACTTTATTCTTTTCCCCTTCATGCATTTGAGCCCAAAGTCATTTTTAGTCAAGTTCTAGCCATCTTCTTTGTTTGGCATTTAGTTGGGGTCGACTGAATAAAGATTTTAGATTTATTGTAATCAGGAATTAATCAAAACCTCTTACCAATGAAGTAATATCTGATTCTAACATCTTCAATGCATGAACAAATTGCTAGCTCTACATCATGAGTAGGATAGTTTAGCTCATCATCTTTTAGTTTTCATGACTTCTATGCTCTTAACCTTTTGCCTTAAGAAACCACTAATGTCTTCAATGCATGCATTAATTACGCCGTTGTTTAAGGGGACGGTTCCTCTGGCGTCGTTGTCGTCTGTCGACGGCCTATGAGGAGCCACCCCCTGTCATAATCAACAAAAACTAAGGCGTTATGATCAAGTAAACAGCACGAATAATATGACACGACAAAAGATCAATCTGGACACCCTTTGCGGGTCAAAACATGAATCTGGACACCTTTACGTGAGAACTCTTCCTATCAGTTCTAACAAAACCAAAAATCCTCTTCGCTAATCTGCTCAAGTTACATGTAGGGTGCGTAATTAAAAACTCAGATTAACTGCAAGCATTAAACAAATGTTATTATTTGGAATTAAATGGCTGATGTTATCTCAGATTGATTGTCTTATCTCAGCGCTGCATTTCCTTCTGTTGAGATGCGCTGTAGGCCAGAGCATTGAATCAGGAACAACTTTTCTAACCTCCTCAAATTGGAAACAGAAAGTGGCAACTCTATTAAAACCCGGCTTCCTATTGTTAGTTGTTCCAAGTTGTCGAGTAGCTTCAAGTTCTCACATAATTGTAATAAACTGGTATACAGTAAATTCAGATATCTTAACTGCCTTTGATTTGGGATCCTCTGAGGCAAGGCTACCAATTTAGCACAGCCTTTGAAGTTAACGTACTCAAGTGTGGATATTTCTCCCAAAATATCTTATGGGATGGACAGATTCTTACAGTCTTGCAATGCTAAATATCGAAGTTGCAATAACTGAGAGAAGGTATTGAGCAACTTAATCAGATTAGAGCACCGAGATAGGTCTAAATGTCTTAGATTTTGAAGTCGAGAAAAATAATTTAAGATCCCCTTTGCCAGGCCTGAGTTGAAAGACGTGTGGAGCGCGGAGTACTTGTCTCTCATAAGACTAGGCTGTCAAGCTGCAAAGCACACATAATCTGTTAATTTAATTTAAGGTAAGAAAATGTAATCAAAACAGTCACTGGACTCAGATATGATTACATCAAATGTGTTAATCGTTCAAAATAGTCACTAACCTGCCTTTGAGGAATTGGAAGTTGTTTCTTGTGCTGTCATGCTGCAAACCAGATATAATCTGCTAACCAAAATAGTCACTAAACTCAGATGTTATTACATAATTTGTGTGTTAAATATCGTTTAAAGTATTCACTAACCTAATATTGGATTCCATGGGTCGATGTACTTGCTTGTGTGTTGTCAATATTCAACTCATTTAAATGCCAGGGAGTTAGCTGCACAAGGTTCATATGATTTCTTAATTTGATTTAATTTAAATTATTGTGGGACAAAATTAACTCCAAGTTAAGCACCAAAGTTAGATGTTCTTATGTCATAATCAAATTCACAGAAGAACTGTTCAATGGAGTGATGGTCACCTCCAATTTCGAAAACTCTTAATCTTTGCAGATTGATTGAAGGTAGAAAGGGGAAGGAGCTGACAGGCGAAGCCATACCAAGTTTCCCGGCATATTCCATGAGCAAAAAGTGGATGACACATCTTTGAGACCTTAAAGTACAAAAAGACGCACAGCTTCAACCCTAATGCACTTCCTGAAATAATCTGGATTCTCAACTTTAGAGTACCGAATTCCCCATATCTCTATGTTTGGACGACCTGACAAACACAGTCAGCCATGAAGTTAAAAGGGTTATCTCTTCTAATACAAAGGCTAAATAAATAAAACAATGCCAAGGTAATAATAATATGATTTGTTTTAGTACACACCGCGTGTGGCATTCGTGAGGGACCAGATTTGGCAGTGTTTTCCAGAGAAGAATGCTTACACAAACTAGGTCGCAGTTGAATGGGTGAAACAATCTGTTTGGGATGCCTTGTGAACCTAGTCTTTCAGCAAAAGTTTAGAATCTCACTTTCCTGAAAACATGCATCCATCTCCATCACTAAATATTTAGCTTCAACATATTTATTCTACTAACTTCTAACCTTGTTGTCTCTTGCTCAATGACACTGTGTTGGCCTACCTTTTCTCAAAAAGGGAAAAAGTAAGTTTTCCCAGTTTCCCATTTCCTAATGCCATGCTCACAAATTCTCAAATTGCCATAAAAATCCTGTCAAAACACTGTACATGTGCGTGTTTTGCTTCTCTCTTTTGGAACGCCATTTGAAGAGTCTTTTCCGGTTCTATATTTTACTCCTTCAAGAGCTGGCATTCGATCATGTTCAAGGTGCATCATTTTGTGTTTTTAGACTATTGTAAAAGGCATTTGGTAGCTGTCCTTATGCTTGATCAACTGCTCTGTCGTGTATTGCCAGTGACAACGAAGAATGTAACATTGCAATCAGAGAATAAAGTACATTAGTGAGAAAGCGAAAAATATCACACCCTATAATATTATACATGTACATGCCTCATTTAATTTAGCATTCAAATATATGTGACACAAACTGGATTCTGAATAGTTATGGGAGAAGTCCCTTTGGAGGTATTCTCAGACATTTTAAGAGTCAACTCTCTTGACCACATAGAAGGCTTCAGATGCACACTTTGGAATTGTCTGATGGAATATTTTCCTATGTCCTTAACTTAAATTGAAGTTAATCTGTTTTGACGGAAACACCCAAAAAAATCAGTCAAAAACTAGTGGTCCAGAGAAGAAAACGTAGGCCTTGATCTTTCCAATCTTTCCATGGGATTAAAGATGACCACCCTATGAACTACGAAGAAAATCACCGACCCACAACTTGTTTAGGGTAAGTGGCTTTTAGAAGTGCTAATATCCCATGCTGTTGTCTAGGTTAGCAGTGATAAATCATGAATGGCAAAACAGAAAGTTTCCAAATTTTGATGCAATTCTAATGTAAATAATATATATAAATTAACTTTGTTGAAGAATCTCAGGAACATTTTCTGACAAATCAGTGAATTTTCTTCATAACTGCTGAACACGTTACTATTGAATATTTCAGTAGATGCCGTTGAAGTGTTCATCAGAGAAACTCCAAGCACTAAATCTGCCCTGTAAATTGTTTTACCCACCACTATCATTTATCATTTAACATAAACATGTTTCTTTTGAATTTTTTTCAACCTTACTCTACATTTAATCATCAATGAGAGTTTCCAGCAACCTCTGCAACACTGTCTCATAATTTCCATAACCACAGCTCTGTACCGTGATTCCATTTGATATTTCAATCTTCACCAGCGTTCTTTCAAATCCCTGCAAAATAAACACATACAGTGATGGGTTGGAAGAGTTTAAGCCCCTTTTGAATTACTGAAAGACCTCTAAAAATCGAATTGAATCCATTCGTGATGCAAACAGATTGCAATAATTGTGCTTTCTTAATTTAGTTGGTTCCATGAAAAATGCAGTCCACTGGAAAGTGATCTAGATTTCACAAAATGCAGTCTAGTAGGAAGTGATCTAGATTTCACAAGTAAATCACTCATACACATAAGGAATTCCATGCAAGGAAATAATTTTGCACAGACACAATTTGCATCACAATTTGCATCAACGATAGTGCAAGTTAAGGAAACGTATATATTTTTAATTAATATGAATATCTAGGATGATGTGTATCATTTTCCCAGCCAGATGAGGAAACACATAAAGCAAAGAAATGTACCAATAATTTGCATCAACGATAGATAAGGAAAAGTATATATTTTTAATTAATATGAATACCTAGGATGATGTGTATCATTTTCCAGCAAGATGAGGAAACACATAAAGCAAAGAAATGTACCAATAAGCATTTACTCCAATACTGGAAAAAATGTACTACAGTTATCCTTTGTCTTTTTTTAACATGGGGAAAGTAATTTTTGTTATGAGATTGCATCCTCCGCACACGTGCCAAAATTTGTCAAAGAACATAATTTGTAACTTCTTCAAGGTGTCACTGCATTCCTTAATTGCCAAGATTTGTTAATGTGTCAAAGAACATATTTTGTAACTTCTTTAAGGTGTCACTACATTCCTTAGTTATAATGATATGGTGCTACCGTAATCTCATAAGATACATTCAATCCTCCAAAAATGTACGTGCAAAGGTTAAACGAAGGCCTATATGTTATTAAATTAAATAATTATAAAGAAATAGTGTGGTTATTTAAACAATGAAGTTATAAATGTTAAAACAGTAATTAAAATGATGATAAATTAAATTATTATTTATAAATAAAATTTACATAATATTATTAATAAAATAACTATTTTAAAATTAATCAATTATTATTTCTTAAGCACTAAATTTTACGTAATCTATTTAACAAAACAAAAAATATTACAACATTTTTAATTGTATACAAATTCTTTTTAAAAAATTCTATGTTTCAATATCCAAATCTTTAAAATCACTAGAATGCTTCACACTATAATTTCAATACCTATGATTACTATAATTTCAATACCTATGATTACTGGATTGCGTATGAGTATCATGTTCTTTGAGCAGTTAAGTTTTAAACATATTCAATAATCATCTGATTTTATCCACGCTCTCAAGACATAACTAAAACAATTGAATAACTCTTAGCAAGTGAGGTTGGGATTGCAAATTTAGATTTATCGCACTAAGTGTTTGCCACATTTTTTGAGCTCATTCATTAACAATGTGATATGAATTAATAAATTCGTACTTATTGTATATTGATATATTGTTTATGTTCAATTTATAACTATATAATGTTGTCGTACTTATTGTATATTGATATATTGTTTATGTTCAATTTATAACTATGTAATGTCGTTAAATATTAAAAAAAAAGTTTTATATACTTATTTTTATTATTGTTTTAATACATACATATTTACAATTTTGTATATTGATTTTGTTTATCTTCAATCTATAACTATGAAATGTTCATTGCCTTTTTTAAATATTTGTGAAAGTAAAATGAAACTTAGATAGTATTTAGTTTATTCTTCTTCTTAGATGACGTGATTTGGAATCGGATGTGCTAAAGAAAACATTAGCTTGGAAAAAGTAGATAGTTTGAATACATACTTGTTATTTTAGATAGATTTACAGGTGAAGAAGTTTATTTGAACCAAGGATCCAATTTCCACTTGACATGATGTGAAAAAGGAACCAAAAAGGCAAATAAACCATTAATCTTGGCTCCTTTTCAAAGTATGTTGAGTCCACCACTTGCATAAAGGAGATTATTGATCCACCAATAATATATGATGGCAAAGTTCGCACTTGTATTCCTTAAACTATAAAAATCCCGCAAAACATGTAAAAAAATGTACATTTAGCACTTAAATTATTGTGCAAATAGTGGGTAGTGTCAAATGCAGTTTGTGTATGATGTATGTGATTTGGAATTGGTTGTGCTAGAGAAAACAATAGCTTACGAAAAAGTAAATAGTTTGAATACATACTTGTTATTTTGAATAGATTTACAAGTGAAGCTGTTTATTTGAACCAAGATTCCAATTTCCACTTTGAGATGATGTGAAAAAAGAGATGTAAGTCCTTTCTAGAAAAAAACATTAGAAACAACTAAAAGACCCCCAAAATTTACACCTATTAAATCTTTGCATCCATACATACAAGAATGGACATTGAAAATTGGAGTCCTTTCAAAATCTAACATTTGCACTTTCAACAATGCCATGCTTGGCCATGTCTTTAGCTTTGATGTTATTGACATTGAAGGTAAGGAGATACATATTACATGCCTCATCTATTTATTCCTTTTACACACAACTTTATTTCATTTTACAACATATTGATGTTTGTTTCGACGTTTCATTTCCCCCACTTTGGGGGTATGCTAGTATGTATCTCGTAATTTTCATCATGTTCGCGTGGATTCAAAATGGGAGCTGAAGTGACCAATGCCTTCAACTCTTGAGAATCTTTCTTCGTGCATGGTTATGTCCCAGTCATCTGAACTACTTGCCTTTCTTTTACAAGGAGAATAGGTTATATTGGAAAATTCTTCCATGCATCTTAATAATAACTTATCAATCTCATGAGGTCCTCTTACTTCTATAATGCTCCTTAGAGTGGGTCATTCCAAAATGGATTTAATCTTTTATGGATCCATGCGTATGCCACCTTCAAATATGATATGTTCCAAGTTACTTTATTGCCCCAAGAAGAACTGACATCTATTTATTGTGGTAAACAACTTGTTCTCTTCTAACACTTATTGCACAAGCATAAGATGTTCTGTATGCTCCTCTTGGCATTTGGAGTAGATCAAATACCATCCAAAAATACAATGATGGGTTTGTCCTAATACGATGGAATACACTTTCACCAAGCTGATGAGTAAGGATGGAGCATTTGTGAGGGAGAATAAAAATTCCACAAAGGAGATGTCTTGACAAATAACGCGTGTGCGTTTGGTGCAAATCCTTTTTTCAATCAGCTCTTAGAGTTGCATCATGTGTTTTATCAACCTTGGGTTTAGCATTTTGTAAAATGCCTTGGAAGCTAAATCCAAGAAGCCAATTAATGGTGCAAAATCTTGATTATTATTGTTAGTTGAATAAATGAGGAGTTTCTTGTAGCACGATATTTTGTTTTGGTTTGGGTTCAATTTACCTTCTTCACGAATGTGTGTGGTGAACCCAATCTTAATATAATAAATAGAAAGTGATAGTGTGGAAGGTATATTTGATGGTCAGTTCATCTTTTTTGACGCCATTATCTAGGACTACTGTTCTGATTCTCATTTTCATATCTTTGGCAATTTGTTTTGGGGGGAGGAGAAATGTTTTTTTTGTTAATGAGGAACTATGGACCTCGTCAAACTAAGGAACAACATTTGGATATATGTGTGCGCGCAGGGGGGTGTGGGCCATCTTTTTGTATGGACAATAAACCCAAAAAAGCATGTCCCATCCTCCTGCACTTAAGTGAGCAATGGGATTACTGGTACATGGCCAACACATTACAATAGTATGCATGTAGGCTACATCAAAATATTATGCCTAAAGGCTACAATCAATAATTGGCACAACCCAAGATCAATAGCCACATCCAACAAACCTGCATGCACACCAAGATTTGACCTTGTTTCATTGTTACGACAACTGCTCCAAGTTCATGCTAGAACACAATCCAACATATTTTGGCAAAATATATATATAATATGCCATCCAAAGATTCTTTGTATGAAGGGTGCACTTGGTCACTACCTCTAACAATAGGAAGTTGTGGCTTGTCCATAAATGGATGAAAATTGAACAGTAATTAGAAATATTGCATCGCACTACCAAAATGATGTGGTTGGTGGTTTGTTTGATAGCACGTATTCTTTCACATTCTGGAGCCACATCTACAAAATTTAGTTTTTTTATACATTATCTACGATTCTAACATCTACAAAATTTAGTTTTTTTAATATATTATTTATAATTCTAATAAGGCTATGTTTTTGGTAAAAGCATAATTCTTTCCTTTTCCCTATTAATAATATAATAATAATAATCAAATTTTAAGGTTGCTACTTAGCTAGACACTAAATTGATGGATGAGACCTCCTTAAATATATAAAAAACACAACCAACTTTTATCTCAAAAAATAAATATATTGAATGATTACTTTATAATCTATGACAACTAAGTCAATTTAATTTGTTCCGTGATAATTATATTTTGCATCTTATGCCATGTTTTCTAGCTTTCCTATTTTTTTTGGTATCTTTCATTTTTTTAATCTTAAAAAATAAATCATTTATGTATATATTATATCCTTCCCTTTTCCTAGAAGGACTTTAACAATTTTGAGCTTATCTTGATCATGCTTCACTTTTCAAGTTATCTTAGGACAATTTTGAGCTTATCTTGACCATGCCTCACTTTTCAAGTTATCTTAGGACAATTTTGAGCTTATCTTAACCATGCCTCACTTTTCAAGTTATCTTAGGATGAGAACCTTGAGATGTAAAGTTTTGATTTGAGTGAGTAATGTGTATTTTATAGCACGAAACCAATGATTTGGATTTTTTTTAAATGTGGCATGTACTTCAACTAATCTATGGATCTTTCTCATTTCCATCCATAGTAATATAAGTTTTCTTTTTTTCCCATAACTTCGTTTGTTCAGTGTTTTGAATGACGACTTTGCTTCTCATGGTATCTTCTTCTATTTAATCTCGATTCTTCTGTGCTATGCTTCCATGAGGAAGCACTTTAATTGAAATTATAAATGGCATCTCTTCCCTTCACGACACTCGCAAAGTTTTTGAGTTTGAAGTACTCAATGCCAATAAATCATAATGTAGCTTCTCTGCCGATTTAGTGTTGCCATCGAGAGTGAGGGCCTTGGTCCTCTAATATTTATTCTAGAATTCCTTTATTGAGAGCATTTCTCTTGTATGTATTCCTTGAAGTTGCACGGATGATCTAGCCTAGAAATAGATGCTACTTGTCTTCTTTCTCGCTTTATAAAGTGTTGTGATCATTATAATATTCATTTGATGAAAAGTTGGCCCGTGGACAATGAACTGCTTAGGAGTATAGGTCCCTTGCACGCTTGTAAGTTGTTATTCCTAAAAATAAAAAAATTCCAATTTATGTTTTCACTTTTTAGATTTCTAAAGTGCCCTACCTACAAATTGTCAATGATTTGGGGATTCAAATGATGTAAGTGTTATGATAATATCTATCCTCTCTAATTACCTTGAGTATTATCTAAAAAAAAATTCACCTCATTGTTGTCCATCTCAGGGAGAGAGAATTGTCTCTCCAAATGATATGTAAGTGTTATGATAATATCCATCCTCTCTCCAAATAATATGTGAGTGTTTGATAATATCCATCCTCTCTCCAAATAATATGTGAGTGTTTGATAATATCCATCCTCTCTAATTACCTTGAATATTATTTTTCAAAAGCATTCTCTCACCTCAGTGTTGTTCATCGTAGTGAGAGATGTGTCTCTCCAAATGATATGAGTTTTGTTCTAACTTCCATTTTGAACTTTTATGGTGTCATTGGCTACATGGGGCACCCTAATGATTGATGGGAGTTTATCCATCAATTATTTGGAGAGATGTGTCTCTCCAAATGATATGTAAGTGTTATGATAATATCCATCCTCTCTCCGAATAATATGTGAGTGTTTGATAATATCCATCCTCTCTCCAAATAATATGTGAGTGTTTGATAATATCCAT
Organism: Larix kaempferi; assembly: GCA_027924585.1. NCBI lineage: Eukaryota > Viridiplantae > Streptophyta > Pinopsida > Pinales > Pinaceae > Larix > Larix kaempferi. Next base: position 7,215,775 of record BSBM01000727.1, read on the forward strand.
CCTCTCTAATTACCTTGAATATTATTTTTCAAAAGCATTCTCTCACCTCAGTGTTGTTCATCGTAGTGAGAGATGTGTCTCTCCAAATGATATGAGTTTTGTTTTAACTTCCATTTTGAACTTTTATGGTGTCATTGGCTACATGGGGCACCCTAATGATTGATGGGAGTTTATCATTTTCTTTCATGAGAAAAAGGTGAACTTTTATGGTGTCATTGGCTACATGGGGCACCCTCATGATTGATAGGAGTTTATCATTTTCTTTCATGAGAAAAAGGTGAGAGGAGCCCTCTTATGTACTCACATTGTTGTCTTTAAAATACCCTCTCACCTTTTTGAAATAGCGGTCTCAGCCTAAGTGACACGTATCTCTCTAAATGATTATGGGTTTGTCCTTTTATTTATGAATATTGACTTCTTTTAGTGTCCTTATTCAAATAGCGATCTTAGTCTCAGTGATGAATATCTCTAAATGAATTTAGATTTGCCTTTGAATATTTCAATTTTAACTTTTGTAGTGTCCTTTAAGTATGTGAGATCCGTTCTTAATGGTTTTCATGCTTTTCTTAGGTAAGTAGAAGGTAAGAGGGAGCCTCCCCAATTACGTGGCATGTTGTAGTATTGTCTTTCAAATGCTTTTTCCTACAAGGCCATTGCTTTTCCAGGATCCTTGGGGTGGCTTTGTTGTTGGTTTTTAAAGGCATCTTGGGTACTTTAGTAAGTGACCATGTCTCTGGGTCAACTCCCCTCTTCCATGACTTTTTAGAAGCTCTAAGTTGCCTCCTACTATCTAACTAGAACTTGATTCGAGGGATTAGTGGGGTGGCTTTGTTGTTGGTTTTTAAAGGCATCTTGGGTACTTTAGTAAGTGGCCATGTCTCTTGGTCAACTCCCCTCTTTTAGGACTCTTTAGAAGCTCTAAGTCGCCTCTCACTATCTAACTAGAACTTGAACTAGAGGATTAGAGAGGATATCTATAGGAAATGCATCTAAGTCACTTGGATTGCACCCCTCGAGGGTCTTATCCCCAAGATGACCTTTTATTCTGAGCACTTTCTACAATCAGGAGTTGACCTTATGATGAGACTTATGTATACAAGCAGACATTGGATGCACAACCTTAGGATCTACCTTGGTTAGTGCTAGGTAGGCTCATATCAACTCTCTTTATTTAATATGTGGATTTAGTCAAGTGTGGACTTTCAATAAGATTCTAGGAGGTTCAAACCCTAACCCTAATTGGTAGTAGTGACATGCAATATCGAGGCCTATCAAGGCATGTTAAATTTGACCCTCAAGGAAATGAAAGGTTTTTGTTGCTATTACGATGAATTACTATTCCGTATTTGAGCAAAGCAAAGGAGTGGAACTTTTGAGTAGAATAGACATAGAAGAAGACCCAATGGCAACCATTCATAAGCCACCATGTTTATTGTAACTCCATTAATGAGTCCATCTTTATTTATATCTTGCATTATATATCCGAGAATAAATGAACAAGGCACAATCTTCATTTCTAGCTGTTTTTTCACGCATTGGGTTTACCAGGCACATCTTGTATTCATTGTGCTCATGATGTGCATATTGTTCCTACTATTGTGTTTCATTTATTTTCTCAATGCTTTTCAATGTTTTGAGCAATATGTTTGTAATATTACATTTTAATCATAAGTAATAACTACATAATACAATATAATCTCACAATATATGTAGTAGGATTTAAGATCTATTATGATGAACTATCTAAGGGAATATTCATAGAAGTTAAGAGTAAATGAGAGTGGTAAAACTCATTGGAGTAGTGTTGTAAAACTAATGAGATAATTATGGGAAACCTAAGAGGCAAGTGTGGGAAATCATAGAGGGCCATTGTAGGAATAAAGAAAGTTAAAATGTATGGTATGAGTAATTTTAGAAAGCGTTGTGCGTAATAGTACAACTAATAACTAATTGAAATATTTTGAACAATGATAATACTAATATTTTAATATTTAACTAATAACTTAATAGTATAACTAACATGATGAGATGTAATATTATATAACTTTAAGAGAAACCATTGAGATACATTTAACATTTAACCTATAAGTTTACTGTGACATGTTTCTCACACCATTTGTAAACATGATTAACCTAACAATTCGACTCCTTCATATCAATATAAAAACAACTCACTTTAAAAATAAAATCCAATGTAAAAACTAACACATTGTAATCTAACATTACTTCATAAATAGAAAATGTTAGATTTTTAACTTTTAATCAATACTTATCTAGGATCTTACTGAGAGAATAACAAGCATAGCATCAACAAAAGAGACACAAGAGATGCAAAGATTTTCCTCGGGGAAACCATAAAGGAGAAAACCCCGCAACTTCCTCAGAGATAGAATGATCACCAAAACAATGTCACAAAAGTAAACCCCAAAAATAGAGATGGTCTTCAGCAGCTTCTCTCTTCTCCACTAGTGCGAACTTGTCCTCCTTCTCACTAATGCGATCTTGTATGAGTGAATGAATGAATAAATGAGAGAGCCTAGCTCTCTATTTATACATTCACTTCCACTTTAACTTTACCATTTGACATGTCGGCCCCAACTAATTCTAACTGGGCCGACTCCTCTAGGGGACTTAAAAACCCCTTTGCATTTGACTCTAGGGGGATCTATTGCCCCGACTTACAAGGGAGGATTTACCTCAATGAATTTACATGAACAAATGTAATAATTACATCCCCGACTAGAGGAATAAACATCTCCGTTGGAGGTACAAATAAAATACAATAATAATTACAATATAAAATACAAGTGAATATCTTCCGCAGTTACAATAACATTAACACTCCCTCTTAACTAGGAAGGTATTCTCTTGACACAGTCATCAACAAATCTGGACACAAGTCTTCGTCACTGGATCAACAATGCTGGAACATCATCATCAACACTGGATTGTCGTCGTCACTGCTGTTGCAATCCTTGTAATGTTAACCATCGATTGGTGCTATCTCTCAATTCTACTCGTCATAGAAAGTTCTACAGAGCCAACCCTTTTTCATGTTGGATGTAGGACTAGCCCTCATGTAGGTCTTCATCATCTCTGCGATCAAGCCATCAAGTAGGTACAACCCAGGACCAGCCATTACATTGCATCTGCAAATACTTGCGTCTCCTACTATCACCTCATCATCTTCATATCATCTCATTGTCACACGGAGCACAAACCAGATGCACATCACACAACACTTACATCAACTGACATGGGAGGGCCGACCTACCACCATTCGGGAAAGGCTTAGCACTTACATCAACGACCATGGGAGGACCAACCTACCAGCATGTCGGAATGGCACAACACTTACATCAACGACCATGGGAGGACCAACCTACTACCATGTCGGAATGACATAACACTTGCATCAACGACCATGGGAGGACCAACCTACCACCATGTCGGAATGGCTCAGCACTTATGTCAACGTCCATGGGAGGACTGACCTACCACTATGTCAGATTGGATCAACACTTATGTCAATGGGCATGGGAGGAACAACCTACCACCATGCCGGACCGGCCACGACACTTATGTCAATGACCATGGGAGGACCAGCCTACCACCATGCTGGACTGGCCCATGTGCATCTGCGTCTTCCACGCTCATCACTTCCCCTTGGAAGGACCCTCGATCTAAAGAACACCAAGCTTCTCTCTGATGTACTCAAACTTCACTTTGGATAGTGACTTGGTCAACACATCAGCTATCTGCTCATCCGTCACAACATACCGGAGCTTCACTACTCCTCTCTGCACCATATCCCTGATATAGTGATACTTGATCTCAATATGCTTCAACTTGTCATGGAACACTAGGTTCTAGGACAACTTCACGTAACTCTGGTTGTGACAGAATATACATGTTGCCTCTAATTGGAGATCAAACAAATCATATAGTATCTTCCTAATCCATACTGCCTCACAACTAGCCGAACAAGCTGCAACATACTCTGCTTCGGCTGTACTCAGTGCCATGCAAGACTGCTTCCTACTAAACTAGGAGATCACACCTGATCCCATACTGAAGCAACACCCCGAAGTGCTCTTCCTATCTGCACCACTGCCTTCCCAATCGGAATCAACATAACCTTGCAGGTTAACCTTTTGATTCGCGTCATATCTGAGCCCATAATCCACTATACCCTTCAGGTACCTCATTATATGCTTTGCAACAACCAGGTGAACTTGTCTCGGATCCGTCAGGAACTGACTCAAAGTGTTCACAACAAAGCATATGTCTGGTCTCGTATTCATCAAGTACATCAACGAACCAATAATATGTCTGTAGCCTATGGAAGCCACTGTCCATCATCCTGAATCCCTTCAGGATCTCATCTACATATTTTCCTTGGATAAGGAAAATATCATATGATTTCAGCCACATGTCTAATCGAAAGAATCATGCCAAGATTCTTGAACTCTGAGATATTCTCCCTCTGAGGGGGAGTCCTCCCTCTGTGTCTAACATCATGCAATCTCTGCATTGGGACATCTTGCAATCTCATTGGGATATCCTGCACTCTCTGCATCCATCTGTGAGCTTCTGTGACAATCAAGCTATCTGTATATATAGAAACCATCCTCAACCTTATAGCAAAGGATGAAATATGCATCACCCGTGGTGATCATCAAACTCAACAAATAACTAATGATCCTGGGTTCCTATTGAACTCGTACAAAACCTTCTTTAATCTTCTGTAAGAAGTTATCCATATCATTGGTCTTTCACAATGTCACTGGGAGCTAGAATATTTTTTCCAAGATAGTCTCCTTATCGGATGGGCAACAAGTCCATATGTCGTCCCATGTCTAGGGTGTCTATCCAAGGCCTCACACATGTATGTGCCTCAAATATTAGTGGCTTCTCCACATACACTTCATCATCCAGGAAAGCTACCTTCATGTTCTCCTGATGTAACTTTTATTTCATTACTGTAGCTATCATGAGTATAGCTCTAGTATAAGTGTATCCATCAATTCCCTCTTCATGTGAGAAACTACAAGCCATAGACCTTTCCTTGAACCTATGTAGTATGTTTGATTTGTAAGACTTCTTGATGAACAGTCATCACTTTTTCTTCGGAACAAGTGTTCATCATCCTTCTCTTGTAGATCATAGCACACGATCTTTCCTACAAATCAAATTCAATTACAAGATTAGTAACACTTCATAATCATCAAATCATTTCAATGATAACCTTTTATGAATACTGCTATGATTCACATAGTTATGCAACTATCTTGGCCAATGCTTTGGCACAACACTTTTCCATATCCCGTATGCACACGGTGACTATCTAGATGCCTTCCATCTCTACCAAAACATACTATCAAGAGCGTGCACTGCTCCCAGCATGTTAGCAAAGATGTTTCATTCTAGACAAGAAACAATGGAATATTGTCCAACACTATTGGCTACTTACCCATCATATGCATATGAGTAGTACACTGTTCAATTCTATATGAATGCTTACCCTGTGCATGATACATTTCCTAATTCTAGGAATACAAATATGCATACAACTATTAATATCATTAACTATTCAGAGATTCAAGAAGTAATTCAAATACTTATCTTTTTATGTTTTGTGGGGTTGCCTCCCTCTAGATCTTTGCTTCCTTGGGATTGCCTCCCTCTGAATCTTTGCTTCCTTGAGATTGCCTCCCTCTTGATCTTTGCTTTTTGGAGGTTTCCTCCCTTTGGATCTCTACTTCCCTTCTATGTCATGATAGTACCATGATTTTGTGTCTTTGAGCTTTTATCCATCCTGTAGCACTATGCACCCTTAAGTGTGCACTAGTTTCATCATTGTGTCATCCTCAAGATCTCATACATAATCACACATTCATTAGTATAATCTAAATAAGATCAAAACATTATAATCATAAATAATCTTAAACACATACGGTCATAATCATTTCATACATAGGTAATTTATCACGAGCATTAATATTCAAGGTTTCATGGAGTATGTTTTTACTCATGCATATTCAAATTTGACCATAGGACTCTTCTAGTTTGTCATATCATTAATCAAACTAAGAAACACAATATTCATAAAGCCTTGATTAGCTAAACTCTATCTTCAGGAATAATCATTATCAACCATATGAAAGTATACTTATCTAAGTTCTTAACACAAAGTAGGATTCTAACTCGATATAGGAAAACATACCTAGATTAGCACGCTTGCTAGTTATGTCTAACATACCCAAACAATATCTTCTTTGTTCTCTTCAATGATTTAGAGACCTTGTGCTAGTAACCTGCATATCTCATAAGTTAAGCATAGTAGAACCAAATCATACATACCTTGTAAGTAGAGATTCTATGTGATCAAAGACTATGGATGAGTCTTTGTCTTCATGTCATCATGGTCATATATTCTTGATCTATAACTTGATTTGTCTTTCTTCATGTATCTTTCATGTTATAAGACAACATCATCCTCATACAACACCACAAGTGCATTAGTACAATCATAAGTGTCATAAACCTAATCAATGAATGCCTTCTATCATTCACATGCATTCATACTTTTACTAAGGTGATAAAAAAAGTCTAAAATTAATCATGATTGTACTAACCTCAATAATATGAAGACAAACATATCATGAACTTAATCATCAGATAAATAAAACATATTTCAAAACATACTTGCATCTCCTCAAGTCATACCTGTCGAGATTGCTTGTAGTCTTCTCTATAAGGGTAAAACCCTAATCATCCAAGGTAGATCACTTGTAAACATATTATATATATTCATGGTGCTAGGATGATAGAATACTAGTGCCATTTAAACCTCCTTCATTGCTGCCCTATGAGTCTCCCAACTTTGCTAGGGTTTCTTCTTACTTGTAGAACGGGAAAACCCTAATTTTCAATCTCCTTCCTCCCGCAACATTTTGATGGAAGATTAATATCTATGTTGAAGGGATTCCAAATCCATTGTCAAAGTTTCCAATGTTGCATCAGGTGTCTCCAACATTGTATCAGGTCTTGCCATACCTAAAAAACTTAAAACCCTAAGTGAGAACTTCTTCCTCCTCTTCTTTGATTTCCTCTGTTGAGCCATTTCAGATGTGTCGTATTGTTTCTGGTGTATCTCTGCAGTTTCAGATCCTCAGTGTCTGAAACTTCGGCCTGTGGTATCATTATCTATCATATTTCCAACCCCACAGATTTGAGCTTCATGGATTCTCCATGAGAGAGATATGATAAGTTTCCTAACATGACCTGTTTATGGGATGAAACAACATAGCGAAATTTTACGGTGTGCCACGTGTCACTGTTCCAACTTCGGCCTCTGATACTCAGACCTGTGAAACTAAAACACCCCAAAAATTTACACCTATTAAATCTTTGCATCCATACATACAAGAATGGACATTGAAAATCAAAGTCCTTTCAAAATCTAACATTTGCACTTTCAACAATGCCATGCTTGGCCATGTCTTTAGCTTTGATGTTATTGACATTGAAAGTAAGGAGATACATATTACATGCCTCATCTATTTATTCCTTTTACACACAACTTTCTTTCATTTTACAACATATCGATGTTCATTTCGACGTTTCATTTCCCCCACTTTGGGGGTACGCTAGTATGTATCTCATAATTTTCATCATGTTCGCGTGGATTCAAAATGGGAGTTGAAGTGACCACTGCCTTCAACTCTTGGGAATCTTTCTTCGTGCATGGTTATATCCCAGTCATTTGAACTACTTGCCTTTCTTTTACAAGGAGAATAGGTTATATTGGAAAATTATTCCATGCATCTTAATAATAACTTATCAATCTCATGAGGTCCTCTTACTTCTATAATGCTCCTTGGAGTGGATCATTCCAAAATGGATTTAATCTTTTATGGATCCAATCTATTATGGATTTAATCTTTTATGGATCTCATGCGTATGTCGCCTTCAAATATGATATGTTCCAAGTTACTTTATTGCCCCATGAAGAACTGACATCTATTTATCGTGGTAACCAACTTGTTCTCTTCTAACACTGAATGCACAAGCATAAGATGATATGTATGCTCCTCTTGGCATTTGGAGTGGATCAAATACCATCCAAAAATACAATGATGGGTTTGTCCTAATACGATGGAATACACTTTCACCAAGCTGATGAGTAAGGATGGAGCATTTGTGAGGGAGAATAAAAATTCCACAAAGGAGATGTCTTGACAAATAACATGTGTGCATTTGGTGTAAATACTTTTTTCAATCAGCTCTTAGAGTTGCATCGAGCGTTTTATCAACTTTGGGTTTAACATTTTGTATAATTCCTTGGAAGCTAAATCCAAGAAGCCAATTAATGGTGCAAAATATTGATTATTATTGTTAGTTGAATAAATGAGGAGTTTCTTGTAGCACGATATTTTGTTTTGGTTTGGGTTCAATTTACCTTCTTCACGAATGTGTGTGGTGAACCCAATCTTAATATAATAAATAACAAGTGATAGTGTGGAAGGTATATTTGATGGTGAGTTCATCTTTTTCAACGCCATTATCTAGGACTACTATTTTGATTCTCATTTTCATATCTTTGGCAATTTGTTTTGGGGGAAGGAGAAATGTTTTTTTTGTAAATGAGAAACTATGGACCTCATCAAACTAAGGAACAACATTTGGATATATGTGTGCGTGCATGGGGGGTGTGGGCCGTCTTTTTTTATGGACAATAAACCCAAAAAAGCATGTCACATCCTCTCGCACTTAAGTGAGCAATAGGATTACTGGTACATGGCCAGCACATTACAATAGTAGGCATGTAGGCTACATCAAAATATTATGCCTAAAGGCTACAATCAATAATTGGCACAACATGCTACATCAAAATATTATGCCTAAAGGCTATAATCAATATTTGGCACAACCCAAGATCAATAGCCACATCCAACAAACCTGCATGCACACCAAGATTTGACCCTGTTTCATTGTTACAACAACTGCTCCAAGTTCATGCTAGAACACAATCCAACATATTTTGGCAATATATATATATATATATAATATGTCATCCAAAGATTCTTTGTATGAAGGGTGCACTTGGTCACTACCTCTAACAATAGGAAGTTGTGGCTTGTCCATAAATGGATGAAAATTGAAAAGTAATAAGAAATATTGCATCGCACTACCAAAATGATGTGGTTGGTGGTTTGTTTGATAACATGTATTCTTTCACATTCTGTAGCCACATCTACAAAATTTAGTTTTTTTATACATTATCTACGATTCTAACATTTACAAAACTTAGTTTTTTAAATATATTATTTATAATTCTAATAAGGCTATGTTTTTGGTAAAAGCATAATTCTTTCCTTCTCCCTATTAATAATATAATAATAATAATAATCAAATTTTAAGGTTGCTACTTAGCTAGACACTAAATTGATGGATGAGGCCTCCTTAATTATATAAAAAACACAACCAACTTTTATCTCAAAAAATAAATATATTGAATGATTACTTTATAATCTATGATAACTAAGTCAATTTAATGTGTTCTGTGATAATTATATTTTGCATCTTATGCCATGTTTTCTATCTTTCCTATTTGTTTTTTAGTATCTTTCATTTTCTTTTAATCTTAAAAAATAAATCATTTATGTATATATTATATCCTTTCCTTTTCCAGCAGGACTTTAACAATTTTGAGCTTATCTTGACCATGCCTCACTTTTCAAGTTATCTTAGGACAATTTTGAGCTTACCTTGACCATGCCTCACTTTTCAAGTTATCTTAGGATGAGAACCTTGAGATGTAAAGTTTTGATTTGAGTGAGTAATGTGTATTTTATAGCACGAAACCAATGATTCAGTTTTTTTTCAATGTGGCATGTACTTCAACTAATCCACGGATCTTTCTCATTTCCATCCATAGTAATATGAGTTTTCTTTTTTTCCCATAACTTCGTTTGTTCAGTGTTTTGAATGACGACTTTGCTTCTCACGGTATCTTCTTCTATTTAATCTCGATTCTTCTGTGCTATGCTTCGATTCTTCTGTGCTATGCTTCCATGAGGAAGCACTTTAATTGAAATTATAAATGGCATCTCTTACCTTCATGGCACTCGCAAAGTTTTTGAGTTTGAAGTACTCAATGCCAATAAATCATAATGTAGCTTCTCTGCCGATTTAATGTTGCCATTGAGAGTGAGGGCCTTGGTCCTCTAATATTTATTATAGAATTCCTTTATTGAGAGCATTTCTCTTGTATGTATTCCTTGAAGTTGCACGGATGATCTAGCCTAGAAATAGATGCTACTTGTGTTCTTTCTCGCTTTATAAAGTGTTGTGATCATTATAATATTCATTTGATGAAAAGTTGGCCCGTAGACAATGAACTGCTTAGAAGTATAGGTCCCTTGCACGCTTGTAAGTTGTTATTCATAAAAACCAAAATTTTCCAATTTATGTTTTCACTTTTTAGATTTCTAAAGTGCCTCACCAACAAATTGTCAATGATTTGGAGATTCAGATGATGTAGGTGTTATGATAATTTTTATTCTCTAATTATCTCTAGTATTATTTTTAAAAATATTCTCCCACTTCTTTTACATAGTGTTGTAAGTGTTATGATAATATCTATCCTCTCTAATTACCTTAAGTATTATTTAAAAATAATTTCTCACCTCATTGCTCTCCATCTTAGGGAGATATGTGTCTCTCCAAATGATATGTAAGTGTTATGGTAATATCCCTCCTCTCTCCAAATAATATGTGTGTGTTTGATAATATCCATCCTCTCTAATTACCTTGAGTATTATTTTTCAAAAGCATTCTCTCACCTTAGTGTTGTTCATCTTAGTGAGAGATGTGTCTCTCCTAATGATTTGAGTTTTTGAGTTTTGTTTTAACTTCCATTTTGAATTTTTATGGTGCCCTTGGGGCTACACGGGGCACCCTCATGATCGACAGGAGTTTATCGTTTTCTTTCATGGGAAAAAGGTGACAGAAGCCCTCTTATGTACTCACATTGTTGTCTTTAAAATGCCCTCTCACCTATTTCAGCACATTGTTTTCTTTAAAATACCCTCTCACCTTTTTAAAATAGTGGTTTCAGCCTGAGTGACAAGTATCTCTCTAAATGATTATGGGTTTGTCCTTTTATTTATGAATATGAACTTTTTTAGTGTCCTTTTTCAAATAGCGATCTTAGTTTCAGTGATGAATATCTCTAAATGAATCTAGATTTGTCTTTGATTATTTCAATTTTAACTTTTGTAGTGTCCTTAGATACGTGAGATTCGTTCTTAATGGTTTTCGTGCTTTTCTTAGGTAAGTAGAAGGTAAGAGGGAGCCTCCTCAATTACGTGTAGTGTTATAGTGTTGTCTTTCAAATGCTTTTTCCTATGAGGCCATTGCTTTTGTAGGTTCCTTGGGGTAGATTTGTTATTGGTTTTTAAAGGCATTTTGGGTACTTTAGTAAGTGGCCATGTCTCTTGGTCAACTCCCCTCTTCCATGACTCTTTAGAAGCTCTAAGTTGCCTCTCACTATCTAACTAGAACTTGAACCGGGGATTAGTGGGGTGGCTTTGTTGTTGGTTTTTAAAGGCATTTTGGATACTTTAGTAAGTGGCCATGTCTCTTGGTCAACTCCCCTCTTTTAGGACTCTTTAGAAGCTCTAAGTCGCCTCTCACTATCTAACTAGAACTTGAGCAGGGGATTAGAGAAGATATCTATAGGAAATGCATCTTAGTCACTTGGATTGCACCCCTCAAGGGTCTTATCCCCAAGATGGCCTTTTATTCTGAGCACTTTCTACAATTGAGAGTTGACCTTATGATGAGACTTATGTATACAAGCAAACATTGGATGCACAACCTTAGGATCTACCTTGGTTAGTGCTAGGTAGGCTCATATCAACTCTCTTTATTTACATATTTGGATTTAGTCAAGTGTGGACTTTCAATAAGATTCTAGGAGGTTCAAACCCTAACCCTAATTGGTAGTAGTGACATGCAATCTCGAGGCCTATCAAGGCATGTTAAATTTGACCCTCAGGGAAATGAAAGGTTTTTGTTGCTATTACAATGAATTACTATTCCATATTTGAGCAAAGCAAAGGAGTGGAACTTTTGAGTAGAATAGACATAGAAGAAGACTCAATGACAACCATTCATAAGCCACCATGTTTATTGTAACTCCATTAATGAGTCCATCTTTATTTATATCTTGCATTATATATCTGAGAATAAATGAACACGACACAATTTTCATTTCTAGCTGTTTTTTCACGCATTGGGTTTACCGAGCACATCTTATATTCATTGTGTTCATGATGTGCTTATTGTTCCTACTATTGTGTTTCATTTATTTTCTCAATGCTTTTCAATGTTTTCAGCAATATGTTTGTAATATTACATTTTAATCATAAGTAATAACTACATAATACAATATAATCTCACAATATTTGTAGTAGCATTTAAGATCTCTTATGATGAACTATCTAAGGGAATATTCATGGTAGTTAAGAGTAAATGAGAGTGGTAAAACTCATTGGAGTAGTGTTGTAAAACTAATGAGATAATCATGGGAAAACTAAGAGGCAAGTGTGGGAAATCATAGAGGGCCATTATAGGAATAAAGAAAGTTAAAATGTATGGTACGAGTAATTTTAGAAAGCATTGTGGGTAAGAGTACAACTGATAACTAATTGAAATATTTTGAATAATAATAATAATATTTTAATATTTAACTAATAACTTAATAGTATAACTAACATGATGAGATGTAATATTATATAACTTTAAGAGAAACCATTGAGGTACATTTAACATTTAACCTATAAGTTTACCGTGACATGTTTCTCACACAATTTGTAAACATGATTAACCCAACAATTCGACTCCTTAATATCAATATAAAAACAACTCACTTTAAAAATAAAATCCAATGTAAAAACTAACACATTGTAATCTAACATTACTTCCTAAATAGAAAATGTTAGATTTTTAACTTTTAATCAATATTTATCTAGGATCTTACTGAGAGAATAAAAAGCATAGCATAAACACAAGAGACACAAAGATTTTCCTCAGGGAAACCATAAAGGAGAAAACCCCGCAACTTCCTCAGAGATAGAATGATCACCAAAACAATGTCACAAAAGTAAACCCCCAAAATAGAGATGGTCTTTAGTAGCTTCTCTCTTCTCCACTAGTGCAAACTTGTCCTCCTTCTCACTAATGCGAACTTGTATGAGTGAGTGAATGAACAAATGAGAGAGCCTAGCTCTCTATTTATACATTCACTTCCACTTTGTAACGTCCCCATTTTGACCACCATTGCATTAAATCGTAAATGATGTAAATATTGTTATTTAATCATGATGAGGAGCTCAAGGCCAAGGCCCCGCCATTGATTTAGCGTTTTTATGTATCGGCAATTAAAATAGATGCCTATGGTTCTTGTGCTGGACATGCACAATGTAAATTCAAACATCATGTAAATACAAATTTTAATGAAATACCCGCAACTAGCTATGCAAACACAACAAGAGATGGGGGCATGATTTTACAAGGAATAGGGCGGGGGGGGAATTATTCAAACCCTTGAGCCAATGGTGTTAATCCAAATGTCATTGGGAGAACCCATAAACCCTCAACTACCCATTTTGACTTATGCACCCAATCATTTAATTCTTCCAAGAGTTGGTTGAGGTAGTTAATGTCTTGGGAATGGGAAGGTATGGCAGCCAATTTCGTGTACGGGAAAGCCATCAACCTAGAAATTCGTATTTTTGCTTCTTGGGCAAAAAAACACCCACGAAATGGTGCCCAAAGCCATCCTTCACCCAAGGCCTTTGCTCTCTCACACATTCTCAACTAGCTAGGCTTTCCCCATCACGTTTTTCATCATTTTCCTGCATTTTTCCATGGACGGGAGCTTGTTTTTGTGTTACACAATGGCTAGGAGAGGAGGACCACGATTTGGGGATGTTATAGAGGTCGTTTTTGCCCTGGAATGTCCATGGACGTTTTTCTGAAAACGAATTTTGCTTCCCAGGGTTGTTTCCTCATTTAGCTTTTCGTTTTTGGCTACCCACGTTTTTCTGAAACTGGTAGAAACCCCATTTTGGGCATCTCACTGTAAAAACGTTTTCTTCAAGCCCAACACTTGTACTTTTGTTGTTGTGTTCATCCCTATTTTAGTTTGAACTGTGAGCAAGGAATTAGGAGTGGAAGTGGACCTGAGTTGGATTGATAAACCTAGTGGGGAAAATAACCTCTCAAGAAGATCAAAAGGGCTGGCTACTCTTCTATGCACACCTTGAACAACACTGAATTGGAAGGTATGGCCTGAGGGACTATGTAGTAGTGAAGGGAATAATTCCTTGATTCAGGTGTGTAGGCATTGTGGGGAACCAAGCTGGATAGATCTTGTAGAGGTATCCACAGCTCTGTGGTTGAGCTCACTAGCTTAGCAATTCTTCCTTTCCATTGCCTAGCAGCCTGATAAACCCAACTGTCGATTGGCTTGGCTGATTTTGGTGTATATTTAGCTATGTGTGAGTCTGTTGTTCCCTATTCCTTGTAGAAATCATGCCCAACTCGGGGGTGGTAGTCGTATCAAGATATTGATAAGCACAACTGGCCTATGGTTGGGTGGAATGTTGCAGTTGCATAGCTGGTTGCTCGGGACTACTTTGTTTTAAGATAAGTACTCTCTTGTGTTAAATTCTGCAATGTATTTATTTAATGTTTGTCATGAAAATATTTAATGTATGTTAGATATGTAGATGATTTTAATTCCGCTATGTTTAATTACAATATGCATATGTATATGTCTTTTATTATCAATGAGTTTTACTTAATGGATATGGGGCTAGATGCCCGGATTTAATGTCATGTTCTCTCCCTTGCTTGGTCTGATGGGAGGGGACGTTACACACTTTAACTTTACCACTTGCCATGTCGGCCCCAACTAATTCTAACTGGGTCGACTCCTCTAGGGGACTTAAAAACCCCTTTACATTTGAATCTAGGGGAATCTATTTCCTCGACTTACAAGGGAGGATTTACCTCAATGACTTTACATGAACAAATGTAATAATTACACCCCCGACCGGAGGAATAAACATCTCCATCGGAGGTATAAATAAAATAAATAATAATTACAATATAAAATACAAGTGAATATATTCTGCCGTTACAATAACATTGGCACTCCCTCTTAACTAGGAATGTATTCTCTTGACACAGTCATCAACGCATCTGGACAAGTCTTCGTCACTGGATCAACAATGCTAGAACATCATCATCAACACTGGATTGTCGTCATCACTGCTGCTGCAATCCTCTTCATGTCGACCATCGATTGGTGCTATCTCTCAATTCTATTCGTCATAGGAAGTTCTACAGAGACAACCCTTTTTCATGATGGATGTAGGACTAGCCCTCATGTAGGTCTTCATCATCTATGTGATCAAGTCATCAAGTAGGTACAACCCAGGACCAGTCATTACATTGCCTCTACAAATACCTGCGTCTCCTACTGTCACCTCATCATCTTCAGATCATCTCATCGTCACACATAGCACAACCTAGATGCACATCACACAACACTTACATCAAACGATATGGGAGGACCGAACTACCACCATTAAGGAAAGGCTTCGCACTTACATCAACGACCATGGGAGGACCAACCTACCACCATGTCGGAATGTAATAACACTTACATCAATGACCATGGGAGGACCAACCTACCACCATGTTAGAATGAAAAAACACTTACATCAACGACCATGGGAGGACCGACCTACCACCATGTAGGAATGGATCAACACTTATGTCAACCTCCATGGGAGGACCGACCTACCACCATGACGAACTGGATCAACACTTATGTCAATTGCCATGGGAGGACCAACCTACCACCATACCGGATTGGCCCCGAAACGTACGTCAACGACAATGGGAGGACCAACCTACCGCCATGCCAGACTGGCCCATGTGCATCTGCGTCTTTTGGGCTCATCACTTCCCCTTGGAAGGACCCTTGATCTAAAGAACACCAAGCTTCTCTCTGAAGTACTCAAACTTCACTCTGTTTAGCGGCTTGGTCAACACATCGACTATCTACTCGTCCGTCACAACATACTGGAGCTTCACTGCTCCTCTCTGCACCATATCCCCGATATAGTGATACTTGATCTCAATATGCTTCGAATTGTCATGGAACACTGGGTTCTCGGACAACTTCACACAACTCTAGTTTTCATAGAATATACAAGTTGCCTCTAACTAGAGATCAAACAAATCAGACAGTAGCTTCCTAAGCCATACTTCCTCACAACTAGACGAACAAGCTACAACATACTTTGCTTCGGCTGTACTCAGTGCCACGTAAGACTGCTTCCTGCTAAACCATGAGATCACATCTGATCCCATACTGAAGCAGCACCACGAAGTGCTCTTTCTATCTGCAGCACTACCTGCCCAATCCGAATCAACATAACCATGCAGGTTAACCTTTTGATTCGTGTAATATCTAAGCCCATAATCCACTGTACCCTTCAGGTACCTCATTATATGCTTTGCAACAACCAGGTGAACTTGTCTCGGATCCGTCAGGAACTGGCTCAAAGTGTTCACAACAAAGCATATGTCCACTCTCATGTTCATCAAGTATATCAAGGAACCAATAATATGTCTGTAGCCTATGGAAGCCACTGTCCATCATCCTGAATCCCTTCAGGATCTCATCTGCATATTTTCCTTGGATAAGGAAAATATCATTTGATCTCAGCTACATGTCTAATCGCAAGAATCATGCCAAGATTCTTGAACTCTGAGATCTTCTCCCTCTGAGGTGGATTCCTCCCTCTGTGTCTAACATCATGCACTCTTTGCATTGGGACATCTTGCAATCTCATTGGGATATCCTGTACTCTCTTCATCCATCTGTGAGCTTCTGCAAGAATCAAGCTATCTATATGTATAGAAACCATCCTCAACCTTGTAGCAAAGGTTGAAATCTACATCACCCATGGTGATCATCAAACTCATCAAGAAACTAATGATCCCGGGTTCCTATTGAACTCATACAAAGCCTTCTTTAATATTATGTAAGAAGTTATCCATATCATTGGTCTTTCACAGTGTCACTGGGAGCTAGAATATTTTTTCCAAGATATTCTCCTTATCGGCTGGGCAACAAGTCCATATGTCCTCTCATGTCTAGGGTGTCTATCCAAGGCCTCACACATGTATGTGCCTCAAATCTTAGTGGCTGCTCCACATACACTTCATCATCCAAGAAATTTGCCTTCATGTTCTCCTGATGTAACTTTTATTTCATTACTACGGCTATCGTGAGTATAGCTCTAGTAGAAGTGTATCCATCAATTCCCTATTCATGTGAGAAACCGCAAGCCATGGACCTTTCCTTGTACCTTTGTAGTATGTTTGATTTGTAAGACTTCTTGCTGAACATTCATCACTCGTTCTTCAGAACAAGTGTTCATCATCTTTCTCTTGTAGATCATAGCACACGATCTTTCCTACAAATCAAATTCAATTACAAGATTAGTAACACTTCATAATCATCAAATCATTTCAATGATAACCTTTTATGCATATTGATATGATTCAGATAGTTATGCAACTACCTTGGCCAATGCTTTGGCATAACACTTTCCATATCCCGTATGCATACGGTGACTATCTAGATGCCTTCCATCTCTACCAGAACATACTATCAAGAGTGTGCACTGATCCCAACATGTTAGCAAAGAGGTTTCATTCTAGACAAGCAACATTGGAATGTTGTCCAACACTATTGGCTACTTACCCATGATATGCATATTAGCAGTACATTGTTCAATTCTATATGAATGCTTACCGTATGCATGATACATTTCCTGATTCTAGGAATACAAATATACATACAACTATTAATATCATTAACTATTCAGAGATTCAAGAAGTAATTCAAATACTTATCTTTTTATGTTTTGTGGGGTTGCCTCCCTCTAGATCTTTGCTTCCTTGGGATTGCCTCCCTCTGGATCTTTGCTTCCGTGATATTTCCTCCCTCTTGATCTTTGCTTTATGGAGGTTTCCTCCCTCTAGATCTCTACTTCCATTCTATGTCATGATAGTATCGTGATTTTGTGTCTTTGAGATTTTATCCATCCTGTAGCACTATGCATCCTTAAGTGTTCACTAGTTTAATCATTGTGTCATACTCAAGATCTCATACATAATTACACATTCATTAGTATAATCTCAATAAGATCAAAACATTGTAATCACAAATAATCTTAAACATGTACGGTCATAATCATTTCATACATAGGTAATTTATCACGAGCGTTAATATTCAAGGTTTCATGGAGTACGTCTTTTACTCATGCATATTCAGATTTGATTGGAGG
This sequence comes from Larix kaempferi, assembly GCA_027924585.1. Taxonomy (NCBI): domain Eukaryota; kingdom Viridiplantae; phylum Streptophyta; class Pinopsida; order Pinales; family Pinaceae; genus Larix; species Larix kaempferi. The sequence goes on from BSBM01000727.1 coordinate 7,234,221, forward strand.
ACTCTTCTAGTTTGTCATATCATTAATCAAACTAAGAAACACAATATTAATAAAGCCTTGATTAGCTAAACTCTATCTTCAGGAATAATCATTATCAACCATATGAAAGTATACTTATCTAAGTTCCTAACACAAAGTAGGATTCTAACTCGATATAGGAAAACATACCTGGATTAGCATGCTTGCTAGTTATGTCTAACATACCCAAACAATATCTTCTTTGTTCTCTTCAATAATTTAGATACCTTGTGCTAGTAACCTTCATATCTCATAAGTTAAGCATAGTAGAACCAAATCATACATACCTCATAAGTAGAGCTTCTATGTGAACAAAGACTATGGATGAGTCTTTATCTTCATGTCATCATGGTCATATATTCTTGATCTAGAACTTGATTTGTCTTTCTTCATGTACCTTTCATGTTAGCAGACAACATCATCCTCATACAACACCACAAGTGCATTAGTACAATCATAAGTGTCATAACCCTAATCAATGAATGCCTTCTATCATTCACATGCATTCATACTTTTACTAAGGTGATAAAAAGTCTAAAATTAATCATGATTGTATTAACCTCAATAATATGAAGACAAAAATATCATGAACTTAATCATCAGATAAATAAAACAGATTTCAAAACATACCTGCATCTCCTCAAGTCATACCTGTCGAGATTGCTTGTAGTCTTCTCTATAAGGGTAAAACCCTAATCATCCAAGGTAGATCACTTGTAAACATATTATATATATTCATGGTGCTAGGATGATAGAATACCAGTTCCATTTAAACCTCCTTCATTGCTGCCCTATGAGTCTCCCAACCTTGCTAGGGTTTTTTCTTACTTGTAGAACCCGGAAACCCTAATTTTCAATCTCTTTCCTCTTGCAACATTTTGATGGAAGGTTAATATATATGATGAAGGGATTACAAATCCATTTTCAAAGTTTCCAATGTTGCATGAGGTGTCTCCAACATTGTATCAGGTCCTGCCATACCTAAAAAACCGAAAACCCTAAGTGAGAACTTCTTCCTCCTCTTCTTTGATTTCCTTCGTTTATCCATTTCAAATGTGTCGTATTGTTTATGATGTATCTCTGCAATTTCATATCCTCAGTGTCTGAAACTTCATCCTATGGTATCCTTACCTATCATATTTCCAACCCCACAGATTTGAGTTTCATTGGATTCTCCATGCGAGAGACATGATAAGTTTCTCAACATGACCTATTTATGGGATGAAACAACATAGAAAACTTGTATGGTGTGCCACGTGTCGCTGTTTCAACTTCGGCCTCTGATAATCGGACCTGTGAAACTACAGCCCGTGCCCTAACTGTCACATTTTATGGAATTCCATTTGGAGCTTCCTAGCCCGAGATATGACCTTTTTTTTATAGGTCACCTGTTTAGGGATGCATTAGGGAAGAGGCATAAACCCTAACTTGTACGGATCATATCTCACAAAGTACAACGAATATGGGGATGATTTTTCGGAACAAGGTACATCTATGTCTTATATTCATCCTGTAGAAGTTTTAGATCCTGAACCTTCGCAAAAACAGATTTATAGAAAAATTTCCACGATTACTAGTTTTTGCTATACAAAGCCCTAGCTTTCAAATTGTCGCAAGTGAAACAAGTGTCGTAAGTGCCATACATTGCCCTCTTTCAGGCTAGCTTTGATACCATGTTATTTTTTTAAACTTTTAATCCATAATTATCTAGGATCTTACTATAACAAGCATACCATAAACACAAGAGACACAAAGATTTTCCTCGGGGAAACCATAAAGGATAAAACCCTGCAACTTCCTCAGAGATAGAATGATCACCAAAACAATGTCACAAAAGTAAACCCCAAAAATAGAGATGGTTTTCAGCAACTTCTCTCTTCTCCACTAGTGCGAACTTGTCCTCCTTCTCACTAATGCGAATTTGTATGAGTGAATGAATGAATAAATGAGAGAGCCTAGCTCTCTATTTATACATTCACTTCCACTTCCACTTTACCACTTGACATGTCGGCCCCAACTAATTCTAACTGGGTCGACTCCTCTAGGGGACTTAAAAACCCCTTTACATTTGAATCTAGGGGGTTCTATTGCCCCAACTTACAAGGGAGGATTTACCTCAATGACTGTACATGACCAAATGTAATAATTACATCCCCGACCGGAGGAATAAACATCTCCGTCGGAGGTACAAATAAAATACAATATTAATTACAATATAAAATACAAGTGAATATGTTCCGCAGTTACGATAACATTAACATAAAATCCCTTGGTATAAGGAAAAATTAATACATTGCAAGGTAAGGATATATTGTTTGAAGCCCGATGGGTTAGCTCAAGTGGTTGAGAGCCGTGAGTTGTAAGCAGAAGGTCTCGACGTCAAATCCTTGGGTGGCTTTGCATTGATATATAAGGGCCCCAGTTGATGTCCCCACCGAGTTAGGCTCTGTAATCAGAGCCGATGGGGTGAGGCCCCTTCGGGCGCCCTCCCTGTGAATTCTTCCCGTGGACGTAACAACTCCTCTCCAAGGTTGTGAACCACATTGAAAAAAGGGAGATATTGTTTGAATGTCCTCTCATAAGAGTGAAAATCAATACCCTAAGATAAAATGTTAAGGGCAAAGCCACAAATGGACAAGCATTAGATATTGCAAACATAATTATACATAAAATCCAATATATACTAAGGCATGGCATTTTTTTTAGAATAATCATTGAATTCAAGAATGATATTAGTGACACATTATAAATAATAATAATAATAATAATGATCATCATCGTCTATTTTTTAAGTCATAGCCAAGCCAAACACCAAATTAATGTATGAGACCCCTTTGTTTGTGGGATAAGGGACCCTCTTCCGTGCAACGATTTGATTGCTAAAGTCTACGGAGGTGTACATACCCTATCCGCTGTGGATTTGAAGCTATGACCTCCTATAAGGACACACATGTTCTTAATCATTAGGCTTATTGAGGAGATTTAAGAGAAGAAGGTGTTGCAACAAGATGATATTTATTACTTTTGCATGCACGTAATTGATTTCAATGCAAAAATCGTTAGATAATTTGTTAAATTAGTGATTAATTTTAATGCAAAAATATTTAGATAATTTGTTGAATTAATGAAGGAAAAATAAAGATAAATGGGTTCGAAATTATCCTTACCTCTAAACTCTTCTACTAGGATGTGAAAGTCCCAAATGAAAAGTAAGGTGTCTACATAAAACTAGGAAAGGAAGCTGAGACTTGTCCAACCAAACATTTCTAGAAATTATAAGAAGATATTAGAAAAAACAAAGAAATTGTAGGAATGGAGTTGAGCATATAAAAATTCACGAGCCTTTGAGAATTGCTAGAGACGTGTACATAGGGAATGGGATCATTGTGTCCCATTATTTTTTTTTATCTTTTCAAGTCAACTTGAATTATTGTTTCTTTTTTCCATAGAAAAAAGTCATATTCTATTCATTCATATGAAATATAGTTTACATCCTTCAAGGACATACTACATTGTTCAATTTATCATTCTTTTCCATCATAATCATTTTCCAAATGCTTATAAAAAAGGTCAGAAAACTTAGTAATTCTTACAATATACATTTTCAAAAATTTGAAATCTGCACTTCAGACCATAAAGTCTAGTTTTTTTCCTTGTGATTACCTACAATTCTCCCTGTCTTCTGTTCATCATACATTCACCGGTAGGAAGAAGGCCTTTTTTAGATAAAGCATCAATAGTCTCATTCTGTTCTCTGTAGTCAATTTGTAATTATTGTTACATGAGAAAAACTATATAATGTTAACCTGGTATGGGATTGCCGGGTCACATCACTCTCAAATATTTTTAAATCCATTTCTAATTGTTTAAAACATATCATTTTAATATGGTTGAGACTTAAAAAAATCTAAAATATACTTTAACAAATATTATTTTAACATGGTTGAATTTTTAAAGCGAGATTTAAAAAATATACCCACAGTGAAAAAGTGGAAATAATGTAATGATTCACCACCGTTTCTAATGCATATTATAATTCATCTTATGAAAAAATATTATAATTCAGCTTATGAAAAAATAGACAACTTTGAATGTTCCTTCTTCTTTCATCTAACGTACTTTACCTTTATCCTCTCAACGCAATAGTGAACATGGAAAGCTTATATTAGATTTAAACGAAAAAAAGGGTGATGGCTGGTAAAGAGGTGATGAAAAAATATTTAGTCATTGAAACTAAGTTCATCTAAAGTTTTGTTTGCAAAGACAAACTAAATAAATCACTAAGTGTAAGGGAATCGTCAGAGGATTCAATATCAACTCCTAATATGGAAAAATGATATAGAGATTGGATAAATAAATTAGATATATGAAATATGATTCGGAAGTATATGCATTACAAATTTCAATTATGAAAAATCTAAATATAAAGAATGACAAAATGATTCTTAGATTGGAAGAAAAACACAAGATATTAACATTAGTTTTTAATTTAGATGAAACTGCATATAAATGCGATGAATAAATCAACACTCAAATATGATTTAGTCTTAGAATTTTCAAAAAGTTATCTCGAAAAAATACAATTATTGAGAAAACACAATGATAGTTGAATATGAGAAAACATTCAAGATAGAAGAGGAAATTCAAGAAAAATTACCAAAGTTGGAAATAAAAGCAAATATTGTCATCACAAATCTAGAGGAATCTGTTATAGAATAGACACGTTAATGTAATACTTCAAAAAAACTCTACATGGTGAAGATGGAAAAAACAAAACTTAGAATGAGGGATGTGAGGATCTAGTTAGATTTGCAAATATTCAAGGAACTTAAAAAAATTATGAATAGATGTACAAAAATAGATATAGTTACATTGAACGGCATAGGGTTAAACACAAAAAAATGAATGGATTCTAATATAATATGAAATTATCCATTTTTCATCCTAATTTTGATCAAGGCATTTAATGTTAACAACCTAGAGAGGATAATATGGGGTACCTAGAAAGGTACCCAAGGGGTTAATTTATGTAATGTGGCTGTAATCATGGAATATACCCATTTGGTAGTTGGTGTGTAATGAATAGCTCCACTAGGTAGTTAGAGGAAATAATATAATAGTAAGGGGTAGCTGGCAGAGACACCTGAGAAATACTCATGAAAAAGTATAAATATACATGGGTATCATTGTATAAGATATGTGAGATGAATTGTATTGTAGCAAGCATGGATTGCGGAGTGATTCCTTCCTTAAATAATATTTGATGGCGTTACCCTACCATAAGGGTATTTCTTTATATCTTGGTGTCATTCTTGTCAATTGAGTGTAGATTGGGTGGTTGGGAGGAATGTTGTTATACTCCCCACCCGGCTTCAAATCTCACTATGTGACATGTTATGCAACTGAGGATTCCTTGATTCTTCGTGAATATCAGGAATTTGTATTTTCCAAGTGAAAAAAATCTTGCTGTTATTCTTATGGTGAATGTATTTTGATTAGTTATGAAGTATAAAGGTTATATATCTTTATAGTGATTCAATTTCTAGGTTAACAATCACTACAAATGGTATCAACACACTTTCTTGGGTCGCAAAGTTGGAAGATTTTTTTTCCATTTTGCATATTTTTGAAGGGAAAAAGTCATATCACTTTCTAAAACTTTATGTGTAGAATATGAAGAAATCAATTGCGTATCCGAGTTTCTCTCGCCGAGACACTCAATTAAAAAAAAAAAAACATCCAAGTCAGAGTCTGGGAAGTGTAGTTTCACTGATTTAAAATCAATGATTTTTAATGTTTTTTTGGTGACGACCGCACAAATTGTAGAGATGATATTTTTTGATAGAGTAACCATATTTTAGTAAAATCAATTATGTAGATGCAAAATGACCATGGCATTTCGTAATTGTGGTCATAATAACAATTCTAAGGTTTATTGAGGGAGTTATAGTCATTTTAACCTGGTCGTCTCAAAAGTGAGTATTTTTCTTTTCAAAACCCTACCTCTATTTTTAGACTTATAGCAAGCAAAATGATTTTTACAAGAAAATCTAATGGTCCTACCATTGAAACTACATATATTATTGGGAGACCAAATGTCCTTCTAATTGGAGACATAGATTATATTTTATTCTATAGGAGGGTGCTACCATATGGTTTAGGAAGAATGACCTAGAGGTACTAATTGAGACATCTCAATATAGAATATAATAAAGTTCTTTTAAACAGGTGGTCTCATACTTTGAAAAACAATCACTACAAATGGAAGTCACTTAATGAGGACAAGATGAAGAAACTTTCAAATGAATAATTTGAAAAATGTATTTTTAGATAGTTGTCCTAAAGTTGTGAAGACAATTCATGAGATCCATAAGGGTTGATTTTCATGCACAAACTTCCCATTACAGGTTTATGGATGTATTCATCCAGAAAATGTTATTATTTTAATAAATCCTAGTAACAAGTATAATCTCGTCAATGTCAATTTGGCTAAAATTTTACAAGTCCCCACACAACATATTCAAAGCACACATGTTGAGGGTGTAAATGTTCAAATTTTTTAATATTTGAAGATTACCATGGATGAATGTGTTGCACTCAAATTTTCATGCTATTAATATGGATGATGTAAATATTGTTTTGGGATATCCTTGGATGGTTTTAGTTGGTACTGTTAATATCAATGTTCACAAAAGAAGCTCTTGAAGCTTTGGTATAGGAAGAAGAAAATTACATTGCATGATATTTCTCTTACTAAACAAGAAGGGAAGAAGGGGGCACATGAAGAAATCATTGTAGGTAAAATATAGGGAGTATTTACAAAAATTGCAAATGAAGATTATGAATTTAAAGCAGAAGAAGAAAAAGCTACATATGTAGATGAAGAAAATACCTAGGAAAGATATCAAAAGGAAGAATAAGCTAGGGAGCTACATGATTTAAGGAACAACAGGTTCAAGAGTAAAAAAAGAAGAACCAATACTTAAGGTTGCAGTCTATCGACATCCACACCACCATGAGAAACAACACTCATCAAGGCAAGGTTGGAAGCATCAACGAAAATGGAACCAAAAAGGAAACCGATATGGAGGAACATGGATGACTAAAAGAAATGCAAGGAGATATCAGAATAGTACATCAACAACATGGAACAAGAGGGGCAATCAGAATAATATCGTTGTGGAAAGGAAGCAGTTGGATCCCATGTCCACATTTCACTAGGATGGATGGATGCCCATGCTTGGTACTAGCTAGCTAAATTGCTTAGTATATCATATTATATGGCGTCCTCCAATGTTTCAAGAACGAAACATGCGAAGGGGTTTGGAATGTTATGTACCTAGGGAGGATAATATGGGATACTTAAAGAGGTACCCGAGGGGATAATGTATGTAATGTGGCCATAATAATGGAATAGGCCATCTCGGTAGTTGGTGGGTAATAAATAGCCCCATTAGGTAGTTAGCGGAAATGATATAATAATAAGCGATAGTTGGCATAGTTCCCTTAGGAATATACATGATAAAGTATAAATATACATGAGCATCATTGTATGAGATATGTGGGATGTATTGTATTGTAGCAAGCATGGCTTGTGGAGTGATTCCTTTAGGAGTACTTGATGTTGTTACCCTCTTAAGGGTTTTATATCATTGTTGTGATTCAATTTCTGGGTTAAGGATCACTACACTCGAGGTTTCTTTGATGGGGATTCTCAAGGAAATATTGGACCTAATGGGGTTGGTGGATGGATTCAATTATGCTCTAGGAGAAAATTATCCTTCAAGATGGGGCTTGGATATGTTACAAACAATAAGGAAGAACTCATGGTGGTGAGTATCCTCCTAAAATTAGCTTGGGATGTGGGAATATAAACGATTTCAATACTTGGGGACTCTCAAATCATCAATGGATGGGTAAGAGGAAATGACGAGGAAACATATACAGCTCAACACGGGTGGGTTATATCAGTAAAGGAGGCAATAAGTTCTAATTTCTATTTATGTCAATGTATCGTTACTATATTTTAATAGGAACAAAATTTGACATTAATTTGTATTCACTTTGCCAAGATGTAATATTTTATGATTCATGAAAAATACTACATGGTAAAGAGACATAGAGTGAAGTATTCAATACCTATGGTTTCCATGAGTTTAATGTTGGGAAAATACCTTTGAACATCTAGACAAAAAAGAAAATAGTAGAAGGGATACGTATTCCAAGGAGAGGGGTTGTGTCTAAATACACAATTTACAATACTTAAGAACAACTCATTATGATCAGAACATCACAATGCATTATTCAACATCATTAATCGATATCTATACAACCCATAGGGTTGTTCTTTTATAGTCTCTAGATCTAACAAACTTCCTTGAAGTGAGGATGATCTGGGCCAAAAATAAGGGTCATTGATTCTAATCATTTCCAGTAAATTCGCAACATCTCGTTGATTAGTTGAATTCTTTAGTCGAGCCAACCGCTACATCGTTGATCATTCAATCGACCAATCAATCAACCACTCAATCGAGCCTGTAGTCGAATGTTGTCTTTCGATTGATTGTCTTTAGAAGATCTAGAAGTGTGATGAACCTGCTTAGCCTTTGGTTCCAACATTTACATTGTTAAACTAAATAGGTTTGAATTTGTTCACATGATTGAAATAATTGTGTGTTCTCCATGAATATGTGATTGTAGTCCTTTTGCAAAACAAATCTCATTTTCACTTTATAATCATGAGATATTATAATATAAAAAGTTCCATGCTCTATATAAAGAAATAGTGAGAAAATAAAACAAACAATTTTTTTTAAGGAATACAAGAGTGTGTATATAAACACATGGCCATATAGGAATGTTATGAGCCATGTCCCTAAATGATCATATAGGAATGTTATGAGTCATGTCCCTAAAATATTTTTTTTTAAGGAATACAAGAGTGTGTATATAAGCACATGACCATATAGGAATGTTATGAGCCATGCCCCTAAATGACCATATAGGAATGTTATGAGTCATATCCCTAAACTACAAAAAATTTATAAGAGTTTCTACATTTACCTACATCTATATCAACATCTATATCATGGAGACTAGTGTATGCCTTCCTTCAGTACAACCTGCCATCTTATAAGTTCCCTCTTGTCATGTTTATTTTTTCTATCAAACCAAAGTTGAATTCAAAGCGAATTTTCGTTTAGCCCTACGTAATTTTCTTGAACGAAAAGGCATAAATCATGAACATAGATAACAATATGCATTTTCCCATAAAGAAACATCAAGTTTCCCACATGAGATAAAATTAGTTAGTGTGAGTAAACTTAGAAGGTCAATGCGGGGAATTCATGGTACTGCGGGAAAATTAGAGCCATAAAGTTTTTCCAAGTATTGCAACATCATCATGTTTCCTATAATATTTCTAAGATTTTCCTTTGCATTGTGGAAATTGTTAAATCAATAGAGTAATAGTAAAACCCCTTTTATATAATCATTTTGACTATATTGATGGGATCAAATTGCCTTTGTGGAGTGATCTTAGAACTAGCAATTGCCCCAAAAGGTGCAAAGGGACACCGAAAGGAAAAAAAAAATGGGACGTAAAGTAGATGCAATGAAGCAAAAAAGAGAGTATTGAAGCAAATGCTATGAGGTTTGTTATGTGGTTTCATTTGAGTGGTTTAAGGGTGGTTCAAACAATTTTTTTCTAACATGAGAAAATCCCAACATGATTACCCTTTAATTGTGGAGTAATATGCCCTCCCTATTCTACCCCAAGAATCAATTAGTTGTGGATTTTGCATATTTTTGAAGTTAAGAGGAATATTCTATGTAGGTACTATATTGGAAAATATACCTAGACCATGAATATATTTGTGGACAATTGTCCCAAATTAATATTTGCAGTCAACTTAGTATATGTATGCTCCCACGTGTTTTCTTGGTTGATAAAAGAGTGTTTCAAAGAAATCTATGTTTATGGCCCATCAAATTGAGTGAACAAGTATTTTTACCATAAATTTTATTTTTAGTGTTCATTGTTTAGTTTGAAACTGATTTTAGAACTATTCATACTTGGAGTTGTTTTATTTTGAGCACAATTTTCTGAATGTAGAAATGCAAATGAGAAAGGAATTATTCCAAGATTAGATTATGTGTTGTCATGAAGGATTTTCACTTTTAGAAATGGCACTATTTCCAAGGCATAGGGGTGAGAAGATGTTCAAGTTAGACCTACTACTGCTCATGGGCATTCATCTAGTCTTCAATGTGAATTAAACCAAGTCTTTCACATCAATTCTTGAAGAGATTATCATCCAAGTTGATGAGGTGATGAAAGAAAATAATAGTCTACAATGTAAAGAGTGGTCATCAGAGATAAGGCCTTGAAACTTTATCAAATCAAGCTAAAAGCATAGCTGCCCCGATCTTGAAAGTGGTAAATTCAAGCTATGTTTCCCCAACTGGAAGAATATTGTTGGGGGCCAATTCCTAGGCAAGGATATTTGATCCTAGAAGGAATCAAATATTGATTAAGTTCATGATTAAAAAATTGTCAAAGCATGGACACCCTTTTGTTCATTGTATTAGAGTTATAACCTGTATGTTGAACTCATTGTGGGATGTGCAGATTAGAGTGACAATTTAGCATTGTGTTGAACATGTGCTAATATTTCAATCTTGCAGTTCTAGCACTATGACATGGTTGTGTAGTTCCAATGTTTGGTCTTGCTTATAAATTTTTATGGTACCTTGGCATGTGCATCCTCATTGTAGACACACGACCCGATGTAACATAAGACCACACATATGGATGGACAAATCAACTAGTAGTTGCATTTAAAAGACCAATAGTTACAATAAATTAACTTATTCTCTTTGTTTCATCTTCTTCATTTGTGTACACTATAACTTGGAACATGAACATATAAAAAACAATTTATAATGACCCTTCATGTTTTAAGAAGAAATTAAAAAAAAAAAGATAAATATCTTGATGATCAAATGTCACTCATAGTAATTCATACTATTTATGATTGATCCTTTGTAGATTCAACCTGGAGGATCTTCTTGACTTTTATCCCTAATGCATCAATCCCAACAAATAGCAAAACATGGATCGAATAGTTTGAATTATGGAAGTTACAAGGATACAAAAGAAGGATGCATATAACATTTGTTTTCCTCACAATATACCTATATTAAATGATCAATGTGGTAGAAGTTGCTCACTGCCAATAGATTGTAAATGATGATGATGACAAAGTTATTATTACCTAGAGTGGGTCTAAGACTCTAAATAACTTACAAGAGCTTCATGCTGAAAATATCTGGTAATTTTTTTATAGGAGAAAAAAATCATAGTGTATTTGTAGAGACCACTCACTTGAGAGTAGTGGGAAGGAAACATATATTTAAAACACAAAACTATGTAAATCATTGAGAGAAAGAGTAGATACAAACTTGAGTTCATTCACAGCATCCGTGCTAGCTCAACATGGGTGAATCCAAATGGTTGTTGATATCGTTCCTCCCTATGGCTCAATGAAATTGTTCCTTTATGTTCATCTCACAGCTTGGAACTACATTTCCCAAGTTTCAAACAATTATTCAAAGGAAGGAATGAAGCATTATTTTGTTATGATCCCAAATGTAATTTTGATGGTTGTCATTAGAGCAGTAACCCTTAAACAACACTTGAATGTATCCATGGCATGTAGAAGAAACGATTTACCTAATCTATTATAACAACAGATAAGAAAATGACTCATTTTCCTAGCTATTTTAGGGTACTAGAGTCTATAACAAATTAGATTTTCCTTTTATAGATATTGAATGGACCTCGAGAGCTACCTCTAAGGGGGATTAATTGTAAATTTGGTCAATTTCTATACCCCATCTTTCCCAAGTGCATATTAAGGGGGAATGTTGGGATAATATTTACTAGGTCAAATTTTAATTCTTGGAAAATCCAAATGGACGCATTTGTCAAGAACCAAAAGTTATGGATATACATAAGCAAAGATAATACACCACCAAAAGATACACCAAGGCTAAAATTGAAAGCACGAAAATAGGGAGAGGATACATGCAATTCTTATTCTCATGACAAAAGAACGATTAATATACGCGTATGATGAGAAAATGACCCGATGAAAGTTTGAAATAACTTCAAGGAATTATTTAACACTATTGATATCTCCCAAATAAATCATCTTCAAAAATAGTTATACACTCTCAAGCTTAGTGACTTTGATAGTGTGGAAGAATATCTCTCTTCACCAGAATTTGCACACCAACATCAGATCCATTGAAGAGGAAGACCAAAAGTGAAATTATGATGACCTCCATAACAAGAGAATAAAACTATCAACTCAATGGACAAAAGTCAAATGATCTTAGATAATAGCCTTGTCAACAAATCAAAGGTTGCTAACCTCCTTGACAAGAGGATAAAACTATCACCTTGTGAACAAAGGTCAAAATGGTCTCAACTAACAACCTAGCCAACAAATCAAAGGTTGATCCTTTAGTAAAATCAGTTTTTACATCAACTTCGTAGTGTGTGGATTGTCTCCCATGTGGTACGCTATGTCTAGGCATTTTTACATCCAGGAGTGTGTGGATTGTCTCCCATGTAGTAGTACACCATGTGTTTTTGCATTTTCCTTACTTGCATGTCATATTTGGATACGTGAGATCAAGTAAATTTGTCGTTAAGGAGGGATTATCATAATATAAACAATTATTTCAAGAGTGTGCATTGATGAATATATTAATGAGCACTAAATTCCATTAGTAACATCAATATAATGGGAGATGTCTCTAGTATCTACTATATACTGCAAAATGGAAAGATGTTGTGTCCATTCTAGCATATTACAAGTATATAGTAATATCAACTAATAATAATAATATAACATATTTTCTTCACATGTGGTTCACAAACCCCCCAACAGGGTTGCTACGTCCACGGTAAGAAATCACGGGGGGTAACTGAAGGAGCCGCACCCCATTCGCTCTGATTACAGAGCTAACCCAATGGGACACAAGTGAGGCCCTATATAGCAATGTATAGCCACCCGGGGATTTGACCCCAAGACCTTCTGCTCACAACTTACAGCACTCAACCACTTGAGCTAGGCCACCGAGCTAATAATAATATAATATATATTAGCAATTATAATAATATTATATACATTCATAATGATAATAATAATAATATAATGATAATAAGACCTAAGTCAATATTATACACTAACATCTCTCTTTATGATTGAAAAGAGATTGATTTAGGGGTGAGGGAAAAATTTCATACAAATAATATAGATAGAAAACAATGCTACAACCCAACTTCACACTAACAAGTAGAAAATGGCATATGGGCCACTTATTATTCAGTCGAGGCTTAGATTGGCATGCATGGATCCCTCTAGGTCAAACAAACTGAATGGAACATCAAATAACATGTTAAGTGCTTCATGCTCTTAAACAAGTTATCATAAGCATGAGCATATATTATATGCGAAAGTAAAAGGGATGAAATTTGAGAAACAATAACACTACGCAATCATAATGTCATCCAACAAAAGAAGCCGACCATGGAAACACATCAAAATCAAAATGACCTACCCAACAAACATGTGGATTACATGATGATCAAATCCATAGTTAAGTGGAAATGTGATTTGCATTCAAAGTTCATTATTTTAATTGTTGTCAATTAGTATCTTTCCTTTTCATGCATCCTTCCATAAAACTACACCATTTTGCTATACACATACAAGGAATTCAATGAAGGAAAAGGGCACTAAAATATACTTCAAAAGGGGAAAATTGTTGCAATTCAATGTAGACATTTTAATCTTAGCAATAATGGCACTCTCTAGAGTCTAAATCCTATGGCACAAATGTCCTCAAAGTATATTTTGATCATTTACAACTGTTTTAAGTCAGGTTGTAAAGAGAATGATTGTTTTAATAGTACATTTTATGGAGTAATGTTTATCATGCAATCATTAAAGAATGTATAGATGTATGTACCTTCTCTCTAAGGGATTTGCTTTGCTTTTATGATTCGCAAATGCACACAAATTACTTCTTTTAAAATATTATTAAAAATTCCCTTCTAACTTTAAATTGTAGGCTTCAATACAAGTATGATTTATGATTTCAATTTTACATGACTTCTAGAAGTGTGAAATGCATGTAGTTTTTATTTTTACCTCCTACAATTCCAAATACAACCATTATAATTATGTTTAATGGCTAGTTATTGACAATGTTAACAAAGTAATACATCTCCATACCAACTTTCCATATGATGTTTTAACATTTAAAAGTAGTCAGAACTTGGAAGGGAGGTCTAACAATAGAAAATAAGTGTTGATTTGGTGTTGGTCTCCTACATTCAAGGGTAGAAAATCAACTCCAAACACCCTCATGTGCCCAATCGAAATATGTCAACAATAATTGATGAAAATGACAGTAGAATCTAAGGGGCTTGTGATATCGTGACATCATGACAAGTGCAATGACTCCAACTTTTCATTCCACTGCCAAAGTTTTTATTTTTAATATACCATAATCAAACCTTCATGTAATCTCAACTAAATTCTCTACTAGGTATGCATGCATATACAAGGCATACAATCATATGCCTGCTTACATTGTTATCTTACACCTAAAAAAAATTACATCAACCTTTCTTAAACTTTTACCACATTTGTACAAATTTTCCAATAAACTCCAACTTTTCATTTGACTATTCTAGACAAACACTTGTCATATAATTTTGGGCACATAAACCAAAGTTGTGAGACTCGGACTCAAAGAAAGCTCGACTCAAGACTTGAGGAAACTCTGCAAATAGGAAAAAGCTCAACATACAAGAAAGTTTGTGTAGAAAAATGAATACTAACAATTCGAATCCATAAAATCTATAAATGGTAGTTTGAGGGAAGTTTGGCAAGTCAAGGGTGAGTTTGACAAGTTTTGAAGCAAGTTTGGCAAGTCTTGGGCTAGTTTGGTGAGCTTTGACCGAGTGGAGAGTTCTCACAGCAGTCCTAGGAAGGGAGACTTGGTAAAACTCATGAAGACTCATGAGTCTTCCATGATTCTCATAACACTGGCATATACCTTTCAATGATCAGTTGAATAACAAATAAGATATGAATAAATTTGAAGATAGTCTTTTAGTTGTACTATTAATGTGACAAATTTATGAGAGAAAAGTTCATCTATAAAGTATGAATAGCCTTGAACTAGATAAGAACCACGATCTACTCTTTATTCATCATATCCTTCAAAATGGTCCATCTCAAACTTCTGGAAAGTGGCCCTTCAACAAACTAGAGTTGGCTAGTGGAAACTCTTCCCATATCCTTCAAAATGGTCCATCTCAAACTTCTGGAAAGTGGTCTCAAACTTCTGGAAGGTGGCCCTTCAACAAACTAGAGTTGGCTAGTGGAAACTCTTCCGGTCTTTTCAAATAATGAAAGCATTTGCAAATGCCTATAAAATTACCTCTTCCTCTCCATTGACAGTGCACCCTTGTTCCATTTTATTGACTTATGCATCACATAATCCTTTTTATAGTCAAATATCTAGGGTTTCAAAGTGGTCTCCACTACAAAATGGCTTTTTATCATCACAATGTCTAAATTTCGAACTAACTACAACAAGAATTTCTCCATTAAAGTGTCATTTTGTGGTTAGTCTAACCAACAAGAATGTCTAACCATTTCGAACTATCATCATAATGAAAATCAGTCTGCTGATAATTTATGTTGAGCTTGAGCTCTCCACTCTCAAATGTAACAGTAACAGCAACCTCTGTAAAATCAATTAGGTGTTTAATCACATCACATTGCTCCATTTCATGGCGAGTTTCCAACCATTGTAGCTCATTTTGGAGTTTATCATTTTCTGTTTGAAGAGCCTCTTCAAAAGCCATGTCCGGGTACCTACGAGACAAAGACTTCCTCAACATCAGAGCCTACCAAAGTGCAGTCATATTTTAAAATCGCTTCCTGTTCTCTCTTCTCCTCTTCATCAAGTGTATATTCTTGCTGGCCCTTTTCTATTGCCTACAGCTTCTCCTGAAAAGTGATGAAATTTGGTTGGAATCTTGAGAAATTCAACGCATAATGGTTCAGCTGAAAGAAACTAAAGAATGCAAAGTGCAAATTTCATTATAGTGCAGGAAAAATGAAAAACACAAACCATGCATGCCACTGCAACTTTAGTGCAATGTTGCATATATTTAATATCTCAGTCTTGCTTGCATGGATGAAATGGGAATCGATAATTGAACAAGGAATTCATCTTTTCATTTCCAATACTATCTGATAGTCAAACCATTATATTTCAGAGTTGATATGCATTTGGTTGGCACAACTTAGAGGGGCTTTACTATCTAAAAGAAACTTTCTGATATGAAAGAAATGAGTTTTAGCAAGACCTGAAACTTGGAAGGAAAAGATAAATGCCATTTGGGCCTCATTTCAGTTCAGCGAGCCATATCACAAAAAACAACAACGATACTAACAATAGGCACATAAGTGCAATCAACAGGCAGTTAGGTAGCTATGTTGTCCCATAAAGCTCAACTAATTTCATTACACTAAGTGCCTATATATAGGCATACAAGTACATCAAACCATTATCACAAAACCATGGTTGGATCAATACCCTGGACTCAATACCATGTATTGAGTCATACACATAACACAAGGGACATTACATCAACGAGTGCTCATTAACCACTTTAACAAAATAATACCTGAAAATAAAATTTGATTATATATATTGGTTAACATGTTCAGGTATAATCCAAGTGACTATTACGAGCATTCAATAAAAGCCTTTATAAGTTTCAAATTTCAATCCTTAATACAGGTTCAGGTTGAAGGAAAATGGAATGTAAAAGCGGTTAAAGTATTTCATAACCAAAGATGAGGACCTAAATATTCTACTTTGTTTTATGCAATGAAATGAAAAAACCAAACTTTGTTGGAGGAACAAAAATGAGCATGACAAATTTGAAAAAATGCAGATATTATCATTAAGGACAATCTGTAAACTCACTTTGTAAATCATTGTCTCCTTACAGTACCTTATTCATGGATGTAGTAGACTCATTATCTATATTTAGCCTGTTAGAACCCAAGAAAGAATGTGGATGATGCTCCAGTCTGGTTAACATTTGTGTACATTTAATCTGCAAAGCAACATATAGCATGCTGAACTTGATCTTTTTCTACATAAAAATGACAAGAATGAGAAATTATACGGCTAACTCTAAAATGCAAGAGCGATGGCATAAAAATTTGAGGAACAAAAACAAAATACATCTCAAAAGTAGACAAGGCAACAGTATGTGAAAACTCATATATACAGGCCATTTTATTGGAATTATATAAACCCAGTTAGCTGATGTAAACCTAGCTGTGACTCTGAAGTAAAAAACAAGCAGGTTAATCCAACATTATTTCAATATTTTGTGTGACACAGTTTATCTTGGTAGCAAAAGCTGGAAATGCTAGCAAACAATTCAAATCCTGGACGTCTGAATTCAAAAAAGTGGGTACCTGGCATCGAATGCTTTGAATAGATGCAATCAACAACTTATCTCCAACAATCATTTTGACATTCCTTATGATGATGTCTTTGCCAATTTTTCCTACTTGACAATTACACACAGGGGCATGGATCTAACTTTCTGTGCATTTGATTCTACAATCTGCATCGCTATATCAATGGAAACAAAACTCTACAAAAGAAGAGTAGCTACCTTGTACTGAGCATAGAGGTGTTCCAATGTATTCATATAAGATGCAGGCATGGACTTTCTTATGACTGAGAATAACTTTGGGAATGACATGTTAGCAGTACTGGGAATTCATGTTGATCCTTTTGCAGATGCTTGCATCTTGCATTTTCTTCCCTCAGCTGAAGCTGAAGAAAGGTGCTGGAAACCAATATAAGAAGTATCAAACGAAAAGAAATTGCTAATAGGATAAAACCAAGAACTAATGACTTACATTAACCTGTAGGAGAGATAAAACCTCCAGTGCATAAAGGAAAATGGAAATTGCCACCACACTACCAATTACATGTCACCTATAGGTTATAGTGTAAATCTAAGAACCAAGAAGCATTAATACATCTCCCAAATTTATACATTCAATTGCCTATAAAAATAAACACTATTCCAAGTCATATTAGTTAAACTTACCGTCTCATAGATAGAACCATGTAGAGCAACTTCAACATCCTCCAGAGAACTGCTGAAACTTTTGGGAACACCACAAATGCCTTGCTTTGCTTTCATTTCATCCCAGCATTCTATAGCAATAAGACATCAATATTTAGCTAGTATCTAGTTGGGGCTTGTGCATGCGAACTGGAACAATTAACCAAGTTTGTGAAATATTTATCATTTGTCATATGGCACAAGAAAAGGTAAAATGGGAACATTACCATGCATTTGATGTCGAACCTTAAAGCTCACAATGTACTTCGGAAGAATATGCATGTTCATGTGAGTGCTCCAAATAATGTAACACTTCGGATTTGTGAGATCATCAACCCCAGAATCGAACTTTTCAGTTTTCACAACTAGGATGGAACTGATGAGAGCCAAGAGGGACTCTCTCCACATTTACCAGAATAACCCGACACATCACCATGTGTTGTTCACCATTTTTGTCGATATCCGAAAATGCAGCACTGTAGAGAATGAGAAATTAGAATTATTACAAAATTTAAATAAACATGTCCCTGGGTATTTAAAAATAAAGTATACATAAAATTGAATCACTAACATTCAATCAATCATGAAATCCATAGACAAATATGGTGATCCCTATTTAATCTGCCTACCTGAGATGGGAGCGACCTTCTGGAGCAAGATAAACACCAACATCATATGATGGGCCATTATCATGTGTTTTTCTCAATCTAAAACCATGAAGTATGATTGTTGCAGCACATTTGCTGGACGTGCCATGCCAGGAAGTCCTGACATTTGCATTACCACAAGACCTCCTAGCTATCTCAACCTGCCTCCAAAAATCCTGCAGTCGAACCTGGCCCATCGCACTTGTATGGGTATTTCGATAAATACCAGTAACAGTGGTTGCAACTGCACTCTTACTTGTATGGGTATTTCATGGCCACTGCATACGACGACATGAAATCCTTCTTAACTGACCCATCGGCCATGAAATTTTCCATTTCTAAGGCTGAATTTCTTTACGGTTATCGCTCAATTTTGAACCAGCCCAATATTCCCAGAATTGCTACTATGCACTCAAAACCCTATTTAGCATAATCCCTTCACCCTCTATCAAAGTACGCAAAACACTGCCAATTAATGTAGACCCGATAACCGCCCTAGCCCCTAGCGCATTTGGAGAAACCCTTCGATGGCGAGTATGACAATTTTATAATTCTAGGGGTCTTGATTAGGCCTAGTATACATCATCATCGAGTAGAGAAAAGACCACCTCCATACTCTGAAGCTTCTGCGAAAATTTTGATCAGGGGATCGAGCCACTGTCGGAAGGTTTTGCAAACATTTCATCTCATCTGCACTTGGCTCTCTCCCAAAACTCAAACGACACTCCCCGTTAACTTCAGGATCACGTTATCCGTGCTACATAAAATCAAGTCCTGGTAACTTCAGGAGCACGTTATCCATGCCACTAAAAATAAATGGAAGTGGACTGGTGAGTCCGCTAAAAATAAGCTGTAATTTGACGAAAGCGGTGAATTTGATGTGCGATTGCATTCGTTGAGAGACGACAAACGACAACAGTTTATTCGAAATGACATGGCATCATTTATTGGAAGCATGAGCGAGGAATCTATGAACAGGAGCATGGATCATCTTTGTAGAAAAAACGCCTTCGGCGTAATTATAGCAGTTGTAATAAAATTATTTTGGAGGCATCTTTAAAGCCATGCGGAAATTATTACATCTCTCCATCATTAAAGGAGGTATGTTTAGTATAATCCCTTCAATGTTGATGATGTAAAATTGCATCTTCTCTTTGAGAGGGGAATCCTACCAACTTAATGAAAATTGAAGAAAGTCCAAAAACCAACTAAATCCCTAACCTCCTTTCTTGATATACCCATCTAAAGGTGTATCTCCCTTGCACAAACAAACTAGACACTAGAAAAAATTAAGCGCATAAAGGTAGAGCTTGAAATATATAAACTCATAGATGTCTATGGATTTTACTATGGAAATTTATTTCAAGTCTTGTTGTACTTATTTAACTTACCCAATGGATTCCTATGGATTTTACTATGGAAATTTATTTCATGTCTTGTTGTACTTATTTAACTTTCCCAATGGATTCCTATTCAATTGCAAATATTTTGAAAATTCGTTGGGAAAGCAAGTTATTTGTGATAGCAACCTTCTTTAAATGATTTGAATTTGGAAGAATGGTTGCCTCCAACATATAGAATTGAGGTATGAGCTAATAACACTATTTTTTTTATAAAAGTTAGCAATTTTATTATCTTCAATGTGAATTTATGTACTAGATTTTAGACATGCACTTATATTCGGCATCCATGACAAGTATTCTCAATAGATTTTGTCTTCCAATAAATACAATTAAATTAGAAGAATGCAAGAATGCTTGACATCTAGCTTGTTGCCAAAGCTCAAGTTATTGTGAAGGAACAACACAAAGTTATGTTGTCTAAATAATAGGTTTTTCCTTGTTTAAAACTATAGTTATCAATCTTTATCATAAAAAAATCATTAGTTTAGGCTTATACACTATAGTGTTAAAGCAAAGATAAATGTTCAATAAGAGACATGAGGATTAGTCTTTGCCACAACTTTTGATGTTTACTGAAATATGAGAATAATCTTACACCTTTTCGCTATCTTATTTTAAAAAAACCCAGAAATTTCATTGTAAGGAAAATCATAAAGTGCATTACACCTTATAAATTATTGCGCAACACAAAACATAATTTTTGGTGAAAGACAATTTATAAATATATGTTCAAAACAAAGAACACCAGTAAAATTGTAGTAACAATAAAAACTATTTATAATTTTGGTGGAAACTTATTTACAATCCAAATGGGGTGCACCACTACTCACCCTTAATCCATAACACTTATGCACAAGATTCCACTAGTGCACATCCCATGAAAAGTATACAAGAAAATGGACCATAGTCCATAATGCAAACAATAAAACCTAATTCTAAGAGTTGGTGTTGGAGTCTATAGATGGATTTTGTGATTTTGCTATGGTGTTAAAGCACCCAATCCCTTTCACAATTCCTTTTCAAGTAACCATTAACAATATGTTTCCTTTTGATCACTACTTTGCCATATATTTATCAAACCATTATCTAGTAACCCCCCCCCCCCCTAAAAAAAAAAGAAAAAGAAAAAAGAAATCGTAATTATATCACATAGTCATAGTCATAATTACTTGTTTTGGACAGTCATAATTATGTTCCCCTCAATAGTCATTATCACATACCCTAGCTACCAATGTTCTCCTCAATGGTCATTATCACATACTAACATTCTCCTCAATAGTCATTTATAAAATTAGTGATTTTGCATATGCATTACCTCAAAGAGAAGGTCGCAACTAGGATAAGCATTAGGAAGTTCCCCTCAAGTAGTTTTCCTAAGGAATGTGCATATTGAATAATATTTTGAGAAGTTCCAAGTTATAGAGTCCAAATCCAAGCTTCTCCCAAATAATTTGTGGGATATTTATATTTCCAATCTACAATTAGAGTTGATTATTCTTAAAAATTTAATCTACTTTTGAAGCGGCAATGCGCGGAAGGCTTGACGGAACCCTAGCTATGGCCGCCTACCATCAATCCCTGACCCATCGAACCAGCCGCAGAGGAGCTGCGTTGCCCCAACCTTGGAACTACGCCCGACCACACGCCGCTGTGCTTACATTTGAGCCCAACTTCCACTCGATTGCTAGCCATCAATTCAGGCCACCACCGATCGAACGGCCCATACACTAAAGAAGCTTGCAAGATTCAAGAGCAGGAATGCGCGGCTGCTGAGACCAGGTAAAATCCTGAAGGATTTGGGCCCTCTGCCCCCTTGCTTCATCTTGAAGCAACCAAACCCTAACCCGAGAACCCAGCTGCAAACACCAAGAGGAAATCAGATGGATTCCCTTCTCACCTGGAAACCCTTAAGCACAAATTCTCATGCATCGCTCAGAAGGATTCAAGCTTTTCGGGAGCAGCAAGAGGAAAATAGACTACCAGAAGAGTTGGAGAGCTTCCTATTCTTTGTGAAGCTACTCCCTGGAACAACGAAATGTTTATGCATGCATGCAACAAATCCTATTTCCAAGCTCCCGTTCAAAGTTCAGCTCAGAACCGGGATCCCCAAGCACCATTTCAGACTTTTGTTCCAGAACCGCTACTTGGAAGAGGACGCTTGGCTAAAAGACTATGGAATCGAATGAGAGTCGACCATCTCCTTGGTGGTAGGTATCAGCGGAGGGGACATAGACTCTTCTTCAAAACATCTTCCTAAATACCCATCCTTCAAAGCAGCTGTGAAGAGCTCTGGATTCGGGGAAACGAGCTCAAGCCAGAAGGCGTTATCAGGCTCAACCTACATTGTAGAACACTTAGAGAATACACCCACAGTGAAGCTAGAGAGTGTAGAGGCCATAGCCACTGGGTCTAATCTCCGAAAAACAACCCTCCTCTGCATATTTAATGGCTTTTGGCCCTCTGCTGAAAGTCTGTAAGACTGGATACAACACTCCTGGCAAATGAAGCCAGAAATCTTCTTTTGTTCTAAAGGGTATTTTATAGCAAAGTTCGAGTCAAAGGAGGACTGCAACAACATAATATAACCCAGGCCATGGTTCTGGGGACGATCAGGGCTATCTGTGGAACGTTTTTTCCCGGGGTTTGACCCTTTATCACCCCCTTCTATGGTCATGCCCGTTTGGGTAAGACTACCGAATCTCCCTCTACATCTTTGGTCGCCGAACTCCCTAACCACGGTCGAGAATGCGTTGGGAAGATTTCTCCAGATTGATGCAGATCGAATCTCAAAAGGCCTAAGGTCCTTTGCCTAGATTTGTGTGGAGCTGGATCTTCATAGAGGCCTACCAGACAAAATATTTATAGTCTGGGGAGGAATCAAACCCCATCTGCAAGTCTTAGACTATTAGAATACATTGTTCAAGTGTCGTTCCTGTCAACAACCAAGGCATCTCTAGGAAGCTTTCCCATCAGCCCCGATCTCTTCCTCTCAAAGACAACCACAAGGCTGGCACAAAGGCGAAAAAAGCAAGAAGACCCCGACTGTGCAGAAGACTGCTGCACCAAAAGCACCCCCATCCCTCCTGATTTGTCTTAGCTGCATTCTGCTCCGGATTTTGACATGATGCCAGAAGCCTCTAACACTGCTTCCAAGGGTGAAAATATCAATGAAAGATGATTTATGCTTTGAGCATGGGAGTTTAAAAGCGACCTCATGAATTCGAGCACTCAGACAGTGACAAGGAAGCAGATTTAAGCATTCAGAAGAACACAGAAGACCCTTCGACACAACAGTTAACTGTAATCCCGATCTCATCAAAACCAGACAACTTTGCGGGGTGGATTGATGTTCGAAAAAAGAAAAAGGAACCATGTGGGGCGTCTCACGGACCCGCTTGATGTATTTAAATAGGGATGCTTCATTTAGAGTAGTATTTGTCAATTTGGCTCAGAAAATTCGTTTTTGGTGAGCAGTAGGTTTTGAGAGAAAGGATATAGGCTTGTATTTGTATCACTTTGTACTTTTGACCGATTAATAGAAGGTTTCATAACTAGCTTACAAAAAAAAAATCTACAATTAGAGCTCTAGTGAGATAAAAATGTTTGAACCCAATAATTACAAAAAAACCATTGCTATTGCTAGAAGAGATAAAATTCATATTGAGATTATTAAGAGAAATATATTTGGTTCTAGCGAAATTGGTTATAAGATGATAAAGGGCCAAGGGAGAAGGAAATTGAGTCTCCACGTGCTAAATCCTCTACCCATCAACCAACAAGAACCCTAACACTCCCACTTCAAACCCTTATTGGAAATACTCTAAACCTCATTTTAAGGGCCATGTCTATACTACCCATAAAAATTTTAAAGTTGAAGACCTACACTAATCTGAATCATAAATATAACTTGTTAAAAATTATCTTCCTCAAGATGCTGACAATGAATCCAGCCCAAAAAACCACACCCCTCCACCCTAAAATTAGGGCAACCCTCAATACCTCTAGTTGCAATGACTTGATTAGGTCGAGTTGATTTCTTCAAGTTTTATGCACATATTAAAAGACATAGAGTCCTTTTTATGGTTGGACCTCGAAGAACTTTAAACATTCTTGATAAGAAACATGGTAATCATTTGGGCTTCATCTAGATACTTTTCAATGCTTCCCCATAGCATCTTGAAGCATAAACATATTTAGTGTGACGCTGTGGTGCACAAGGAAAAAGATTTTGTGGAAGATTGTAGCCTCAAGGATGATATTTATGTCAAATATGTTAGGGTTGTTGATGTTGTTTTGGTTATTTAATGATTTGTTTCTATAGGTACCTATTCCATAACCATGGGGAGAAATTCCTCTCTTTCCAACAAGATGGTCATGAAGTGACTCTCAAAAGAATTCAAACTAGGAGCATCCAAACTACCAAGACTCTAAGCACATGTTAGAAATATTGAAGGGTCACTTTGGTTTCATGGTGTGCTTGTAATGCATGGAAGCAACCATCTTGAGTGAACTTATTATTCATTGATCCTATATATATATATATATATATATATATATATATTGGTATATTCTGGGTGGAGAGATTGGATGAAATTGCTTGTAGGGCCCATTTTATGGGCACGTCTCACTTTGCATATTTGGAGTCTAGGACCTTTCGAGGCCTATTTTAGGGATTAAATCATGTTTTTTGGGGTAAAAAATTCATTGCTCACACCATGCCTCTTTATTTTATTCTACACTTTGAGACCTTTCCAATTGTGCAACAATTGCCTCAAACCAAGTCCATATTAGGAAGTTATGCATCCCGCAAGTTGACCTATCCAATTGACCACCATGGTAATGAGTGGATTCCACGCCAGCTCTCATTTCTCACACATGTTGAGCTAGTCACGTGTGGGATTTCAAGAACATTATAAAAGGTCCAAAACCCTAACCCTAATCGAGAATCAAGGCATGCAAAACCCCTAAAATTAACCCTAGATGGCTATCATACTATGTTAAATACCAAATCATTAGGAGAAGAAGGGGTTCCATTATGATTTTATTATTGTATTGTTCCATAATTGAGCAACAGTAAGGAGTAGATAATATTAGAGCATAATTGTAGCAACTTACAAATCTTAATCTTTTTTTTTTTAATAATTTGAATTAATTTTGCAATAAAGAGTTTTCCACAATTAAATTATAGCATCTACTAGTGAACTAGAGCATAAAATCCACTATTTTACATGGCTATTCAATTTACTTGAGATAATTAATGGTAAATACAATTATGATATTGAATATAAAACCATTAAAGATTAATAGAAAAGCATTTAAGGTTTAACAAGATTGGTACCTCTTTAAAATGCTCAAGTTTGTCCAAGTGTAATAAAGTCATCTCCCTTTTATTCTGCTTTCCCAAGTTGGAATTCACCTCCCTGCCAACTAGGAGCCTAGTCGAATTTCTATCTCCAAGAAACCTTTAGGTTCCTTATCCCTCTGTGCCCGAGACTCTAAGAATAAGAATGCACAATATGTCCCTAAGAATATTGTCACATGAAAATATTCCTTCCGAGAATTATCCAATGTCTCATAAAACTCCAACCTCCAAGCTCCCCCTTAAGACTCTTCCTCCTCTCTACTTATCAAATTCTCACACACTTCCCCAAGTCTCCTCAATCACCCTCATTAAATGGCCATCAACCTCAACTTCTAGATTTTAGGGAAAATAATAATTACAATAAATTAATAAATTAATTAAATAAAATAATAATAAAATAGAATGAAAAGTCTCTTTTGTCATGCTTGGTTATTAATAAGATTTGACAATTTCTCCCAAAATAATGGCAACCCACCATACCCATTTAATTCATCATTCTCACCAATAACCAAAGTCAATGAGGGTATTTAATGTTGCTATATATTTATATGTATGCAAAATAATTTTCATAATCAGTGTACATTAACAAACTAATTAATAATCCAATTTATAACTAATATATCTAGTAATTGTACTATTGTACATGTGCAATGCATGTATGTGTAGCTAGTGCATACTTATATTGTGCATCTACTAATGATAAGAAATCACATCCTATAATGCATAGTTCCTGTATGCTCGCATCCAAGCATGTCAAACAACAATTGGTAATCACACCATCTAATAATTTCTCTGAGTAATTCACAATAATACAATACAACTACACAACACACTAAGATAATGTCACATGATTAAAGAAAGATTTTAACACACACACAAGTAACCAAGTTGTTATAACTAACTCCCAACAACACCTTAAACTACTCTTAACCATCCTTCCTCCCTAACCTACTTCCATCTTCCACATCCTATCCCTTCCTCTGCTGGAATATGATGGAGCGTCAAATATACTGACCTAACCACAAATAGAACTCATAATCAAAAGCGATCACTATCTCAACCAAGCTTCCCCAACAAAAAATCTGTAGTCATCATCACAAAAATTGGGGATTGTGGCTCACCACAACCCTCCCATGACTCCAAGTTTTAGAGGATACACGATGGGTAATGCCTCCACCCCTCCTAATATAACTGGGGTCAAAACCCTACATCAAACCATACTATGAAGTTATTATTCTTAGAGTCATGTCATTGAAGAACCACTCTAGGAAAGCTATCCATCCTTTCAAAACCACACTTACCCATAGATCATATCAGTGTATGGAAGAATAAATTAAATCAAAAGCAAAAGTTATATTATACATTATTTTCCAGTTGTCTACAACATCCAATTCACCTCAACATGACAATCATTTGGCTATTGCATAGCCCGTCAACCTGTAGGTTAGCTCACTGATAACTCATATCCATGCATACATATGATGATTTTCCATTTGATTAGCCATATTATGTATTTAGGTTCAAATAAGCAGCATGTTTATTTACACCATGACTCAAACTTTGTTGTACATTGGAAATATAAATTTGAACTAGTAACCATGTATCAAAAGTTAACATTATAATTACATATTCAGATGGAATCACATAACTATTGTCATCATAAGCATACAATGGTAAAATCATATATTGTTAATGTTAAAGTTAGAACATCATGAGTCATTATCTAGGTCAATCTTGTGTGTCAAGATTGAGCCTCGTGTGTCGAGGTAGTGCCTTATAGAAGCCCAAGTTGGACTCAGGAAACTTGGAGAAGAATCTTGAGTTGGACTCAAGAATGGCTTAGCTTCATGTGTTGAGGCAAGTGCTTTGTATGTCAAAGTGATGATGTTGTACAATCTTGCTAGTCAAGCCTAAGGTCTTGTGTGTCGAGACATATCCTCATGTGTTGAGGTGGTGCCTCATGTGTTGAGGTTATGCTTTGCATGTTGAAGCATGTATGGTGTGTGATGTACTACTAACCATGGTTGAGATATTAAGTCTCCTCTAGAGACTGGACACCTCTAGAGTGAATTACTTTAGCATAAAAATTACTTGGAACGATAGTAGAAAAATATGATCACATCATTGGGAAAATCTCCTTAGTATATTTGATATGATAATTAATTAAGATGGAACATGTGTACTATGCAGATACGAAAAGAGATAAAGATAAGATGTGTTAATATATGAGAAAATTCGAATTGCACATAAAGAATTAATTAAGAGAGAATTCAAATTGTTAAACTTCAGTGAAGACTTCAGTAAATCAATGGAGAACTTGAATTGATCACTATAGTGATGTTAATAAGAAAAAACAATTAAGAGAGTTAACTAAGTGATAACAAAGAAGATCTAGTTAACTAAGTGTTATTGCATGACAACACTTATGTTAAACTAAAAGATGACACTTGAGTTGTGACACTTGCATGACGACACTTAAGTTAACCACCTAACTAAGTGGGAAAGCTTTCAGTTAAGGGGTGAGTTCATCCTAAGAGACAGTTCAATGAGTTAATGCATTGCATGAGAAGTGGGGTGCAATTCTTCATGCAATATTGATGCATCCAGATGGAGGGAGAGTTCATCCTAAAGTCAAAAGATAAAAATAGAAGCTGATGCATGAGAAGAATATATAAATATGTTATATAGGATTGATGAATTCAATGTGAAGCGAATTCTCTTCTCTCTTGAAGGAAATGCACTTTTCTTTGTGTGGGATATTATTCAGAGTCTCTCTTCTTTATCTTTATATTGCTATGTAATTGCACCGGGCGTGCTTGATGTAAAAGACATTCTCTGCTATCTATCAATATACTAAGGAAGGTTTTGACGGTGTTTTCTCCCTCAAGTCATATAGGGTTTCCATAGGATAAATTCATGTGTCGAATGTGATTGCTTATCTATATGATTTTTATTTGATTTCAAGTACTATTGTAGCTCCAAATTAAAGATAAAATATTAACATGGTATCAGAGCTCAAGGCGTGAAATATTTAAGTTCAACAATCAAGCTTGAGCCTATGTATATACTAAGTGAGCATAGTACGTGAAGAACATTGGCTTCAATCTCAGTGAGACTAGAAGATTGTCTTGAAGGAACTTTGAAATTCAATACTTGGAAGGCTAGGATCCTGAATATCCTGGAAGAGCATGATTTGGATGGATATGTATCCAATGTTGTTGAAGAGCCTACCTCCAATGTAGGGTGCATTACCTTCAAGAAGAATCAAGCCAAGGAAAAGAGAATAATTTACGATTATGTGAAAGACAACTTGATGTACATGATTACTCCGTTGAAGACCACAAATGAATGCTTGGACACTTTGTCAAATTTTTATGAGAAGAAGGTTCCCAGTCAAAAGAAGGCATTGAAGAACAAGCTTCAAAATATGAAAATGGAAAAGGACAAAGTTATGGCTTCCTTCTTCACTAAGATATCTCAAGTAAGAGATCAACTCATGAGCATTGGTGTGATGGTCGATGATGATGATCTCATACAGACCATTGTCGATGGTCTTCCATTTTCATGAGAGACATTCTTGGCTGCAGTAAATGGTCGAGAAGTGCAACCTGACTTTGAGAGACTGTGGCATGTTTTTCTACAAGAAGAAGGGAGAATCCAGAGCAAGTATATTGCCTCCAAAGAAGAGAACCTCGCTCTTGCAGCATGAATGAAGAGAGGTAAGAAATCTCACAAGAAATTCTCTCATCAAAAGGAGAATGATTTCAAGAAATTTGATAAGTCTAAATTTAAATGTTTCAATTGCAATAAGAAGGGCCATTATACAAGAGAATGCCGTGAAAACCAAAGAGGAAAGATCAAGGGTAGGTTTCATGCTTCTACTGCTACAAAATATGAACCTACATGAAAGAATTCATTCGATGATCAAGAGATGAGGAATGAGTACTATCTTGTCTTATCCCTTTCTGGATCCATTACCCCTAGTGATGAGAAATGGTTGGTAGACAGTGATGCATCGAAGCACATGATTGTATATAGGAGAGCTATCATAGATATGAAGGAAAATAAGTTTTCTTGTAAGGTGGAGCTTGGAGATAATACCACCCATTCAATCCAAGGTATTGGATCCACTTCCTTTTAGTTGGATTCAGGAGATGTAATGCATGTGGATGGAATTCTGTTTGTCCCTAGATTGAAGATGAACCTCCTTTCTATTTCGGTCCTAGAATATAAAGGATTCAAAGTTATCTTTATGGACAACAAAGAACTCCTGTGGCCTAAGCATGAAGATTTGATCTCTGCATCTGTGATTGGAGTTAGAGAGGGAGGCCTCTACAAAGTACCTAGAAAGCTCATTCAAGCCATGATCTATGACAAAGTCAATATGTGTGAGTTGTAGCATATAAGGCTTGATCATCTCCATTTCAAAGTGCTACCTAGATCGCCGAAAATGGTGAAAGGTATGCCCATGTTTAAATATGATTTTGATAGTGTTTGTAGAGGTTGCACTCTTGGCAAAAACATTAAGAAGATTTTTCAGGTAGTACCAAAATATCCCAAGGGATACTTGACTTGTTTCATCCCATTCTATGTGGTCCTATGTTTGCACCCTCCTTGAGTGTTTATTTTCATTATGTGCTTTTCATAGATGACTTATCTCGCATGTCATGGGTTTATTTTTTGAAATCAAAGAGTGAAACTTTCAACAAGTTTCAAGAGTTTAAAGCACTAGCTGAGAATCAGACTAGAAAGTACATTCATGCTTTGAGATCTGATAATGGAGGATAGTTTGATTCCCATGAATTCAATGAATTATGTCGAGATGCAGGAATAAAAAGACAACTAACTATACCCTACAAACCCAAACAAAATGGGGTTGCTGAAAGAAAGAACAGAACAATATGTGAGGCTACAAAATCCATGATGTGTGATCAAGATATTCCCACATCCTTATGGCAAGAAGCCTCCAACACTGCAGTCTATATTCATAACAGAATCCCTCATGCTATCTCGGGAGAAAAGACTCCTGAAGAGGTTTTCATTGTGAAAAACCAGATGTTGGACACTTGAATATTTTTGGTTGTCTTGTTTAAATTCTAATACCAAAAGAGAAGAGGAGAGAGATGGAGCTGTCTGGAAATAAAGAAACATTTGTTGGATATAGTGAATCCGACAAAGCCTACAGAATTATGTTATAGGACAAATAAACATTGAAGTCAGCAAAGATGTAACATTTCATGAAGAGGTTGCCTTCAAGTACTCCAAATCACTTTAGTGTGATTCAGACATGGAGGAGCATGATACTCCTATGATGGAGGATCCAATTTTTTATTCTCCCCTTTCAGATGGTGAGAGGTGTTAAATATACAACATCAAGAGACATTCTCCAAAACAATATTGTGTATTCAATATTGATCCTCCCATATAGAGGTGAGCACTTTGATTGCCTTCCGTGTAAAGGTTATTCCTCCCGTATAGAGGTAATTGATCAAAGTAATGATGTTGTAAAGTCTTGTTAGACAAGGCTCCGTACTTGTGTGTGTCAAGTCATGATTATCATGTGAACCTTCCATATAAAGGTATCCATGAGATGGACCTCCCGTATAGAGGTGGATCTTCTGTATAAAGGTCATGCTTTACTTGTTAAAAGCATTTAATGTTGTGTGATATATTATTAACCATGATCACCAGATTGCTATTAAGTCTCCTTTAGAGATTGATCACCTCTAAAGTGAATTACTTTAGCATATGATCATTTGGTCCAGAATCATATAATATGATCAAAGCATCTTATAATTCTTCTTAGTATAATGTAATGTGATGGATAATTAAAGTTAGCACATATTGACCATGCAGTAAGAGATAAAGAAATAAAAGATAAATCATAGAGATCAAGAGAATTCGAAATTGCCCATGCAGACACTTCAACTAATTAAAGAGAACTCAAATTATTAAAGCTTCAGTTAAGTATCAATGCTTCAGTTAAAGCATCAGTTAAATATATGTCTCAGTTAACTAAAGAACTCACAATGGTCACTTCAAGTAAATCAATCAGCATGATTTCAGTTAACTAAGTGTTAAATAAAAGGGACTAGTTAACTAAAGTATTTACACTTTAGTTAAATTAAAAGATGACACTTCAGTTAAAGAGAAGATCTAATTAACTAAGTGTTATTGCATGATGACACTTATGTTAAAATAAAAGATGACACGTGAGTTGTGACACTTGCATGTCAACACTTAAGTTGACCACCTAACTAAATGGGAAAGCTTTCATTTAAGAGGCGAGTTCATCCTAAGTGACAACTCAGTGAGATGAAGCACTACATGAGAAGTGGGGCGCACCACTCCATGCAAGATTAATACATGTAGTTTGAGGGCGAGTTTATCCTGAAGTTAGAAATTAAAAATAGAAGATAAGAATGTATAAATATGATATACAATATTGTTGAATCCAGTGTGAAGTGAATTCTCTTCTCCATTGAAGGCAAGGTGCTTCTCTTTGTGCAGGGTATTGTTCTTGCTTGTTGTTGTTGTGTTGGGCACACATCCGATTGATCTCTCTTCTCTATTGCTTCCATATATTCACCAAGAAGTTTGGTGATATCTTATCTTCCAAAAGCAATTTGCTATATTGTAAAAGAAATCATTCTTTGCTATCCATTATATTATACTGAGAATAATTGTTGGGGTTTTTGTTCTCATAATTTTTAGGATTTTCCCTAGGGTATATATTGTGTTATGGTTGTATGAATTTCATGGATTGAATTGTCTCATCGATTCAAGTATACACATCTAAAAGAATTAAATATCAAAGCTCAACCAAATTTCAACATGGTATCAGAGCTCAAGGCGTGAAGGATCTTAGTTTTGCATGCCAACTAGAGCCTACGTAGATCCTGAGAAGTTGAGCATAAGCTTTGAAGACTATGGCATCAGTCTTTGTACGACCGAAAGACCGTCTTGAGGGCACCTCAAACTTCAACAATTGGAAGGATAGGATTCTCAACATCCTAGAGGAGCATGACTTGGATGGCTATGTATCCACTGTGGTGGAGGATCCTACATATAATGCAGGGCGCATAAACTTCAAGAAGAATCAAGCTAAGGCTAAACAGATCATCCATGATTCGGTAACAGATAAATTGATGCCTGTGATCACACCATTGAAGACTGCGAAAGAATGTTATGATACATTGACTAATATATATGAGAAGAAGGCCCCGAGTCAAAAGAGAGCATTGGAGAATAAGCTTCGGAACTTAAAGATGGATACAAATGAGACAGTGGCCTCCTTCTTCTCCAAGATCTCTCAGGTAAGAGATCAAATTGCTAGTATTGGAGTAGTGGTGGATGAAGATGAGCTTCTCCAAACTGCTATTGATGGTCTCCCATCCTCATGCGAGAAATTCTTGGCTGCGGTAAATGGACGATAGGTACAACCTAACTTCTAAAGGTTGTGGAATGACTTCCTCCAAGAGGAGGGGAGAATCCAGAGCAAGTCAGTGTGCATCAAAGAAGAAAATCTTTCCCTTGCGGCAAGAATGAAGAAAGGAAAGAAACCCTTCTTCCAAAAGAAGTTCTCTCATTCAAAGAAGAAGGAGTTCAACAAAGGATTTGACAAGTCAAAATCTAGATGCTTCAATTGCAATAAGAAATTCCATTTCTCAAGAGATTGCAGAGCAAAGAGGAAAGAAAAGTTTCATGCTTCTACTGCCATAAAAGATGAAATCACTCAAACAAATGCATCCAAAGAAAAGGAGACAAGAAGGGAGTATTATCTTCTCTCATCCCTTTCGGGATCCGTCATCACAAATGCAGACACATGGCTGATTGAAAGTGGTGCATCCAAACATATCACTGGTTACAAGAGTACCATCACCGATCTAAAAGAGAAAGAATTCACATGCATGATAGAATTGGGGGACAACTCAACTTATTTGATCCAAGGAGTTGGATCCACCTCATTCCAACTAAGCACCAGTGATATTTTACATATGGAGGACATTCTATATGTTATAGGACTGAAGAAGAACCTCCTCTCTATTTCAGTTCTTGAATACAAAGGATTTCAAGTTATCTTCATGGACAAAGCACTTTTATGGCCGAAGAACAAAAGCCTAAAATCTGCTGCTATGATTGGAGTTCGAGAGGGAGGAATCTACAAGGTACCCGAGAAGTACATTCAAGCTGTGATTCACCACAATATCAGTCCATGCGAGCTATTACACCTGTAATATCCCCACCTATCTATCCCATGCAAGGGAGGGAACATGGCACTACGATATGGGCTTTCAGAACAACTTAGCCAAATTCATCATGAATAAAGGTTATGGAATTACAATAAAATGCCTATGGGTGCAGATGCAAATCAATTGAATATACACATCGGATTTAAACATCATCCACACACATTTTATACTCATCCAGCATATCAAAATAACCACCAATTTAAACATTGCAGAAGTAAAACACAATAAAATACTCATCTTGATGTAATGCTATCCCAAACAACTAGCTATGTTGTTGCAACGTTCCACTCAACCATAGGTCTCTGCCCAGCCTATATTCTTCCAGCACTCAGAGACCACCCCCGAGCTGGGCATGATATTTACAAGGAAAAGGGGACTCTCAAACTCAGCACAACCCCAAAGCAATGGATACCCATCTCAGCCCCAACATTCTTTTACACACAACAACTCAAAACTGGGCATGGATACACATTTCAACGATGGGTTTCACAGGATATGGTCTATGGGTTTTCCCCAAAACGTAGGCACACCAAAAACGGACTGTGGGAAGAGGGAATCAGCCCCTAGGGAAGAAAACCGATTTCTCCCACAAATGTATGAGCATTCAGTGGGCCAAAACGGCCTCAATAAAACCCCAAATCGTTTCCCCTTCTTCACCACTGTTAGCCACAACAAAAACGCCCTTCCTAGCTAGGAACATGGAGGAAAACAAAACAAAATTCATGGAGGAAAACACCTAGGTAGCTCCCAACTCGTGAGAGAGTAAAACTGATGGTTGGATAATGGCTTGGGCGCAATTTTGTGGCTCTTTTCTTGCCCAAGAATCCAAACATGAAAATCTAGGAAGGGTTGCTTGCCCATACCCGAATTTAGACAGCCATACCTTCCATTCCCCAAGGCATTAACTACGTCAACCAACTCTTTGGAGAAATCAATGATTGGGTACAAAAGTCAACATGGGTAGTTGAGGGTTTGATGGGTTCTCTCATTGACACTTGGATTGACTTGATTGGTTCAAGAGTTTGAATGTTTTCCCTCTGTTAACACCCAAAAAGTGCTCACTAGCTCATTTTCCTATTCACATGACCCATTTGTCCACTTTTCCACCATCTGAGCCTCTGAAACCAACAAAAGGTCACCAAAAGACCTTAGTACACCCCTTTTTCCATTAAAAAAGATTATTTTTCCAAGAAAATCATAAAAAACCCTAAAAAAGGGTCCAAATTCCCAAAAATATTAAAAAGGGAATTAAAATATTATTTTTATTCAAAAAAGGAAAAAGGAGGGAAAAGTACCTAAACCATGTTGGTCAATACCATTTGGTTTCCACAAAACCACAAATGGTATCTCCCACCACCAAAACCTATAAAAAGGTGGTAGGGGCTCCTCATTTCACATCCTTCCATTATCTCATCCTTATGCTGCTGAAATCTCCCCTGAGCACTTTTAGCCATTGAAGCAACCTTGGAGAAAGAGACCTATTGGAGTTTGGAGCTACTCATCTTGGGAGTTGCTCAACATCAACCTTCACCATTGAAGGTAATATCGCAAGCACTTGCTTGCCCCCCACTTTTCAATACAAAAAATTATTTATTATGTTTCTTGTTCTTGATTTTGAAATGTTTACATTATTTGCTTAGATTCTTGTTTAGATCCATGAAAAGTATTGTTTATTTAGTTTATTGTTTTTATTTCTATTGAAACTGCTGCTACTAGTTAGCAGGTGCCCATAGCACTAAGCCTGGTTGCAAAACCGGGCCAACAGTTTTTGGCGACTCCGCTTTGGTTTGAACTTTAGATCTCTAGTTTTGCCCTTAAATCTTAGTTTTTATGAGTTTTTAACCTTTAGATCCATAGATCTACCATCTTAGACAGCAGATCCATTGCTGTTCTAAGATTTGGCCCCATAAACAGCCCGAAATTTTCAATTTTCGGGTTTGTTTCTCGGTTTCCGTGCACGGCTTCCGCCTCGCGGTTTTTTGCCAGACAGTCGCGCAGTCCATCGCGACTTTTCTGCGTTTTTCCGCGCGGTCCATCGCGGCCTTTTTCCAGACAGTCGCGCGGTCCATCGCGACTTTTCTGTGTTTTTCCGCGCTGCACACCGCGGCTTCGCGGCCTATTTCCGCGCTGTCCATCGCGACTGTGCGCCCAAAACCCGCGCGGTCCATCGCGACTGTGCGCCCAAAACCCGCGCGGTCCATCGCGACTGTGCGTCCAAAACCCGCGCGGTCCATCGCGACTGTGCGGCCAAAACCTGCGCGGTCCATCGCGACTGTTCGTCCAAAACCCGCGCGGCTGAATTTTTCATTCGGCCATCCCGATTTTGAAAATATTTTTTACTGTACTTTCTGCCCATAGCACATTTTTTACAGTATTAAATTCTGCATATTTTACAGCTTTGAAATTTTTTTTTACTATTTAAAAGTGCATACCTGGAAATCTTTTTAAAATTTTTCAAGAAAGTGAAAGAAAGACTCATTTTGCATTTTCATCTAGATTCAAATTTTTTCTTGTTTACTTCTTTAGAATCTTGCCCTTAGCAATTTTTCTTGAAACGAAGAAATCCATTTATTTCTTTTAAAAAGGAGTTTATTATTTGCTTTCATAAATCCAAGAAATCCTTTATTTTTTGAGTTATTTTTTGAAAAGCATATTAATTCCTTTTAGTGAAAAAAGTCTTAAATATTTGCTTTGTATTTTCGAAAAGTGCTTTATTTTTTGAAAATTTCCCTTAAAGCATTTAATTTTTTCAAGTTCAGTTTACAACACCTCACGTGCACTCACACGATCACTTAATTGAACTAAGACTTAAAACGTACCCTAATTTGAACACACTCTTAACCCCACTTGGGGAACACTAAAAGAATTCTTGTAGCTAGGTAGTATTGGGGGGATAGGTGTTCCAATAACACCCCTCAGTTCATACATCTGAGACATAGAAGTTGTCCAATTAGGGAGCTAAAATCTCTTAGTACTTTTTGGCGCGGTCACAACCGGTTTGTGGGAAGGCCTCTCCCTTAGGAGGGTTGAAGTCACGAGGATGGTTCCGGAAGCCTGAGTGGGATACCGAAACCCATTCAGTAACCGAAGGGCTACCATTCGCAGTTCTCGGGATATCCCTGTATTGGGATATTGCGATCAAAGGACCAAACGGCAGATTTACCTTTTCTCGACGCGTCATGAACGGAGTATCCTAGTAGCCTGTCTTTTTAGGATTGATTACCCGGTGTCCCTCCCGGTAGGGGGATATCTAGCCGTTGTCTCAACATTCATATTGTCTGACTTGGATTTCATCACCTTGCAGAGGATATCGTCTGTTTGAGTCACAATACTTTTAGATTAGGTGTTTGCATGATCTTTACCACCTTTTGAGTCTAGTTACACCTATTTTTTCTAGGAGCCGCTTGCATGTTGGTATTCTGACCGGTTGTTGCATTCCTCCACTTATTGTAGCACAGCTGCTAGGATAAGTGCATTTTTTGAGGATTGATTTTTTGGCCTGTGAGCCTTATTTTTTCACTCCCCTTCTTGCACCCTTGGTTGCATTAGGGTTTTGAGTCTTATACATATATATCACCACCTGATACTTAAAACAATTTTTTACATAAAAAAAAACATATTCTCACCATTGAGAATTCTAGACGTTCTCGTCGTCTACGAGGCGAGCTCCCAGAGTTTAGTCCACTTGGCTCTCCACGTCACGGACGCAGAGCATTATCCCTTGATTCGACACATCGTCAATCAATTAGACAGTCATCCGATTCTGACATACCCCACTTCACCTTTGATTTGGAGGTAGAATCCGAAAATCCCACAGAGTTACCACCAACCACAATTATGTCTGGAACACCAGTTGATCCACTATATACATTAACCATAGGTCAGACATCCGCAGACCCTTCTGCGGTAGTACCATCAACGGCAACAGCCACCCCCTTGGGTATGCCCAATATGGGTAACACTCCACATTCAGGAATGCCTAGCACAGGACCACCACCTATCATGGGCATGCCCAACATGGGGGTCATACCCCCTTCGGGTTCCACAAACCCTATCCCAGGAATCCCTAGTGCGATTCCTAACCCAAGTGTAACTCCTGTTGCACTTGGGAGTGCTATCCCAGGAATCCCTAGTGCGATTCCTAACCCAAGTGTAACTCATGTTGCACTTGGCAGTGCTATACCAGGAATCCCTAGTGCGATTCCTAACCCAAGTGTAACCCAA
Source organism: Larix kaempferi (assembly GCA_027924585.1). Lineage (NCBI taxonomy): Eukaryota > Viridiplantae > Streptophyta > Pinopsida > Pinales > Pinaceae > Larix > Larix kaempferi. Next base: position 7,272,383 of record BSBM01000727.1, read on the forward strand.
GTTGCACTTGGGAGCGCTAACCCATATCAGGCCACACCTTTTGGAGGGCACATACCCTCCATACCTAGCATACCTATAGGCGCTACTGGACCCCTACACCATACCACAATGGCGAGGCAGGTCCCGGTTTCGGTCACCACATCCGCTAGTCTACCATACATGGCAAGTCTCAACCTGCCAGATTTAGCTAGGCTCACAAATGACCCCATCAGGCATGATCCTGCTTGGCCCCATATGCCCACTAAGCTTCCCTCTGACATCCCTAAATTTGAGGGTAAAGCCGGAGAAGACCCCCAAAATCACATCATGTCATTCCATTTATGGTGTTCCTCCAACTCCATAGTGGATGACTCAATCCGCCTACGGCTCTTACAACGCACCTTCACTGGCTCCGCAGCCAAATGGTACATCGAGCAACCCCATGGGACGCATTCCACATTTACCTCCCTTGCCTCGACCTTTCTACAATTCTTCCAGCTACCTGTCCGCTACGATGCGGGCGTCGAGATCCTACTGTCTTGCAGACAAAACACGGCCACGCATATCACTGACCATATTCATGATTGGCGTCGGCGCCGAAGCCTATGCAAGATCAAATTAGACGACCGAATCTTTTTAGACTGGTTCCTTAAATCCCTCCTTCCACCATCATCGTCTGCCCCCCAGACATACGATGTGGGGCAGCAGCACCCAAAACCCTCAGAACACAGGCACCAACAGCCCGCATATCCCACTCACGTAGGAACTTCAGACTAATAGAGCTGTTTACCAAAACAGCGTCATCCACACAGAAGGTCTGTAAGAGGTCCTCCATATCCACACCCGGAGGCAACCTCGGAGAAATATCACCCACCTCACCCAAGCGAGGCAAACCGGTCAAAAAATATACATCAGTGAGAGTAATCTCCAACCTCTCACCACCAATAATGAAGGCACCCTCTGCCGGCACCCACCACTGCACGAGCTTGTTCAGGAGTCTCCTCGCTGAATGGATAGGAGGTATCTGAGCGAACTTCAAGAGTCCGCTCATGGCTAGGGTCTGTATCACCCCTCCATCATTCTCAATCCTCAGCATCAGCTCACCATCAATCTCTCTCTCCCGCCACACAGACTGAGGTCTCCGCAACATCCTGCCCAAAAACAGAAGAAATTTTTAGCCCTAGCATAAAAATTTTAGAAAAATCCCATCGCGGCTTTTACACAAAAAGCCGCGATGCCCATCGTGGCTTTTCCACAAAAAGCCGCGATGACCATCGCGGGATTCATGCAAAAACCCGCGATGAACATCGCGAGTTTTGTCCAAACAGTCGCGATGAACATCGCGACTATCACCCATGAACACGCGATGAACATCGCGGGTTCCGACCTCACAGTCGCGATGAACATCGCGACTGTGATTCTAAAACCCGTGCGGTTCATCGCGGGTTCAGCCCCGAAACCCGCGCGGTTCCACGTTGGAGAGTCAACGTGGAGTTTCGCGGCCTTCGGGGGCCCACCGCCAACCAAAAAAGACATAATTGACAAGGTTAAGGCAAATAGAGTTACCTGCAACTCGCTAAATCGAAAACCAACGGTGAAATCTCCCGGAAATCAAGAAAGAGCTCTGACAGCTCTATCAAACTCGCACGTAACAATGACAAGTCATATTGGGCCCCACGTCCTATTTATAGAAATTCCACAAATTTCAAACAACCATTGCGGGGTCATACGAAGTCCATTTCTCAAACCGTTGATACCGTTGGGATCAGCACAGCGAGAACTTCATAGAGTTTCCTTCCGTTTCCCGTTTTCACGGGGTCCATTTTTTGACCATTTTTTAGCCTCCCTCGTCACCTCGGTTTGCGTGCCACATCGGCCGTTCTCCGTTTTCGACGTGCCTTATATCGCCGGATTCAGTTTTCCGCGCTCGTGACGATGCTTGAGATCATTTCTCACTCTCACCTTTAGATTTTTCGGGCATTTTTTCCACGCCCCCTCGTCACCTCGGTTTGCGTGCCACATCGGCCGTTCTCCGTTTTCGACGTGCCTTATATCGCCGGATTCAGTTTTTCGCGCTCGTGATGATGCTTGAGATCATTTCTCGCTCTAACCTCTAGATTTTTTGGGCATTATTTCCTTGTGACCCCTTCGTCACCTCGGTTTGCGCACCACATCGGCCGTTCTTCGTTTTCAACAATGCTTAGGTCACCGGATCCAGTTTTCCGCACAGATGACGATGCTTGAGACCTTTTCTCGCCCTCATTAATCCATTTTTGTTCGGTATAATTTTATCCCTTTTTCGGGCCGAGCAACCCCTCTTTTACGAAAAAGGCACTTAGGGAGTTTCTGTTAAGCTCTTTTCTGACTCCTAAAACAATGAAAAGATCGCCGAGCAATCTTGCTTCCTTTCATGCTCGATAAACATATTTGAAATGGCGTCTACCTGGTATAAGTTTACCCCTTTTCCGGACCTCGTAGACTAATTACGAAAAAGGTATACTCTAGTCACATCGGCTAGAAGAGTTCTCCATCCGCATCATTTTATGCTTTTTCGGGCCTTGGAGACTAAACTTACGAAAAAGAAACACCAATAGAGTCCACTTACCGTTTTCAGACTCTCTAAACATGAAAGCAACCATGAGCATGCGCCGTCCTGGGCTCACAAAATCCACAGGACTGTACCATTTCAGAGCATACTTTTATCCCTTCTTAGAGCTCATTAAAACCACGAAGAAGGAATCAATGGTGCCTCTTGGCGCTACAACACAACATGTCTACTCACAGAGCAGCTTCCCCATTTTGGTCGCCTTTGTTCAGAGTATTCTGCAGTATGTCACCCTGAAACTCCCTCGACAGCTACCATCAGCTGCACCCCCCCAGAGTCAGTACATTCCCTTCAGTCCCGAAAAGATGATCCCCACACCTACAGGTCAGTTCCCTACGCTGCCAGGTCAACCATGTCATCATGCTCTGAACAAAGGAAGTTTGAGTCTACCCATTTTTTGACCCAGTTATTTTCCTCCCCCACAAGTATGTCAGTCCTACCATCAGTACTACATCACTTCAGTTACACACCTCTTGCTCCTATCAAGGAAACATCATTGCCTTGTTAGTTGCTGGTCTCCCTCTGTCGACGACAACTACATCGATTCCAGAGGATAGACCTAGAGGTCCCTGTGTCTTGGACTCATTACCACTTATGATGAGTGCCTACGAATCATTTCGAGAGGAACCCTCAGTGCCTCTCCGAATGGTTGTTTCTCACATGCTCGACTTCAACACCTTGATCGCATCGTTGAGACTCGCACAGGGTATTGAACCGTTCAATTATTAGTCCAAGACCCCGGATACCTCCTGACTCCTCCACATTTGAGAGTCTTCCTATGGATAACACCAGTTACACTTTTTCTATAGAGATCCGGGTTGCGCACGGCGACAGTATTCAGATTTACCCCAGTTTTTCTCAGAGATGACTCATAGTCATTGAGTCCATACAGATGTTGGACACCTTCAGTTTCAGCAGTTCAACAGTTATTCCAGTGTATCAGTTATTGAGATCAGTCATGATCATGAGTATATCCCACAATAATGTCCCCTCTGGACCATTATGATGTACCAGTATATTTCTTTACGTATTAGATCCCCCTTCTTGGGACTAATTGTTTTGTATATGTCTTGATACGAGCATGGGAATGCCCGCCTCGTCCTTTATCAGAGATTATACCTCATCCATATTGAGGTCATGTAATATTTTTTGTTTTTGCAGCTTCCAAGGGCCGTGGCTCCAGTCTCCAAACGGTCTCTTCTCTCCCCTAAAACCCCAGAAAAAGACAAATGAACTATGATGTCTATCGGCCATACGATGAGCTCCTGCCCTCACACATCAGGGGGCAATCTGTTAACACCCAAAAAGTGCTCACTAGCTCATTTTCCTATTCACATGACCCATTTGTCCACTTTTCCACCATCTGAGCCTCTGAAACCAACAAAAGGTCACCAAAAGACCTTAGTACACCCCTTTTTCCATTAAAAAAGATTATTTTTCCAAGAAAATCATAAAAAACCCTAAAAAAGGGTCCAAATTCCCAAAAATATTAAAAAGGGAATTAAAATATTATTTTTATTCAAAAAAGGAAAAAGGAGGGAAAAGTACCTAAACCATGTTGGTCAATACCATTTGGTTTCCACAAAACCACAAATGGTATCTCCCACCACCAAAACCTATAAAAAGGTGGTAGGGGCTCCTCATTTCACATCCTTCCATTATCTCATCCTTATGCTGCTGAAATCTCCCCTGAGCACTTTTAGCCATTGAAGCAACCTTGGAGAAAGAGACCTATTGGAGTTTGGAGCTACTCATCTTGGGAGTTTCTCAACATCAACCTTCACCATTGAAGGTAATATCGCAAGCACTTGCTTGCCCCCCACTTTTCAATACAAAAAATTATTTATTATGTTTCTTGTTCTTGATTTTGAAATGTTTACATTATTTGCTTAGATTCTTGTTTAGATCCATGAAAAGTATTGTTTATTTAGTTTATTGTTTTTATTTCTATTGAAACTGCTGCTACTAGTTAGCAGGTGCCCATAGCACTAAGCCTGGTTGCAAAACCGGGCCAACACCCTCCTAATTCCTTGTAAAATCATGCCCCTATCTCTTGTTGCATTGCATAGCTAGTTGTGGGCATTTATATTAAAATGCATATTTACAATATCCATAGTTCACTAGCACATGGGTAGCATAATATCCAATACTTGCCTCTTCAAGATCAAGCGTTCACTAGCGGGGCCTTGGCCTTGAGCTCCATGCTAGGAATCATACATAATATGCATACAATATTTACATTATAGGCCAACATATTACAAGGGTCAAAATGGGGGACATTACATTCCCCTCCCCTGGGAATAACACCGTCCTTAGTGTTCCAATACCTAGGAATACATACACGCTATATACATGTCCAAAATTCACAAAATGTGGTAGGTCTGTCCTGCATTTCACCCTTTACTTGGGTTTTCAGGACCAATTCCTTTGGCCTTCACAAAATGCTCCTACTGGCTGGAACCTTCTAGCTCTGCATGAGGGCATTGTTTCAAAACAATCCCTTCCCTTTCTTTACCTTCCCACTGATCTACAAGTCTAGAAAATTTATGGCGGCTACCCTCTTGATGCTCTATTGTTGGGCAGTCACGGAGGCAATGATTTCCTCCACATCCCCAGCATTTCATTGGCGGATTTACTTTTTCCTGCTCAGTTTCCTTTGAGTCTTCCCACCTGGAACGTTTCTTAATCGACCGATTGAATGAATGCTTCTTCATGGATCCACTTTCCTTTCCCTTACTGATTGCTCCCAGAATGCTTTTTACCTCTTTTTGCAGGTGAATAGAGTCCCGCAAAACCCTGTGGTTCATCTCATTCTGTTGCCTTTGTAGCTTGAGCATCTCTCCAAGCTTTTCTTGGGTCCTCGAAATTGTTTGAAGAAGACTTTCAGCCAACTCTAATAGCCCTTGATTTGCTACCATGGTTAATGGGAACAACTGACCACACTTTGAGTACTAGCAACACTTGCTTGTGTCAGCTGCAACCAATTGTTTCAATTTCTTACCTGTGAAATTCATCATGGAAATTCTTTGTTAGGACAAGCATAACATAAACATTAAAATTAGTCAATTATTTTCCCAATTGACATGGAATGTCCACGCTTTATTCATGGGACTTCCACACTTTTCATGCTTTCCCAACATACACATGAACTCACTCATGTTCATCCTTTCACAGGAAATTTACTATTTTAGCATTCATAATTAATTTCAAGCAATTAAACACAATCTATTTTCAGCCATGACATGCACTCAACAATATTTTGTTTTATAAATGCATCAATCAAAAGGAAAGAGAAGAGTAGGAGTTTCTCCCTCTTAGTCTTGTTCTTTTATGGAGCTACACCAACGCTGTGGTTTCATGCTCCTTAGTCTCTTTCACTTCAATGTGAATGCTTTGACTTTCCTTTCTTGGCTATGACACTTAGTGTCTAAGGTCTGTCTAAGGATTTTCAACTAAGGAACCCTTCTCCATTGTGGCCTACAGACCTTTGGCTACTAGGACCCACTCATGTCCACTAGCACCATATTTCATTACTTCTCATATTGAGCTCTTTAGGACGGTCACATGTCCATCTACATCCCTATGATGCCTTCCTAGTCCTTGCTTCCAACAATACCTACACTCAAACATTGAATCAATTCACATGTTTAGTTTATTTTCATAGGGTTTATCTCTAAACAAGAGTTTAGGGAATCATAACCAAATCAGATACACACGTATATTCATAAGCAAGAAGCTGCGAGGTAACCGAATACTTATCTGTATTGTACGTTTCCCCTCTGGTCCACAGGGTCCTGCTTCGCTTTGCAAGCCTTGGAATCGCCTATGGATTTGGATGTAGTTAATGCTTAACTAGTACACCTTCACGTCGAATGGATTTACCAAGCATTTGGTGGTGCCCAACCAGTCCCATACTTGGTTGGCCCTCTCCAGTGCCGAGCCAACACATTCGTCTGGATCATCGACCAATGGAAGGAAACTGCGCCACCGACCATTATAGGTCAAGGCTCTACTTATGGAGCCATAGGCATCTCAGGGCTTTCAATCAGTCTCAAACCCCCTCCTTACTACTGACCCAATAGAGATTTTATTCCTTCACCAATGTCGCCACACCTTCTCGCACCACAACCCTTCACACACATCATTCATACAAGGATGCCACTCCTTTTCTTGTGCAAATCGGTGGTTCATTTTTAGGAACTTTATAGGTGACTTTCTTTACTGTAGGTTAGCATGGCCCCACTCACACAAGGATGATACCCCTTTTTTACTACACAACTCCGTGGGCTTGTCCATCCCTTCCAGTATTATTTAGTGTGAGCATAGAAAGGTTACCAATTCCTATACAGTCCTTCTGCGTACCCTTCTTCACTTTGCCTCTTAATGTGTAGTATTAATTGGCATCTGTGTAGGCTGACAACACAAGAAGGATAAGTAGGCTTTATCAGTATTGCTGCTCAAAACCATAATCACATTCCATAACATTCACTATCAAGTATTGAAACACCAGGAATGCGTCCATTCCCTTAGGGTGTAGTCAATATTGACAACCCTATCATGACCCGGCACCAGAAAGGTGTGCACCCCCTTTCTAATGTGAGCCATGTAGGCCCTAATCATACTCAAGCAGTATGAAATGATATAAATAAAATAGAGCATGCTATGCATATTAACCCTAATAATTTAGATATGCATGTTCTTATCTAGGGTCACATAATACTCATTCATTTTGCAGATGTATCTTTTCTTCATTTGCCAAGAATGGAGGCTCCCTTCTCTGAGTCAACAGTTCTTCGGTTTGCCACCCCAATATTTCCACGTTCCATAATCCACACATGCCTTCTTGGTGTAGCTTTACCATCTCACTCTCATGGTTTTCCAACATACAGCTCAGCTAAGATGTTATTCTTAAAATATGCAATGGTGTTTCATCCGAAACCCATTTCCAAAGCATGGGGTCCTTCCCATGGAGTTTGGCTTCTATAGGTCATCACACATGGTATTCCTGCAATGTGTCTTCCTGGCACATTTATCAAATAGCCAAATAGTCAGCAGCATTTAATAATAAAATTCAAATATGATTTCCCTAATCATTTAATGGAATTAATAATTAAATTCAAGTATGAATTTGCAATTCTGTCCTCTACAGAAATTGATTTGCTTAGCCATGAGTATGTTCTCATATATTTTGGATCTTGCTCATGGTAGATTCCAATCTTCATCATGGACTTACCCACATTTTCCATGCCCAAAACAATCTACTTGCAATCTGAAACTTCAATCATCCAAATGCTTTGTAAGTCTCTATGCATATAATATTTCATTGCTGCCACAGTCACTGAAACATTCTCAGAATTATAACACTCCATAATTCAAACATTTCCAGTTGTTAACATCTTAATATCACCAAAAATCATTTACTTCATGCAAATCATTACTATACTAGAGTTGCATGGTTTAGCTACATCATTTTATGCAATCATTACTTCACAACCATATCATTTTATGCAACTCTGTCCTTTCAACAGAGCACTCTTGGTAGTCCATCAACATGTCTACCTTCTTCGTGCAATCATTCTCTTGCATTCACAAAAGCTTATGAAATGCTCTTAGGATTGAAAATAGTTCACCATTTCATCTATTAACACAATCATGCATTCACACAATGCATCTCAACATGTCCGCCTATACCTATACATGCACATTCACATCACTCTCATAATATTTTAATGTGCATTCACTCAATGCATAACCACAAGATTGTACATAATATTTTAATGCACATCTCCTCAATGCAACCCTGCATTAATTTATGAATACTATGCATTCAACATATTATTGCCTAACCATGATTACCACACATAGCATGCACTACCATGACAGGGCCATAAGTCCCCACTTTCCTTGGTTATTTAAACTTATAATCCAGCATACACAAATGGCATGTTATAATTTCATGTGAATGCATTGAGGTTTCTAAGTAATTATAGGGTGTAAGGATCCTTGCCATCACTTACCCACAACTCATCATACTCGGTAGATTAACATTCACATTCAGGCATAGTTTAAACATAGTTGAAAGGATCTTACCCAATCCTCTTTCAACATTTACGCAATTAAGCACTAATAACTATTACCTGTATGGTTGTCTTTAACATCGCTTGATGTTACCTGATCAGTTGGCCTCTTACCAAGGCTTCACAGTCCTTTTTCCAACCTCATGCTCATAGATTTGTTGCACCATCCTTTCTTCATAAGGTTGTTGGTCATATGCAACAACATCATCCACATCTTTAGTCATGATTCGGTTGTCTTTGGTCCTATAACCAATGCGAACAAGACTAATTATTAGCAACCACCATAATCATCTTAAGTGGCTCATTGCTTATATAAAACTTCACTATTTTACTAATATGCCATATCATATATATACACAAGTATTTTTACATGCTCTGTGCAATGTTTGTTAGTATTCCAACTAGTACATATTCACTTCATCTATCTATCTTCTTGCATTTCCAATCATGCTTCTATGGTTTGATTCATACAACCATTATCAACAACATTAACTGTCATCAACCATAGACAATACCATTGCATGTGTAACTTTGCTACTTTCGCTTATATGCAACATTATGCTCATGCATAATCAATCCTCATGCACCATGAAATGACTCTTTAATCATGCTTACTAATTCATATGCGTTTAATCTATTGCTTTCTCACATTTTCAACATCCCTATGCTATAATTTCCAGTATATAAAATTCAGGAAAATTAAATACAATAGCAAGAGAGGAGTGAAGGAATTATCCCTTTCCAATCATGACATGGAGTCCCTCCTCCACATCATAGTTGATTCTTTTCTTGGATTCCCTACCAAGCACACAAGGAATCATTAGCTGTCATTTCTCACCAAGTAGCAATTCAATATATACATACGTGTATAACATTCATTCTTGCAATTTCCAAACATGCAATTCTTATGTTATAAACAGAAATAGTGTAAGGTGAGGGATTTCCCTCTTATCAATATTGCCTTGCTGATCCCATTGCTTTTCTGCAATGCATATTGAAGCCAATTACTTTTAATAAGGCCTCCACAACCTTCCATGCAATCCCCGCTTCTCATTCCCAGCATAGAGAGTGCATTTCACACTTTCAACGACTGTCTCCGAGGGACGACGAGGGTCAAGGGGGCTTGTAAATCCTTCGATTTCGCGCAATCTGGTGCTAAGTTCCACGGCATTTTTCAACTTTTGGCACCTGAAAAATCTCCCTAGAAAATAGCTGAAATTCTCTGTTTCGGCGGACATGGCAATTCTCCTCCGGCCCATTGCGGACAAACTCACTGAGTTCTTCCAACCTGTTGCGGAGCAACTCGCCGAGTTCTGCCACCGTGTCGGACAAACTCACCAAGTTCCACCGCCATTTCGGACCGACTCACCGAGTTCTTCCGGTCGGCGAACTCAAAAATTTTCGGCCGACCATTTCGGCAAAAACTCGCCAATTCATTCTGCCGTTTCGGCAAAAACTCGCCAACTTTTAACGCCATTTCGGCGAAAACTCGCCAATTTTTTTCGCCGTTTCGGCGAAAACTTGCCAACTTTTTTCTGCCGTTTTAGCAAAAACTCGCCAACTTTTTCCGCTGTTTCGCCGAAAACTCGCCAACTTTTTCCGCCGTTTTGGCGAAAACTCGCCAACTTTTTCCGCCATTTTGGCGAAAACTCGCCAACTTTTTCCGCCGTTTCGGCGAAAACTCAACAACTTTTTTTTCCGTCGTTTCAGCGAAAACTCGCCAACTTTTTCCGCCGTTTTGGCGAAAACTCGCCAAATTTTTCCGCCATGTCGGCGAACTTATAGATTTTCTGCCGATTCATTGCAGAACAACTCGTGAAGTTTTGCCGGCAACTTCAGCGCAGCTCAGCGAGATTCGCCGAAACACGTTGGCTCAATTCCACGAGACTCGCCAAAATAGTTAGGCAAAACACTTAGAAAAATTTTTGAAAAATTTTGAAATCTATAAATTTTCTTAATGGTCTGTGCAGAACAGGAAGCATACTTACCTCTGCATGTTGCCTGATTTGGCCTATTAGGCCCAATGCTGCAACCATTGCTCTGATACCAAAATGTAATATCCCCACCTATCTATCCCATGCAAGGGGGGGAACATGGCACTAAGATATGGGCTTTCAGAACAACTTAGCCAAATTCATCATGAATAAAGGTTATGACATTACAATAAAATGCCTATGGGTGTAGATGCAAATCAATTGAATATACACATCGGATTTAAACATCATCCACACACATTTCATACTCATCCAGCATATCAAAATAACCACCAATTTAAACATTGCAGAAGTAAAACACAATAAAATACTCATCTTGATGTAATGCTATCCCAAACAACTAGCTATGTCACTGCAACGTTCCACTCAACCATAGGTCTCTGCCTAGCCTATATTCTTTCAGCACTTAGATACCACCCCCAAGCTGGGCATGATATCTACAAGGAAAAGGGGACTCTCAAACTTAGCACAACCCCAAAGCAATGGATACCCATCTTAGCCCCAACATTCTTTTACACACAGCAACTCAAAACTAGGCATGGATACACATTTCAACGATGGGTTTCACAGGATAGGGTATATGGGTTTTCCCCAAAACGTAGGCACACCAAAAACAGACTGTGGGAAGAGGGAATCAGCCCCTAGGGAAGAAAACCGATTTCTCCCACAGATGTATGAGCATTTAGTGGGCCAAAACGACCTCAATAAAACCCCAAATCGTTTCCTCTTCTTCACCACTATTAGCCACAACAAAAACGCCCTTCCCAGCTAGGAACATGGAGGAAAACACAACAAAATTCATGGAGGAAAATGCCCAGGTAGCTCCCAACTCGTGAGAGAGTAAAAATGATGGTTGGATAATGGTTTGGGCGCAATTTCGTGGCTCTTTTCTTGCCCAAGAAGCCAAACACGAAAATCTAGGAAGGGTGGCTTGCCCATACCCGAATTTGGACAGCCATACCTTCCATTCCCCAAGGCATTAACTACCTCAACCAACTCTTTGGAGAAATCAATGATTGGGTACAAAAGTCAACATGGGTAGTTGATGGTTTGATGGGTTCTCTCATTGACACTTGGCTCGACTTGATTGGCTCAAGAGTTTGAATGTTTTCCCTCCCAATTCCTTATAAAATCATGCCCCTATCTCTTGTTGCATTGCATAACTAGCTGTGGGAATTTATATTAAAATGTATATTTACAATCCCCATGGTTCACTAGCACATGGGTAGCATAATATCCAATACTTTCCTCTTCAAGATCGAGCGTTCACTAGAGGGGCCTTGGCCTTGAGCTCCACGCTAGGAATCATACATAATATGCATACAATATTTACATTATAGCCCAAAATATTACAAGGGTCAAAATGGGGGACATTACAGCACCGAAGGCTTGGACACCCACACTACAAAGTGCTACCAAGACTTCAAAAGATCGTAAAAAGATATGCCCATATTTTATTTTGAGCATGATAGTGTATGTCGGGGTTGTGCACTTGGGAAGAATGTTAAGAAAAGATTTTCTAGAAGTTCTAATAGATCTAAAGGGATTTTAGATTTAATACATTCTAATGTATGTGGTCCCATGTCATCCCCCTCCCCGAGTGTCTTCTTATATTATGTACTATTCATAGATGATTTTTCTAGGAAGTCATGGATTTATTTCATGAAGGCTAAAAGTGAAACTCTTAGAAAATTTAAAGAGTTTAAAGCCCTAGTTGAAAATCAGAAAGAAAATAAAATTTGTGCATTAAGGTCTGATAATAGAGGTGAATTTGATTGACATGAATTTAATGAGCTATGTAGTGATGCAGGAATATGTAGACAGTGAACAGTACCATACAACCCTCAACAAAATGGGGTTTCGGAAAGAAATAATAGAACCATATGTGAGGCTGCAAAAGCCATGATGCATGATCAAGATATGTCTACCTCATTAAGGGTAGAAGCCACCCATATAGCTGTGTACATCCAGAATAGAAGCCCGCATGCCATTCTATATGAGAAGACACTAGAAGAAGTGTTTATCGGTGAGAATCTAGACATCTCACGCTTGAGGATCTTCAGGAGCCTAGTATACATTCATGTACCGAAAGAAAAGAAAACAAAGATGGAGCCTTCTAGAAAGAAAGGAACCTTTGTGGGTTATAGCAAGCCATCCAAATCATACTGAATATATGTATCTGGTGAGAGACACATTGAAGTCAGCCGAGATGTTACCTTCCATGAGGAAGCTTCTTTAAAAAGATTGAAAGAGATTCAATGTGATTCAGAGATTGAGGATCCCATGTCTGATTCTCCCCATTCAGAGTTAGAGAGGGAGAAAATAGAAGATGCCCTAGATTCGTTATCTCCTGAAGAATCAGTAGAATTGGTTGATAGGTCACCCGATGAACCTCACACTAAAAGAAGATCTGCTTGGTGCCGAGACATTTTAAAAAAAGCAGAGAAACATGGAGCACCAGCATGCTCATCCAGAGAGCACAAGCAACCTAACATATATTTAGGGTATGTTTCATTGATGAGTCATATCATTGATTCAGAACCATCCTCATATGAAGAAGCTGCAAAGCAGCAAGTTTGGAAAGATGCAATGACAGAAGAGTACAACTCTATAATGGAGAATGATGTTTGGGAGGTTGTTCCCAAACCTGATGGGAATTCCATTGTGACTTACAGATGGCTTTACAAAATAAATCATGTTGCGGATGGTAGCATTGAGAAGTATAAAGCCATATTTTTTTCCAGAGGTTTCTCTTAGAAAGAAGGCATATATTATGATGAGACCTTTGCCCCTGTGGAAAGGTACACCACAATCCAAGCAATGATTGGACTTGCATCTGTTCTAGGATGGAAACTTCACCAGATGGATGTGAAGATAGCCTTTCTCAATGGTGAGGTTGAGGAAGAGGTTTATATTCAACAACCTGAAGGATTTTTGGTGCATGGGAAGGAGTCACATGTTTGCAAGCTAAATAAATCTCTATATGGGCTTAAGCAAGCCCCCAGGGATTGGTACTCCAAAATTTATAGCTACCTTCAGAAACTGGGTTTATGTAAGAGTGAAGTTGATCCAAATTTGTACTTCAAAGTAGTGAAGAACCAATCGTTGATATTGGTTTTGTATGCTGATGATTTGTTTCTCACTAGAGAGGAACATCTGATTGCTTGGTGCAAGAGGGAGCTCACCTCAGAGTTCGAGATGAAAGACTTAGGTCCAATGCACTACATTCTTGGCCTTGAGATCTAGCAAAGAAAAGATGAAATTTTTCTATCTCAAGGGAAGTACAATGTGGACACAATGCGCAGGTTTTGCATGATAGATTGAAAATCTATGACTACATTGATGGTTTCCAATTTGAGGAAACTTCATGAGTCAAGCTCTGGATCAGATCTAGTAGATCCCACTTTGTATAGAGAAATTATAGGCTCGCTAATGTACTTGATACATTCGAGGCTTGATATATGTTATGATGTGAGCATTCTGAGTCAATTTATGTCTGATTCGAGACACAGACACTGGATAGCTGCTAAGCATGTGGTTAGGTACCTTCGAGGTACAATTTCATATGGAATCAGATATACCTCCATTGGAGGAGTCATGTTACTTGGTTATACAGACTCAGACCAGGGAGGAAGCATTGTGGACTGTAAGAGCACATCTAGCTACTATTATAGCCTAGGATCAACTATGATATCTTGGTCCAGTAGGAAGCAGGGCTCTGTATCCCAGATAACTACTGAAGAATAATACATAGATGCTAGTGTTTCCTACCGAGAAGCAGTGTGGCTCAGAAAGCTACTTGCAGGTTTGTTCAATGAAAAGATTGAGCCTATAGTTATTAGGTGCGACAATCAGAGTTGCATCAATATTTCCAAAAAACCTGTGTTTGATGACAAGTCGAAGCACATTAAAATGAAATATCAATTCATCCGAGACATGGTCCATAAAGGTACAATGAAACTTCAGTAGATTGATATTGATGAGCAGATTGTAGATGTGTTAACAAAGCCTTTGTCAGTGATGAAGTTCAGGTCCTTTCTAGACAAGCTTGGTATGGCAGAGAATGCCTCCCTCGCTAAGAGGGAGTGTTAAATATATAACATCAAGATACATTATACAAACCAATATTGTGTAGTCAATATTGATCCTCCCATATAGAGGTGAGCACTTTGATTGCCTTCCGTGTAAAGGTTATTCCTCCCGTATAGAGGTAATTGATCAAAGTAATGATGCTGTAAAGTCTTGTTGGACAAGGATCTGGACTTGTGTGTGTCAACTCATGATTATCATGTGAACCTTCCGTATAAAGGTATCCATGAGATGGAACTCCTGTATATAGAGGTGGACCTTACGTATAAAGGTCATGCTTTACTTGTTAAAATCATTTAAGGTTGTGTGATATATTATTAACCATGATCACCAGATTGCTATTAAGTCTCCTTTAGAGATTGATCACCTCTAAAGTGAATTAGTTTAGCATATGATCATTTCGTCGGGAATAATATAATATGATCACATCATCCGATAATTCTTCTTAGTATAATGCAATGTGATGGATAATTAAAGTTAGCACATATTGAACATGCAGTAAGAGATAAAGAAATAAAATATAAAGCATAGAGATCAAGAGAATTTGAAATTTCCCATGGAGACACTTCAACTAATTAAAGAGAACTCGAATTATTAAATCTTCAATTAAGTATCAATGCTTCAGTTAAAGCATTAGTTAAGGATATGTCTCAGTTAACTAAAGAAATCACAGTGGTCACTTCAAGTAAATCAATTAGCATGATTTCAGTTAACTAAATGTTAAATAAAAGGGACTAGTTAACTAAGGTATTTACACTTTATTTAAACTAAAAGACGACACTTTAGTTAAAGAGAAGTTCTAATTAACTAATTGTTATTGCATGACGACACTTATGTTAAACTAAAAGATGACATGTGAGTTGTGACACTTGCATGTCGACACTTAAGTTGGCCACCTAACTAAGTGGGCAAGCTTTTTGTTAAGAGGCGAGTTCATCCTAAGTGACAGCTCAATGAGATGAAGCACTGCATGAGAAGTGGGGCGCACCGCTCCATGCAATATTAATACATCTAGTTTGAGGGCGAGTTTATCCTAAAGTTAGAAGTTAAAAATAGAAGAGAAGAATGTATAAATATGATATACAGGATTGTTGAATCCAATGTGAATCAAATTCTCTTCTCCATTGAAAACAAGGCGCTTCTCTTTGTGTAGGGTATTGTTCATGCTTGTTATTGTTATGCTAGGCACACATCCGATTGATCTCTCTTCTCTATTTCTTCCGTATCTTCACCAAGAAGTTTGGTGATCTCTTATCTTTTGAAATCAATCTGCTATGTTGTAAAAGAAAGCATTCTCTGCTATCCATTATATTATACTGAGAATAATTGTTGGGGTTTTTGCTCTCATAATTTTAAGGATTTTCCCCAAGGTATATCTTGTGTTATGTTTGTATGAATTTCATGGATTGAATTGTCTCATTGCTTCAAGTATCTGCATCTAAAAGAATTAAAGATCAAAGCTCAACCAAATTTCAACAAGAGGGAGAAGCCAAATGAGTCCGTGGATCCGCTTGATCCTGAAGAGCCAGAATATTTGATAGAAAGATCACTTAATGAACCTACTTCTAATAGGAGATCTGCATGGTGTCGAGACATTCTGTAAGAGGCAGAAAATCATGGGGCACCACCAGACTCATCTAGATATAAAAAGAGACGTAAAATATTTTTAGGATATGTAGCACATATGAGTCACATCAATGATTCAGAACCCTCTACCTATGAGGAAGCCTCAAAGTAGAAAGTATAGAAAGATTTCATGCTAAAAGAATACAAATCTATCATGAAGAATGGCGTGTGGGAAGTGGTTCCTAAACCTAATTGGAAGTAAATATTAACTTCCAAGTGGATTTATAAAATCAAGCATGCAGCTGATGGAAGTATTGAAAAGTATAAAGCAAGACTTATGTACCGTGGTTTCTCACAGAAAGAAGGGATAGAATATGGTGATAGATTCTCTCCTGTGGCCATGTACACTACTATCCAGACCATAATTTCCTTTGTTTTAGTTTTGGGTTGGAAACTTGACCAGATGGATTTGAAGACTGACTTCCCCAATGGTGAGGTTAAGGAAGAGGTTTACATACAACAACCCGAGGGGTTTTTAGTTCAGTGGAAGGAGTCCTATGTACTCAAACTTAAGAAATAATTGTGTGGGCTTAAGTAGGCCCCTAGGGCTTGGTATTCGAGGATTGATAGCTACCTTCAAAGCTTGGGATTCTCCAAAAGTGAAGCTGGCCACAAACTGTTCTTCAAGGTTATGAAGAACCAACCATTGATCTTGGTTCTCTTTGTTGATGACTTTTACCTTACTGGATAAGAGCAAAAGATAGCTCAGTGCAAGAGGGAGCTCAATTCTGAGTTCGAAATGCAATACTTAGGTCTTATGCACTATTTTGTTAGTCTAGAATTTTGGCAAAGGAAATATGAGATCTTCCTTCCATAAGTAAAGTACGTTGTTGATGTATTATAGAGATTTGGTATGATGGACTATAAGTCCATGTCTACTCCAGTGATGTCTAATCTAAAGAAGCTACATGATTTAGATTCCGGATTGGATCCAATGGATCCTACAACGTATAGACAACTCATTGGTTCTTGATGTATTTGATACATAGTAGACCAGACATATGTTATGAAGTGAGTATCTTGAGTCAATTAATGTATGAGCCAAGACATAGACATTGAGTTGCTTCCAAGCATGTGCTTAGATACCTTCGAGGTACTATTGCTTATGGACTCAGATATGCTTCCAGTGGTGGAGTTATGTTACTTGGATATGCCAACTCTAATTGGGGTGGTAGTATTGTGGATCGAAAGAGTACATCCAGATTTCGTTTTAGCTTGGGATTAGCTATGATATCTTGGTCTAGTAGGTAACAGGGATCTATAGCCCAAAGTACTACATATGTAGAGTATATTGCAGCTAATACCACCTACCTAGAAGTTTTTGTGGCTTAGGAAACTACTTGTTGGGTTGTTCGGTGAGAAGCTTGAGACTACTGTCATTCACTTTGACAATCAGAGCTGCATTAAGCTCTCAGAAAACCCAGTGTTTCATGATAGATCGAAACACATTGATATGAAGTATCACTACATCAGAGGCATGGTCCAAAGAGGTTCCATAAGATTTTAGTACATTTCTATTGGTGAGCATATTGTAGATATGTTGACTAAGTCTCTGTCCGTGATGAAGTATAGGTACTTCCGAGACAAGATTGGCATGGAAGAGAATGCCACCCTCGCTGAGGGGGAGTGTTAAAGTTACAACATCATGAGTCATTTTCCAGGTAAATCTTGTGTGTCAAGATTGAGCCTCATGTGTCGAGGTACTGCCTTATAGGAGCCTGAGTTGGACTTAGGAAACTTGGAGAAGAATCTTGAGTTGGACTCAAGAATAGTTAAGCTTCATGTGTTGAGGCAAGTGCTTTGTATGTCAAAGTGATGATGTTGTACAGTATTTCTAGTCAAGGCTAAGGTCTTGTGTGTCAAGACAGATCCTCATGTGTTGAAGTGATGCTTTGCATGTTGAAGCATATATGGTGTGTGATGTACTACTAACCATGGTTGAGCTATTAAGTCTCCTATGGAGACTGGACACCTATAGAGTGAATTACTTTAGAATATAATCACTTGGAACGATAGTAGAACTGTTAACGCCTAAATCTCGCACACATGCAACATTTTGATGAATCTTAGAGTAAGGAGTCATCGACATAAAGAACGCAGTTCACCAATGGCATCCTCAACAAATCCAAATGATAGCATGAGTCCAAAAGTTCCAAAATCCATCCAAAAGAAGGGGTTGCATGGATAAATCACTGTTGACCCACGCTATAGCGCATGCTATCAGTACAATGCCTGTACAATACCCACGTGGTTATTCCTTCGATAGTTGAGCTATTGTCAAAATGACGGGACCACCCACTTACTGTGGTGCATTGAAGGCTCCATCATCTCCAAGGATCCGAATTCGGATCCTCACACACTTGGTGGTATTAAATATCCCCCTTGGTTTACCTTGGAACCAGTTCATGGAGTAGATGAGTTCACATTTGGATCTAGTTGTTTGTTGGCCACCTCTTGGCCTATAAAAAGAAGCCATTGGAATGCATTTTGTAGAGATTAATCAAGAGAAAGGTTATGCTGCTGGATTTGTGTTGGAGCTTCCTCATATCCCACCTCTTCCTAATTTTGTAAGTATTCCCAAGCTCCCTTGCCACCTTCCTTCAAGGGGAAAGAGTTCCTCTCCCTTGTTCTACCATTCACTTAGCATATAGTTTGGACAAAAAATACCTCCCTAAGGGAGATTGTTGGCTTCCCTTGAATCTCACACCTCCTAGGTGTTTACAACTTGACCATTTGGAAATACAAAGTGTTTTGGCATACCTTGGATTGTTGTTGGAGTTTGCATTCTCCCCCCATCTCGTTTATTTTGCATTTTATTCAAGTTTATTTGGTTTATGTGAATTCCACTAAAAATCTATTGCAGGATCACTTAGAGGATAACCAACAAACCACACATAGGGGTTCCAAGGACTGAGGCCTTGTTGCATCCTACAAGGTCTAGTCCCTTACCAAGTGGATGAGTGCACACTTGTGCAATTTTTCCAACAACAGTTCTAATGGAGACTCCACTTATTTTTGTTTATTTCTTTTAAACTAGGTTGTTTTATGCTGAGTGGTTAATTATGGGTATTTATCATTTGCAACAGATCATATTTACCACCTCCTACTCCAGAATTTGGCTCCGTGTCAGCCACAATTAATTTTTACACAGTAGTGTGGATCCCGGCCTCTTGGCTGCTCTACTAGTGCGGAAACACCTTCGACAGTTGCACTACCAGCACAGGTAATCAATGCACGACCCACATGACCTCCCATAGGTTGATATGTGCACCTTGTCTATGTTCTACCCACGCTACTAGCGCATATGTTTGTATTTTTCTGTGCTACCATGCAATATAGTACTGTTTGGATGCACCACAATATTTTTATTTGTTTTTTATCTACATACCACAATATGACAGCCCCATTGCTGCTCACTAATGAACTCAAATTAAGATAATTTGTAATAATTACTCACTTTTTTAGTAATTAGTTCACCTAGACCAAGATTAGGAATTAAAGAGCTCATATCTCTCAACACTTACCTAAGTAACCAACCTTGAGGCTTTCAACAGGCCTCATTGTTGTCACTAGTATTCAAGACCATGCTTGTTTATGCACAATTGACATGTTTTTAGGGTTAAAGCTAGTGCAGAATCCACTTTTTGAACACAAGAAAGGACCTAAAGACTCTTGTCTCCCCTAGTATGCTCTTCACCTTGCATTTCTTGTGAGATTGGTGAATCAAAAAAGGGTGATAATTTTGAAATACCTCCATTGCACACTTTTTTCAAATTGTTAGCACTCTGATTTGCAAAGCACATTGAGCATCTTTTATAGTTAAAAGTACATCTACTTTTGCATTTAATTTACATACTCTTCTAGTTAATTTGTCAACAATCGATTTTATTACATGACCTGTGTTTGCACCATTAGGATACACCAAGATACCTAAAGACTCTTCCTATCCTACTATGGTCTTCACCTCACACTTCTTTTGAGATTGGTGAATCGAAAAGGTAGGAATTGTGAAATACCTCTCTTACACTCCCTAAGTGAAATTCAAACCCCTTAAAATCAACCTTGTAATTGTCCAACCAAATAAAATCCTCCATAGGAGGTCACAAAATAACAGTTTAGTTAGGTAGGATTGATTGGGCTAGGAATCCATTAAGTCCCACCAATCTAGTTCCATTAGCAATATTTTGAAACATATCATTGTTGACGCATAGGGTACTTACAAAATCCTGCTATAAGCAAGTGTTCAAAGAAAACCCTGATCAGAAGTGCACCATGACGAAGGAGGTGAAAGCTGAGGTATGGTTTCCTTGTGCTCCCTTGCGAGTCACTCAACTCATTGTAGGGAGACGACACTATATCGTGTAGGCCAAACCACTGATCCACACTTGACGCAAGGTATCTTTGTGGCCAAACTTAGGATATCACCAAGGAGGAATTGTGTGTGCAATTGTCTCCTAAAGTTAGCCATTGCCTTTGGGAGGTGTTGCAAAGTATTCTTGATTGTACCATTGGCCCCATTTCCGGTAGAACTAGCTCTTTGTTACCTCCACTAGTCAATTGGTGCGTGGATACCATCATCACTATCAATTGTGCTTTTGGGAGGCGCGGTTACATTTGTGAGGAAGGACGTTAGGTATTTTTAAGGAATTTACATTTTTTTCTTTTTTAACTACAAGTTCACTAACTCGTAATTAAAAAGAACCTACACATGGGAACTCGTGCACTAAAACTGACTTTGCACATATCACTCACATATCGCACTATATTGCATCTGTTGTCGTAGGCATATTTTTTTCATCTATTCAAATGTGTTTAAATTTAGCTATCACTCTCACTTGATACAAAATCCTTCACCATAGAGGAACAAAAAAACATCCTGAGAAAATTTCGATGACTGCAAGGCCTATCCCCTCTCTCGAGGGGTGTTTTACACCTTCTCCCCATGGTTCACACGGAATGTACTCCAGCCGGGGCTGATCCTAGGCCACATTGATAAGATCATTTGATCGAGGCCAAGCCTTGCTAGGTGCATTTTCTCCTCTTGGAGAAGCTATTAATTACACCACTTCTTCCACTACCGGAAGAGTGTCACCTTAATTTTCTCCCCTAGGAGAGAATGTAGATACATTTACACCTCCATCCCTTGGAAGAGGTACCCCACTGGCTTCTCCTCTTAGAGATCATTCAATCCCCTTGGATCCCTCCTCTCTCGTAGGAGGTCACTCGTTGTTTGCAACACCAGCTGGGTCTCCCCTAGATGAAACCACACCCATTACACAATGGCAGCATTGAATCCCCCTACCATACCATTCATGGCCAGTTTAAATCTCCCAAATTTGGCCAAACTGATCAATGACCCCATTGCACATGATCCAACGTGGCTGACTATGCTAGATAAAATTCCCTCGGACATTCCCAAATTTGAGGGAAAAAAAGGGGATGATCTTGCCAACCACATCATGGCTTTCCACTTATGGTGTTCATCTAATAGCATAGTGGATGATTCCGTGAGGCTTTTCCTCTTCTAGCATACCCTCACTAGAATGACATCAAAATGGTATGTAAACTTATCGAGAGCAACCCATGCCACCTTTGCGACATTGGCCACCACATTTCTCACTTACTTCCAGCTTCCAATTTGACATGAACTAGGGATCAAAATTCTCATATATTTTTGGAAAAATACATCCACCCACATCCATGAGTGGTGTAGGTGCCACACATTGTGCAAAATCGAAATACATCCACCCTTTTTGTTGGATTGGTTTATTAAATATCTCCAACTTGCCATAGCTAAAGATGTTTCCACCTACATGGCGCAAAGCGAGGAAGAGGCAATTTTGAAATCCTATCATTTCGATCTCATATATGCACAATCCCGCTACCTTTACACTATCCTTCCTGATGCTCCTCGACATTGGTCATTGGATGCTACACCTGCAGGCTTGTCACATTCGGAAGATGGGATTATTGGGTCCATTTCCCACTTAGGAAAGGTTCCTCCTATCACATCGGTGCCATTTAACATGGCTCTGCAATACCCATCCAAGCCATCTATGTCAGTACCCCCTATACTGGTACCAACCCCACCAGTTGGTCAATTACAGTATGGACCCTATAGTCCTACTTACCCCAACGTTAGCCAAATGACGATGGTGCCCTCACCACCAATGGCACAAGCCATTCCTATGTCCACATCTTATGGAGTGCAAACTGCATTTATCCCGCCCCCAGGATATAACCCTTGTTATCCCTTCCCATGGCCAACTAGTTAGCAACCCCCACCGCACATGGGGGTGAACCTATTCCAACATTCTTACATTCAACATGCTCAATAGTTTGAGCAATTGAACACCAAAAATCCACAGAATCCTGAGACTCGGGGGAAGAATAAAGGGAAGAACAAGCAAAACCAGTATCCGGGGCAAGGGGTCAACCCACATCCCTAGCAGAACCAAAATATGGGTAACCAAAACTCAGGGAATAACAATCCCCCCAAACAAGGGAATAACACCGACCTGAGGACCAATTATTGCTTCTCCATTTGCGGCGACTATGGTCATTACACACATCATTGTCATCTTATCCCCGACTACCAACAATTAGTGGAATCCAAGAAGAAGAGGGTCACAAATCCCCCTTAGGTTGAAAACCCTCCCCAAACCCAAACCACTGTATTACAACAACCCTTTGCAAACCAAGGCGTAGTTACACAACAGCAATATCCTCGCCCCCCCCGATGATGGCTCTTTTCAAAATATATCTACGTTGGATGTTAATCTTCATACTCAATCCAAGGGTTATGATAGGCCTGAATCTCCCCAAGTGGAAGACATCCCTATCCCCTCGGGGGGCCCTTTGAAAATACCACACCCAAATGCCGACAAATACCGCGAATTCCCAAGGTTCCACTTCGACATACCCCTACTATACCTCACATGAAAGCCACCCACAATTACAGTATTATGGATGACTTGGTGTAATGACTTGTAGCTATGTCCACGTTAGAAGTGCTACAATCATTCCCAACTCAGCGAAAGGTGTTACTTAATGCACTTGGCATCATCAACTTAAATACTACAATCCTAACACCTCTAGCAACCCTGAAAAAATCCTACCAATTGTCGTTGGCACTGATCAACCGTGTGTCTACATTTCCCCTGGAATTTATAAGGACTCCAAGTTGTTAAGAGTATATTTAGGACCACCAACTAAGATCCACACATCAACCGATGGACTAATGTGAACAATTTTCACCATTGAAAATGGAGCCTCCTCCACCTCAACACCATCAGTAGGACCACCGCTGAGTCATGGAATTGAACAAGTGTTGATTCCATTGGTCACACCAATCTTCCAAATGCCATTATTGTACCTTCCTACAGGTGTACAAGGGATGCTGGTTATGGCTTAGTTGACTCTACTTGGGTTCACTTTGGGTATTCCGGTATGGTACCTTACACCACCCTACCCAGAAATGGATTTTAAACTAGCCGCTCATTATGAGTTTGTCATTGTTTCAGCTTCTACGCTCACAAGCCCCGTAACACCCTCGGTTACAACAACCCAACCTATGAAATCCATGACTAAACCACAATCGGTTGTCACTATGACCACCAATGGGGGCACCAAATAACCAAATTTGAAATGTCCCTTATCACCAAACCCTACATCCAACTCATCGGAGGTCACTCAGCCTAAAGCAGGGGGCATCAACCAACAATGGTTAAAAACCCTAGTAATGACCAATACTCCCACTCAAAGAGTCACGCCACCATGTTCTCTTTGCGGGAAGCAAGGCCATGCGACCAACCTATGTATCACTTTTCCGGAGATAATAAATTTGCTTAACACCCCTATTAGCATAAGACATTCTCCACCAACAACAAAAGGGGCAACATCTCCCTCACCCAAATCTATATCCAAGACACTATGTATGAATCACGCATGTGCCATGTGTTCTCAATATGGACACTACACACACAATTTCCTCGATATCTCTCGATTTCGGGACATGCTGGAAACCATACGTCTCACTGAAGTGAAAATTGAGGAACCTGCCTCCTCAAACTAGGAAGCAACATCTATCAATGTGGTCACTACATCAGTGACACCATCCATCATACCTCCCACACATGCTGCACCAAAAGCAATTACCGTTGTGGAGCCTATAACACCGCAAGGTCCTCAACACTGTATTCTTACACCGACAACACGACATGATGAATTCTCTTCCTTTGGGAATTCCACACATATGCTTCCTCCTAGTGCCATTACTTTCATTTTGGATCAAGTTAAATCTCCATAAGTAGAAGAACATTTCCGTGCTTGAGTACCTCAACTGTGTCAGTCTTGTGGTGAGACCTCTCACTTCTCATTCCAATGCCCCATTTTGCATTCTGAACAAGAAGCTCACATCAAACTAATGAGACTACAAGGACCACTTTCTCCCCTTCATGATACCCCACATGGATTACAAACCGAAGAGGTGACACCTACCTTACCAAATACCATCGACGCTGAATCCCCTTGGTCGGTGTCCTCACTTGCAGTGATTCCTCACCTTCCGATGAAGATGCAGATCACTCGCAAGTATTCCCAAATCATTGAAAACCGTCAAGGGATACCCACATTAAATGAATGGATGACATCCCATATATGGAACTACCGACTAGTACCTCAAGCGATTCCTACATTTAACAACACCCACAACACAAAAAAGACATCCAACATCTCTTGTTGATATTCTTATTTGCGTCAAATTTTACTTTCTTTTATTTAATCCATTATTTGAGTTAAAAATTAAGTCTATGTCTTCTTTATGCAGATGACCTCTCAATCAGACATCTACATAGGCTACACAGACAGTGCAAGTCGATGGTCCAAGAACCTAGCATCCACTACTTGGCCTATATACTCCCCCTCCCATGCACTCCACCACACTGGTGGAGTCTGATCAGGGGAACTCACTAATAACCAAGAAAAATATGATGTTGTCATAGGTCTATTAAGCGATGGCATTCACCTTATCATTCACCATCTACAAGTCCGCATAGACTCATAGATATTTGTCTCACAACTAAACAATGTATCCCGTGTCCTCAATCCACTCTTGTTTCGAAATTTCCTACATGTGCACCTTCTCATCTGACAGTTTGAAACCATTACCTTCACACAATACCGAGAAAAACCAATGCATTCACGGACTCCATTGCTAATGATGTGTTGAACTGGCACCTAATACACAACTCGAACCCATAGTCCCATGCATTCAACAAACATATATATATGTGTGTGTGTTTGTGTGTGTGTGTCAGTCACACCTACTACTACACATACATCTATATCATCATCATGAATGCTAAGGTGATAACCATGTGCAAACATACATGTTAGTATCTACTACTATATATGCATCACATCCATAACATACACAACATACATAAGAGACATATGTTTATACAATGGCCCTCATGGGTCTATACAAAACAACCTTATGGGGGATACATCAAATACAAACCGCCTCCCATAGGATCATCAAAGGAATATACAAAATGGATCTCATGTACCTATACAAATATCAAGCTGCCCCGCCAGCTGGTGGATCCCAGGGTCCCATAATGGCCAACGACTGAACAACCTCCCCTTGTGCTACCTTTGGATCTAGCCTGGGCCATGGCCCATGTCATGGAGGAGGGGGTACACCCCTTGTACCTCTCACGCTACATGGAACACCACTACTAACCACCACATAGTGGGCCTCTAAACTGTCCCGCACTCCATCTAAAGATGAAATGTTAGGTACAACTCATCGTCCTCTAGATCTGGGACACCCCGGTCGTCAACTCATGCGGACATATCACTCAACTACTTCTCTAAGTCAGCCATGACATCAACAATCTGATCCACTGCAGCTCCCCCCCCCAGCAATAGTTGCTACCGCACTTGCTCCTCCGACTGATGCGCCTCCAGCTGTAGCAACTCCTCCAATAACTAGATCAGCTCCAACTACTGACCAGTCTTTGAGCTCATGGTTGCTGAGCTGGCCATACATGACCAATATCTGCATCACAAAGGGGAAAATGTCATCAATACATAATAATCGTATATATCAAATGTGCAGAAATCAAAGAATGTACAAATATATATATATCAAGTACAACCACAAACATGTACCTGACGCATCAAATCCCCCATCAGGAGGAGGAAGCCAAATATCCATGGTAGTCCATCCCACTCCAGGTTTATCTCTCCATCTGCCCAATCCATCCCTCCCACACATCCAAAATATGTGCAATGAAATAAATCCTCACAGCCCCACCATCAGAATGGGGCATGATCCACCCCCAATACATTATACGGGGCTCTTGAGGCCCTTTCGGAGGAACCACTACGAGTGGCCCCAGGGAAGGGTACTGCTCAAATAAGTATGAGCATAGTACACTTCCAAAGCAGAAGGTAGTCCTAATACCCCCTAGTGTAAGTCCATCATTTTCCAGGTCATTGCTTGCAGAAGCATCGGTCCCCATGCCACTAGTCGACCAACCAACACCCTCTCCACGAGCACTGGCTGCCCTCCAGTAATCCGATTGGGGGACGCCACCCATAAAAATCGCATCATTTCTATTGCCACAACCCTCACAGGTAGGTCCCTCATATGGTTCATCAAAATCTGACTGGATTTTAGAGCACTCTTGTCACCATCACAAAACTGATCCAGTAAACCGTGGATCATTTCTTCCTCCATTTGAGGAGGGATGTGATCTCTCACTCCCCGGTGAGACAACTTCATCATAAAATAAATATCCTAAGCATTGATGCTCAGGTCCTCACCCCCCACCCAGAAGACCCCTCTATCTGAGTCCCACATGTCCAGTAGTCTCCACAACAAGTACTCCAATGACGTCATCAACGGGCACTTGAAGAACTTCAAGAGACCTGCATCGCGCAACGTCTGTTTCTCTACTAGATCCCCCAACACCAAAGGACATAATTCATCATAGTTCCTCTCCCTCCACTCTACGACACACACCAGCCATGAGGAACTAAATATCACTTGCACAAACATAATTCCATCCATTAGACATATATATATCCTAACCATGCAAGACGCACAACCTCCCCTAAGAAGGTCCGCTCGTAGCACAACAATAACAATAAAAATCATGCTTAGCATGATTTACACTCATAATGTTACATGACACTAGTGTGTGGGACATGCACTGTTCATCCAAGATGTGTAGCACGTCTGAACTAGGTACAGTCGTGCTACACTAGCGCGCAACCAAACAACTATTGTGCCACACGTAGCATGGAACAGGTCATTTTACCTGTGCTAACCACCTATGCGATACCGTGTAAGATTTTGGGAAAAACTTACACTACAATAGTGTGCAATTTTCCCAAAATATCGCGCTATAGCGCGTGATTTTCCCCAAACCCCACGCGGTAGCCCCTAAAGGGATAAATCAAACCCTTGGAAACCCAGGGGCCCAATCTTCCTAACTCTACCCAACCCAAATTGAAATATATAAGGTTACACCATACCTGTAACTTACAACTCATTAAATGGATCCCCATATTGCTCAGAGTCACCAAAAAGCCTCTTTAGGAGGTCGTCAACGAATAGTAAAAATGATTTTGAAATGTGGGCCCCACCCCCTATTTATATATCATTTGACACGAATTTCAAGCTGACCCCACAGACAAACCGTAGCTCCATTTTAAAAATCATTCGCACCACCATGATCAGTGCTTTGAGCTCTTCGACATGAAGCCAACCAATCCCCATTCTCAACAGTTGCATCGAGACACTATTTTACATGGGTACCCCATAGGTACAACTTGTTTTGGTTATATGATGTCTGCATCGTCAATACCTTGGTCATGTTCTTTACTACACTTGGCTGTGTGTGTTGTATGTGCAACATATCTACCAAGACAATTTGGAGACTCTTGTTTTTCCATTATAAGAACAAGACTCCATGCTACAACAATGGTGTCGGGCACCCTACCACATGTATCACTCTGAAATTGGCATATATGTACTATTTTCCCTCCATTTTTAATGCATTTACCAGTATTCCTGTTGATCACCATAGGGCCCTCACTCCCAGCATGGATGTGCCATCAACATCATCATTAGGCATATCATGTTCCCCCATGGGTGTGTGTACCGTTGCCATCCTAGTCATCAATTGACACCCATGATGTCGACCCCCCACAAGTCTGAGGAATCTGATACAGCTTGAAAAGGTCAACCCTTGGCTTATCATTTTATAGTTGCTCATTTACTCCCCCGAGTAGACACCATCAGATTCCTCATCCCATGTTACGATCAAGATTCACAAAGACCACTCATACCTCCATGAGCACTTTACCTTCCTTAATATTTGTCGTATCATCACCTCAGTGAAGATACCTATGGGGACTCCACCCTCAGTAGAAACCAGTTCTATCTAGTTATCCCATAGGTATACACTATATGACATTGATCCATGGGGCACTCATCTTCGAGTCTGCAAACAAACCCCCACTTCAACTTGGAAAGCATACCTCGATCCACTCAAAACTATGGGGACTCCACCCATCATCGAATCGGTCCCATAACACACCCAAAATTGTGGGGACCCCACCATTATTCTTTATGTACACACAATTCCCCCCTTACCTTGCAGGAACACCATATTCTTTTGGCAGCAACCCATGGTCACCTTTGATCGATGTATTTGAGTCTCAATGTCCTCAACAGTATCCATTTTGTTGGTCATCATTACTCTTAGTTTTGTGTCTCCATCAAATCCCTTTCATTTGCAGTTTGTCTCCCGATGTCTCAATCTATACCATTCTGAAAGGAAAGTTGTCATCCCTACTCCCCATGTCTTCATCGATCAAAGGAAGTTATGATCCCCACACATACCAAACAACCTTGTGTCAGGTCTGTCTGTCCCTTAGTTGGTTACAACATGATCTTAGTTCTCAATATAATATCCTCATCTTATCATGTACTTTAGCTCTCGTCGACGTCAAAACAATTTATTCTGAGAGTTGCAGTAGTTGCAGTTGTACCTTGGGATCTATTTCAATCACTATAAGGGATCACCTTGAACTTGGTATGGAGAGTCATTAGTGCTCCCTAAACCTCATGTTTTCCCTTATGCTCGACGTCAAAACATTTATTGCATCAGGGGAAAATTTACTTTTGAAGGTAGCAGCGTTCACATATACAAACCATGGTAGCAGTCCATCTGGCATAGTGAAGTTCTCAGGTAGCTTCACAAACCATACTGGCCCCCCACCCCCATGGGATTATCACTATAATTGGTAGTACCAATTCTTCAAAATTCCATAGCAATTACTAGGTTATTTAATCTCACATGAATCGAAGCCACCTTCGTTCATGTCCCAACAGTATAGTCAAGTGACCCCTTTGGTACTACATTATTGTAATCACATTGACAACATTTCACCAGCATGGGTATGCCCACGTCGTTTGTATAAAAACTATTCTTTACTATAACTCCAACGGTCATCGCCAACAATATTCACCTATGGGAAGACCCTATTGTCCACATATGCTTTGTCCTATAGAACATGAAAGAAACACAAGAAACAATGATGCATTATCGACTCTATAGTACCCTCCGAACCTCATACTTTAGGGGGCATCTATTAACGCCTAAATATCACACACATGTGACATTTCAACGAATCTTGCAGTAAGGCGTCATCAACATAAATAATGTAGTTCACCAAAGGAATACTCAACAAATGCAAAAGACAGCATGAGTCCAAAAGTGCCAAAAACAATCCAAAAGAAGGGGTCGCGCAGCTAAATCACTATTGAACTGTGCTATAACGCATGTTATTAGTAAAATGCCCGCATGATACCCGCACGGCTATTCCTTCGATAGTCACACTACTGTAAAAATGGTGGGACCACCTACTTCCCACGACACATTGAAGGCTCCATCATATCCAAGGATCCGAATTTGGCTCCTCACACACTTGGTGGTAGTAACTAGCCCCCTTGGTGTACCTTGGAACCAGTTCATGGAGTAGATGAGTTCACATTTGGATCCAGTTGTTGGTTAGCCACCTCTTGGCACATAAAAAGAATCCATTGGCATGCATTTTGTAGAGATAAATCAAGAGAAAGGTTATGCTGTTGGATTTGTGTTGGAGCTTCCTCATAGCCCATCTCTTCCTACATTAGTAAGCATTCCCAAGCTCCCTTTCCACCTTCCTTCAAGGGGAAAGAGTTCCTCTCCCTTTTTCTACCATTCACTTAGCATATATTTTGGACAAAAAAGGCATCCCTAAGGGAGATTGTTGGCTTCCCTTGAAGCCCACACTTCCTGGGTTTTGTACAACTTGACCATTGGGCAATACAAAGCGGTTTGGCATACCTTGGATTGTTGTTGGAGTTTGCATTCTCCCCCCATCTCGTTTATTTTGAATTTGATTCAATTTGTTTGGTTTTATATGAATTCCAATAACAATCTATTGCAAGATCACTTGGAGGACAACCAACAAACCACACACAAGGGCTCCAAGGACTGATACCTTGCTGTAACCTACAAGGCCTAGCCCCTTACCAAGTGGATGAGTGCACACTTGTGCAATTTTTTCCACAACAAGAACAATATGATCACATCATTGAGAAAATCTCCTTATTACATTTGATATGATATCTAATTAAGCTGGCACATGTGGACCATGCAAATAAGACAAGAGATAAAGATAATATGTGTTAAGATATGAGAGAATTTGAATTGCACATAAAGAATTAATTAAGAGAGAATTCGAATTGTTAAACTTCAATGAAGAATTCAGTAAATCAAAGGAGAACTTGAATTGATCACTACATTGATGTTAACAAGAAAGAATTAGTTAAGAGAGTTAACTAAGTGATAACAAATAAGATATAGTTAACTAAGTGTTATTGCATGACAACACTTATGTTAAATAAAAGACGACACTTGAGTTGCGACATTGGCATGATGACACTTATGTTAGCCACCCAACTAAGTGGGCAAGCTTTCAGTTAAGGGGTGAGTTCATTCTAAGAGACAGTTCAATGAGTTAATGAATTGCATGAGAAGTGGGGTGCACTTATTCATGCAATATTGATGCATCCAGATGGAGGGCGAGTTCATCCTGAAGTTAGAAGATAAAAATAGAATCCGATGCATGAGAATAATACATAAATATGTAATACAGGATTGATGAATTCAATGTGAAGTGAATTCTCTTCTCTCTTGAAGGAAATGCGCTTTTCTTTGTGTAGGATATTATTCCAATTATCTCTTCTTTATATTTCTCTTGCTCTGTAATTGAATCGGGGGTGCTTGACATAAAATACATTCTATGCTATCTATCAATATACTAAGGAAGGTTTTGCTGGGGTTTTCTCCCTCAAGTCATAGAGGGTTTCCCCAGGGTAAATTCATGTGTTGAATGTGATTGCTTATGTGTATGATTTTTATTTGATTTCAAGTACTATTGCAGCTCCAAATTAAAGATAAAAAATTATCAGTTAACACATAAAATTTTCCAATTGTCCACTTAATGTTAGATATTAAGCAATGAATTATTTAAGATGAGTAAAAATTGAAGTTCTAGCTACCTAAGTCAAAATGTGGGGCATTACAAGAACAAAGGGAGCAGGAGATCTTGTAGTATCCATATGGGTCACAATATCTAAGGTAACTCTTTAAAGAGTACATTTTCCTTTGTATTTGCATTCTATATAAAGGAGCAAGGCATAGTCCTCATTTTCAGATGGGTTTTCCCCATAGCGGGTTTTCCTAGTGTAAATCTTGTGTTGATTAAGTGGATTGTGTATTTCTTTGCTCTAGTTATTTTTCTTATAGTTTCAGTTATTTAGCATTCAATGAGAAAAATATAATATAAAGAGCTAAGTTGTAAGATCCGTTGTGATGGACCGTTCCAATGGAATATTCACAACACAAAATTTTACGAATCATATTGGTATCAAAGTAGTTTTTCTTTTGGGTTTTGTGGGTAGTTGCAAGCTTCAATAGTTGGTAAAAAAAATATTAAAACCCTAGCCATGGCAGGAAAGTCTAGTGAAGAAGTATATCGTGATTATGAGTAGCAATTTACAAAGATGGAAATACAAGTCGTTGATATCTCACACAACATGTCAATCCTCATGGTGTCTCTGGAGAGAAAGTTTGGACCTTTTGATGATTTTGGAGGCTCTAACTTGGAGATCATATCATTGGGAAAATCAAAAGATAAAGGTGACCTAGAAAAGGAGATGAGGAAAGAGCTCGAGAAAGAGAAACCAATTTCTAGTACCAATATTCATTCCCAGACTTTGTTCAAAATGGAAGCAAAAGTAGATATCAAGCCCTACCAAGGTGAGATCTATGCTTTAAAGTTGAATCATTGGTTGCAAAAATTAGAGGTCTATTTTAGTATCCATCAAATAGATGAGATTTTTTTTTCATTTGCCTGACTGAAATTAAAGGGCCATGCATTAGCTCAACGGGAAAGCCACATAGAGGCACTTAGTGTTAATAGTAAAAAATTGTTCATCTACCACATCATCAGCTTCATCATCTGCACACATAATCATGCCACCTCATCACATCCATTTGACCTTGAGAAAGCAATAAAAAAGAAAAAAATGAAAGTCAAAACCTTAAAATAGCCATTGAAATATATGTCACGTCTATTTCTTCAAAAGGAACGACTCAAGTCACGTAGTTTTCTTCAATATAAGAGACCCAAGTCTCATAAATTCCCAAGATATGTGCGACCCTACTCCGAGCTTGATTTTTGGATCTTTCTGCTTTATTTGTATCAAAACAAAGGAAAGATTGACATGAGTCCCTACAGGGCCCAAATAAGGTGATGGATCTAGGGCTCAAAAACTTAAAGTTGGATCCTAATCCTAGCTACTACCAATCCTATAGAAAGGTCTCAAGGTCCATCATCCAAACACAATTCTCCACCTTTTTGCTCAAGTCCTCATTCTGCCAAGATTCCCTTCGAGATTGAAGCTAGCCTTTCTTTGCTTCCGTCTCAACTATTGGATATCCCCATTGTGATGTGTGGTCGAAGGATTACAAGATGACTTGGAGACCGAAGGATTATTTTATCCCAAGTATGATCTTATGCTCTACTCCTCTCACACATCCCAATTTCCTAGCTAACATAGACTGCTAACTCTTACAACTATCCTTATTCCACCAAATCTCTTTCCCCTTCATCTTGCGCAATCTAAGGAATGGGATACCCTTCTTTGCTCTGCGGTCCCTTAGGCTATCCCAATTCCTTTCTGAGATCTAGCATATATTGAAAAAAATATATATCTTGTTGGATTATATAACTGTCTTGAGGTTTTCCATAAAGATCCAGGTTCTTCGCAGTTCAAGGAACCAACAAAACCCCTTTTCACCAGCCCTTTCGGCAACAATCTGCGAATAGACTAAGGTCTCACCCAAGGCGAAGCTATGGGGGGCTGTGGAATCTAGTTTCCAAAACCAGGTGATGAGTGCTTAAACAGATCTGGCGAGCATCCCGCTGCAAGACTTGCGCTACGGACTTCGGACTGCGTGAAGTTCACCTTCTTTGCGACTGACACTTAGGTTAACACGCTTCCAAGGACTGCGCGATGTCGGGTTGCCTTTCTACGACAGGACAACACAACTGATAACTACGCTTCCAATTCAATGACTTTACTTAGAGTTTATTATCCATTCATCAAATTCCTTAGGTTATTTATCTTACGACTTATGCAATATGACAACACACAATATACTACGCACTTCCGGTGCCGCGCTTCGAGTGATTCGCACAACGCGAATTCCACTTACTTAAGTATTAACCCAATCTAATTATGCATTCATTCTGACTTCAAAAGATTTATGCATCTAACATTCATCCATATAAGCGATACTTAACATATTATTCCCATCTCTATCCTTGTGGTGAATACATATAAAAGCAAAGCACATAAACTGATAACGAGATCTCAAGCATTCATTGTAAGCAAATATACAAATTTGAACATACATAAACAATCGCACAACACAATATTTAACGTAGTTCACCCCCAGGATGGGAGCTATGTCCACAGGAACTGTTGTTGTATTATCTTGGGAAGGGTACAACAATTCCAGCCTACGCACTCAGCTGCAGACTCTCTTCTCTCTTGATAGGCCTTTGCGCACATAACTTGCAGAGCCTTTACAATCTTCTCTCAACAGAGATCAATGTTCAACAACAAATATTAACAATTCATAACCAGAAGATTCAATCCTTTCCCGTACAAAATGTTCCTTTTTTATAGATCATGCCCGTAGGTCATGTCTTTACAATGCATAGGAAAAAACCCTAAGGTTTCCCAAAACTGTCGTAGTTTTCCCTTAACCGAACTTGCTAGATTTTGATAGTGACTCCTCCATCGTGGCCATCCTTTATGCGTGGTCACGTAACTTTCATCCCACCCTCTCAACCGCATTCCGACTATCGCTTTCACCTAGTCGTTCTTTCTCTAACGGCCTTATGCGGCCAGTTCACATCGTGCCTCCCTTGCTCGTGTGACCGGTCGCTTTCCTTCTACGCCACTCCTTATCCACCTGCTGGGATCATGGAGTACTTCAACCGAACCAGGTCTCTTTCTCAGCTTGACCTTCCCTTCATCTTTTACCCAAAATAGATGCCTTGCTGGCACCTCACGGTGCTACATCTTTGCGGAACCGGACCTCAACTACGCGGTTCCTTACCTGTCGGTACTGCGCTGTGCTCAACTTTGCAGCGTTAGAAACTGTCTTACCAAAATTGTATTCATTTGAGCTACACTACAGGTCCAAAACTGACTTGCATCAAAATTGCCTTACTTGGGCCAGGCCCAACATATCTATTGGGAACTCCAGGGATTTTTAGCTATCACTATTCTTATCAATGGTAACAATTCTCTTCACACAGGGTCATAATTTTCCACATGGGTTTATTTCCCATAATTTAATGATGGTTCTGGCAGCTTAGCTCTCAGACAAGGCTTCTTTTTAATGATTGGAAAAAAGACCCAACAACAACCAAAAGTAATGAATTCTATTTGCATGCTAAAAACTCACCATGTGTCTTCCTAAGAAGCCCACGTATCTCACTTGCAACTCATCCAAAGGTTTATATGACTTAGGAAAACAAAAAGGTAAGTTACTTAGTTTTAAAATGAAGAGATATAAATAACACAACTCGATAGGTACAAGAAACACATAAAACACATAAAGCCAATATTTACCTTGTAAACTGTTTTCCAGGAAAATTAGAACTAAAGATATATCTTTATGGACCTTATCCAAGCTGGCCAAACACTAGGAAGCTTGAGGCATTTTTACATTAGAGTCTTAAAGCCTGTTTAAATGCTTCATCACATAAAATACCTTGGGTTATCCAATACCATGGGCCCATAAACCACCAACGACAAACCCATTAATGAAAAAATATAAGGTTATCTTAATGAATCTATGACCGAGTCAAGATTAACCCAACACTTAGGCTTAGAATAAAATCGTATTATTTACTTTGGTCCCTTTTGAGCCCCCTAAGTCCCCTTTTCTTTTTTATCTTGTGGAATCATAGCCCCCATGTTTTTCATCCTTCTCCATTTGCAACTGGTTATGTATTTTTATTATTCACCCTCAATTACAGCCTTAGAGTGATAAAACAAATAGCTAGTTCAATACTTCTTAAAGTGTATCAGCACAGCTTTGAGCTATTAATAACTCTGATCCTTACAATAAAGTTCGGATTAACGAGGGATGATTCTATGTAGGTAACCCAATGAATGCCACAATAAAGTCGCTAGTAGCTCGTGCAATGCATGGGTGTGAGCATGGAACTGGATGAAGCATGTTACTGCAAAGGTGGAGAATGGAAAGAAAAGTAGATGGGTGTAAATATAAACAATTATAAAAAGTACAACTAGGTAGAGGCAAATACATGAACACAAACAACCATATGTGTTATTACCAAGTAAAGCATGCTACAATTGCGAAAAAACATAGAGTGGGATATTAGTGTGCAATGGAAATGAGTAAAGCAAACACATGATGTGTGAGTATGCAACAGTAATCATAAAGAATGAAATGCATACTATAAGTGAGCGATGACTTGGTATAAGACATACAATAGCATATTAAGGCACATGCTAAAAAAATAAGGAAAAGCCATGATGCATAACAAAAAAGTGTAATTCACAGCTCTATGAAGATAGATAACTAGTCCCTCAGACAACTGTAGGGGCCCATTCCAATGCACTTTTTGAGGTGTTTCTTCCCCTTGTACTATCTCATTTTAGTACAAAAAATATATATTCTTTGATTCTTTACATTATGTCTTTCCATATGTATTGTCTATTGAAGATATGTTCATGTTATTATTTTAGATTTATTTCAAATATGCTTTCTTTTGTTTAGTTTATATTATTATTTTCATTATTTGTGTTTTCTTTTCAAAACTCTACTGAGGTTGCACAACCCCTTAGAAGGTTCCTTTTGGAATGGGTGTGTTCCAAACCATACAACATAGTTTTTGGCAACCATACTAGGAATGATCTATAATCCTTCTTCGGTTGAGTCTGTATTTCAAATTCTGACCCTTTGCGTGCCTCTTTTACTATTTTGTTTAGCTTTGTTTTCTTTTTTATTATTCTTGATTGGATTGCAAGTAGGATCCCCAACCCATAAATCCTCCAAATCTGTTGAACCAAAGTTGTTTTCCTCATTTTCTAAGCTATTTGTTCCGGGTCACACCTGTTTGACCAGCCTTAGTGACTTGAGTCATTCCTTTCCCTTCGATAGGTGTGACCTGGCTGAAAAACCCATTTTTTCGACTTGAGTCATGCATGTCTTCCACTTTTGAGTGACCTGTGGTGGTTCTATCCCTTTGATGAGAGGACCTTCTCCTGGAAGTATTTTTCCAATAGTTTTCTAATCTAATTTTCCTTTTGCTTTGATTAGATAGTGTCAGTTTCTTATTCTGAGCTTATGTATAGTCCCTTGCTTATTATTTGCAGTCTCTTTTGCTTGTTGTAGCAACCCTTTTTGTTTTTCTTTTAGACTTTTTGGTGAAGAAAATTTCCCTTTAGATCTCAGTACTTTCCTCTATGAATAGTCTATTAGGATTTGGTTACATCTGCATTTAATTTATGTTTTCAGCAAGTGTCTTGATAAATCAAACTGATTTGATAGATTAATCAATGAATCTGTTTAAAGCATTCTTTAAATTGCTAGACTAGACCCTTTTTCTGATCTTTGCAAATTCAAAATATTTAGTTATATCATTTTTTATGCATGCTTTGAATAGTAAATTGCTTGATCATAACCATTTTATGTAGATATGAATTTTCAAGAAACGTTAGCCCAGTATTGAAACCATTTTATCTCTTTCAAGCATTTAAATTTTTTGGTTGTTACTAGTTCTACACACCTCTCATGCACACACTTTCCATTCCATAAATTAAACTATCATCTATCACTTGGTTCATGATGCCAAGTGGAGCCTAAAATCAACCATAATCTAACTCACTAAAACCTCACTTGAGGACCAAAATAACATTGTAGTTAGGTTAGGACTTTGGGGATAGGAATCCAAATAATCCCCCCTAGTCAATATACACTTGAGACATAGTGGTTGTCCATTTAGGGAGTGTTGAGGCCTCGGATATGTAGGGTATGCAAAGTGCTGGAATGAGGTTCCTAATCTCTCAACAGAGGGGGAAAACCCAAACTGAAAGGCTTCAAAAGGACCTACGCAAGGACAGTTCTATCCCCAACCTGTTTGGTGTAGTAATCTCCCACGGATATTTGGCCTCCGCTAGCACTCTAAGAGTTGATAGGTTTTGATCCAAAGGATCAGTTTTCAAAGGAAGAAAACCTAAGTGTAAAAGCCTGCAAACACTAATCTACTTAAAAGAATCTAAGCTAAGTTAGATATATTCTAAGAAGGTGTTTTGGAATAGGTGTAGATAAACTTGATATATAAATAAATAGATCATTTATCAATTACATAGAAATGTATAAAAGGTTCGGTGATTTGTTCAGCTCAAGTTCTAATTAATTATTGAAAATCAACTAATGGGAAATTGAGTTTGTTAAACATTCAAGACTTGATCTGTAACTTGATATGTTAATTGAAAAATTAACACCATTTGTAACTTACTGAAAGAATCATTTGCAGAAATCGATAAAAGATTTTAATAGAATAAACTCTTTAAAACCCTTATGAACACATGAATCATGAGTTATGATAAACCAGAACTATAGATTGATATGTTTCATAAATTGCAAAGATTAAAACAATGTCAGATAAATAACATGGAGGAAAATCACATCCATCAAATAAACTTGACAAATTGACAAAAGTGGATCTGAAAAGTAACTTTACTGTATTCAATAACTAGTTTGTAAGAAACTACAAGCTTGCGTCAAAACAGAGCATTCCTAGCCTCTCCTGCAGATTTTGTCCTCCAAATTCCATCCTCATTTGTCTATGAGGAATCATCTCTTTAAATAAGAGTTTACAAAATAATAATGTAAACAGTAAATTCCCACAAACCGGGATCACAAAATCAAAGATAACCTAATGGCCTAAAAACTATTGCCATTTGTTCCAAATCTCTAACAACTCATCTATAATTGGATAATTGGCCGACTCAAGCCCCAGCTGGGAATTGCATTCGAATGTTTCCATCTCATTCTTTGACAGCTTATGCCAAATTCAGATAAAGACTTGGATTTTACATTCCAAGGAAACCGGTTTCCTAATCAACTGCTCCACATCATCAATATTGACTTCTTCTAGAAGCCGAATTTGTTGCTGGGATTCTTCACACTTGCGCTTAATCTCCTTGATCTTCAAATTCGATGGACAAGCATCTTCGATGAGTTCCATGGTGGGAAACTAAAGAGCCAGCATGACATTATCTGCTGCATACCAGCGACTGTTACAGATGGCTTGTGCTCTCTTAAGAATATCTTCAACAGTTTCGTTGAGTTCAAGCCAAGTGTTCAATGCACCCCTGATCTTCTTAAATTGAAAATTGTTAAGCATAGGGAAACCTTCTGGAGTGTCCTTGATATATCTCTGCCACTCAATAATAATTTCATTTTCCTTTGAAGCTTCCAGCCTTCTGTCTTTCTGTCCTTCAAGAGCACTGAACATCTTACCAAAAGTGATATAAGTTTCCCTGATCTCATCTAGAGTTAAAAAAAGCTTCTCCAGAAACTCATAATACTCTTTGTTTATTTGAAGGGCCAAGTCCTTGAATTCTTGAGATGACAACTTAAAGAAGGCAGATGAGGCTACACTTGCAGTTGCATCCTCACATTGCTTTTGCAGTAAGGCTATCTTTTGAGTATTAGCAGAATTCTCAGCATGTACATTTCAAAGCTCAGCCTGCAAAGAGCTATTGCTTGGCTCCACATCTCTCAATCTGTCTTCCCATATTATTTTGAGATCATTAACATAAATCTCATGATCTTCCTTGGTCTTCACCAATTCTTCAGTCAACCTTTCCAATTCTTCTTTCTTCTGATCAATTTCCCTATTAGGTATTTGAACTGAATCAAGATTTGCACCAGAAAATGCTCCTAAGGCTGTAGTTGTTTCATGTCTAGGGGTCATTTTCCTGCCGAGTCCACACCATTTGGTTAGGGATAGATACCTCCAATTCACCTTGATCCCTGCCCCTTTTCTTACCTCTCTTTACCATTGCTTTATTTTCTTTGTTGTAAAAATAATGTCCAAGAGGGACTATCTCATCATCTTCATATTCAATTATTATCTCAGAAGTAATTGAGATAACATTTTCTGTAGAAACCAGTGAAGGAGTTTGAGTAGCCATTGGATTAGGCATGGGCATGGTAACACGAGGGATAGCCATAGGGGTAGAGATAGTCCGAGGAACTGATGTAACATGAGTAGGAGAAGGAATTGAAATGAAAGCTTCAGAAAGAGGAACTTGATCATCATTAGCAGATGGTGATGATGGAGAACGAATTGAGGGTGGCTCATTCTCAATGGGTGATGATGAAGTAGAGATGGGTAATTGCAGGGGGACAGTCAAAGATTGGAATTCTGCAAAAATAGATGAAGGGATATTAAAAGAACCAGAGTTTCTAGGAAAAGGGGTGGCCCTAGAAGTCAGAGTATGAAACAATTGGGAAATGGAGAATGGTGGCAGCATCCCTGTAGGCAGAATTGAAAGATCCTGAATAGGTGGCATCAACAATGATGGAGTTGTGATATCAGGGGCAGCAGTGGTGCATTCCAAAAATTGTTGATCAAGATCACAATGATCCATTTCAATAGTGTCCAACAAGTCTGTGACTGCTTGTGAGTTTTCTATCACTTCTCTAGTGATTTATCCAATAACCTTGTTACTTACCTTCTCAGTAACTTCTTCAGTTATTTTAACTGCAGGAAGTGGTTCATATTCAACATTAGTGTCAATGAGATCAACAGTAGGGATCTTTGATGCAGAAACCTGAACTTTCTTCCTTTTGGGTGGGTTAACCTCAACCATTGCCAAATCATCCATTACCTACGAAGCTGCAAGATCCACTTGAACATCCATAAGGGGCTTTGGTAGTTCAACTATCAGAGAACCCAAAAATGAAGTCAATTTTGCTAACTGTTGCTATGAATCACGAGAGGTCTTCAATAAAGATTTAACCTACTCAGTTGTTTTCATTTGAGGAGGATTCCCCATGGGAGCTTTACCTTTATCCCCATCTGTATAGGTAAGCATGAGAGGAGCATTATCCTGCTGGATTTGTTTTTGTTCTCTATCCCTTCTAACCTGCTAAATAAGATTGAACTCCATTGTTCTTTTCTCGTAGACTAGGGTTTTTATTTCTTTCTGATATGTCATAATATGCTTCTGTTCATCTACACTCTTAGCCCTTACCAATACTTCAGAGAAAGTATTCACTTCTTGATATATGGAGTCATCTAGGAGTGATTCATGGACATAGTCAATTTTCATGTGATACTTCTTAAAGTGTGCATCCAGGAACTTCTTTGGATCATGCTTTCTTTTGGGTGCTCTACCCAACTTCAAAGGAGCCATTTGATTTCCAAGTACTGAAGCCCAAGTTGAGGTAGGAATGACTAATGGCCCAAGATTTAAAGAGAATTTAGGCCAACCTTTCTTTTTGGGACCAGTAAGCTTCTTGTAGACACCATCAGTGATAGTTTGATAGGAAACTTCTTGAATAACCAACATGTCAGGTACAATTATTGGCAGAAGGTGAACAACATCACTTCCCAAGACTCTGATGTATGAGAAGGACTCATAAACATACCAATCTCCTATGGTGTTGATGAAATTTCTTACATCAGCTGAAAAAGTAGGAGCTTCCTGTTGGAATATTTTGAAATAGATAGTGCCCATGAAATGGTCACATATGTCATAGAGAAGGGGCACATAATTGCTTTCCCACAATGCAGAATGGTATATATGGACTGGTGGGGCTTCAGTGGTCCAATTCCATCCCAAGTTGGGATATTGAAACTGAGAGCAGAAAACATCAAGGATGTGGGCCGACAAGTAAAAATGTGGCTTTCTTGTAGCAGGTGCCTTCTGATAATCTTGAATTGTTGTCTTAATTTCTGAAGATAGAATGGATTCCCAAGGGAAATATTCTCCTGTTGTCAACACATGGTGAGCTATGGGAGCCCACTCGGCTTTAAAAACTGAGCAATTGGGGAGGCCAAAAATCCTACAGAGCATGGCTACCAATAAGGAGTAGGGTTCTTTGAACTAAGCAATTGGATAAAGGTTATCAGCCTTTGGCACGAAACTGTTAGGTTTAATCATCCAGGACTTCATCATTTCATCAAAATTGTAACTGGTTTTGGAAGTTGAAATGAACTTAGGACTCAAGATTTGTACAGCCGGATTAAGAGCAAAAGCTCTAATGAAAACTTCAGGACGAAAGGTACTCAATTGTGACCCTACACTGTCATTAAATGAACGGTCCTTAGGGTTGGTGTTTTCAACAATCCATTTAATAGTATCAGTGCAAGGTAAGACAGCAGGGCGAGCAGCAATTGCATGGATTTGGGAATCCTAATTCTCTCATAGGCAAGTCGGTCTTGTTTGATGTCTGAGAGGTCATCGTTGTCAAAGATTGAATATATTTTAGCCCAATCCATTTGATAGGTTTCAGTGACTCTCTCACTGGTGTCTAAGAAAAAGCCAAAATTGGGGTGTTTGGTCAGTGAGTCTTTGTTAAGTGCCCTGGACCAGGTATTGCGAGACATTTTGACGAGGCTTGGGAAATTCTAGAAAATAAATAAAACAAAATCAAAACCAAACCATAAACAAGAAAATCATAAATAACAGATTCGAAATGACAGCAAACCAACCTGATAACAACTGAAAAACCGTGAAGGTGACCCTGGTAAGAAAATGGCAGTAAAATCCACATAGGAGCGTAAATTTCCGACAGTAAAAAAAGATAATGAAAAATAGAAAAATCACGTATATATGGGTTTTGCGGATGGATGAAATCTAGACCATAGATTCTCAAGAAATGAACGGCTGAGATTAGCCCCAACAGGATGCGGGATCAAGTTTGAAACCAATATTTATTCAAAATTCTCGAAATCCGCAATCTGAAATTTTGGGTTGCGGGTTTTACAAATTTTGTAGAGGGAACAAACTTGTTTCCGAAATCCACAACCCGAAATTCTGGGTTTCGGGTTTCGGCATTGAAAACTCTAAAATATTTACATGGTCTCCCCGCAATCCGCAGTTTTGGGTTGCGGGTTTCGGGTTGACGAATTTCCAAAATGATAAACAAACGATTCCCGCAATCCGGAATTGCGGGATTTTGGGTTTCGGAATTTCGAGATTTCGGGACTCGCAGTAAGAAAATGATTTTGGGCAAAATCTAAGGTTTTATGCAAATCAAGAAAACAACTAGAAACTTAGAAATTTTCAAGGAAGGTAATAAAGATAACTAAGCAAACCAAACGAAGGGTGATATGCCATAACAAACCAAAATTTAAAACTTACCCAAATACATTTATATTTACATGATGGGGTTCCCATGATCAATATGAAACATGGGATTTGTTGTACCTACAACAAATGGCAACTGGCTGGGAAGGACCAGTTATCTCTATAAAAAATTCAGTCAAAGAAAGTATGCCAGCCTACTAATTTTCAACCTAAAATATTTAGAAGATGCTTTACAAAAGACAATCAATAATCAGAATTAACAAAATCTTGATATACTCCCATCCATGATCAAATTAGAGATAATGCACATCTGATATTTTTTTTAGGAAACAACAGGGAACCTTTTGTCAATATGTAATCACAGGAAGACATCTTTAGATGAACCTGGGGGCAAACTTCATAATACTCTGGATATCCAAATCACATATCACTTTGACTCATTAAATACTTTATTTACATATAGATACATTCATTTTCTTATTCTTCTTTTCTCTTTTATTTATTTATTTATTACAAATAGAAAAGCTGTACATGAGACCTTGTTAACATAAAATCACTGCCCTGACTTGGTAATCAGATTTTGGCAATGCCATTCACAAGCTTGATCTGGAAACTGAACAAGCCAGCTTAATAATGCGACTCCTTGTCTTCCAGCTGTGATACTGAAAGCAATCATCATGGCTTGGTGACCATATGCAGATGATTTCAGTCCAAATTCAAACCCATGATCATGGAAGGGATGGCTTGTGATAAGACCCCCTATGTTCTTATATGTAACAATGTCTTATGAAGAAAACAAAACAGACAGTTTATTAAGAAGGGAATTGCAGGACACCACCATGGCTTGGTGACCATATAATAGTGGCGTTACTCATTGATGCATTGCATACCATGAATGGACTGACTTGTAATAGGATCTTCCATCTCTCAGTAAACTGAAATCCATCTTCCAAGTTTGGTGGCTTGGTGTGAATATGTCATTCCACTCACAACTATGAACCTAATGGGTTGGCTTGTGATAAGACCCCCCATCATGCAGTCCACAATTATTAAACAATTGGTGTTTTTCAAGGTGACTGTGATAAGATCCAAAGTAAATAAAGGTTGACCAAGTTATTGAGATATGCGATGCTACACTTATGAAACATAAGACAAAAATTCAGTCATTTCCCACAATCTCAATTAAACAAATGAAGCATGTGTAAGATAATGACCAAGGTGAAAAGAAATCAATCGAAGCCCTTCAAATTAATGACTGTCTACTTTTATAAAACAAATTCTGACATAGGTTGAGAAAGCTAAGATTGACAGAACATCCTATAACTTAAGATCAGATCATCTTTGAGACAAATTGACCATCAACCACAACCAAATGTATAGGGTTTATGAAAGGGAAAATCAAAATAAAATAAAACCAATCAAAACAAACCAAACTTTATGTACAAAGTGCATCAGATTGTTTAGACAAAATACTTTTTAAGTAGTGAAACATTCACTGGATAAGTGTCAA
The DNA here is from genome assembly GCA_027924585.1 of Larix kaempferi. Taxonomy (NCBI): domain Eukaryota; kingdom Viridiplantae; phylum Streptophyta; class Pinopsida; order Pinales; family Pinaceae; genus Larix; species Larix kaempferi. Next base: position 7,317,273 of record BSBM01000727.1, read on the forward strand.
TGACCCCCTCCAGTGTCTGTAACCGAGTTGTGCTTGGGCCAATATTTTCTGTAATAATGAAAGGCCCCAACCAAAGGTGTTGGAATTTGGTATGCTGGTTTTTATCCTTGTGCTATTTATATCACCTCAGCACCAAATATCCTATTGAAAATTCCCTGTCAGAAGAGGATTTTTCATCAAACCATCTCTTAACCATTTCCTGATGATGATATAACTTATTTTTAGCCACCTCTCTTACTTCCTCTAGCTTAAGCAAAGTATCAATCCTCTGCTGGAGAGGAGAGGAATCATCCTCTTCAATAGATTGGGCTAATTGCAGTGATGGAATGGTAAGGATGGATGGAAGAATGGCCTCCTTTCCATATACCAAACAATAGGGAGAATTCCCAATGGCTTCCTTTGGAGTGATTCGATTTGCCCAAAGAGCATTATAGAGTTGTGTGTGCCAATCCCTGTGATGAGTGGCTACTGTCTTCTTGAGGATATTTATCAGGTTCTTGTTAGAAGATTCAACAAGCCCATTACCTTGTGGGTAATAATTGCCAGAAAATTTTAATTTACTCCCTCTTTCAAGGGAATACTGTGTCAAGTCAATCGAGGAAAAATAGGATGCATTATCAAAGACAAGATACTTGGGGGCACCAAACCTTGTAACGATCTGACTATCAAGGAAAGAGATTACTTGGTTCGTGTTGCACTGCTTAAGGGGAACTGCCTCTACCCATCTAGTAAAGTAGTTAGTTGCTATAAGGATAAGCCTGTGTTGAAGGGAGGAGGTAGGATTAATGGGACCAACAAAGTACAACCCCCACTACTGAAAAGGGAACTGGTTGCAGAGGAAAAGCAGGTTTCTTGAATTTCCCTGCACACTTTTGACATGGTTCACACCTCCTAACATATGCATAAGCATATTTAAATAGAGTGGGCCAATAATAACCAGCCTTGAGAATCTTGTGTGCTGTGGTTTCACTTGAGAAGTGGCCTCCAGTAGGTCCTGCATGAAATTGAAAAGGGATGTCATCAACTTTAGTTTTCTCCAAGCATCTAAGAAAGATTCCATCATAATATTTTCTAAACTGAACTCCATTAATGAATTGATAAGGAGCAGACTTCAAACTTAAGGCTCTTTGTTTTTTGAAGTCTAAAGTTTCGGGGGCAAACCCATGGTTTAGAAAAAACCTGATATGGTCATACCATTCAGATGTCGGAGTATCTATTGCATTAACAAACCCTGTAGGAAGTTCTTCCTCCTGCTCCCACTCATCCTGCTGCTGTACTGGGTCATTTGACTGAGCAGTAATTAGGCACAAACCTTTTCCTTTCACAATTTTCACTAGTCTGATTTCCAGATCATATTCCTGCAAAGCAGTCATCCAATGGGCCCTCTTTTCACCCAGTTCTTTCTGGATCAACACATTTCTTATGGATGTATATGGCACAATTACCTTTGTTCTAGATTTCAACAAGTAGGGCCTGCAATGTTTCACAGACTTGTACACTACATAAGCCTGCTTGTCAATTTGGGAATAATTAAGTTCATCCCCTTTAAATGTTGAGCTCATGAAGGAAATTGGGATTTCTGTATCACTGTCATGCTTCTGTCTCAAAACAAATGCATAAGGAAAGTCAGTAGCGAAAGTATATAAAATAAAATCTTTGTTAAAATCAGGGGACATCAGAGCAGGAACTTCTGCAATGGCCCTGCAAATTTCAACAAACGCATCTTTCTGTTCCTGTGACCAACTAAACTGTACATATTTCTTAACTAATTGTTGCAAAGGTTTAACAATCTGTGCAAAATTGGGAACAAACCTGCGCACAAAATTGATCTTCCCAAGGAATGACTACATGGATTTACGCAAGTCAAGAAAACCGATATTTGAAATAGAATCTATGCATTCTGGATCAATAATCACACCTTCTTTGGAAACAATGAAACCTAGAAGCTTACCTTCTGTCACTGTTACACCAAAATGTCATCACCCTTGTGCAAGTGTCACATGTGTCGCAAGTGTTGCAAGTGTCTTCATCTTGACCTAGTGTCATCACCATGACCATTGCAAGTACTGTCATTATGACCAAGTGTTGTCATCATGACCGTTGTGATAATGTTGTCATCTTGACCATTGTGTAAACTCTTTGCTATTTTACCTAAACCCATTTTAGAGTAAAAACACATCCCTGAAGTTTCCTATGACTGGAGGGATTAATTGACCTACTTTTCAAGGTCATCGCAGTCTGCCCTTGTGCAACATGCGACGTCGCAGGTTGTCCTAATGCAACCTACGATGATGTCAGTTATTTGAATAAAAGAGTATCTTCGAGCCCATTCTCGAAGATGAGTGATGTGGAGGCCTATCCCTAGGATCTAGGTGAGGTGGCATTTCGGTTCCTAACCTTGTGGAAAGATCCCTTAACCATATCCCCCTAATCCTCAACCTACCCTATCTCTTTATCCCTATATAAACACCCACTCTCTCCGTGAGAGGGGGGAAGTTCTATGGTACCCTTATGCTGATAGGATCCATATTGGTGATTGGAAAGTTTGTACCACCTTGGAGGCTTGGCTTGGACATGTTGGATGGAGGACGTGACGTTGAGGCTTTGGTTGTAGCTTCATCCTTTCTATGTATTCCCACTTTTTATACAGTTAATATAATCTCTTTCCATAAATGTTGTCTCATTGATGATGTTTAGAACTTTCTTCCTCAACTGTTAGTTTAGATCAGTTATTGTTTAGATATCTTGTACTACTTGTATTGTTTCCATATTGTCTTGACAGGTCTTGCAGCTGGAGATCTGACGACCATGAGACTTGGAGCAACAATAAGGAGAAGGATCTGCGATCTGAAAGGTATGATATCTAAGTACTCGATCTGTAACTAGATCTAGGAAATGAGTTTTGTATTATGTACTATTTGTTCTAGACTCACATTGAGATAGGGAGATCCGGCTCGCGTCCGCTCGAGTGGATTGTCCGATAACAAATTTGGCGACCATACTGGGGAATGAACATTGTTTTAGTTTTCAATTTGAAGTCATTTTTCAGTTGATTGCTTTTGCAAGCCATCTTTTTTCCTCTGAAGCCCTTTCACCATCAGATCTTCACTTTGAAGAGTCTGATTGCCTTCCTTTGAGTTTGTACTTCTCATTGGAAGACCTTTTTATGCTCATTATCTAGAGAATTGGTTCATTTTTGGACTTATATCTCGCCTGTCGCACCTGGTAAGTGTACCCAGAGTGACACTTTGTTGTTTTTGATCTCTGTTCTTTGCCTGTTATTCTGTCACCGCAGCCCTTCCATTGGTATACTGCGACGTCGTCGCACTTCCCGCACTAGTGAACTACGACGTTGCACTGTGCATAAGCACAAAGTGCGTCGATCTGCCATTTTTTGTCGTACATGCACCTTTTCTCCATTTCTGATTTGAGTTTTGGTTTGTGTACAGACTCCTCGGCACTGCACCTTCCAGGAAGAGCCCCTTTTGTCCAGCAGTCTTTTGTTTGGATTGTTTGTATTGGTTTTGGGGTCTTTTGAGTTTTGGATTTAGTCGTTTTGACCCATCTTAAGGTTTTGAGATCATTTTTTGGTTTGGTGTGATTGAATTGTTTTAAAGACTTGAAGAGTGTGGGATATCCATGTCTTTTTGAGCCTCTCTTTCTTGGGTTATGCATCTTGTTTCCCTTACATGCTGAGCTATTAAATCATTTTTGGGAAAGATTGATTCTTTGTCTCCACTTTAGTTCAAAGAAAAGCTTGATTTTGTCACTCTTTTGCTATATTCATGAAATTGGAAAACATAAGTATTCTTCTTTCTTTAATTTGATCATTTGGCATTTTTGGTCTTACACTCATAGGAAGAAGAAAGGCTTGTTTCAGTTTTGTGTTCATTTGAGTTAGATAAGATTGTTAAGTGCTTATCTTTGTCTTGCATTTGTTTGGAAACGTTTGTGGAATCCTTCTTTCCATGGCTTAGATGTGTCTTTTTCAAGTGTAAAAAGATAGGAAATGAGTTATAATTATTGCATTTGGTAGATTTTGAGCCTCTCTTGAGTGCCTTCGAGTTGTTTGGGTGCTTGCCATTTTTCTTTGGGAATTTCTGAAAGATTAGAGTGTTGTAGATATCCTCTCACTTCCTGTATATAAATATGAAAAGCATTTAGTTATCAAATTCCATTTTTGGTACATGCATTTGAAAATTGAAAAGTGCTTCATCATTGTCTTATACATTAGTAAGATTAGTTGCATCTTTAATTTTCTTTGCGCTTTTTAGCTGATCTTTGCAGAAAGTTAGAATTATTGCATTCTAGGAAGGAATTCTTCTTTTCACTACTACATAAGTACTTTTGGTTTGAAAGAAAGAAAAATCTCTCCCTACCTTAAGTAGTTTTCATTGAAAAGGAAAGGAAAATGTGCATTATCATGTAGTTGAGGATTGCATTATGTTTAGATTTATGTACTCACCTCATGCATCCACCTAACCATACAAGATAAAATTAACGCTAGCTTAGGTTAAAATCATTTAGCAACTTGTGTGTAAGTTAGAAACGTGTTCTAGAGTCGTTAAGCGTGGAAGCTGTTGTTATTTGCCAGTACTGTAGTCCGGGGGTATTGTAGTCTTCCACGTACATCGGTATATTGAGCTCCTTCACATACCCACCAAGTACCATAATCTGTACTTGGCATATATCGAAGGGTGTATCACGTACTCGACACGTATATCAGAAGGTCTCATGCCAACAGCTGTGCATTAGACAACACCACTACGGATTTGAGCTCCCACGTACCTTGCGTATACTGGGCGACACCATTAGGATTCCTGAAACCAACTGAGTTAACCATTTGGTGGTCTTGGCAAAGCAATACACCGAGAACAACACTCGGGGAGATTAGCACGCATGTACTATCTAGGTAATCGGGTATGCGGGCAAGGGTACGGTCCCAATCCTCCTTGTCACATCATAATGTTGGACCCTACAGTATATAGCGGTTTGTGATGCCTTGATAATCCTGTGAAGTTCTAGACTTTGAATCCACTCCTATTCACACAGTTTGCTTGTTGCTTTTAGACTTGAGTAGTGTTTATCTTGTGTGGTCCTTTAGAGACTCTTAGTAAGTTTAGATATGGAAGATTCTTTCAGGACTACCAACGAAGGCACCCCTTTCCAAGGTATGCCATTTGTTATTCCCCCTTGTGGAACTGTTGGTCCTCCCTTTATGGCTACGTTGAGTCTTCCTGGATTGACGATAGGATTACCAGTATGGTTATTCTCCAATCAAGTTACACCAAGTGCACCAATTGTGTCAAACCTAGGCCTGTCACCGCATGAACATCAATCTCATGGTGACCCTTCTCCTTCTCTGTCGAAAGTTGAATCGGCTTCCGTCTCTTCCTCTTCTTCTATTGAAAACTCTAGTGTTAGTAATCAGGTGGAGAAGAAGAAGAAGAAAAGGAAGATTAAGAAGAAGAAAGATAAGAAAGAGACCAAGCATCAACCATCTGCCTCTGATGGCACTCAATCCATTAGAACACCTCATAAGCCAAAGTTCCCTTGCAAACTTTGCAAGGGCGATCACCTTCTCAAGAATTGTCTCGGTCTTTCCCGTGTGTCAAAAGTGTGGTCTAAAAAACCAAAACCGCTTGTATCATCGACCTCTGACCATCATGTTGATGATACTCCCTCGAACAGTGACCCATTGGTGAAGGGTCGGAAGGGTAGAGCTGCAAACGCTTGCTAGATATGCAAGGGACTGCACCGTACTTTCCTTTGTCCAAGCATGGATGAAGCTTCATGGTGGTTGGAAGATATTACTAGTTCTCAACAGGTGCTTCCAACAAGCGAGAGTAAGTTGTCCCTCGACCCCCCGTTGGTTGACCAAGTGGTCAATTCAGTTTCATCTATAATTGATCCCACTCTTCCTTCGGAGAGTGAAGTGATTGAGTCGATCTCATCTCCACTCGATCCCGCTCTTTCATTGGAGAAAGTTCAGACTGAAGTAGTCACCATGACACAATCTTCGTCTCATTCTTATCTTCCAAGTGAGAGTGAATTGGAAACCGTTGATGTTTTCCTAGTCAGTTCAGAATGTCTTAAGCAAGGGGAAACCCTGTCCATTTCTATAGGACCCCCTCTAAGTATTGAGGTTATTTCCTTTGATTGGAATGGGCTAACAGATTATCGTCTTCCTTCGAGTGTTCCTTTTCAAATATCTGTAGGAGTTTCCGATAAAGAAATCTTTCGTACGATAGTTGATGAGGGAGCTTTTGTTAGTATTTTATCCTCAACTGCTTGGCAAGCTATAGGTTCACCTTAGCTTATGCCAGTAACTGACCAGATTTTGGCTTTTAATAGAAGGCCTACCAGACCTTTAGGGATTCTACCACAGTTACCTATCACGTTGAGAGGTAAAACTATTTATGTTGATGTCATGGTTGTCCAAGGTACTTTAGATTTCATTCTACTCCTTGGACGTGATTATGTCTATGCTATGAAAGCTGTAGTGTCCACACTCTTTCGAGTGATGTATTTTCCCTATAATGGGAGGATTGTGACCGTTGATCAGCTTTCCTTCGTGACACCCACTCATCATATGACTCCTAGTCATCAAACTTCCCTAAATTTTCCACATGTTTTAGTGGTTTCTTCCCCCCGAGAATAGGGTATGAGCATAGTTTATGTTTTGTTTCAAGCTCGTTAAAAAATGAAACCAACCTTCAAGCAAAGTTTCTCTTTGATTTCAAGCTTGCATAAAAATGAAACCATTTCACATGAGCATAGTTCCCGTCCTATGTCAAGCTCATTAAAAAATGAAATAGGTTCCTACGAGCATGGTTTATGTTATGTTTCAAGCTCGTTAAAAAATGAAACCAACCACCCTAGCATAGTTTCCCTTTGGTTTCAAGCTTGCATAAAAATGAAACCAATCCACTGGAGCATAGTTTTATTCTATTTTAAGCTTGTTAAAAAATGAAATAGACCCCTCTAAGCATAGTTTACCTTTGGTTTCAAGCTTGCATAAAAATGAAACCATCCACTTGAGCATAGTTTTATTCCATTTCAAGTGCGTTAAAAAATAAGATGGGCCCCCTCAAGCATAGTTTTATTCCATTTCAAGCTCATTAAAAAATAAGATAGGCCCCCCTCGAGCATAGTTTTATTCCATTTCAAGCTCGTTAAAAAATAAGATGGGCCCCCTCAAGCATAGTTATTGTCTATTTCAAGCTTGGGTAAAAATGAAATAGATCTCCCTCCCTTCAGTTCAAGTCTCTCGCTAGAGTTAGAACTTGAACCTTCATTTCCTTTGATTCTCGTTTCCCCCCCCTTGGTGAACATTTTCATATTAGTAGCCAGGTTGGTAGTTGGGTTAGTAAGCAGCATTTTTTGAATGAAGCTTAGGGGTATGCCACATGTTGTACCATCAGCAATCATGTTGAGGGAACACTACCATGTTAAGCCGCTAGAAATCATGCTGGTGGCATTTACCAACCTCTGGGCATCATGTTGGGAAGGAAACCGTCAATGGGCCTTAACCTATGAGTATAGTTCCCTTTCTATGTCAAGCTCATTAAAAAATGAAATAGGTTCCCATGAGCAGAGTTAAAAAATGAAACAACTTTGTTCGAGTCGAGTCTCCTCGTAGACTTAGTACTTGAACCTTCTTTTCACCCACCTATGCCTTAGGCGGATGAAATGAAGCTTGGGGGCATGTCTTCAACCTCTGAAAGTTACGTTGAAGTCAACTCAATCGCCTCTCCACACCATGTTGGAGCTAAGTTACTTACTCCCAACAATCATGCTAGGGGCACACACCAACCTCTAGATGTCATGTTGGGGAAAATTTCACCAGTGGGAATATTTTCAAGCATACTTTCCTTTTTTAGGTTTCAAGCTCATTAAACCATGAAAATTATCCCGAGCATAGTTCATTTTCTATTACAAGCTCGTTAAAAAATGAAGTAGACATCATGAGCATTCTTCCAACCTATCTTCGAGCTCGTTAAAAACAGTAAGATAGCATTTGAGCTTACTTTTGACCTTTTTCGTGCTCTAGTTGAAACATGAAAAGTGGTTTGAGCTTAGTTTTTACTTTTTCGTGCTCTGGTTCAAACATGAAAAAGATTCCGAGTGCTTTTGATACCATTCTCATGCTCATTAAAAATTTGAGTTAAAAAGGTGTGTCTAACGAGTATAGGTTTATCATTTTATCCAGCCTCGCTAGACTATTTACGGAAAAGGAACTGTGCCAAGTTTACTTTTTCCTTTGTCGTACTTGGTCATCAACCATGACAAAGTTGTTCATAGAGTCCTTTTAAGCTCTTTTCAGACTCCCTAAATAGGAAAAGATCGCCAAGCGAACTTGATGCGTTCACGCTTGTTAAAGTATTTGAACGGTCGTCTCCCTGGTGATAGTTTACCCCTTTTTCAGACCAGGGGGCACTATTTACGAAAAAGGTATACTCCAGCCAATCATGACTGGAGAGTCCTCTCCCGCGTTGTTTTACCCTTTTTCGGGAAATGAGGCTAACTTTATGAAAAAGGACCGTTGGAGTCTCCTTTAGTTCTTTTCAGACTCTCTAAACATGAAATGACGTCGAATTTCCCTTCTCTGGACTCATTAAATTTTAAACATTGAAGGGCCCATTATGGGACAAACCCCTCCTTTCCTAGGTTCATAAAACGTTTCAAAGTGGACTCATCTATGAGATGAGCTATTCCGAGCATCTAGTTACCTTCATCAAGCTCGTCAAAAACACATGAGGCACTCATCAATCATGATGGGGAAAAAGGGAATATTTTGTGTTACATCTTAATTACGGCAGTACATAGTCACTCTTGAACATGGCACTCATTTGCATTTGCATTCAGTACTTGGATAATCTGTTTGTCCTCGAGTCTTGTCAATTCGATGAGTTGCGTCGCTCCTTTAGATCAGCCAAAGAATGCTTCCACCATCAGTTGCGTTAGGGGTTGGTATCATTCTCGTCATGTCAATACTGCCAAGTCATGCCATGCCCATGTTCAAGAAATGTTCATTACTCATCACCTGCAGTCAATATACCTTCAATCATGTTGGTCTACCTTGAGTCAGTCTTTCACATTACTGTACCGCCCGATCTACTCTACACATATTTTGTCGTGTTTCGTGTCGATTGATGGGGGATTCATCATGGCTCTCCTTCGATGGATTCATCCTTGTCGACATCAACTCATCATCCGAGGATTGAATCTAGAAACCAACCAAGTACCTTGGCCCTGCATGCCTCAATGGCAGGTTACCTCGCTTTCATCATGAGTTTACATCATTGACTCTTGATTGGAAGATTTCATCTTGCGTTCGACTTCAACTCATTTATTCATGCTTGATGATATGTACTGTGATACCTTGGGAATCATTGACATCAATGGTGATCTCCCTCGCACTTGTTAACAGTTTACATCAATGGCCGGTAATCAAGTGGTTTCTACCATGTTCGATGTCAAGACATTTGTAATCACATGGATAGATTCATATCATTGCAGGTTCAGCTTGAAGACCCTGGGGAGTCATGTTTTACCCAGGTTGCGATAGAGTTTGTATTGAGTCATATTACACATATCCACTTTTGTATTGGTCGTGGCCATGTTATCATCTCATCATGGATCTACGCTTGTGTCTAGTAGCCATGATTGTGTTTAGTCGGTCTTTACTATCATGGATCTGCAATGTATTGGTCGGCAACCATGTTTTGTGTTGTATGAGACTTGTGGATCTCAGGTCATTTCTGTAGCAACTCCTTCCAACCAGCAAGTCCTTGCCATTTTTCTTACTACAAATAATTTCACCTATCTCATTCCATCAGCTTCATGCTTTGGGGGGCATTCTGTTACACCAAAATGTCATCACCCTTGTGCAAGTGTCACAAGTGTCGCAAGTGTTGCAAGTGTCATCATCCTGACCTAGTGTTGTCACCATGACCGTTGCAAGTACTGTCATTATGACCAAGTGTTGTCATCATGACCGTTGTGATAATGTCGTCATCTTGACCATTGTGTAAACTCTTTGTTATTTTACCTAAACCCATTTTAGAGTAAAAACACATCCCTGAAGTTTCCTATGACCGGAGGGCTTAATTGACCTACTTTTCAAGGTCATCGCAGTTTTCCCGTGTGCAACATGTGACGTCGTAGGTTGTCCTAATGCAACCTACGACGATGTCAGTTATTTGAATAAAAGAGTATCTTCGAGCCCATTCTCAAAGATGAGTGATGTGGAGGCCTATCCCTAGGCTCTAGGTGAGGTGGAATTTCAGTTCTTAACCTTGTGGAAAGATCCCTCAACCATCTCCCCCTAATCCTCAACCTACCCTATCTCTTTATCCCTATATAAACACCCACTCTCTCCATGAGAGGGGGGAAGGTCTATGGTACCTTATGCTGATAGGATCCATATTGGTGATTGGAAAGTTTGTACCACCTTGGAGGCTTGGCTTGGACATGTTGGATGGAGGATGCGACGTTGAGGCTTTGGTTGTAGCTTCATCCTTTCTATGTATTCCCACTTTTTATACAGTTACTATAATCTCTTTCCATAAATGTTGTCTCGTTGATGATGTTTAGAACTTTCTTCCTCAATTGTTAGTTTAGATAAGTTATTGCTTAGATATCTTGTACTGCTTGTATTGTTTCCATATTGTCTTGATAGGTCTTGCAGCTGGAGATCTGATGACCAAGAGACTTGGAGCAACAACAAGGAGAAGGATCTGCGATCTGAAAGGTATGATATCTAAGTACTCGATCTATAACTAGATCTAGGAAATGAGTTTTTTATTCTGTACTATTTGTTCTAGACTCACATTGAAATAGGGTGATCCGGCTCGCGTCCGCTCGAGTGGATTATCTGATAACAATCACTGCAAATATAGACTTCTTAGGGTTAAGTGATATTCGTATCTCCTGCAACGTTCAAAAACATGTTTCAAAGTAGATAAATGTTCATGTCGTTTCTTGGAATATATAGTAATGTCATATAGATACACTATGACAAAATTATGCATTAAACCTCTGAAAGCTATGTCCATAGCTCTCTGAAACGTGGCCCCTGCATTTATCAATCCAAAGGGCATTCGCTTGTAGGCGAAGGTGCGCCATAGGGTTCTGAAGGATGTTTTGAGTTGGTCATCAGGGGAAACCATGACTTGGTTATATCCTGAAAAACCATCCAAGAGGGAGAACATCTTTGAGCCAGCTACCTTTTGTAGGATCTGTTCCATGGGAGGAACATGGTAGTTATCCTTTTTGGAAGCCCTGTTGAGATTCCTGAAATCGACACACAGTCTGATTTCCCCATTCTTTTTACGAACAAGTACTAGATTTGCTATCCATTGGGTGTGCTTGACAAGGAATACAATTCTTGCTATCAATAGCTTGTCAAGTTCATTTTTCACAAAGGGCTCCAAACTAGGATGCATCTTTCTCAGTTTTTGTTGGTAGGGTTTTACCTCTAGCTTCATAGGTATGTTATGATCCATAATGCTGGTATCAAAGGTTTTCAGTTCGTCATAGGTCTAGGCAAAAGCATCCTTGTATTCTTTACACAGTCTGATGAAAGCTCTTTTTTCTTCTGTAGAATAGTCAATTCCAAGGTTGATGAATCTAGGGTTCTGCTCAGTGCCAAGATTGACTGGTTCATAATTTAGGGAAGAGATTTGTGTCTTGCAGTTGGTCTTGTGTTTAAACTTGTCTTACAGGTCATAAAATTTTTCTAGATTAATCATTGATTTCGGGATAATGTTTGAGGGATCAGCTAAGGATTTTTTATGTTTAGCTTCATCTATCGCCATGTGTTGAAAGGTATCTTGAGCTGAAAGGAAATCCAAGATCTGCTGATCATCATCAAATACTTTCCTGCTTGTGACATTGTCGAGGATGGAAGGTTTGTACATCAATTCAATCGAAAAGGTTTTAGGGGACAAACCTTCTAGGGGAATTAACCTAGATGCATTATTTGCTAAAAGGTCAGCATCAAAGTTCTGTGACCTAGGGACTGAGTTAATGTTTAATGCAGAAAAGGAATTGGTGATTTCTCTTACCATTTTCTGATAATTAGTCAAATGAGGAGAAAGACAATGTATCTTATTCCTTACATGTTTAACTATTATTTCTGAATCACCAAAACATTCAATGACTTGTGTGACCATATCAATAGATTTTTTGAGTCCCTGCACCAGAGCTTCATATTGAGCTACATTATTTGTACAATCAAATGCTAGCCTGCAAGCAATCATGGTTTTTGTTCCTTTGGGATCAATCAGTACACAACCTGCTCCAACCCCATCCTTGGATCTGGAGCCATAAAAATATAAATTCCATGAAGTGGGATCTAACCTAAAATTGGTATTGACATTATAAACATTATGTACAATGGTTCCAAAGAATGGTACTGTGGTAGTATAAACAATGTGAGATTCATTTTGTGCATTCTCTGGTGATAAATCAGTAGGAAAATCTCCAAAAAAGGTATCAAATGTAAAATGTTCAATGTTTGAGCTAAAATAATAGGCAGGTTCACTTGAATCATTCAAATCAGTGATAGTTTGCTTCATGAATGGATCCCTACTAATCTTGATCTTATTCGGCTGACCATTCTAGGGTAACCACAGGTGAGACCAATCAGTGGCAAAATAGCCCTTGAACTTTTCTGACCAGTCTCTGCTTAACCACATCCCATAGGCTTTAGGAATGTCATCTATAACAATGTCAGTTGTCTAATGAATCCGAGGATCAGCAGACAAAGTCAACAACACATTCCTCAATCTCCCTACTACTCTTACTTTTGATCTATCCAATTGAACAATCTGAGTAGGACAGGGTTCCCAAGTGGCATTGAGTTTTCTGTAGACAGACAATGGCATCACATTGGAGGAAGCACCAGAGTCTATCATGCGATTGTGTACGTTCCTGTTGAAGATTTCAAAAGTTAGCAAGAAAGGAGGTGCCCTCTTGCTTCCAGATTTCTGATCTTCTGGTTTAGTAAGAGAGTCAAAGTTGATGTTTTGTGATTCTCTTGGTTGTTTGATTACCATGCTTTTGGGTAAGGAATCCTTCATAGAAGGGATCTTTAGAAGTTCAAACAGAGAGATGTTTGCTTTAACTCTTTTTAAATCTTCAACTAAACTATATTCCAATTCACGAATTACTGTATCCTTTTGAGGAACAGTTTTTTTTTTGTTGGGAGGTGCTGTTGAAGATGAAGGCTCCTTAGTGGGTTGTGGTCTTGACCTAGTGTTATAGGGTTGTTGAAAATTAAACATTGTCTCAGGTTCTCCCTCTTCTTCATTCATTGGCAATTCAGAGAAATAGCTAACAGTATTTATCTGAGGATCCTCTTCTTCTTCTTCTCCTTCTGGTAACTGTGAATCTTGGTTTGGTTGGTCTTCAAAATGTTTAGGGATGTTTTGTGATTCAGTGGCAAGGACTTTGAAAATGGAATAAATCTCTTCAGAAGTTAATCCTTCATTAGGATTAGGAGGTGGTGGATTTTGAGGAGGTGGATAAGGTCTCCTGAAAGGTGGCCTTACAAAACCTCTGTTTTTGTTCTGATTCTCATTATTGTTCTTTTTAAGATCAACCATCTCATTGACATTTTCTGAACAAATTTCTTAATATCAATCATTTCAAAGGGGTCCTTGTTTTGGATCGTGGGATTGGGAGTATGATCAATCTTCTTCCTAGATGTAGATGTAGAGGGTTGTTCTTCTACTGCATCAGGATTATCTTTGAGACAATAGATATCCTTTTCAACTTGAATGGCTTCGACATAGGCTTCAAACAAGTTGTCTTTGTGTGCCATTTTTACCCACATTGCAATGGGAATAGAAAGACCATTTTCATAATAGGAAACTAAAAGTTGTTTTGCTAGCAGAACATTGGCATGGTTTCTGTTCTTTAGGTAAGAAAATCTTTGGTTGTAATCTTTAACCCTTTCTTTACCTTTCATTTTCATGGAAGATAACTCCAAAGCTAAATCCTGTGGTGTTTTGTCATCCCCAAACTTTTGAATAAATAATTTTTCAAAATCATCCCATGATGTTATGGTTCGGGCTTCCAAGGAAAAATACCATGTGGAAGCTTTGCCTTCAAATGTGTAAGGGAAGAGTCTGCAAACCACATCCTCATGTATAACACTCATAAGTCTAATAGCCTGCATGAAAGTTTTTATATGATCTAATGCAGGTGACTTGTCATCTAGTTTGAATTTGGGAAGCCATTTCTTAGGGTTTTTTGGTAACATATGTTGATCCCCAAGTATCCACACAACATCTTGGTCAAGCCAAGGTCTGTTCTGGCCTTCCTCAGCCATAGGTTGTTCTTCTTCTTCTTCTGATGAAGAGTTAGAAGACTGTTCACTCTCAGATGAGGGTGATGATGATGAAGGAGGAGAAGGTGGTGGTCCACCTGAAGCAGTAGTGTGTGAAACTTGTTCTGTTTCAGTGAATAACAAATCAAGATTAAATTCAGGGGACTGTTGCTGGTTTGAATCATTGTTGTGTTCAATATCCTGTTCAACTGAATTTTGATTATCTTGATTATCTTGAATGTTTTCCTGTGAATTAGTATTTTCTTGGTGAATTGTTGCTAATCCTTTATTTCTCTCTACAGAGAGCCTCTGTTGTAACCTGGCTACACTATCATTAGACCTTTTAAGTATTTCTTCATTTAAGATAGGTCCTCTAGTGGGTGAAATAATAATAACTTCCCCTATTCTAGGATCTCGGTGAGCTGTAGGGGTAGTAGGGATAGTAGTAGGATGTTGCACTAGTTGCTCAACAGAAGTGGATGCTTGCGTGTGGCTATGGGTGACAATCGGTATTCTTGCTAGAGGAGGTTTTTGAGTATTTTGTTTAGGCATAGCTTACTGCTGGCCCTCCTTCTAGCGCCATTTGTTGATGCCTCGGATATGCAGGGTATGCAAAGTGTTGGAATGAGGTTCCTAAGCTCTCAACAGAGGGGGAAAACCCAGACTGAAAGGATTCAAAAGGCCCTACGCAAGGATAGTTCTATCCCCAACCTGTTTGGTGTAGTAATCTCCCATGGATATTCGGCCTCAGCTGGCATTCTAAGAGTTGATAGGTTTTGATCCAAAGGATCAATTTTCAAATGAAGGAAACCTAAGTGTAAAAGTCTGCAAACACTAATCTACTTAAAGGAATCTAAGCTAATTTAGATCTATTCTAAGAAGGTGTTTTGGAATAGGTGCAAATCAGCTTGATATATAAATAAACAAATCATTTATCAATTACACAAAAATGTATAAAAGGTTCGGTGATTTTTTCAGCTCAAGTTGTAATTAATTAATGAAAATCAACTAATGGAAAATTGAGTTTGTTAAACATTCAAGACTTGATCTGTAACTTGATATGTTAATTGAAAAATTAAAACCATTTGTAACTTACTGAAAGAATAATTTGCATAAATCGATAAAAGATTTTAATAGAATAAACTCTTTAACACCCTTATGAACACATGAATCATGAGTAATGATAAACCAAAACTATAGATTGATATGTTTAATAAATTGCAAAGATTAAAATAGTTTCAGATAAATAACTTGGAGGAAAATCACATCCATCAAATAAACTTGACAAATTGACAAAAGTGGATCTGAAAAGTAACTTTACTGTATTCAATAACCATTTTGTAAAAAACTACATGCTTGCATCAAAACAGAGCATTCCCAGCCTCTCCTGCAGATTTTGTCCTCCAAATTCCATCCTCATTTGTCTATGAGGAATCATCTCTTTAAATAAGAGTTTACAAAATAATAATATAAATAGTAAATTCGCACAAACCGGGATCACAAAATCAAAGATAACCTAATGGCCTAAAAAATCTTGCCATTTGTTCCAAATCCCGAACAACTCATCTATAATCGGATAATTGGCCGACTCAAGCCGCAGCTGGGCATTGCATTCGAATGTTTCCATCTCGTTCTTTGCTAGCTTATGCCAAATTCGGATAAAGACTTGGATTTTATGTTCCAAGGAAACCAGTTTCTTAGTTAACTGCTCCACATCATCAATTTTGACATCTTCTCGAAGTTGAATTTGCTGTTGGGATTCTTCACACTTGTGCTCAATCTCCTTGATCTTCAACTTCGGTGGACAAACATCTTCAATGAGTTCCATGGTGGGAAAATAAAGAGCCAGCATGACATTATCTGCTGCATACCAGTGATTGCTACAGATGGCTTGTGCTCTCTTAAGAATATCTTCAACAGTTTCGTTGAGTTCAAGCCAAGTGTTCAATGCAACCCTAATATTATTAAATTGAAAACTGTTAAGCATAGGGAAACCTTCTGGAGTGTCCTTGATATATCTCTGCCACTCACTAATAATTTCATTTGCCTTTGAAGCTTCCAGCCTTCTGTCTTTATGTCCTTCAAGAGCACTGGAAATTTTACCAAAAGTAGTATAAGTTTCCCTGATCTCATCCAGAGTTAAAAACAGCTTCTCTAGAAACTCATAATACTCTTTGTTGATTTGAAGGGCCAAGTCCTTGAATTCTTGAGATGACAACTTAAAGAAGGCAGATGAGGTTGCACTTGCAGTTGCATCCTCACATTGCTTTTGTAGTAAGGCTATATTTTGAGTAGTAGTAGAATTCTCAGCTTGTACATTTCGAAGCTCAGCCTGCAGAGAGCTGTTTCTTCGCTCCACATCTCCCAATCTGTCTCCCCATATTATTCTGAGATCATTAACATAAATGTCATGATCTTCCTTGGTCTTCACCAATTCTTCAGTCAGCCTTTCCAATTCTTCTTTCTTCTGATCAATTTCCCTATTAAGTATTTGAATTGAATCAAGATTTGCACCAGCAAATGCTCCTAAGGCTTTAGTTGTTTCAATTTCTCCTGTCTAGGGGTCATTTTCCTGTTGAGTCCACACTATTTGGTTAGGGATAGATACCTCCAATTCACCTTGATCCCTACCCCTTTTCTTACCTCTCTTTACCACTGCTTTATTTTCTTTGTTGTAAAAATAGTGTCCAAGAGGGACTACTTCATCATCTTCATATTCAGTGATTATCTCAGAAGTAATTGAGATAACATTTTCTATAGAAACCAATGAAGGAGTTTGAGTATCCATTGGATTAGGCATGGGCATGGTAACCTGAGGGATATCCATAGGGGTAGAGACAGTCCGAGGAACTGATGTAACATGAGTAGGAGAAGGAGTTGAAATGAAAGCTTCAGAAAGAGGAACTTGATCATCATTAGCAGATGGTGATGATGGAGAAGGGATTGAGGGTGGCTCATTCTCAGTGGGTGATGATGAAGTAGAGATGGGTAATTGCAGGGGGATAATCAAAGACTGGACTTCTGCAAAAATAGATGAAGGGATATTAAAAGAAACTGAGTTACTAGGAAAAGGGGTGGCTCTAGAAGTCAGAGTATGAAACAATTAGGAAATGGAGAATGGTGGCAACATCCCTGTAGGCAGAGTTGAAAGATCCTGAATAGGTGGTATCAACAGTGATGGAGTTGTGATATCAGGGGCAGTAGTGGTGAGTTCCAAAAATTGTTGATCAGGATCACAATGATCCATTTCAATAGTGTCCAACAGGTCTGTGACTACTTGTGAGTTGTCTATCACTTCTCCAGTGATTTCTTCAATAACCTTGTCAGTTACCTTATCAGTAACTTCTTCAGTTATTTTAACTGCAGGAAGTGGTTCATATTCAACATCACTGTCAATGAGATCAACAGTAGGGATCTTTGATGCAAAAACTTGAACTTTCTTCCTTTTGGGTGGGTTAACCTCAACCATTTCCAAATCATCCACTACATGCGAAGCTGTAGGAGCCACTTGAACATCCATAAGGCGTTTTGGTAGTTCAATTATCAGAGTACCGAAAACTGAAGTCAATTTTGATAACTGCTCCTGTGAATCACGAGAGGTCTGCAATAAAGATTTAACCTGCTCAGTTGTTTTCATTTGAGGAGGATTCTCCATGGGAGATTTACCTTTATCCCCATCTGTATAGGTAAGCATGAGAGGGGCATTAGCCTGCTGGATTTGCTTTTGTTCTCTATCCCTTCTAACCTGCTTAATCAGATTGAACTCCATTGTTCTTTGCCCGTAGACTAGGGTTTTTATTTCTTTCTGATATGTCATAATCTGCTTCTGTTCATCTACACTCTTGGTCCTTGCCAATACTTCAGAGAAAGTATTCACTCCTTGATAGATGGAGTCATCTGGGAGTGATTCATGGACATAGTCCATTTTCATGTGATACTGCTTAAAGTGTGCATCCAGGAACTTCTTTGGATCATGCTTTCTTTTGGGTGCTCTACCCAACTTCAAAGGAGCCAGCTGATCACCAAGTACTGAAGTCCAAGTTGAGGTACACATGACTAATGGCCCAATATTTAAAGAGAATTTAGGCCAACCTCTCTTTTTGGGACCAGTAAGCTTCTTGTAGACACCATCAGTGACAGTTTGATAGGAAACTTCTTGAATAACCAACGTGTCAGGTACAATTCTTGGCAGAAGGTGAACAATACCACTTCCCCAGACTCTGATGTATAAGAAGGACTCATAAACATACCAATATCATATGGTGTTGATGAAATTTCTTGCATCAGCTGAAAAAGCAGGAGCTTCCTGTTGGAATATTTTGAAATAGATAGTGCCCATGAAATGGTCACATATGTCATAGAGAAGGGGAACATAATTGCTTTCCCACAATGCATAATGGTATATATGGACTGGTGGGGCTTCAGTGGTCCAATTCCATCCCAAGTTGGGATATTGAAACTGAGAGCAGAAAACATCAAGGATGTAGGCCGACAAGTAAAAATGTGGCTTTCTTGTAGTAGGTTCCTTCTGATAATCTTGAATTGTTGTCTTAATTTCTGAAGACATAATGGATGCCCAAGGGAAAGATTCTCTTGTTGTCAACACATGGTGAGCTATGGGAACCTACTCGGCTTTAAAAACTGAGCAATTGGGGAGGCCAAAAATCCTACAGAGCATGGCTGCCAATAAGGAGTAGGGTTCTTTAAACCAAGCAATTGGATAAAGGTTATTAGCCTTTGGCATGAACCTGTTAGGTTTAATCATCCAGGACTTCATCATTTCATCAAGATTGTATCTGGTTTTGGAAGAAGAAATGAACTCAGGACTCAGGATTTGTACAGCCGGCTTGAGAGCAAAATATCGAATGAAAACTTCAGGACAAAAGGTAGTCAATTGTGACCTTGCACTGTCATTAAATGAACGGTCCTTAGGGTTGGATTTTTCAACAATCCATTTAATAGGATCAGTGTAAGGTAAAACAGTAGGGTGAGACGTAATGGCATGGATTTGGGAAGCCCTAATTCTCTCATAGGTATGTCGGTCTTCTTTGATGTCTGATAGGTCATCGTTGCCAAAGATTGAATATATTTTAGCCCAATCTATTTGATAGGTTTCAGTGACTCTCTCACTGGTGTCTGAGAAAAAGCCAAAATTGGGGTCTTTGGTCAGTGAGTCTTTGTTAAGTGCCCTGGATCGAGTATTGCGATACATTTTGACGAGGCTTGGGAAATTCTGGAAAATAAATAAAACAAAATCAAAACCAAACCATAAACAGGAAAACCGTAAATAACAAATGCAAAATGACAACAAAACAACCTGATAACAACTGAAAAACCGTGAAGGTGACCCTGGTAAGAAAATGGCAGTAAAATCTATGTAGGAGCGTAAATTTATGATAGTAAAAATGATAATGAAAAATAGAAAAATCATGTATATATGGGTTTTGCGGTTGGATGAAATCTGGACCGTAGATTCTCAAGAAATGAATGGTTGAGATTAGCCCCAGCGGGATGCGGGATCAATTTCGAAACCAATATTTATTCAAAATTCCCGAAATCCGCAATCCGAAATTCCGAGTTGTGGGTTTTACAAATTTTTCAGAGGGAACAAACATGTTTCCGAAATCCGCAACCCGAAATTCCAGGTTTCAGGTTTCGGCATTGAAAACTCTAACATATTTACACGGTCTTCCCGCAACCCGCAATTTCGGGTTGCAGGTTTTGGGTTGACGAATTTCCAAAATGATAAACAAACGATTCCTGCAATTCAGGATTTCGGGATTTGTAGTAAGAAAATGATTTTAGGCAAAATCTAAGGCTTTCTGCTAATCAAGAAAACAACCAGAAACTTAGAAATTTTCAAGGAATGTAATAAAGATAACTAAGAAAACCATACAAAGGGTGATATGCCATAGCAAACCAAAATTTAAAACTTACCCAAATAGCTTTATATTTACATGATGGGGTTCCCATGATCAAGATGAAACATGGGATCTGTTGTACCTACAACAGGGAGATAAAATCCTCTTGTACTTTTAGATACTGTTAAAGCTGATTAGTGGGTGGGCCCATATTTGCAGGTTGGTACATGGAAACACTGGAACCAAATGGATGAGTGGTGCACCATCCCCATTTAGTAGTAAATATCATCTAGATTGTTGTCTTTGGAATGAAGATGTAGGTAACTAAGAGGTGACCCCCTTTGTTGGGAGGATCCCTAGGATGGATAAATTCATCTACGGCCCCAACTCTATAAATCTTATTTTGATCTTCACTTACCAAGTCCAGATATGATTGATTCCCTATTTCGATGTAGTGATTGGAAGACCCGACTTAGATTTTGAATTCTTTTTGTTTGATGGTACTTGACATCTCCATAGAGGAAAAAAATTGAGGAATATTTATTTTAGTTATTTTTATTTTTTATTGTGTATAACTCTTAGGGTTAGCGGGTCCTTTTATTTTATAGAATTGCTCCTTTTGATTTATTCTTCTATTTTTCTAAATTAGATCACTTGTTGCACACACTTTGGACTTGTTGTTCAACTTGTTTTCTTTGACACAATTGAGATATTTATATTTAAGCTTTACCGACCATAGCCTTGTGCTATTGAATTATTCATCTTAGAATACATCATTATAGATCCCCCAATGTATTCTTATATAATTCAAGGCCAATCCCCTTAGTATTGTTTCTTAAGCTGCATGGTCGGCTCCACAAGCTGCCCCCTAATTAGACACACTACAAAGTCATCAGAACACTTCTCTAGTCCATCTTATTCTGACTCATCATCGTTAAGACCAACTTCACTCAATACCGGTACCATGGATGGGACTATTCCCACCTCCACTAGCATCCCTACCACTAGCATCCACACCCTTGGTGGTGGAATCATCCCTCTTTCCAAAGGAGGAACTACTGTTTGTGGTTCCACCAATGGAGTTGTGACCAACACCATTGTTGGTCCCTCCACCTCATATCATAATGCAAGCCTTCCATTCATGGCTAGTATCAACATCTCAAACTTGGTGAGACTGACCAATGATCCTATCCATAATGATCCAAACTGGCCTCCCATGCCTACTAAACTCATGTCATACATCCCTAAGTTCGAGGGGAAGGCAAGAGAGTGTCCTCAAAACTACATCATGTCATTTCACCTATGGTTCTCCTCAAATAACATTGTAGATGATTCTATCTGGTTGTGTTTCATTTAGATAACATTGACTAGTGTTGCATCTAAGTGGTACATAGACCAACCTCATGGGACACATCCCAACTTTGTGTCCTTGGCCTTCACTTTTTTGCAATTTTTTTTCAATTTCCTCTCCATTACGACAAGGGAGTAGAAATTCTTCTATCATGATGCTAGAACTGCTCCAAACATATTATGTCTCACATCCATGAGTTGTGTTGACACCGAAGTATGTGTAAGATTAATCTTGAAAATCATATCCTTTTAGATTAATTTTTGAAATCCCTCCTCTTTGCGATAGCTAAAGACTTGGCCTCTGAGTTCCCATAGACTGAATGAATAAGAATCCATCCTCAAGGCTCAAAAAATTGACCTCATCTATTCACAGTCTGGTTACTTACACACAATCATCCTTGATGCTCCTCGAGGAGGATCCTCTCGAAAAGACCTTCCAAGGGCATCCCATGTTGTGGATGGTTTCATTGGTGTTGTCACATCTCTACCAAATCCTTATGTGCACTAATACAAAATGGGTGATAAGTAACTAAAAAAATGACTAAAACTGGGTGATAAATGACTAAATTTGGTCACGTGACCATTGGTCATAAATTAACAGCCACTTATTACCCAACCAAATTGGTCACCATTTATCACTTGGTCATAAATTACTTGAATTGTTTCATGTATTGGCCATATATTTAGTCATTAAATGTTGCTATTTGGTCATTAATTGTTGCTATTTGGTAATTTATTTGGTCATCAATTATCGGTGTTTGGTAGTAAATTTAGTCATTTATTTAGGCATTGATTGTTATTAACTGGTCATTTATGTAGTCATTGATTGTTGTTAATTGGTCATTTATTTAATCATTGATTGTTGTTAACCGATCATTTAGTTAGTCATTGATTGTTGTTAATTGGTCATTTAATTAGTCATTGATTTATGTAGATACAACATGGAGGAATCGAACCACCAATGATCCGGATTTTATGAGTAGAATGAAATGAATATAGATTATTATCAGATGCTTAACACAAAATAATATAGATACAGTAAAACTGGTTTTCTATTCAATAAGGGAATAAGCTAAAACTGTAAAATACAGAGGAAAACAAGCTTGTTGGAATGGTGGCGGCTCATCTCTGAGAAGAGATTTGACAGCTGTGCTCATTCGCAAGAAGATGAATACAGAGAGAGGCCCAAAGGGCCTATTTAGCATAAGCATGAGGGAAAGAATCCCAAACATCCAAAAACCTAACCCTAGAAGATGAACCGTCATAAAGTTTGCGGCCCCAAGGTGGTTAGTTCAACAGTCAACTTCCCGGGGTCATAACTTTTGCATACGACCTCCATTTGGGGCGCTCGGTAGCCCGTTGGAAAGGTCTATCCGAGATTTCCAACTTTCGACTGGAGCCAAATGCATGCCAAAGAAAAAGAATTTCACCCCCCAAATTGCCAAAAACGGTCGTTTAGGGCCTCAAAACGGTCTCGGAAGTTCAAGACCCGAAACAACTGCTAAAAATAGTAAATTACCAAAATTGCCAGAAAATTGTTTTGAGCCAGTTGGAAAGGTGGGTGGCCACCGATATCCACCTGTATCAATCCTCCCTCCTTAGGAAGCAATGGTATCCAGTGCATTGAGTTCCCCCATAAGATGAGGAAATTTCTGCTGAATTTGGCCCCGGGTGAGCCACTTGCCTTGGTGCAGGAGCTGCCCTGCTTTGACAACTTGATAAAGCTGGATCCGTTGATGTCTAATTCCCTTGATCTGGGTGTCTGAAATATGATCAATGGATGCCTGTTGCAGGCAGTCAGGGTTGAGCTTGGTTGGTGTCAACTGCTCTGCTATCTCTGAGGTGTCTAATAATGGTGCGAAATATGGCCGAAGGAGAGCCACGTTGAAGATTGGATGCAGACCAAGGAAGGGGGGAATGTTGAGCTCAAAAGCATTATCACCCACTGCCTTGGTGATGGTGTACGACCCATAACGGAGTGGGCGAAGCTTTCGATGGGGCCCTATAAGGCGTTCTTTCTGCAAATGCAGCCAAACTTTGTCGCCCACCTGAAACTTATGTGGCGCCTGATGTTGAACTTGGCATTAGACTTCTATAGAATATCCTGAACCTGTTGGCGGATATGCTGGATCCATTCAATGAACCGGGTGGCTTTGTCAGCTTCTGGGGACGGGTCAACCGAGGTGGTCGCCAGGGGAAGTGCAACATCTATGGGGCCCAATGGTTGGAATCCCAACCCCACCTGAAAGGGGCTGTGGCCAGTTGAGCTATGCAGGGCTCGGTTGTAGCTATGCTGGACATAGGGAAGACTCTCATCCCATGTGCAGGGGTGTGTTGAATTGTACATGCGCAGGATATGTATGACCATCCGGTTGATGACCTCGGTTTGGCCATCTGTCTGGGGGTGGAAGGCAGTGGATTTAGTGAGTTTGGTATCTAGCAGTGACCAGAGGCTCGACCAGAATGTGCTGAGGAACCGACTGTCATGGTCTGAGATAATGGTCTGTGGGATCCCAAAATGTACCCATACTCGTTCAAAGAAGATATTGGTAGTGGCTTCTGCTGTGATGTCCTTCTTACAGGTGGCTAGAATCGCCATCTTGGAAAAGCAATCAACAACCACAAAAACATAGTCATTTCCCTTCTTGGTGGATGGGAGGCTCGACATGTAGTCCATTGAGATGGATTCCCATGGCCTGTCAGGAGTAGGCAGAGGGGTGTACAAGCCCTGTTTCTTAGTGGTCGGTTTGGAAATAATGCAAGTGGTGCAGGACCTGATATACTTGCCGACATCCTGTCGAAGTTTCGGCCATTAGAAATGTTTCTGCAGCACTGCCACTATCTTTTCGACACCAAAGTGTCTTGCCATCCGACTGTAATGAGCTTCCCAAATCAGCTTCACGTGCTCATTTGATGGAACGCAAAAATGGCCCAGACAGCACAACAATCCGTCCTGAAGATGGAAATTAGCGACCACTGAGTTGGTGCCCAACATTTGGTAGGTGGTGGAGAAGTCAGGGTCTGTCTCGTAGAGGTGGGGCCATCCAGAGGTCTCGTGGCTGCAAGAGTCTAGCACCGTGGTGAGTGCCACAACTGGGGGTCGACTGAGGCAGTCAGCAACTCAGTTGGTACTCCCTGTTTTATATTTGATGTTGAGGTGGAACTGTTGTAAGTATGTTGACCACTTCTGATGGTGGTCATTCTACAACATTCCTTGGGTCTGCATAAACTGTAGGGGCTTGTGATCAGTGTGGATGATTGTCACCTTCCCAAGAATGTAATGTCTCCACTGGCGGTAGGCTTTCACAATGGAGTACATATCTTTGTCGTAAGTAGGGTACTTACGGACAACATCTGATAGTTTCTCACTATGATATGCCACGGGGTGGCCATGTTGAGTGAGAACGGCACCCACAGCATAATCTGAATCATCTGTCTCAATCTCAAAGGGATGTTGCAGGTCCGGTAATGAGAGTACTGGCGATGAGCACAAACGCTTCTTCAAGTCATCGAAGGCTTGTTGTTAGGACAGGCCCCACACAAAATTTTCCTTACTGCCCCCCTTGGTTACTTGGCTGAGGGCCCATGCGATATGAGAGAATCCCAGCAATAACCGACGATAGAAATTGGCGAGGCCCAAGAAGCTCCGAAGTTCAGTGCATGTGGTTGGGGCGGGCCAGTCACGGATGACCTGGATCTTGGATGGATCCACATGCACACCATGTCGATGAACGATGTAGCCTAAGTAATGGACCCTGTCCATGCTGAAGGAGCATTTTTCCAAGTTTGCATATAGTTTGTGCTGCCGCAGGGTGTGCAGAACTTGCTGAATATGTTGCAAGTGTTCCGCCCAAGTCTTGTTGTAGATGAGGATGTCATCCAGATACACCACCACAAAATTATTGGTGAAAGGTCATAGGATATCGTCCATCATCCTTATAAAATTTGTTGGAGCATTTGTCAAACCAAAGGGCATGACCAACCATTCAAAAAGCCCTTCTTTTGACTTGAAGGCAGTCTTCCATACATCTGTCTGTTCTATTGGGACCTGGTGGTAGCCAGACTTCAGATCAATCTTACTAAAGTATTTGGACCTAGTGAGCTAATCAAGGAGGTCGTCGATTCGGGGAATCGGGTACCGATTGTGGACTGTGATTTTATTCAGGGCCCGATAATAAATGCAGAGTCGCCAGGTCCCATCTTTCTTCTTCACCAGCATGATTGGGCTCCCACAAGGTGATGAGCTGGGACGGATGTGCCCCTTGTGGAGCAATTCTTGGATCTGCCTCTTGATCTCCTCGTTTTCCAACAAAGAGCGGCGATATACTGGCCCATTGGGTAGCGGTGCGCTCGGGGTCAGATCGATGGGATGCTTGACCTGGCAGTGCAGAGGTACCCCGATAGGAGAGGAGAAGATATCTAAGTATTCTTCCACCACCTTATCCACATGATTCTGTTGTGTGGAGAGATCGGTCGTGGAGGCCCTGGATGTGGCTGCAATATTTCTCTCACTCTGAGACCAAATCATGAAGAAGACAAATTTCCCGATCTGAGAGATGACCTTCCTGCATTGCTTGGAAAAGATCAAGGAAATAGCACTCGGAGGGACTGCCTCGGGTATCCTGTACAATTTCCTGTTTAAAGAAATAATAACACTACGAGGCCTAGACTCATATACAGCATGACGTTTCCATAAATAAGGTTGGCCCAAAAGAACATCTGAAACTTCGAGAGGAGCAACATCACACAATACCTCATCCTTGAAGGGCTTGATGTCGTATGACAGTTGGCATTGTTGGCTGACGCGGAGATTTCTTCCTTTGCGGAGCCGTCTAATGGTGTAGGGTTGTGGGTGTGGCGTTGACGGTAGGGCCAGGAGCTTGACAACCTCTGCTGAGATGAGATTCTTCTGGATACCACTATCAACGATGAAGTGTAGCGGAGTGCCTTTTACCCACATATGTGAATGGAAGAGGCATTCTCCTTCTTCTGGCTCATCTGGTTCATCAGGCTGGAGCTTGGTGGTAACAATGGTGGCACTGGGTTCCGCGTCGATGATCCGTCTTCCCCTTTCTGGTTCGGACTCAAAGTTAGAATCCGCATATGATTAAGATGCTTTCACTTCGGCCACCAGCGACTGCTTTGAGCAACAGTCAGCAGTGTTATGCCAAGGGCTCTTATGGAAGTCGCACCACTTCCCGGTATCTTTCTTTGTCTTTCCAGTGTCCTTCTTTGCTTGCGGCTTGGACTAGTTGTTCTGATACTGGCCATCTTTGCTCTGTCCTTTATTCTATGGGTTGGGGCCGCCCTTCCCTGTCTTTTGCTGTGACGGGTTCCCAGGCCCAAATTGCCGCGTCTTTTGTTTGAGCTTCTGCTCGATTTTGATGGCATATCGATAGGACACGCCCAAGGAAGAGATGTCCAGAAATTCCATTTCGGTCTGGATGTATCTATGCAGACCACCGCAATACTTGAGCACCAGATGTCGCTCGAAATCTTTGATACCCAGCTTGGTGCGCAAGGTATGGAAGGTATTTGTGAACTCTGGCACTGCTTGGTCTCTTTCTTGTCATAGTGTGGTCCATTTGGTATACAAGTCATCATAACTTCCAACAGGGTAGTATTGTTCCTTAATAGCATCCCTCAACGATTCCCAGGTGGTCGTGACTGAAAATAATGAAGTTTCCTCCGTGTCCTTTTGCTCGCAGAAAGTTTCCCACCAATCTTTGACATGGGGAACGACTTTGAGGAGCGCAAAAGTAATATTTTCTCTATTCAAAAAGTTATGGACAGAAAAATACCCTTCTAGTAGATTCAACCACTTATCTACAGCATCTGCGTCTATCTAACCTTCAAATATAGGAATATCGAAGTTGATTTGTACCTTGAAGGGGGCGGCGCCTCCGCTCAACGAAGATGCGTCGCTTGTTGGTAGCCACCGAAGGATTTGCGCAAAACTATCCATCATCTCGTTCCTCTGTTGCGTGAGGGATTCCTCAAGCAACATTTTGAAAGGATCTCCTATCCCGTCATCTTTCTTTTCTCCTACCATGAGAGGTCGCTTGGGCGTGTGAGAGCTTTTGTCCTCAAGAGAAACAAGCTCGAGACCCAATTCTTTGTACCCTGACCTCGTTGGGGACATGCATTAAGACGACAAGGAGCAGACCACTCAGATACCACTGATCCGGATTTTATGAGCAGAACGAAATGAATACAAATTATTATCAGATGCTTAACAGAAAATAACAGAGATACAGTAAAACTGGTTTTCTATTCAATAAGGGAATAAGCTAAAACTGTAAAATGCAGCAGAAAACAAGCTTGCTGGAATGGTGGCGGCTTATCTCTGAAAAGAGATGTGACAGCTACGCTCATTTACAAGAAGATGAATACAAAGAGAGGCCCAAAGGGCCTATTTAGCATAAACATGAGGGAAAGAATCCCAAACATCCAAAAACCTAACCCTAGAAGATGAACCGTCATAAAGTTTGCGGCCCCAAGGTGGTTAGTTGAACAATCAACTTCCCGGGGTCATAACTTTTGCATACGATCTCTGTTTGGGGTGCTCAGTAGCCTGTTGGAAAGGTCTATCGGAGATTTACAACTTTCGGCTGGGGCCAAATGCATCTCGAGGGAAACCATTTGGCCCCCCAAATCACCAAAAAAGTTCGTTTAGGGCCTCACAATGGCCCTGGAAGTTCAGGACCCAAAAAAACTGCTAAAAATAGTAAATTACCAAAATTGCCAGAAAACTGTTTTGAGCCAGTTGGAAAGGTGGGTGGCCACCGATATCCACCTGGATCAACCAACCTCCTTCTTGTAAGGTAGATGCTCTTCCATTGAGATAACACCCTTAAATAGAATCAAAGTTCACAATAAATCAAATTTCACACTAAAAATATATAACAAACTCTTACAAACTTTAATACACTACGATTCCAAAATGACTTGATTCTGGGAAAAGTAGGTATAACATTTCAAGCACTTGTATTTTGTATATTTTCGTTGCCCAATTCAAATCCTTAAACTCCACCAAAAGTGAGGAATTGATTCATCATCAATAAGTAATATTTGTAGCGATCTTGTAACGTTTAAAAATGTTATCCATACATGCAAATCACAGTTCCTTTTATCTCATCCATCTCAAAATACCCTCAATGGTAGCCCTTGCTATAATACAAGCCAGTTTCCTTATTTCTAAAGTCATAACAAATAAAAGTTTAAATAAATAAAACAAAATGGCACTAGAGGTTCACAACTCAAGTTTGAAATTTTATTAACCATGTATTAAGATTATTACTCTTTTTTCCACACTTAAGGGAACAATGCTCAAATGAAACAAAATTTGACCAGACTCCTTATCCTTGACCATATATTACAAAAAACTTGCTTTATCCTAATGCAAATCTTACCAGTTACATATTTCCCTGCTTGTAATGGAAAATTCTCTATTTTTCCCATCCTTTGCATGTAAACTTGTTAATGTTCACTTTTCCTATCCAGAATCCAAGGTGGGAAAGCTAGGAAAAGGAGGGCATATAAACCAAGTAGGTATCATCATGAGGAAATTGAACTTACAAGAGTAATACAAATCCCACTTTAATTATAATGGAGAAATATATCCAGTAGCTAATAAACACAGCATGATAAGAATAATTCATTCTTTCAAATAATGAATAAGATAGAGCACCCAAATAGGAGGCTAATCTCTAGTCAATCCTATGTTGGAACAAGCTAAGATATGTTTTATTATGATTGCTATTGACATACCTCAACACTAGAATATGCGGCTTCTCGTTGCTTTTCGATTTCATGATCAAACTATGGAAGCTTATTCAGAAATTCCTCCACAGAAGTGCACCCTTGAAATCCATTAGATAAATTTATCATACCAAGATACTGATTTTTTAATCAAACTTCATTAATAGAAATACTAGATATTGACCATTTTTTTAACTGGAGGCACCAACATATTCATAATACTTATAAATCTGACGATTACTGATAACATCTATGACAGATTCTATGGATTTTTCTAAATTTAACCCCAGACAAATGATGGGTATGGAATTGTTACCTGCAAAGGTTTTGGAACAAGGATATGAACAAGAATATCATGAAGCTCTAGCTTTAAACCACACTCCCTTGCAAGGATTCTGACATGCACAAAAACACATCAACAACATGAAGATTAAAAGAACAAATTGCTTACTAAATATTTCAAGTTTTATGCCCTAACCAAGTCTAAACTTGTAAGCAGTGAACATACAACTTGCTGAAAAAATCACTCTTGAAAAATTCAAAGGAAACAACAACGTTTCAAACAGCGCAATCTTGCATGAAGATTTGATATTGGAGCAGATTTATTAGCATGAATGTGAAAGATGTGAAATATACAAGGACAATATAGTACATGACATCCAAGTAAACATCTTTTATTATAATAGACATTTAGATAAAAATAATGTACGCAAATAGGAAATGCATAATAAGAACTTTTATTACATGGAGTCATTGATACAATGATGTACATACATCATTATCCATAGTTTAATAGTCCAAATACAAAATTATCCCAACTAAAGGAAAATATGTACATCTTATGAATAAATTGAGGTGTTGTTCTCCATACCATGAGACACTTTCATATTATATTTGAGAAAAGGTGACAAGTTCATTGAAGCATCTATTACAACCCTACATGTAGAAGACTTTTATAATCAATAGTATCCACCTCAAGACTTTTATAATCAATAGTATCCACCTCATTTTCCCATGAAGACAAGGGTAGTGTAACCTATAGTTCTTTTCAGAATTCTGATTTTGATAAGGGTTGATTTTCATAATGTGATTTTTGAAGAGCAACCTTTGTATGAAGATGGCGTTAAGTTTGTTCCAAAGATATACCCAGGCATTCAAAATCAAATTAAGCAAGAAGAGTCAGCATAGCATAGCTTAGATACTATCCATAGGAAAATGAATATTTGTCTTCCTTAGATGACATAAATATGTCATAGCACAATCACATCCTAAGCAAAAGGAAGCTAATCCTCGACCACAAATATATAAGCTAATTCTCGACCACAAATATATAAGCTAATCCTCAACCACAAATATATAGAGAACAAACATAAAACCAAGGTTTTCAATCATACGCAGTGAAAATTTTAAGAGAGGAATTTGCATTACTATGTCATTGAAATTTTCAACATTTCAACTAGAGCTAGGATCATCGTTGCGAATTTCAATGACACAAAAATGCATATTCCTCTCACTTAAAAACATGAATCCACCTCTTTATGTATAAACATGAAACTAATTAGGTGAAATATTGACATGAAACTATCTTCATTTTTAACAAACCCTTTGGTCATGACTCCAAAGAGTCCAAACAACACTCTACTTGTTTACGTGCGATTGTTATATTTTACTTTGCTTCTATAGGAAACTGCAACTTACAAGTTATAAACCAAAAATCTCCTATATGGAGAGTAAATCGCTTATAAGAAGTGACTGTTGTAGACCCGGTTTCTGGAATAATCCCAGTGGCATATGTGGCTACAATAATTGCTATGGATACATTATCAACCATTCATTCTTTAGTAAAATAATGATCAAATTTAATCAGTACCTTTGTGTGACTCAATGATTAAGTAGAGAGATCAATCAATGCCTTCAACCTGAAGGTATTTATTTATTTTACTCAGCCTGAATAAATTCTTTAGATCTGTCCAATAATCAATGCGACTCATTAGAAATTGCAGCATTCAATTCAAAGAAAAAATGACCCCATCCACCTGGTATATGATCTACCCACAAAAATTGCGATCTACACCAGCGATCTGCTCCTCATTATCCTCTCCTCAACCTCACTCAACCTCTCGTTGAACTTGGGTGAAAGGGAGTAGTATTCTCTAGACCTATGTACCACTAGTGGGTTTGGGGTATCAAGCAATCCCTCACAAGGTGACAGCCAGCTAAGTGATGTATCACAGATTCTCATTTGTCACTCGAAGGAAACCCTGTACTCTGAGTTCTGTTTAGGCACAGTCAGTCTCTGTCTCTGTTATGTATTATCGCCGTTGTAAATGTGACAATGATGAGTTTAGTGGGTAGTGGTAGTTCCTTTTCTGAATGCATTATGGAGTATGGTAAACTGTGGGCTTGATTGGCAGACTTATTCAACATTTCAGCATGTGTTGGCATGGTTAGAGCCTCGAGATATGGTTGATTTGGCGTATGACTTGAAATATAAAAGGAGGTTAATCCTATATAAAGTGGATGGTTCTAGGTAGTTGGCTTCGTATGCATGTCATGAAGTATTGCAAAAGAGTTGGCTCACCTTAAGCACGAAAACAATTACCGATCTCATTGATTCCCATGAATATTATCGTATTTGAATCGAAAGGCACCAGTGGAGATGAAATACCTCCCACAACAATATTAAACGATTGTCGAGTGAGAGAATGAGTAATGGTGTTTTTGTCCTATTAATCGTAAACGTTCTGCGCTTTGAATACGTCAAGGTTCATTTTGCCATCCATATCTGAATCAATGCACAACTACAAAACCTATGGTGCTAGTGGACTATGGAGACTATAGGAACTTCCTGCATAAGCAAGATCTGGCAAGAAGCAAGCAACTGGTAGGGCGGGAAATGGAAGTTCGTTCGAAGCGAGAGATTTTGTTGGTGTTTCAAAGGTGGGTGAAATATAAATAAATGATATTATGTCAACATATTTTGTCACGAACCTGTCGCTAGGTACTGTTTACTTCCCCAATCCACATTTTCCTAATTCATTTTACCCATCTCCATTTGCTAAAAACTACTGTTTACTTCCCCAATCCACATTTTCCTAATTCATTTTACCCATTTCCATTTGCTAAAAACTAGAACTGGGTATTAGATAGATTTAACCAAAGGATTTTGGGTGTTTTGCTCTTTGTAAAATTCTCTTTATTTTAATATTCTGTGCACTCCCTTGATTGTGTTTTACTTATTGCATGAAAGTTTAATGGACGGATGTTGAATCCTTTATCCTACCTATCAACCTTACACAAATCCCGCTGCCAACGCCCGTGGGGGAAGTATAATGAAGTATCATCAAATATAGACCACTAGAGCCACGTGAGAGAAAATGAGAGAGGGTGTTCTACCAGGTGAGAGATGATGGAGGAGGGGTTCGAGCTGCAATTAAAATAAGAAGGGGGTGGGGCCGCAACGGTGGAAACTCCAGCTTGGCAGCCGCCATAAAACCAAGGCTGCACCTTTAAATTCATTTTCAAAAAATACCAATATTTCCATACTTCGTAGCTCTTCCAACGAGAGCACCGTAGCGATCCTTCACTAGAATGGAAGCCATGGCTGCACGGGCCAAGCCCTCCTGGGACGGCCTGGCGGCCATGGTCTTCCTGTTTGCCACCCCTCAAGCAAGCATAAGTGCACCCAAATAAAAAGGGGTAGATCCACTGCAAAATTGTTGCGGTTTGAAACCCCGCACAAAGGGAGGGAGGCTGAGCCACCTCTTGCAAAACCGTAAAAAAACAAATTTAGATATAAAAAATGGGAGAGATCGAGATTCAATTCTAGCATACAAATTCTAAATGCAAGGACCCTGTGATTATACCTGTGATTTGGTGCAATTCGCTACTGAACTGCACCACCGCCATGAAACCTCTCATGGATGGATATCGTTGGTAGATATGGATGTGCTGTAGGAGTGGAAAAGAACAAGAGCCTTGGCCATGGCTGCTCTAAAAAAACCTAGCAGAGCCAAGAGAGGAAAGAAAATCTGAGAAAAATGAAATGGGGATGAAGGAGTAGGGTTTTCACCTCGACTGTTGGTTGTGGAGCTTGATCTCCAGATTTAGAGATATTATTATTCAGGTGTCCATACCCACTCTAGGGAGGTCCGGGGCAGTATCCACTCCCCCAGCTGTCAGTGGACCCCCATCGGGGGTTCTAGGGCAGCCCCTGAGAAAGGGGGTTTGGGGGCAACACCCCGAGGAAAATTTTTGGGGCTGTTTTCGCTTGTATCCCTTCACCTTGCTGGACGGTAATAATAATGACTGGCAAATTCAGTGTGGACATAGCCCAAGTTGGGTGAACCACGATATATCTGTGTCTCTCTTGTAATGTGTATGTGTGATTATATTTGCATTTCTGTTTATTGTTATGACTCTGTTTTTCTGTTTTTCTAACACCGACCAATTCAAATTTTACTTTAGTTTATTTTTAGATTTAGATAGCAGACCAAGCCTGGAGAAGACATGTGGTCCCATGCTAAAGTTTCTTGATTATTCAATCTTATTTTGTGGGGTGATAAATCATAGTTTTTAACTTTATTTTATTTTTAGATAGCAGGCTCGCTTTCTTGATTATTCAATCTTATTTTGTGGACTACGTAATTAATTTAACCATTTTGGTTTATTTTACCTCATGATTATTATTTTATTTAGTTTTTTGATTATTCAATCTTATTTTGTAGACTACGTAATTAATTTAACCATTTTGGTTTATTTTACCTCATGAGTATTATTTTATTTAGTTATTGTAAATTTTTCTTTAATTGTTATTTCAATATATAATATATAATAATGTAGTATATAATTAAATAATAATAATAATTTAAATATATATTAAAATAATAAAAAGATAATAATAATAACTATAAAATATTTTTATTACTTCTTTTGTAGCTAGATTCAATTCAAGATAAGTAATTATCTATGTCGAGGAATAAAATGGGATTGGATGGCATAATACCTAGAGTTATATAGCAGAGTTTTGTAACCGTAGTGACCTCCCTAACCTTCGTCTTTAGTAAAATGCTCGTCTCAAGCAATAATATTTAGGAAAGGTAATGCATATTATTGTAGATATATTGTAATGCGAGTTGCATTTGAAAGGACCATATTGAAATGAATCTTGTAAAGTGTGGGGCATATTCAAAAAAATAATAATAATAATAATTGTTTTTATTACATTCTTAGAGGTATTAACATTTACGGGCGGTACTAATGTAACTAGGGAATTATAAAGAGATTATAATATGGATAACAAGTTAGGGTTTTGCATTTTCATGGTTTTTTCCTCTCCATGGGTTTCGACACTGATATAGGTGGAAATAGTAATAGAAGAGGGCACAATTGCCAACAATTGTAATCTGGCATCCCCTCATGGTTATATTGAGACCTGTGATTCGGTGCAATTCGCTACTAATCTCCACCACCGCCATGAAAAATCTCATGGATGGATATCGTTGGTAGAGACGGATGTGCTCGAGGAGTGGAAAATAACCCAAGAGCCTTGGTTATGGATGCTATGAAAAAAAACATTAACTTAAAAAGATAATAATTAATAATATTAATAATTATCTTTATTACTTAGAGTAACTTGACAGAAAGTTGGTCAAACATTCCTAGGGGTATCAACATTAGCTGGCTAGTCATTAAAAGGTAATATGTAAATGAACATTGATCATATCCAAAATGGAAGAAAGTAAACATGGGTGATATAATGGGAAGGCCCTGTTGTAGGTACTAATGTAACTAGGGAATTATAAAGATATTATAACATGGATTTAAGAAGTTAGGTTTTTGCATTTTCACGGATTTCTCTATGATATTGTTTCTTTCCAAGGCTTTAAAATGATGTTTCTTTTCAAGGCTTTATAAATGGTGTTTTTTTTCAAGGTCAACAAAGGGTTTACCTCTCCATGGGATTCGAGATTGAGATAGGTGCTAGCAATAGCAATAGAAGATGGCTTAATTTCCAATAGTTGTAATCTAGCATCCCTTAATGGTTATATGAAGACCTACGATTCGGTGCAATTCACTATTGAACTCCACCACCGGCATGAAACCTATCGTGGATGGATATAATTGGTAGAGATGGATGCTATCAAGGAGTGGAAAAGAACCTGAGAGCCTTGGCCATGTCTACTATGGAAAAATAACCTAGCAGAGCCTAGAGAGGAAAAACAATCTGAGAAAAATGAAATGGGGATGAAGGAGTAGGTTTTTCACCCCCAACTAATTCAAATTTCTACTTTATTTTATTTTTAGATAGTGGGCTCACTTGGAGAGGGCACATCGCCCCCATGCTAAGGTTTTCAGATTATTCAATCTTATTTTGTGGGGGCATAAATCAAAGTTTAGACTAGGTAATTAATTTAACCATTTTGGTTTATTTTATTTGATGAGTATTATTTTATCTAGTTATTGTAAAATTTTGTTTAATTGTTATTTTAATATATAATATATAATTATTTAATATATAATTAAATAATAATAATAATTTAAATATATATATTAAAATAATAAAGAAGATAATAATAATAACTATAAAAAAATTTATTACTTCTTTTGTAGCTAGATTCAATCCAAGAGGAGTAATTATCTCTATTGAAATGATTAAGGTGATTTCTATCGACGAACAAGATGGGAGCGGATGACATAACACCTATAGTTATATAGAAAAGTTTTGTAACCATAGTGACCTCCCTAACTGATCCACATCGTAGTTGACAAGTCTCGACTTCGACACATTTCGACACACTCTGCACCTTCGACATGTTCAGCAACTTCACAGTTTCGCGACATCGACATGTAGCGTCAACATGTGACCAACAACTGTTGAACTTCAACAGACTGTCTCTTTGTCTTCCAGTCGATTGTAACGGTTGAACTGCCGAATCGTTATAACTTCTTGTGTAACTGAATGTAACGGGCAGGAACCCAAGCGTTTCAACACTTTCTATATAAGCATGTAAACTATTGTAATATACATCTTATCTATCTGGTTTTTCGTAATGGAGATCAGTTCGCATTCCAACATATTTGTCTGCATGTATTTGTGTTTATCTGCGTAGTGTAATCCTTGCTTGCTTATTATATTTCTTATGCTTCCGTCATAACAGAGCTGACTCATTCAGTCGAAGTATTGTCCCCCTCGGCTTCCTGGCCCCGAGTGGATCATTGGTATCAAATCATAATCAAAGAGCTTTGTCAGAGCGTATCAGCTTTGTTCGTGATTAAGTTTTACATAGACACTTCCAGCGAAGTTACCTAACTTATGTCAGTTCAAACTTGCTCGCAGACTCAACAATCGAAGAAGAAACTCCCTCCAGAGATGGCAGAAGAAACAGGTGAAAGACTTGCAATCAACGAGACACAACAGCTCATAGAGCAAGCGCTGGATCGACAACGAACTGAGATGTTCGCCTAGTTCAATGAGATTCTCATGCGATTTGATTCAACATCAGGAGTATTTCTGATAAGAACCAACTCCGAAAAAATCAGCCCCTTCAAAGTGCAAATGAATTTGGACATACCGAATCTAGAAGGCAAGATTGACGCAAAATCTGTCGACAATTGGGTTCAACAATTGGATTCCTATTACTCTATGAATCAACTCTCAGAATCCGACAAGATCACCATTGCATCCTTAAAGATGTCAACATCTGTGCACTGCTGGTGGGAGAATATTTCGACAAAGATGGATAAAAGCGGAGACCCTATCGACACATGGGATAAATTCGGCAAACATATCCGAAAGGTGTTTTACCCGCCGAAGTACCTTGAGCAATAGTATAAGAAGTGGCAATAGCTAAGGCAATGGAAAGACCAGTCCATACAAAGCTACACTGATGAGTTCTATCGACTCATGGCTAGACTTGGCGTCCAAGAAGAAGAAAAATTGCTTGTTTTGAAGTACATTAGCGTATTATCCCAGTACATTCAGCAGGAGATGGTGTTTCTGACTATCAATACGCTTACACGTGCATTCCACTATATCAAGCTTAAAACCAAGCAGAATGGAAAAGCACTCTTTGCGGTAAAGCCGACATCAGGACATCCACCCGACAAGAAGGCACCAGCCGACTTCGACAAGTCAAAACCTTCGCAGACTATGCCAAAGCCAGATCACGGCAAAAATCCTTTTCATAAAAAGGAATGTAGCAAGTAACCAACTGGAAAATGGTGCGACTACCATCACTCATCTTAACATGATACATCTGAATGCAAAGCTCAGAAGACATTTCTGGAAAAGTGTCGACATCCAAT
This sequence comes from Larix kaempferi, assembly GCA_027924585.1. Lineage (NCBI taxonomy): Eukaryota > Viridiplantae > Streptophyta > Pinopsida > Pinales > Pinaceae > Larix > Larix kaempferi. The sequence goes on from BSBM01000727.1 coordinate 7,354,890, forward strand.
GCATTCGACAAGACTATGCTAGAATATGACCCAGAAGCAACGACTCTTTTGACATCGAAAACTCCAGCAGGATCAACCATCGTCGGCGAGGAGGAATGAGAGCACCTGTTCCATACATAGATATGGGTTTAGAAAAATCCATTGCATCTGATTGTGGACAACGGGAGCTAGAAGAACTTTGTTTCTGAAGAACTTGTAAAGAAACTAGGTCTTGTAACCACTTCACATCCTCGGCCTTACAACATCGGTTGGATGAAGGATGGACAAGAGCTAAGGATCTCCCGACAATGCAAGATCACATACTTCATAAAGCCTTTTGAAGATGAAGTACTTTTAGATGTGGCACCTCTCTCCAGAGTCGATGCCCTGTTTGGGAAACCTTACTTATGGGATCGCCATGGATATATCAGTCACGACCACATAAGTGATTGTCAAAATCAGAAATCAGCGATAAAATGACGACTCGTACCAATGGTTGCCTTGGAATCTGCGAAACAAACAAAGAATCTCATCAATCATGCTCAGAAGTTTGCATTGATTATGATAAAGCCGCAACATTCTAGAAAGAGTGCAGCAACCAGTTGAGTCACTGACCAATACAGCTCCCGACAGAAGCAGCATATCGACAATATTCTTAATGAGTACCAGAACCTATTCCAAGTTCCTGACGGAGTACCTCTACATTGTCAAGTAAAACACTCTATTGAACTTGCTCCTGGTTCTTCTTTGCCTAACACATTTGTTTACAGAAGATCCATTCTCGAAAATTAAGAGATTCGCAAACAAATCCAAGAATTAATCGACAAAGGCCATATTCGACCCAGCTCCTCCCCTTGTGGAAGTCTAGTCATCCTTGTTCCGAAGAAAGACGGGACTTGACGCATGTGCATCGACTATAGGGCACTCAACAAAATATCAGTGAAGAATCGGTACCCTCTGCTGCAGATAGACGAGCTCATCGATTGTCTGAAAGGTGCTAAGTTCTTTACTAAGCTCGACCTCAAGTCGGGATATCATCAGATTCCAATCGAGCCCTCAGATGTGTGGAAAACTGCTTTCAACATCAAGGAAGGATTATTTGAATGGTTAGTCATCCCTTTTGGCTTAACCAATGCACCTACGACCTTCATGCGATACATGGATGACATTCTTCGACCTTTCATCGACAAATGTGTCATTGTTTATCTTGGCAACATATTGATTTTAGTCAATCATGGGAAGAACATGTCAGACAACTTCGACAAGTCCTCGACACTCTCCAGCAACATCAAATTTACTTGAACATGGACAAGAGTACCTTTGCGATCAACAACATCAAATATTTGGGGTTTGTAATTGACTCTATAGGCATTCATGTCGACCCATAAAAAGTAAAAATTATCAAAGATTGGCCCATTCCTCAAAACATTCAAGAACTAAGAATTTTTCTTGGTTTGGCAAATTTATATCAATGGTTCATACTCGAATTCAATCATATAGCATGTCCCTTGAATCAGTTGACGAAAGGAAGCAGGAAAACTGTCTTTAAATGGACACTGACACAACAAGCATCTTTTGAACAGGTCAAACACAAGCTCTGCACTGTACCAATACCTGTGTTACCTGATTTGCATCATCCCTTTGAGATTGAGATGAATGCATCGGACTATGCCTTGGGTGTAGTGATCACCCAGTCGCTTTTCATTCCGAAACTTTTAACGACACTGTTAGAATATATTCGACACGCGAAAAAGAACTGTACGCCATTGTGCAAGCTCTCAAGCAATGGAGGCATTACATCCTTGGAAAGGAAACGATCATCCTCACTAACCATAAGCCTCTTCAGTTCACTCTAATACAATCAAAACTTCAAACAACTCGATAGCTTAAGTGGATTAATTACCTGAAACAATTCCAATTGGTAACTAAGTATCGGAAAGGTAGAGCTAACGCCGCTGCCGATTGTCTAAGAAGACTGCCCATTACTCTCCTTTTTACAGTGATGAGTATGCAGGGATATGACACCACTACTTGGCCTCGGTTGTATCAGGAAGACACTGAATTTTCAGCAATATGCCGACAACTACAAACTGACAAGTTGTCGACCATCGACTATTTCCTGAAATACACCTTGCTATACAAGCTTGGATAGCTTTGTATACCGATCGGTGAGCATCAACAGCAGCTCATTTGGGACGCACACTACAACAAGACTGTAAGACACTTTGGAGTATCAAAGACACTTGCCATTCTGTAGAAATATTTCTTTTGGTCTACACTTCAAACTGACGTCAACAGGTATATTCGATCATGCGTGGTTTGTGCCATTGCTAAACCGCCTAATCGACGACAGGGATTGTACACGCCTTTGTTAGTTCCTAGTCGACCATGGGAATCTATTTATATGGACTACTTGACAGGGTATCCTACTATGAAACATCAGCATGATGCAATCTTAGTAGTAGTCGACAGATTTTCCAAGATGGCCATTCTCATACCATGCAAGAAGACAACGACAGCGCAACAGACTGCTCAGCTCTTCTTCACACATGTTTGGAAACACTTTGGTTTACCGAAAACCATCATTTCCGATCGATATGCCAAATTTGTCAACATCTTTTGGACGACCCTTTGGAAACAGCTAGACACACAACTCTTATTGTCAACAACTTTCCATCTGCAGATCGACAGACAGACGGAAGTTGTTAATCGCTTGGTCGTACAACCATAAGCATCGACGCATATGGGATGAAAGTCTTCCATACATATAGCACAGTTACAATCGCGCTCAGAACAGCTCTACAAGAAAGAGTCCATTTGAGATATGTTATGGATTTCAACCCTCAACGCCTATCGACTTGATCAGCTTCTCGACACAACCGAACTCCGAAACCGACCATAACCAGCGAGAAGTTGACAAAGCAGTCAAGTTTCGAGAACAGATTTACGACATCCAGCGACAAGCACATGACATGTTGTACAGAGAAAACACGAAAACTAAGGCTCGACATGATAAGCATCGTATCCCTCATTCATTTCAAATTGGGGATAATGTCTGGTTACATCTTAAGAAGGAGCGCTTCACTGACCCATTCAAGAAGCTTAAACCTTACGATATGGTCCATATAGTATTCTTCAGCAGATTGGCGACAACGCTTTCCAACTCAACATTCCTGCGTGCCTTGGTCTACAACCAGTTTTCAATGTGGATCTAATTCAACCATACCATGCACCACTGTTGGAATAGAAGGACTTGTAGACATCAGAACCTAATGACATCAACACAGATGTTCAGGAGCCTCTTCCTTGAGACACCATTATGGGATGACGAGTACGCCATACAAGGACGAACACAATTCCCTTGTTTCAGGTTGTTAAGGCAGGACAGATCCCAGCACAAGGAAAGTGGTATTCTGCTACTGAACTGACCAACAAGTTTCCTCACCTTCACAAGCAAACAATGGGCACCATTTTTTCTTAAGGAAGGAGGTCTGATCCACATCGCAGTTGACAAGTCTCGACTTCGACACACTTCGATACACTTTCGCACCTTCGACATGTTCAGCAACCTCACAATTTCGCAACATCGACATGTGACCAGCGACTATCGAACTTCGACAGACTGTCTCTCTATCTTCCAGTCGATTGTAATGGTTGAACTGCCGAAACGCTATAACTTATTTTGTAACTAAACGTAACGAGAAGGCACCCAAGCGTTTCAACACTTTCTATATAAGCATGTAAACTATTGTAATATACATCTTATCTATCTGGTTTTCCATAATAGAGATTAGTTTGTATTCCTGTGTGTATTTGTGTTTATCTGCGTAGTGTAATCCATGCTTTCTTATTCTATTTCTTATGCTTCCGTCATAACATAGCCGACTCATTCAGTCGAACTATTGTCCCCCTCGGCTTCCTGGACCTGAGTGGATCACTAACCATCACCTTTAGTAAAATGCTCATCGCAAGCAATAATATTTAGGAAAGGTAATGCAGATTATTGTAGATATATTGTGATGTGAGTTGCATTTGAAAGGGAGCATATTGAAATGAATCTTGTAAAGTGTGGGCCGTGACCAAAAAAAGAAGAAGAGAAGAATTAATAATATTAATAATTATCTTTATTACTTCGACTAACTTAACGAAAATTTGGTTAAACATTCCTAGGGCTATTAACATTAATTGGATAGTCATTAAAAGGTAATATGTAAATGAACATTGATCATATCCAAAGTGGGACAAAGTAAAAGTGGGTGATATAATGGGAAGGCCCCATTGTAGGTACTAATGTAACTAGGGAATTATAAAGAGATTATAACATGGATAACAAGTTAGGGTTTTGTATTTTCAGGGGTGTTGGAAACCCAACAACTCCCCTTTATTGGTGCACAATAAAGGGACCCCCATGCAGATTTTGTAAATATTTTCATTGCTTTTAGTTTTGTTGATTTAGTGAGTCATTTGATGATCTCTTTTGTATGCTTTCTCGGGTTTTTGGATTCTTAGTTCTTGAATAACACTTGCATACTCTCATGTTATTTTAGTTGAGTTGATCGAATGCCTCAATTTGAAAGAGTTGGATTATCCTGAATTTTCAACAACTTCACTATCTTAACTTTTCAACAACTTCACCTATTTTCAGTGTTAAATCCATTGATGAATTTTTTAGTACTTTAACAGATCAACATAATTTAATTGAAAGCTCAATTTTGAAAATTTAATCCACATCTTGAAGAAACATCATCTAGTTTTACTGGGTGTAACATTATATTATAAATTCATAATTTGGTTTGTATGAATGTATCGGTTATTGAAGTTTAAAGGGAATTCCTTTATTTTATCATTATGAAATTTCATTATTTTATTGTATAATATCCATTTACTTATATAATAAATACATAAAGTATATCAAATCACTTTAACATGTTTTTCCTCACTTTAAAAAAAACCTCACTTGACAAAATTAAAACCACATTAAAGGTATTTTTCATAAACTTATTTTATATAAAGCTTTTAATGGTGGACTTTATATTCCACTTGTGAACTCTCACATTTGAAAATCAGTACATTCATGTCAATATATTATTTATGGCAAACATTATTTTTGTGAACTAACTTTTGGCATACGTAATTTGTATGGGCAAGACATTCGTGATATGAGTGAAACAAAAAATTTTAAACTTCATTTTTTTAAATATTGTTTGGGAGGTTAAAGATTTATGTACATCAAATTAAAACTTTTGAGATGGGATTACATATCATAAAAAGTGACAGTGACAGATATGCCACCATATCATTGCCAGGCACTTTACTAGAGTTTATATAATATTAAAACTACTATCGTATCACTACAACTAACTTGTAAAAGGAGATGATTCTCTATCATGTCAAAAGAAATAAATAAAGAAAAGAGGCGGCGTAACTTGATGCTACCGGATTTGCTTTATTCAAGTCTCCACGTGTTCTCACATTTCCATGGTACCATTACAATCAAACTTTGAATCGTAGTTCTTATTTTCTTTGAGATGGTTGCCAAGTTGTGTTAAGAAGGCTCATGACTGCTACATTTTTATTATAGAAGACAAGAACCTGCCACGAATATCATACAAACAAATCACTGCTCTGATCTAGTTATGACTTGGATATGGGCTGATTTTAATGGATGTTGAAAGTTACCCGTAGAAGATACCAAAAATTCTTACAACATCCATCACCATGGATCGCCAGCTGCCAGTGTTTATTTAAAATTCTAAATTGAATATGCCAACAATAAGCAGATTATGCTCTAGTTTCCACGTAGCTAGATTGGTTTTTGAAATAACAAATTTTTGCCATCTTTCTAGGATAGTTGTACTGGATTGTTGAGATCATTGCATCAATGGTAAACAGTTTTGGAACATTACTATCTGGATGCAGAGATTCCTGTGCCACAAGAAAGAAGATCATGCCGCGATGGTAGATTGGGTGCCAAATCATTAGATTGGCATTACTACAGTATATCTGAAATTTAAGGACAATTACCATTAGATTTGAACTTCTACCTTTAACCTCGCCAATCACTTTACTGATTAAAATCTTGGTAAAAAGTTTAGAATGAAGGCGGAGGCGATGGCAAGCATTAGAGCGATTTGATGGAAGATATTCCATGAAGAAATCAGATGTCACAAAGTTAAGCCAACTATCAGCAAAACAAGTGAAGATTTTGGTCTTCATCAAATTACCAGAGTATATTTAAAGAGTTCGAATTATTAAAGAATCTGCTAAGTTAATCGAAGAAGTTACAGTAAAAGTGGAATTCTTTTCTATTTTTCAACTCTTACAATGATTTTACGATTAAATACTATTTATTTTTCTTAACGAATGGAGTTTACTGTCACTTCTTATTTTTGTTGTAGATATCACGGAACACGGAACATTTCCGATACAATGAGATTTGATTGCAAAAAGGAATGGCAATGAATGACGTCGTAAATTCTCCACAAATTTAGAGATGACAAGGCTGGTTGTTGCTGCCATATTTAGTTCTTGTTTAGAATTATAAAAGGGAAGACGTTATAATCTGTAATGGGGGGAGATGCTCTAAAGAAGTGAGAGGAAATGATTTTCCCAAGCTCCGATATCATTTCTCTTGTAATTGTAGATTGATGCAGAATGCTGGATGGGCATGGGGAAGGTCTCTACAGTGAAGGTTTTTTTTTCCAGGCTACTGTAACATGTATCTATTCTTTTGTAATCTTTGTATCACAGAAGAGTAAATCAGGAGTCTTCACCATCCATTTAGTGGAAATCGATCGAACTCTGCAATAATCTTCTTTGTTGCAATCATTTCAAACATCTAATTATGTTTTGTAACATTGTTCTTCTTTACTTAATTGAAAGTATTCCAAATGAGTTTATTCATATTGATAATCTTGTCTGATTGCTTTAAATGGTTGCAGAATTTGATGTATAAACATATTTTTAGGATCGAAGCTGTATTGTTTCTTGATTATGAAAGTATTAGTGCTTTAACCGATTACTATGTTTTTGTCTTTGTTTCAGCAAACTAGTAATACCATTATTCTTTTATATATTAACAATTTCTTTTTCATGCTCCTGCACAGGATAGGATAGAAATAGATTAGGAAGAGTTAGTTTTTAAATTAGATTTTTTAAGTTTTATTCCATACTCTGAAAGCTACAGGTTAGTAACTGCTAAATCTGTATGTTTTAGCAACTGTTAAATCTGTGTATTTCCAACTATTGAAATTTGCATTATAGATTACTTAGGCATGAGTAGTTTTTACTATTTTCTTTAAATTTGTTAGTTCAATTATGAGACTCTCTTGTTGAAAGAAAACCCATATAGGAAGCGGGGCCTTCGTTCCTGCGAGAGTTAGCTATTTAAAACACACCGGGGGTTGTGTTAAGTGCCTTGTGTGGGCTTTCTCTCCATGTTGGCCATAGTTTGAAAATTCGGCCAACAAATGGCGCTAGAAGGAGGGCAATGAGGTAAAACAAATGTTTTTTTTTCATTATTCATTAACCATTTATCCTCCTCTTTTATATTTCAGTGTTTTATTTCTTATTCTTCTATGCTGTCATACATGCACCTTAGGGATGGCTAGATGGAAAACTAGCCTAGGAGAGTCGATCTTTTGATGTTTTATTAATTATGTCTCATTCCCATATCGCTGCATGGGAGTCCAATAATGCACTGAGTCTCCAAGGGCCTTTGCATGAACTTCCAAGAAAGGCAGTAGATCTTTTGCCAAAATTTGATTTTGAGGGAAATGCTTCAGCTAATGAGCATATCAGAAAATATGAGTCAATTATCTGTTTGATTCATATCATATACGAAGATGTTGTTTGCAGTTTATTTCCACTCACATTCAAAGGTAAGGATTTTTGTTGGTTCAATGTTTTTCCTACTCATTCAATTCATAATTGGTCGCAATTTAAAAGGTTGTTTGAAAATGATTTCGATAATTATGATCCGATTAAGACTCATAAAGATCTTTGTGAAATGCAGGTGAACGATGGTGAATCAATCGACGATTTCAATATTCGGTTCCGACAGGTATTTCTTAGCTTAGACGAAAATCATAGACCTTCAACAGACATCATGTTAGAATGGTATGTCAATCTCTTCCCAAAGACATTGCTATGTTCATTTTACAAAAGGGCATAATGGATTTACATGAAGCATGTGATTACACTCTAAAACTTGAAAAATATTTCAAAATGTATACTTTTGAAAGTTTTCTTCCTTATTCTTTATATGACGAAAAGGATATTGAAGACGAGTCAAAGATTTCAGAATTAGAAGAGCAAGTTAAGGTTTTATGCCATGAAGTAGTTTCTTTAAAAAATGGCAGAAACATTCAGACAGTTTCACATAACACAAAAAATGAATTAACCTCAAAATCTATATTAAATTCTGATTATAATTTTCCTTCCCTGAGTAAATATACTGAATGCCTGACTTCTAACCTTCACTATCTAGAATCTGAACCCGAAATTTTAGAAGAAAATCTTAACTCTTATGCTTCTAACTTTCCAAATGAAGATTCTACTATATCTAATCATTTGCCTTTTTCTGAATTTAATCATATCTTTCCAATATTGGATGAGAATAGGATAGGGAATAAGGAGGATTTATCATTTATCTCCAATTATTTAGATAATCCTCCTTTGAATATTGACTTGATCAATTAATTGAATATTCTTCTTCTTCATCTACTGGATTAGAATTTCATGAAGAACATAATGAAGATAGGTATTTGGAGAAAGAATTGACTGAGATTGAAAATGAATTTAAGAGTATTTGTTCTAATTACAACTTGATTAAAAATCAAAATTTTAAGGCAAAGTTAATACAAACACATATTCTAAAAAATAAAGCCTATTCGAAAGAAGAAGAAAATAAAAGTCAGTCAAACTTTATTCCTGACAATACACATACCTATGTTGTTGATTTGGTCGATTCACAAAACTATAAGCTCGAAGGAAAACATGACGATAATCCACCATATATAAATTTTACAAACATAAAAGATTGTGAACAATAACCACTGATTTTGGGAGACATGGTTGATAAAGATGTTATGCATGATGAAACTTCTTTTAATCAAACATTATCTATACAGTCTTTTTCTCAATCCTCAAATTATGATCTTTTGTGTCTTTATGATAAGGTGTCTGGAAAATTCATTAAACTATCATTAATTACCTTCCATCTAATTTTCATGATCCATTTTATGCATGGTTGGAAGAATCATATTTAAAGAGGTTCCATTTTCGTTTTCGTTTATTTGTAAATAGTAAATATGATCTAATACTTCATATCATTCAGTATGAAACACCTCGATTACCAATACTTGTGTTCAACGAATTCCATTTTTCAGAATTGGAAGTGCTTCAATGGCTCCATTGGCTCTTTCATTTTACTTAATCTTTTGTATATATGTAGTTTAGCTTAGGAGTAGGAGAGATAGTAAATAAATTATTTTACTTTTGGTTTCAATAAAGCAGTTACCAAGAATTTTGATAAAAGGTGGTCCACCATCCAAACATGTTCAAGGAAATTTTCTATAATTTATTTAGTATTCTTGTTCATACTATTTTCTTAAAACATTTCTTATATGTTTAAATTTAACATGATGACATAGGAATACATATTTTTAATTCTTCTTATGATTTCATTCTTTGACATGGAATTTAACATGGATTGCTTGTTTTCAAATTGATATTTCAAACTACTTATCTTAGCATTTTTCTTTTTCATTTTGATTTTCATTTTAATAGTACTGAATAAAGGATATGACTCATTTAAACTTCTGATCCATTAATCAAATGAGTTATATCATAATCCGAAGAAAAGGAGAAATTTTTAAAACAAATGAATGATTTTGCAATATTCAAAAGATTGTCGAAACTTGGCATCAATGACGAACTTATTAAATTGTGTATATTTTATCATATCTTTTTCTTATATGCATATTATATCACTATCTCCCTTTTTATATCTTTCATTTGACATTTTGAGGAAATTATTAAGAATTCAATCCTTTGTATTACTATATCGTGGTCAATTTAAATATTGGGAGATTGGTCGTCCTTCTGTATGCATATCATCATTTCATGATTTTTACATGATTTTGTATAGCTCATCTCATAGAACATGACCGTGTCTTGATTTTCGAATTTTGAGTTTATTTACCTTCTTCGACAATCAACTAAAGTTTCGATAAATATTAAAATTTTTGCTTATCATTGGCTATCTTTGTGAATACTTAATTCTTCTTTTTTTTTGGATTGTAATACACACCTTTTTGGTTGAAATTTTGGTTTGATAAGGTCCTATCCTATATATAAGTTTTAGGTGTTTTGGTTAAATTAGTGGTTTTTATTAATTTCAAGATAGCTTGGTTTTCAATAATGGTTTTGATATGTGTGATTTTTTTTAATTTCATTTTTGTTTTTCTTAATTTGCTTGAAGTTTGAGGTTGTAAATAAATAACACTATGTTGGTACACTACCTTGTTTTTACATGCTTCTCTGTTTATAAACCCGATAAGTTTAAAAGGGATATCCTTACAAAGACTCTCTTCTTTTGTCAAAATTTTGATCATGGCAAGATTAGCCTTGGCTTTGAAAAATCTATTGTGGACCATACTGATGGATTGATTGAGTTACCCGACTATTATATCTTCATCTTTCAAAATGATGCTACAATGTAGATGGATTTACTTTCAAGGGAATATTTTTCCTAGATTAAAGTAAGTCAAGAATTGTAAGTTATTTTTAGAATTTTTACACCATCCTTTGCTCTTTAGTGGGCCATTTGGATCTGCTTCTCCATCCACTAAGTAATCTCTGTTGAGATTAAGAATAACCCTAATACTATTCATTTTACATGACATTAAGAATAACCCTAATACTATTCATTTTACATGACATTAATAAAACCAAAGGGAGCGAGCCGACCTGTCATGATCATAAGCTCTGTTGAAGTGACATTACCACATCTGGTTACCAAGCCAGGGTGATGGCTCTTAGTCATTAGATTAGGAGAAAGGAGGTCTCATCGCGAGTCGACCTTTTCATTTTTCGACAGTTCTTGTGAATAATGTTGCCAGCATTCGGTTACCAAGCCAGGGTAGTAGTCTTTAGTTAATGTGTTTGTTAATATTAGTTTTTGCTGTAATTAAATTAATAATTAAAGAGGTTAACTAAAGAACAAAAAGTATCGCTATGAGCTGATATGGTCATGATCATGGATCCTATTGTATTGACATTACCAATATTCGGTCACCAAACCGGGATAGTGGCTCTTGGTTTCAAAAATCAAGGGACACTATTAACATTTAAAGATTCTAATTTAAATACATAATATGGTTTGAAAAGAATAAAATTACTATTGGTATATATTTATTCCATACTTTATAAGATTATGAAGCTTGAAAATTATTAAATTGGTGATGCATATTTTAAATAAGGCATTCTTCTCAAATATAATTATCTTAATTTATGTGACATCACCATGTTCTAGCCATTTTTCCAACTTTTTATAAATTCTTATTTCAAGTCACATAATTTATTCAAATAAAACCAAACCAATATGTGCTTGTGATGGGATAAATCTAATTAAAAAATGATGATGGAAAGTCTTATGTATATCTTGCAATATGATGATATTATAAACTTTTAAGTGTAATAAAGAGTAACTAACTTTTATTTGACTTTCCACGACCAATTTGAAAGTTAGAAATGATATTTTTACTCAATCATTATTTTAATTAGATTATTTTTTTTTTTAAAGTGAATACATCTCTTGACTTCACTGTCAATTTTATCATCTCCTTACTATATAGATTACCAAATCGAATATTGTGAAGTGTAAGATGACTAAAATTTAATTATTTTACCTTTTTAACCTTTTAAGTGGAATTGGAGAGTAATGAATAAAAAAGCCAAAGGGAGATTTGGTCTTCAATACACAGATTTTTAAGAGCAGTTTGCAACGGGACTTCGTCTTAAAAATGGCCAGATGATTGTCACGTTTCTGCCAAGAATGCCACTCGGGTTGCATCAAAACTATCTCTATATCACCAGAAAATACTGAAGAGTAAGATCACGTAGAAATGAAGAAGTCACGGGTAGTTAAGAAATAAAGGCTAAAATCATTGTAGGAGGAATTGTGATGGATTAGATTGTGGGTTGCTATATTTTGTTTTGATATTGCCACGATTTTTCCGCATGTTGACATAAAAACTTCCCACTAAAACATAGAGAGAATCATACTTCTACCAGTCCGCAAGGAAAGGAGAAGACGCGGATGCCAAGGTTTTACAGAGATAAGGTATGTGATCGCTCATTCGCTAGTAAAACATGTGCACTATCATGCTGTCAACCTATCAATCTATTGTATTGCAGAATCCAATGAGGAGAAGTTACCAGATCACCTCACAAAATTTGCACAGAACTTACCAAACATACCAGTTAACAATTCCTGCCACATTTTTGAAGGATGGCTGTCACATTACAAGGAGCTCAACACCAGGTTGCAGATATTGTTGAAGTTGTTTGCCACAACATAATAATAATGTGTCAGCATGCTTATAAAGGACATCATCAAGTTTACAAGATTTCTGCCATTATGATCGCAGGCCATTCATGCCATTTAAGATCGTGCCACTAAATCGTCTTGAACCCAAAGAACACTGGGTTTGTTTTCCAGCAAACAAGAAGTTACACCTGAATGCAGAAAGGAAATTCCAGCTATATGCAGCCAAGCAGGTGTAACTAACGAGCTCTTAGTTGCCTCATGATTTTTAGCGAAAATCTTGGAAAAAGATTGGTTAACATTGCAATGAATATTAATTCTTCATCACAGATCAGGCGTTAATTATTGAAAAATGTCCGGTGAAGAATTCATCACCTAAATAGCAGGGATTTGATCATCACGTGTTGCTCCCAAAACAAACTATTCTTCATGACTCAATTTAATTCTATCAACAAGATTTTAGAGAAGCCATCGATGCTTAGTGAAGGAGCTATTAAAATGATCATGAACATCAAATAATACACCAGATTTCAAAGGAAAAATAATTCTGTGCTAACTTGTGAAAATAAACTTTGAATTCGACAGATGAGGAAAATAAGCCGTGAATCTATGGATAAAAGCCTTGGTTGCGCATATGGTTGTGCGAATATAGAATTTGTGCTATCGTAAAAGGCTGAGTGTGGAGATTCTTTTATTTTTATGTTATTATATTAAGAAAAATCTCTTATTCATTTTTAAATTTTCGTTATCTTCTTTGATCATGGTTAATTGGTTTACTTTTTGTGCAGATGTAAATATGCCTACGATAAGGAGGAACCGAGCAGACTGTTGCATGGAGATAACAAAAAGCTTACTCATCCAACAAACGCGAAAGTGTAGGATGAGTCATAGTTGGAACGTCAATTAAAGAGGTATTCAACCGAACTTCGATTTATTGGAGAGTTCGTTAGAAATAGTGATTACTTCAGTTAGTTTAGCTTTAGCTTTAGCTTTTAATTGAGTTCTTATTTAAAAGTTCAGTTAATAAATGCAACAGCATGCTTTGCTTGTATGCAAAAGCTAGGTTAGACGTTTTAGGGTTTCCATAAGTGTTTAAACACACATTACATTTTGGTTTGTATTACATTAGTTGATCTTCCATTTATCAATAAAGATTGAAGAGCCATAGCTCATTCTGCATAATCTTTTGTTTATTTCTACCTCCAACCTTCAATTTGGTATAGGAGAGATTCATTAAAAAAAGAAAAAAAGGAAGGAGATTGTTTTTTTTTTTAAAAGCCAGTGAAAGACTCCGCAGCGTCTATGGCTTCTAGTAGCAACAATCACTCAGATTTCTTCTTACAGGGAAAAAGGACTATGATGTATGAGCCACGAGGATGGCAGTTTATCTTAGATCAAAAGATGTGTGGGAATATGTCGTGAATGGCTATTCCGAACCAGCAGATGACGCAGCTTTTCAAGCCCTATCAAACATAGAAAAGGATGTCCTGCGAACGCACAGGAAGAAGGATGCAAAGACACTACATATCATAATGAACGCTTTGGATAACAACGTATTTCCAAAGATATCAACTTCATTACATGCCAAAGCAACATGGGAAACCTTGGCGACCAGTTATCAAGGTGATAGTAAGGTACAAACAGCTACACTCCAAAACCTAAGAAGAGATTTTGAAGATCTGAAGAGGAAAGAATCAGAATCAGTAGATTCTTTCATGACCCAAGTCATGGGGATTGTTAATCAACTGAATACCTATGGTGAAAAGATCGAAGATCAACGGGTGGTTAAAAGCGTTCTGAGATCCGTACTCCACAAATTTGATCTGAAAGTTGTAGCGATTGAAGAAGCAAAGGATCTGAGTACTCTCTCTATAGACGAGTTGACCAGATCACTACTATCATATGAATCCAGAATCAACAAGCATAAAGAATCCTCTCTGGAGAATGCATTCAAAGCACAAGTCTCATTCTCAAAAGGTAGAGGAAGAGGCAGAGGCAGAGGAGGATCAAGAGGAAGAGGCAGAAGTGGCCGAAGTAATGGAATGGAAGATCAAGATCACTATCATAACCATGAAGGCGGGAACTACGACAAAAAAAAAGTCAGATAAATCTAATATTAAGTGTTATTATTGCAATAAATTTGGGCATTATGCTCATGAATGTAGAAAGAAAAAGTATGATCAAGCAAATCATAATGCTAATGTGACTAATACCTCTGAGGATAAAGAAAATATGTTATTTCTTACATGTCATGCTGCACACGAAATCCCAAAGGGACTTTGGCTTTCAGATAGTGGCTGTAGTAACCATATGATAGGTAATAGAGGTCTAATTGTAGACCTAGATGGATCAGTGAGGACAGAGGTCAAAGTTGGCACGGATGAGATAGTTCCAGTTCTTGGCAAAGGAGTGGTCAACATTCTGACCAAACAAGGCCAACAAAAGACAATCATAGATGTATATTATGCTTCAAGATTGAAGCATAATCTGCTTAGCATCGGACAACTTACTAAAAAGAAATACAGACTTGTCTTTGATGGATCAGACTGTGAAATTTATGACAAACCCCCAAATAGACAGTTGATCATCAAAGTATAAGTGACTAGGAACATGATGTATCTACTAGTCATGAATTGCAGCAGCAAGGTAACCTGTTTTGCTCAAAAATCCACTTGCATGGATGATTATTGGTTATGGCATTTTAGATATGGACATCTTCACTTTGGTGGTCTCAAGTTTTTGCAGCAGAAAGAAATGGTAAAAGGATTACCCCCTATAAAGAAGCTAGCAAGCAAACCCAACATCTTTAAGTTAGAGGCGTGTTCTGACGTCTTTAAGCATGTGAGTTGTCATTATTTTCCTGCACTACATTCTGGGGGATTGTATTTCTTCCACGTACCAATCGGTATATCGAACGACCTTCCATGTACCTTCGGGTATATATAAAGGAACTTCACGTACTTGATAGTAAATCGGAAGGTTCATTTCATGCGGTTGTGCATTAGACATCACCACTACGGATTTGAGCTCCCACGTACCTTGTGTATATCGGGATACCCTATTAGGATTCCTGAAACCTTCTGAGTTAAGTTTTAGCTGCCTTGGCGTGGAAATGCATAGAGAATAGCACTCAGGGAGCTACTATGCACATACTTCCAGGTAGATGGGTTATACGGTCAGGGGTACAGTCCTAATCCTCCTTGGTTAGTGCTTTGAAAAATTGGGCCAAGTATAACTATTGGACCCTATGGTATATTGCGAGTTGCGATGCCTTGATAATCCCGTGAGGTTCCATACCATTGAATCCCACCTACCACATAATTTTACTTGCAGCTTTAGATTGAGTAGATCTTGGAGTGTATTTTTTCTTTTTGTATAAAAGACTCTTAGGATAAATCGTGTTTCAACCATTCTAGCTGATCAACCTTTAAGAATATCCCGTGGGATTTTAAACATGCCACCTGAATATCCCCTTACTCAGGAGGAGAACTCGGGAGCAACTATGGATCAACCTACATCATTTGTGTCTTATGAAGAAGACACTTCTACCTTAGAACCGGGAGTAAACTATTCACCTCCTACAAACCCACCTATCACTGATCCTATGGGACCTTTGATTGTGGAACAACCTACTTCATATGACACAACTTTTCATCATTCGATGGAAGGGAATTCCAGAGCTACGGACTGGATTTTCAGTCGGCCCCAAGAAGACCCAATATCAACAACGTTTGGTCCAACTGCATCATTTTGGGACACTTATTTAGGTCAATATGTTTCCGATTTTGGTTCACTTCCGATGGTGGAAACTCCACCTCGTTGGTTTCCTCCAGGGGTTCTTGACGACGTCTTTTTCGCACCAATTTACGAGACTATGGAACGTTTACGAATGTTCGGTAATCAACTTAGACATTAGAGTTTCCCCCCTAGGTCCAATCCAGAAGTATCAATTTTTGAACAACATTCACCTATACATTCTTTTTCCTTTTCTTCACTAGGAATATCAACTCCAATCATGTCCACTTACGAGCTAGGCCAACTGTCTTTCCCATCGAGTACTCCTCTAGACCATTTGACCATCTCTACACCTTATTCGACCCCAACCACTGAAGGGAAAACTTCAGCTACTATTAACTATGTCACTGGAACACTACATCCACCACCCCCACCTCAAAATTCAAGGGGAGGTTATCATCTACCTATTAGTCAACAGTTGAGTGGAGGTCATCCCTTAGTTAGTAGTCAACCAATTGGTTCTGGTCAACCTACTATTAGTGTACAACACACCCATGTTGGCCATATTCCAACAAGTGGATATTTTTCAACTAGGGGGAAACCCCTAGTCAGTGGACAAAACCTAACTGGAGGACATCATCCAGTTAGGGGACACAACGTGAGTGGAGGACATTCTTCACATATTGTCGATGCCCCAATTTTGTCACAATTTTGACATCAATCATGGCCATGATGACTACATAGTGTCATTTGCAACGTATCAAGTTCATACATTTTTATCCCTATGACACTATTTTTGCCTCATATCTATATCTTTTAATTTAACGTCATTTCCATATGATTATCGATTATTTATTGTTTATATATGTTGCATTAATTATTTTAAACATCTTGGACCCATGGTTTTGATGACATAGGCTATGGTTCTCATGCGGACGATCATTCAGACTATCATTCACATATGCATAGTCATTCGACCCATCATTCGCACCTGAAGATTCATTTGTTTTCCTACCTGGACGCATTGAAGGCACCAACGGGAACACGAGGTTTGTTATTTGATCATGCTACATGGACATTGTTCTTCGGCTTGCACTAATTTGACTCCCACACCTGTTAGATCAAGGATTCTTTAACTCAAGTTAAGCCCATATTTTTAGTAGTGAATATTTCTGAGCTGCCATGTTGTGCCTTGATTTGCGTGTATGTAGAAGCAGATCTCGCCAAACGGTATAATGGGTTTGAAGGAAATCCATCTAGCTACAAAACTCAAAAAAAATTCTCCAAACTCACAACCACCAGAGATTTATCGAAGAGGCATTTTGCCAATTTGTGTCAAAATGCGTTTTCTGCGTTAGCCGTTTTCTGAATTTGTTTCAGATCCTCAATGGGGTTGTCTCCTAGATTTTAAGACACTCTATTATTAGAGAGGTCAACCACTGAAAGGGTCGACCCTCTCTCTTTTGTAAACACGCTATATAAACATGTATTGAGCTGTGTAAAAGGGTACACTGTGTAATTTTTGCAACTGGTTACTGCCAAAACTATGTTCGACTCTGTCATTTGCGTTTTCTCTTATGGTCGGTGACTGAATAGCTTGAAGAATCAACCACTGTCTCCTGAGAGGGCCCCTCAGTGACGACGGATTTTTTATGTGTGTTTTGTTTCTTTTCTTTCATCGTACAGATAAGTAATTGTATTTTCAGTATTGTGTAATGTTTCATGTGTTTGAATCATACTCTTGTAAGCATTGTTCCTTTGTTTATATATATGCAACATAACTATCTTGTTTTTAGTCTGTACATATCATGTCCATATGACCTGTCATACACAACGAGGCTTTGAACTGTCAATTCGTTTTTGTTATCCATTGATGTTCTGTAGTTTAGCTAGGGTTTAATGTTCCAGTTTGTATTCAAGCATTTCATATTTGATTGCTCATTAAGATGTGGATAGTTTACTAGTGTTGTAACTCTTGTTGAATTGTGTTTCAATTGCATTTAAATATTTTGTAGAAAATAAAATTGGTTTCTGATTAAGCTTAAACAAGTCAATTTTTTTAGCCTTAAATGTAGTAGTTTCCAAGTTATCTTGATGCTTTGATTCTGAAATAATACAGGTTAGTTTAGCTTAGATTTCCTTCTCAACATAGAGTAGTTTGTATTGTATGTAGATGTTTGATTAAATGGTTTAGCTTGCAATTCCGTTTACTGTAGAAGTAGGGTAATGTTGTTTTGCTTTTCGATATCCACTAGATATAGATTTGCTTGCAAGTTCATTTGTTTCAGTTCACTGCAGGGACAGAGTAGTTTCAATTTATTATTTCATGTTCAATACCTAGGTTTGCTTACAAATTTTGAGTTTAGAATAGTTTTGTCTTGATATTTTGCAGATAGATTTATTTACAAGTTTGAAGCTTTTTAATAGAATAAGTTAGAAGCTTGATAGTATAACATTGATTTTTCATAGCATTTCCTTTTCTGATTATGAGGCAGTTAGTAGAAGTAGAATAACTCAGAATGCTTTGATTTCTTGTTAATCCTAGTTAGAGTCTAAATGCAATGTCGTTTGTAGGTCTATTTGACAAGTCAAATGATAATTCAAAACCCTTAGTTCCTTTCAGTTGATTTCTTTAATGTTCGCACTTATGATTTCTAGATTTAAATTTTCAATCGACCACCGATAGATAGATTAGGGATATAACTCGTGAGATATGATCACCCCATAACGGGCTTCTTTCCTAGGTGCTAAGCTGTGCCAATTTGCTTATTTTGCTTTTTACCAACCTTAGGTCAAATTAGCTTAGATCAATTTAGGCCTTCAGTCCTACACATACTGTGCCGGCACCTCTAAGCTTACGAGCCCCCGGGTTGACAATTAAGTGTTGAATTAGATAGTGCATATTTTACTCGAGGTCACTCGTACATTCTAGCTTCATTATCAGAGTTTGTTATTTAAGCATATTTATTACACAGTAACATAAGGGTGAATGAAATTCCTAGTTTGTGAGGGGACACTACCATAACTCTATATGGAAAGGCAAGCTTTGGGACTAGAGACAACTTTCAATCATTATCTTATGGCTCCATCCACTTCACATTAATAAACTCAACCATCTATGTCTTTGATTTGGTTAGCTCACTAGCAGTATCCAATACATTGGGAGAAATATATTTACTTGGTTCAAAAAGATTTCAAATAAATTATCCTCTAACCCATATACCATCCCATCCTGTAGCATGGTTTTTAGAGCTGCTCCCACATACACTCACTCATAGGAAATTTATTTCCAAAAATCTATAGGGAGTGGAAATCTGGGACACGAGCCTCTGACACAAAATGGGTTTAAGAGGTTGACCCACCGGAGCACTGAACAAGCTTGCTGGCAGTGGGTACCGGCCTGTGGTATGACTAGATAAACCCGACGGGGTTCTGAATAGGCCTGGATGAAAGAGGGGAATATACATGGAGAGGATAATTTATGCACAGTATATGGTTCTTATATGCCTCAATGTATGGAACTGTTTGTGAGTTTACCTAGAAAGGAGTATATATGGTTGAGTTATGGTAAATGAACTCCATCAATCTGCCATTTGAGAATGTTTGTAAATTTCACTTAAGACCCTGTCGTCTAATTCATACTATACCTATGATGTCACTATCCTACAAGTGGGACCCATAAACTTAGGAGCTTAATGAACTCAAATGCAAACTTTGTCCATAACTACTTGAACAATGATAAACCTTTGAGAAGTAGCAGGGATGACTGGTTTCTTATAGGCTTTACAAACTATTTATATCCTCATGTTTTCTATTTTGGGAGGCATAAGGACAATCCCCTATCATAGCTTATATGTGGTCTTCGTGAGAATAAATTGATGAAGTTGCATGTATTGAAGAATCTCAATTACTATGATGTTGTTTTGGTCATATCATAAATGTTTATTTTTCTCAAAACAATTCTAGTTTTTTTTAGAATAATGATGGTTCTTTTAGGATTCCCTGTTGTGTGTTGTTGATCTAGAGTAAGAGAATATAACCCAGTCTTAATTTATTGATGACCCGAGGACATGCCATATCCTTGGTCCTGGGGAGTGTTGGTGCCCCAATTTTCTCACAATTTTGACATCAATCATGGCCATGATGACTACATAGTGTCGTTTGCAACGTATCAAGTTCATACATTTTTATCCCTATGACACTATTTTTGCCTCAGATCTATATCTTTTAATTTAATGTCATTTCCATATGATTATCAATGATTTATTGTTTATATATGTTGGATTAATGATTTTAAACATCTTGGACCCATGGTTTTGATGACACGGGCTATGGTTCTCATGCGGACGATCATTCAGACTATCATTCGCATACGAATGATCATTCGACCCATCGTTCCCACCTGAAGATTCATTTGTTTGCCTACATGGACTCATTGAAGACACCAACTGGAACATGGGTTTTGTTATTTGATCGTGCTACATGGACACTGTTCTTCGGATTGCACTAATTTGATTCCCACACCTGCCAAATCAAGGATTCTTTAACTCAAGTTAAACCCAGATTTTTAGCAGTGAATATTTATGAGCTGCCATATTGTGCCTTGATTTGCGTGCACATGGAAGCAAATCTCGCCAAACGGTCTACCAAGTTTGAAGGAAATCCATCCAGATACAAAACCCATAATTTGTTTCACCAAACTCGCAACCACCAGAGATTTATCGAAGGGGCATTTTGTCAATTTGTGCCATATTGCGTTTTCTAGGTTTGTTTCAGATCATCAATGGGGTTGTCTCCTGGCTTTTAAGACAATCTATTATTAGAGAGGTCGACCAATGAAAGGGTTGACCCTCTCTCTTTTGTAAACACGCTATATAAACATGTATTGAGCTGTGTAAAAGGGGACACTGTGTAATTTTTGCAACTGGTTAATGCCAAAACTCTGTTCGACTTTGTCATTTGTGTTTTCTCTTATGGTTGGTGACTGAATAGATTGAAGAATCAACCATTGTCTCCTGAGAGGGCCCTTCAGCGACAGTGGATTTCTTATGTGTGTTTTGCTTCTTTTCTTTCATCGTACAGATAAGTAATTATATTTTCAGTACTGTGTAATGTTTCATGTGTTTGAATCGTACTCTTGTAAGCATTGTTCCTTTGTTTATATATATGCAACATAACTATCTTATTTTTTGTCTGTACATCCCATGTCCATACGACCTGTCATACGCAACGAGGCTTTGAACTGTCAATTCGTTTTTGTTATTCCGTTGATGTTCTGTAGTTTAGCTAGGGTTTAAAGTTCCAGTTTGTATTCAAGCATTTCATATTTGATTGCTCATTAAGATGTGGATAGTTTACTAGTGCTATAACTCTTGTTGAATTGTGTTTCAATTGCATTTAAATATTGTGTAGAAAATAAAATTGGTTTCTGATTAAGCTTAAACAAGTCAATTTCTTTAGATTTAAATGTAGTAGTTTCCAAGTTATCTTCATGCTTTGAATCTGAAATAATACAGGTTAGTTTAGCTTAGATTTCCTTCTCAACATAGAGTAGTTTGTATTGTTTGTAGATGTTTGATTAAATGGTTTAGCTTCCAATTTAGTTTACTGTAGAAGTAGGGTAATGTTGTTTTGCTTTTTGATATCCACTAGATATAGATTTGCTTGCAAGTTCATTTGTTTCAATTCACTACAGGGACAGAGTAGTTTCAATTTATTATTTCATGTTCAATACCTAGTTTTGCTTACAAGTTTTGAGTTTAGAATAGTTTTGTCTTGATGTTTTGCAGATAGATTTATTTACAAGTTTGAAGCTTTTTAATAGAATAAGTTAGCAGCTTGATAGTATAGCATTGATTTTTCATAGCATTTCCTTTTCTGATTATGAAGCAGTTAGTAGAAGTAGAATAACTCAGAATGCTTTGATTTCTTGTTAATCCTAGCTAGAGTTTGAATGCAATGTCATTTGTAGGTTTATTTGACAAGTCGATTGATAATTCAAAACCCTTAGTTCCTTTCAATTTATTTCTTTAATTTTTTCACTTATGATTTCTAGATTTAAATTTTTTAGTCGACCACCGACACATAGATTAGGGATATGACTCGTGAGATATGATCACCCCGTAACGGGCTTCTTTCCTAGGTTCTAAGTTGTGCAAATTTGATTATTTTTCTTTTTACCAGCTTTAGGTCAGATTAGCTTAGATCAGTTTAGGCCTTCAGTCCTGCACATACTGTGCCGTCACCTCTAAGCTTACGAGCCCCCAGGTTGACAATTAAGTGTTGAATTAGATAGTGCATATTTTACTCGACACATATGAACTCTAGTATAGTTGGTAGTTCTCTCCCAACCATGGGACAACCTATGTGGACACATCAAATGGGGGGGTTCATCCAATTGGACTCAACTCCCATGGGGCCATACATATCTGTTGATGTATATGTAACTTCGGAATGTATTTCATCTATGTATTTCATATATATTTATTGTACCCTTATTAGAGATGTGTTATTCCTCTATAAGGAAGTGTCGTCATGTGGATTGACAAGTGTCGCAAGTGTGTGTACTTGTCGATGGGTTATTAGACCACCATGTGTGGGGTCGGCCCTGAAATATATATATTATAATGTGGATGTACCTAGCTAGACAAGTCGGCCCCATAAAGTCACTGGGAAAACAGGTTAGTATAAATAGAGATCAGGTGATCTCTATTTAGATCATTCGGAAAAGTATATCTCTCTCACTCAGAAAGTGGCGCACTAGTGAGGAGGAGGATCATCTGCTACTAGGAGACTATCTCAGTGTATTTTGGTTGTACTTTGGTTGAGCCATTGCTCTCTCTATCTCTGAGGAAGTTGTGGGGTTTTTCACCTTAGGGTTTTCCCCACGGAAACTCTGTGTCTCTTGTCTCTGATGCTTTTGATTCTTGTGATGCTTGTCATGCTTATTGTGATTGTCATGCATTGATATACTGTATATGTTATTCTCTCAGTGAAGATCCTAGAGTATTGTGAATTAATGCTCAAAATTTAACAATATCAAGGTAATATTGTTCACTGGATTACCATATCCCGGAAACATGAACACCCCATGGAGGAATCATAATGTTCCACCAACTAGACCTCCAGCTGGAGAACCACCCCAAACACCTTCAGTTGGTACAAGATATGGCAGCTGCTCAGCAGGATGCAGCGGAGGAGTTAGGTGAGCTGGAGGAGAACCACCAGATATTGACGTTGGATATTCCCAACATATCCATCGATGACTTACCTCACCATTACTAGCATCATATAGCTGGATTTTAAGGATGCTTTGGTCGGCTGCTCCGTCGAGTAGCTCAGGATATCATATGTTATTACGAGCATCCCCAAGGATAGATCTTATATATGATATATGTACTGAAGGCCACATGCCTAATATTTTGTAGATAGACTCTACTTGAAATATTATGAGCTTCAAGTTTTTTGTATCAGTACCATTTTTGTATTTTACCGGACATGATGATATATATACAAAACAATATCTTGTTGTTCTATATACTATGTTTTATATGGTAATTCAAGAGCTTATGGATGTTGGATTATACACTATGGTTATATTACATGTTATGTCATTTTATGCATATTTTTAATAAAAAAGTTTATGAATGTGCAATGTACCAATCTAAAATGAAATTAGCTAGGGAATCAACAACTGTGTTCATGTTTCTCGGGATATGTAGGTATTGAATGGATTCAAAGGACCTTTCCAAGAAACGTACTCTTCGAAATAGACGGATTAATGTGGGGTCGCATATAGCATAGACACGATTTAAATGAGAGACCACTAATTGTGAATCGAGATAGATAACAAGGTGTTCTACACCCAAGGAAAAAGAGTCGGTCAATAATCCAATCATGGCATGATACTCAGCGACATTGTTGGTTGTAAAATATAGGCAGGTTCCTCCTGAACTAATCATCTCACCAATAGGGGAATAGAGTACCCACATCGCCGAAGCGAGGTTGCGGGTATGCTGGATAGCGCCTTCTACGAATCCAAAACAAGTTTCCATCTGCACATCCAGGTAGAACATGGTATAAGCACAATGATGAGATCCTAACACACTAAATAAAAGTGTCACGCCAAACAAAAGCACACGTCATGTACAGTATATACAAAGTACTAATGCATAAATATTTAGGCATAGTGTCGCTTTAGGTAGAGCCCATTGCGAGGCTCCCCCAAAGATATCTCGTCATAATCTTCTAGTTCATAGGCTCCCTTTTCCAAAACACGTTTGATCACATATGGACCATGCCACATGGACTCAAGTTTTCCTGCCCCCAGCTTATCATGTTTTTGGTCATAAGTAAGGACCAAATCACCCTCGTTAAAGATGTGAGGTTTCACTAATTTATCGTACTGGTCCTTGATGTGTTTCTTATGTGCTTCATTAGTTAGTGCTGCATCAAAGCGGGTTTCTTCGATTTTTTCCAAGTACAGAAATCATTCTTCCTCGGCAGTGGTGTTCGGTAAAAGTTCGATAGAAAGTTTTAGTGACAGAATCTCGCACTTGATAGGTAGTACTACCTCTAGTTCATAGACCAATTGAAAAGGTGTGAAACTAGTGGTAGTATTAACGGAAGTCCTTTACACTCATAGGGCTGAAAAAAGAATAATATGCCAGTTGGACTTATGTGTTCCTACCATATGTTGAATCATGGTTTTCAAGACCTTGTTAATGTCCTCTACTTTTGCATTTGATTGAGGGTAGTGGGGAGTTGATTTTTCATGCTGAAAACCAATCTGGCGCTTAGTTCATCCACCATCTTGTTCTGGAAATGTGATCCATGATCAATGACGATGGCTTGAGGAATTTCGAATCTCGCAATGATATGGTTGAACATAAAGAGTGCCGCAGTTTCATCGTATTCTTTGTATGTAGGCATAGCCTCGACCCACTTGGTAAAGTAGTCAATGGCGACGATGACATAACCATGCCCCCCGACCAAGGTAGGCTTACCATACCTAAATTCTATGCCCCCTTTGGAAAAGGGACTGACAACGATAACTGGATGTAATGGGGTTGGGTGTGAGCGCTTTTTGTAATGAAAAAGATGTCAAGGAGGACACTTCTTGACTGCTTCGATACAATCCTTGAATATGGAAGGCCAATAGTATCTAGCGCATAATTTTTTTTGGGTTGTATCCATCCCAAAAATACGATTGCCACATGCCCCGGAGTGACAATCATTCAAAACATGCTCGGCCTCCTCATGAGTTAAGCAGCATTGGAGAACGGAGTCGATACCACAACGATATAATGTATCACCAATGATGAGGTAATATTTGGCATGGTGACGGACTCAACGACGTTCGTCACAAGATAATTGAGGACCAAATCGTTGAGTTTGGAGATACAATGTGATGTCTCCATACCATGGGTTAGAAGTACTGATGAGAAACAAGGACTCATCACGGAGAGATTCCATGGGATCAGTATCCTTATCAGTATGGGGAATATCGCAAATAAGTTCCGCAAAAACCAAAGATTTCTTCGATTTGGCCTTCTCAAACTGGAGATCGAATTCTTGTAGAATCACAATCCAACATGAATATTTTCCCCCTAGTACCTGGCGCGTGAGAACGTGGTACATGGGATTAGAGTCGGAAATAATAGTGGTAGTGCGGAGGAGGATGTAGTGGCGGAACTTTTGAACAGAAATGACTTCCGCGAGAGGTAGCTCCTCTACATGCAAATATCGAGTTTCAGAGTCGATGAGACCCTTACTAAGGTAATTTATCACATGCTCATGGGCGTCGCTATCTTCCTGTACTAAAACCATAGCAATAGTGGAAGTAGAAGCAGCAAGATAAAGGATGTAATCCTTGGTGTAATTCAGCGGTTGTAACACGAGTGCATGAGTGATGGCATGTTTAAGGTTTTCAAAATATTTTTGAGTGTAGTCGTCCCAAATGAACGACATGTCCTTCTTCAACAACCACATGTATCCTTTTGTTTTCTTTGTGGAATTGCACACGAAACGCCGCAGGTAGTTTTCCTTCCCCTGTAAACTTTGAAGTTCTGTAATATCTGTAGGTGGTGGTAGGGAAACAATGGCCTCCACCTTGAGGGGATCAATGCGGATCCCATCTTTGGAAATGATGAATCCTAAGAGGCATCCAAACTCGACACAAAAAATGAATTTATGACAATAAACGGATATTCTACTATCGACACCTAAGAAAGACAGTCATCAGATTGTCAATGTGGAAGTCACGACGATTCGAATGAGCAGGAAGATCATCTAGGTAAGGTGACACAAAATCCTTCACATCGTGGAAAGCATACAATATAGCCCATTGGAATGTAGCACCAATGTTTTTAAGACCAAAGGGGATTTTGCAGTATGCGGACGTACCCCATGGGTAGATGAAGTCAGTCTTGTGTTGATCAGAAGGATGGATCTCAATCTGATTATATCCAAAAAATCCATCCATGAATGAGAAGATGACACTTCTGGCACAATTTTTGATGATTTGGTCGATAAATGTTGGTCGCAATACTGTTCAAGAGGTTTCCAATGTAGACCCAGGTACTTCACGATACAAAATACCAACAAAACCCCTATTCACCGGCCCTTTCGGCAACAGACTACGAGCAGTCTGAAGTCTCACCCGAGGCGAAGTTAAGGGGGTGGTTGCAAAATCAGGTTTCCACAACCTGGTGATGCGAGTGCTTAACTGACTGATGCGCAGCGCAGTATGGATCTTCCACGTTGCGGGCAAGGGACTATGCAGAGTCTTATATCTTGCGTCAATGGGACTACGCAGTACCGTTAGGCTACTACGGTGAGACAGCGCAACTCTTATCAAGGATCAGCGTGTCTACCAGACGGCGCATTCACTGCAAGACTTAATCAAACTAATCAATCTTGCTTAATAGTCTTAATCATTCATCCACACTTAGACCGATTTCAAACATATGCAATGGAATAATTTGTGGGATGCTGCGCACCCTGATGTAGCTCTCAACTTCTTATTATTAACTATGTGATTATTTCAATAGGTTCATGCACCCAAATATTTAGAGATACTGATCATTAACATTCATCCATATATGAGTTACCTAACATCTTATTCCATCCCTTCCACGACGAATACAGATAAAAGTAAACACATATCAGATAACTGTAAGTTCAAGCATTCATACTATAAATAATTCAAGGAACTGAATAATAGCAACCATACACAGCAATCGCAGAACACAAGATTTAATGTGGTTCACTCCCCCGGATGGGAAGCTACGTCCACAAGAACTGTTGTTTTATTATCTTAGGAAAGGGTACAACAGTTCTTCGTCTGCGCACTCAGCTGCAGACGTGCTTCTTCCTCAAAATTAGGTCTCTACGCACTCATTTACAATGGCTTCTTGCTCAAAGATTCTAACAGTATTCAATATACCCAAATACAAAAAGCGTAACCCTTTCCCATACAAAAATGTCTTATATATATATATATCATGCCCATAGGTCATGTCTTTACATTACAAAGGAAAAACCCTTAGGTTTACAAAACTTTCACGATTTCCCAAAATCGGACTACTGGTGTCTGGTAGCGGATCTTCAATTGTGGCTATCCTTTGTGCAGACATGTTTCTATCTGCTCCCCTGTCATGCGCGCCAATAGCTTGCTTCCGCCAAGTTGTTCCTTCTTTCACGGTCTTTGACAATTGGTTCAACTAGTATTTCTCTGCTTGTGTGACCAGTTGTCTATCTCGATCTGCGCCTACCCACCGCTTGGTAGTTTATCGACTATCTTTGCTAAAAATAGGTCTCCTGTGACCTAACCAAAATAATTGTCGTCATCCATCCAACGCTCTGCTTAGCTGGATCTCTGTTGACGTGGCACATTGCGATGTTGTAATCCTCGCAGCACCGACTTCGCAGTGCTTCTGACACTATGCTGCGCTCAACTTCGCAGTATACACAAACTATGTTGCACTTATCCTCGCAGCTTCCAAAAACTGATTTTCACAAAAGGTCTCCTTCCATGCTGCACTTAGCTTCGCAGTTCCCAAAACTTAATGTGTTCAAAATTTGACCCCCTTGGGCTAGGCCCAACAGGCCCCTAACACTTACATGTGGCTCACCCTCAAGCCACCTACAACGTATGCATCTTCTAGTTGTTCCTCCTCTGGTGGTCCGGTCGACACAGCGAAGTCATTGTATTCGACAATCAACTTCTTGACTGCTACCTTGGTGTCCTTTTTTACATGCCTTACTATGTCAAGCATTTCAAGTGTTATCTCCTGTCCTTCTTGCTCTTCTACTTATTGTTGACCGTCTCGTAACTCTTTCAGCTTCTCCTCGATCTCCTGTGACATGAGGCTGGCTTTCTCTAGGAAGGGTTTTGTTTTATCCCCAATTGCAGCCTCTTTTTCTCTTAAATTCTGCGCTTCTTTCTTCAGCGCGTTGACCTCCTTATATCTGTGGATTCGTTCCCGTGCTGGTAATGCTTTAACTTCCTCCTCCAATTTTTTGAATTTTGTCTGTTTAGTTTTGAGAGTACTCTTTGCTTCTAGCCACCCCGGGTCCTCTTGAAGGGTAGTGAATGCCTTAGAAGCTGCTTCTAATAAACTTTCACATTTAGATACTTCCCTGGCTATGCTTTCTACCTCTGCTCTTACTTCCTTTGCCCTTATTTATGCTTCGGTCGGTATTATATTTTGCTCAAGTTGACCTTTTAATGCAGAAATATCAGCTTCGTGGTTGATCTCCATATCGTCTATGTCTTCCTTAAGTTTGTTCACCATCTATCCTATCTTGATAACAGTATCCGCGGGCTCCGTTTGTACTTCAAATTCTGGTATCTCATCCACAACCACAATGATCATGGATTCTAGCCTTTTCCGACGATCATGTTCATCTTGAAGCTCCATAGCTCTCGACGAGCTAGTTTCCTCCAACTCTTTGTAGCTTGTCTGTAGTTCTGCTTTCCCTTTCATTGCATCAGTGGTTCTCTCATGCATCTCTTCAAAAACTTGCAACTGCAAGTAATGTAGGCCCGGTAATGTGATCTTCGCAAGATCGAATTCCACGCGGTTTACGTCCTTTGTATCCAATATTATTTGGTCAGGTAGAGGAAACCTCACTACTAATGGTTGTAAATGGACAATGCGGGACCTCATCGGTGCTGCTAGAGTCAACTGCGGTGCTTGTATCTGCAGAGTGCCTCCCAACTTTGCCTCGGAGTCTGCGTCTTTCTATGTTGGTAATCTCTGTTGTACCTATTCAAATTTCTCTGTAATCACCTCTAACTTATTAATGTTCTCCTTCAAGGTTTCATGAAGCACCTTTTCCTTCTTCTCCTTCTCGATCATCATGTCTTCCATCTTTACATTGACGACCTGAGCAATTATTGCATAATCGTACTCTTTAAGAACTGTATCAATTTTTTCCTTACTTGCTTTGGACTTTTTCCATTGTCCCTTTTGGTGTAGTGGACTTTCAAGTTCCTTCCTCTTTCTGGGTTCTTCAGTAATGGGGCATGGAATTGGATTGTCCTCCCCATCATCGGTTAGGACGTCAAATATCTCGACCCGATACTGTGCAGGCCATTCTTTCATGAGAAGATCAATATCTTCCTCTGTCATGTGATAGCGTCCCTCGAACCATTCTATGTTCTTCCTTGTGCCTTTGCTGAGATTTCAATGCAACGCATGTTAGCATAAAAAATTACAGTTTGTATGTATTTGCTTGTTACCTCTTTTGATATGCGCAGCGTGATGGTGATGACCTCGCGCAGTTGATGATAGTAGGTGTGGAACACCTCATTCGTTGCATGTTGCTTCTGTGTATCTAGGTTCGCCCATAGGTTTTGATAGCGTGGTCCTCTGCAGTCATTTCTATCAACGATCATGCCGACATAATCCTTTGGTTCCTTCCAATTGACGAACGCCATTAGGACTATCAGCCATGTGAAGTGGAAATATGTTCCACTTACCTGTACTTCAAGCAGCTCATCCAAGAATTCTGTAATGTCCCCTCCCGCGGATCCAACTCCGATAAGGGAACATGATGCCAATATACGAGGCTTTCACAAAAACTCAACCCATTCATTAGATTCATAGCCATAAAATTAATGTGTGTAGATGCAAATCAAACATACATGCACAGCGGAATAAGAACATCACCCACACACATCTTTCATATGCATTCAACATATCAATAATAAACATCAAATTAAAACATTGTAGAAGTAAATGCATAGGCAGAAAAACACTTATCTTCATTGTGCAATTGTCCCAAACAACTAGCTATGTTGCTGCAATGTTCCACACAACCATAGGCCAGTTGTGTTCATCAATTCTCTCAACACAACTGCCACCCCCGAGCTAGGCATGATTCTTACAAGGAAAAGGGAACATTCCAGCTCATGCACAGCCAAAGCAATAGAAACCCATCTCAACCCCAACCTTCTTTTACACATAGCAACTCAAACTGGGCATGGATGCCCATTTTCAGCAATGGGATTTTACAAATAAGATGGACATGGACTTTCCCAAATCGTGGGCACACCAAAAACGAAATGGCAATTGGGGAATCAACCCTAGGAGAGAAAAATCGTTTCCAGAAAACGTGTATGGGCATTCAAGGGACAAAAACGACCTCCATAAACCCCAAAATCGTGGCTCCCTTCCTCCCAACCATTGTGCAATACAAAAACGAGTTCCCAGGCATGGAAAATGCAGGAAAATGGTGAAAAACGTGATGGGGAAAGCCCAGTTATCTCAGACTGCGTGAGAGGGCAAAGGACATGGGTGAAAGATGGCTTTGGGCACCATTTCGTGGGTGTTTTCTTGCCCAAGAAGCAAAAATACGAATTCCCAGGTTGATGGCTTTCCCATGCACGAAATTGGATGCCACACCTCTCCATTCCCAAGGCATTAATTGCCTTAACCAACTCTTGGAAGAAATGAAAGATTGGGTACCAAAGTCAACATGGGTAGTTGAGGGCTTGATGGGTTCTCTCATTGAAACTTGGCTTGACTTGATTGGCTCAATGGTTTGAATGTTTTCCCTCCCAATTCCTTGTAAAATCATGCCCCATCTCTTGTTGCATTGCATAGCTAGTTGTGGGTATTTTATTAAAATGCATATTTACAGGATATTTGAAATTCCAATGTGCTTGGCTAGCACGCAAACCATATGCATCAATAAATCGATGTCGGGGCCTTGGCCTTGAGCTCCTCACCATGATTTTATAACAATATTACATCATTTACATGTTAATGCAATGGGGTCAAAATCGGGATATTACATTTCCCTCCCCCTTGGAATAACACCGTCCTCGGTGTTCCAATACTTAGGAATACATACCCACTTTACACATGCTTCAAAATTCACAAATGGTGGCAGGTCTGTCTTGCGTTTCGTCTCTTTACTTTGAACCTTCAAAAACCAGTACTCTGGCTTCCACAAGCTACTCATGTTGGCTTTAATCTTCCAGCTCTGTTGTAGGTGGGCATTGCTCCACAACAATCCCTTCCTTTAATTCACCTTCCAGCTAATCTACAAGTCTGGAACTTCCTGGTTGTTGTCTTTCTTGCCATCCTGGCGACTGATTGAGGAATATTTTCAACCAAAACAAGAGAGCTTTTGGTCTGCTGCCAAGGCTAATGTGCACAACTGGCTCTCATTTTGCTCACTAGCAATACTTAGCTGGTAACAGCTGCAACCAATGGCTTTCAAGTTCTCACCTGCGAGACTCATCATGGCAATTCCTGTCAGGACAAGCATAACACAATATTTAAAATTAGTCAATTATTTTCTCAATTGACATGAAAATTCCATTCTTCACTCATGAGACTTCCACACTTTTCATGCTTTCCCAACATACACATGAACTCATTCATGTTCATCCTCTCACAGGGGAATAACTATTTCAGCATTCACAATTCATTTCAAGCAATTAAACACAATCTATTTTCAGTCATGACATACATTCAACAATTCTTTGTTTTATAAATGCATCAATCAAATGGAAAGAGAAGAATAAGAGTTTCCCCCTCTTAGTCTTGTTCCAATCCGGAGCCACACCATCACTTGTGGTTCTATGCTCCTTAGCCTCTTTAACTTCAATGTGAATGCTCGGCTTTCCCTTTCTTGGTTACGACACATAGTGTCTAAGGTCTGTCTAAGGATTTTCAACCAAGAAACCTTTTCCCATTGTTGCTCACAAAACCTTTGGCTGCTAGGACCTACACATGTCCACTAGCACCATTTTTCATTACTGCTCATACTGAGCTCCTTAGGATGATTACATGTCCTCATGCATCCTTATGATGCCTTCATAGTCCTTGGTTCCAGCAATACCTATATTCAAACATTGAATTAATTCACATGTTCAGTTTATTCTCATAGGTTTTATTTCTAAACAAGAGTTTGAGAAATCATAAACAAATCATATACACATGTATTTCATAAGCAAGAGCTGCAATGTAACCAAATACTTATCTGCATTGGATGTCTTCACTTTATTCCACAGGCTCCTTCTTCGCTTTATAAGCCTTGGATTTCCCGTGGATGCAATAATGAATGTTGGGCCAGCACGCAAACTACTCCACAACCATTCGAATAGGCAATGCCCAGCCAGTACATCGACTGGGTTTCATCAATCATCTCATTTAGAAATATGCTAGGCCAGTGCTCTGACTGGTTTTATTAATTAATTAAATAATGTTTGGCCAGCACACCGGCTGCTTCACAACATCAAGTGGTTAATGCCCCCACCAACTATTCTCTAGATTTATCGAGCATCAGTTACTCTCTGGATTTACCAAGAATTTATAGTGCACAACCAGTTACTCTCTGGTTTTACTAAGAATTTATAGTGCAAAACCAATTACTCTCTGGTTTTACCAAGAATTTATAGTTCTTTTAGGGTCCGCGCTTCCTGCAATGACCAAGGTTTCCAACAAAGAAACCACAGTGTATCAGCTTAGCTATTAGAAACCTTATACCTGAAATCTTCATTATTCCAAGCAAGAAATAAATGAAAATGAATACTTATATGTATTGTGCATTTCCTCGATACTCCACAGGTTTCCTTCTCTGCTTTACAAGCCTTGGATCACTTGTGGGGTGGATGCTTGGCCAACACACATGCTATTCCACAACATCATCCGAATAGGCAATGCCAAGCTAGTACGCTAACTGGGTTTATCAAGCATACAATGATCATTTCCAAGCCAGTTCTTCAATTGGGTTTGTTAGGAAATAACACCATTCACCAATACCTCCACAACATGCAAACAACCAATGCCAAGCCAGTACACCAATTGGGTTTATCAGGCGTGCAACAACCATTGCTAAGCCAGTACACCTTCTGGGTTTATCAGGAAATAAGAACCACACAATATGATTATGTGGATCCTTCTCTTATGCAAACTAGTGGTTCCCTCCAGGAACTCCATAGGTGACTTACTTGACTGCAGGCTAGCATGGCCCCACAATACCCTACTCACACTACACAAGGATGATGCCCATTTTCCTGTTACACAGCTCCTTGGTCCGATTCATCTCTTCTAGTGTCCTTCAGTGTGAGCGTATAAAGGTTACCACTACCCATACAGTCCTCTTGAGCACCCTTCTTAACTTTTCCTCTTACGTGCAACACCAGAGTGCATCTGTGTAAGCTGATAATACAAGAAGGATAAGCAGGCTCATCAGTATTGCTGCTCTAAAATTGTAATCATATTTCATAACATTCACTATCAAGTATTGAAACACCAGGAATGCATCCATTCCCTTAGGGTGTAGTCAATATTGAACACCCTAACATAACCCATCACCCAAAAGGTATGCATCCCTTTCTGATGTGAGCCATGTAGGCCCTAGTCACACTCAAGCAGTCTGGAATAATAATGAAATAATAAAACATGCTCTGCATATTAAATCTAATAACCAGACATGTATATCTTCAGTTAGGGTTACAAAATACTCATTTGTTTCACAGATGTATCTTTTCTTTATTTTTGAAGAATGGGGGATCCCTTCTCTGAGTCAACAGTCCTTCAGTTCGCCACCCCAATATTTTCACGTTCCATAACCCACACATGCCTTCTCGGCATAATTTTACTGTCTCACTCACATGATTCACCCACATGCAGTTTGACTGAGACATCATCAACATTTACAATGGCGTTTCACCCGAAACCCATTTCCAAAGCATGGGATCCTTCCCATCTAGTTTGGCTTCGGCAGGCCATCACACATGGTGTTCCTGCAATGTGTCATCTTGGCACACTTATCAAATAGCCAAACAGTCAGCAACATTTAGCAATAAGTTTCAAGTATGATTGTTCCATAACCAATCAATAGCATTAATAATTAATTCAACATGAATTTACAATTCTATCTCCTACAAAAATTGATTTGCTTAGCAATGAGGCTATCCTCATATTGTTTGGCTCTCGTAAGTGGTATCACTCTGTCCATTATGGTTTCACCCTTGCTACCATACATGAACATCCACCTACAACATGTCCTCCTGACACAATTTTTATATATGCCAAACAATGATTAGCAATTATAAACAATTCTCAAATCTAAAATCTACAAATATGTTTTCCTACAGAAATTAGATTTGCAACCATGAGGTTATTCTCATAAATTTAAACCATAAAATTTTCAGATTTGTTTCATGCATAAGTTACAACCATGAGAACCTTCTCATAACCTTTGGTTTCTACACATGGTAGATCCCGGTCTCTACTATGGACTTATCCTCATTGCCATACGTAAGACTTTTCTACCTGAAATCTGAAACTTCAATCAGCCAAACACGTTGTGAGTACTTTATGCATATAATCATTTCATTGCTACAACAGTCATTGAAGTGATCTCAGAATTATAACACTCAATAATTCAAACATATTCAACTGTTAATATTTGAAATGCAATGAAATATATACATTCCTATATATGCATCATTATCACAATAAAATTGCAAGACACAATCACACTATCCATGTAATTTAAATAAACTGTAAATACTCATTACTTCACATTCCATGCAATTTTGTCCTTCCAACAGAGTGCTCTGGTAGCCCATCACATGTCTACCTTTTTCATGTAGTCTTTCCCCTGCATTCATAGCAGCTCATGAAATGGTATCAGGATTAACAATAGTCCACCATTTCATCTATTATCTAACTGCAATGAAACATATATATATATCACAACCATGCATTCACACAATGCATCTCAACATGTGCACCCGCACATATGCATGCACATTCTCCACATTTTCATAATCTTTTAATGTGCATTCACTCAATGCATAACCCCTCAATACAACCTTGTATTAATCCGTGAGTACTATGCATTCCAACATATTATGGCCTAACCATGCCCATCTCATAGCATGCACTACCACAATAGGACCATAAGTCCTCACTTGCTTTGGTTGTTAAACTCACAACCGGCACATACAAATGGCATGATATAATTTCATATGAATGTATCGAGATTTCTAATCAATTATAGGGTGTAAGGCTTCCTGCCTTCACTTACCCATACCTCACCATACTTGGTAGGCTGACATTCACATTCAGACACTCAATCTCTCATACAAGCAATTTAACACATTTTAAACATAGTTGAAGGGATCGCATCAAATCCTCTTTCAACATTCATGCAATTAAGCACAATTAACCATTACCTGCATGGTTGTTATTAACATCACTTGATGTTACTTGATCAGTTGGCCTCTTACCAAGGCTACTCAATCATTTTTCCAACATCACGATCACGAATTTGTTGCACCATCCTCTCTTCATAAGGTTGTTGGTCTCGTGCAACAACGTCATCAACTTCTTTAGCCATGCTTTGATTGTATTTTGTCCTACAACCAATGCAGACACAACCAATTATTAGCAACCACCATAATTATCTCAAGTGGTTCGTTGCATATGTAAAACCTCTCTATTTTACCAATATGCAATATCCTATTTATGCACAAACATTTTCACATGCACTGTGCAAGGTTTGTTAATATGCCATCTAGTGCATATTCATTTCGTCTATGCAATCCCTTGCATTTTCAACATTCTTATGCCATAGTTTATATGCATGACAATTTCATAATTATAAATACGATAGCAAAACAGGGGTTAAGGAATTCTCCCTTTCCAATCCCTCATCATAGCATGGAATCCCTCTTCCATATCATAGTTGGTTCGGTTTCCTTCCAGTCATGCAATTATAGAAATTGCCCATATTGACAACAATTCTTTTTTGTCAAAACAGCCACTGGCACTTTCCTGCATCAAATATCTATGATATATGCAGACCTCATTCAAATTTTGGTCATGCATCCATGTTCTCCTCTGGATAAGCTTTCCAACACCTATCCCCGTTCTCCATTCCGATCCTGAACATGGAATTTACATTCTTTCAAAAATGCAAACTTTGCCCAAAATTTTTGCACTTGTACACAACTACAATTTGTTCTGAAATGCCAACTTCAGCTGCTTGTAGAAGCAAATCTAGGAAGATTCATGAAAACTTATCTACTGGGCGAAGGTATTCCATCTAACAAGGAACACTCAGCAACCTTCGAATCCTTGTTCTGATGCACCAGTCAACTTCTATAAAATTCGGGGTTTGGCTACTTTTCACTTTTCACCTTTCCCCCAGAATCTCAAAATTTGGCCAAAAATGGCTATCTCCCAAACTATTCATTTCTGGGAAATATTCGTCTAACGAAAACTGTCCATCTTAATGAGAAGATGAAATGTCTAGTTCATTAAAAATTTTGATTCCAACATCTAGGGTCACTTTTACTATCCACAAGCTTTTCAAAATCCCGAAAAAGTGGCCTGGAATAGTGCTTTTTGGCCTTCTTGCTCACCCCGACTCCACATCCTTTGGAGTTCGGCTCCAAGATTCCAAACTTAACACTGTGCCTGCTCCATGGCCGCGCCATATCGATTTCAGCCCAAACCGACCTTCCGTCGAGCCTCAGGACACCCTCTTGCAAAAGTCATTATTCTCCACTTTCTGTCAAATTGGAGCATACTGGGTTCGGGACCCTCTCTAGTTCTTTCATGGTCTTTGTTAATGGCCTCCGAGCCCCACAGGAATCATCCCATTATGCGCCCAACTGCTCCTACCCAAAAATCATCCCTCTAGGTTTTTTTTTTTTTTCGCTCCTCCCATCGTTGGTCCCCGGCTCAACCTTTGCAACCATCGTTGGATTTAACCTTAAAATCGCCAACCTTGGCGCTGGATTTATCCCTAACTTCTGCGCTCGCAAGCCTTCATCGTTGTGACCGCGTCGCAGGTTTTAAGGCTAAAATTGTCGCCACGCACAAGCCTCCATCGCAACTTTTAAGCCTAAAATTGCCGCCGCGCGCAAATTTGAAGGCTAAAATTGCTGCCCGCGCAAGCCTCCGTCATGCAAATTTTATGGCTAAAATCGCCGCCCGTCGACGCAGATTTTAACCTTGATTTCACCGCGCGCGTCGCAGAAACTAACCTTAATTTCGTCGCTCGCGTCGCAGAAATTAACCTTATTTTCGCCACGCACATCACAAAAATTAACACTAAAATCGCCGCGCGCGCACAAAATTTAACACCAAAATCGGCGACAGAGTCTTTTCTCTGCGACTGCTTCGGCACAAAATTTAACCAAATTTTCACCGACGTTGGCGCAATAGTTATGGTTAAAATCGCCGACAGAGACTTAAGCAAAATTTCAAACACTTACAAAAATTTTCAATTTTTCAAAAACAGTTAGAAAAATTTTCTGAATATTTCCTTCTTTTTTGATGTTTAGTGCTGGACAGGAGGAATACTTACCTCTGCAACTGTAATAGGTATCCCATGAAGGCCCAATGCTGCAACCAATAGCTCTGATACCACAATGTAATGTCCCCTCCCGCGGATCCAACTCCGGGAAGGGAACATGATGCCAATCTACGAGGCTTTCACAAAAACTCAGCCCATTCATTAGATTCATAGCCATAAAATTAATGTGTGTAGATGCAAATCAAACATATATGCACAGTGGAATAAGAACATCACCCACACGCATCTTTCATATGCATTCAACATATCAATAATAAACATCAAATTAAAACATTGTAGAAGTAAATGCATAGGCAGAAAAACACTTATCTTCATTGTGCAATTGTCCCAAACAACTAGCTATGTTGTTGCAACGTTCCACCCAACCATAGGCCAATTGTGTTCATCAATTCTCTCAACACAACTGCTACCGCCGAGCTAGGCATGATTCTTACAAGGAAAAGGGAACACTCCAGCTCATGCACAACCAAAGCAATAGAAACCCATCTCAACCCCAACCTTCTTTTACACACAACAACTCAAACTGGGCATGGATGCCCATTTTCAACAATGGGATTTTACAAATAAGACGACCATCGACTTTCCCAAATCATGGGCACACAAAAAACGAAATGGCAATTGGGGAATCAACCCTGGGAGAGAAAAATCATTTCCAGAAAATGTTTATGGGAATTCAAGGGACAAAAACGACCTCCATAAAACCCAAAATCGTGGCTCCCTTCCTCCCAGCCATTGTGCAATACAAAATGAGTTCCCAGGCATGGAAAATGGTGAAAAACGTAATGGGGAAAGCCCAGTTATCTCAAACTGCGTGAGAGGGAAAAGGCCATGGGTGAAAGATGGATTTGGGCACTATTTCATGGGTGTTTTCTTGCCCAAGAAGCAAAAATAGGAATTCCCAGGTTGATGGCTTGCCCATGCACGAAATTGGCTGCCATACCTCTCCATTCCCAAGGCATTAACTGCCTCAACCAACTCTTGGAAGAAATGAAAGATTGGGTACCAAAGTCAACATGGGTAGTTGAGGGCTTGATGGGTTCTCTCATTGACACTTGGCTTGACTTGATTGGCTCAAGGGTTTGAATGTTTTCCCTCCCATTTCCTTGTAAAATCATGCCCCATCTCTTGTTGCATTGCATAGCTAGTTGTGGGTATTTTATTAAAATGCATATTTACAGGATATTTGAAATTCCAATGTGCTTGGCTAGCACGCAAACCATAGGCATCAATAAATCGATGGCGGGGCCTTGGCCTTGAGCTCCTCAATATGATTTTATAACAATATTACATCATTTACATGCTAATGCAATGGGGTCAAAATCGGGATATTACAAATTCATTCAGTAGGTATTGACACCAGTTATACTTCTCTCCTTCTGCGGCACTTGCTCCTAGCAATACAGCGCCTGCAGTTACTTCTAGTGGTCTACATTTCCTTAGAATTTTACCAGCTAATAGTTGTGTGACAAACTTTGTTGCGTTGTCCTTTATATCGTCAGAATGATAACCTCTCTTTTCCTTTGCAGCAGGTGTAGTCTATTTCATTAATGCTGCTACTTCTTTATCCTTACTTTTTCCTTGGAAGAATTTCCTTGGGTCTGCGCCTCTCTTGCTCAAACCTGTTATGCGATGGATCAAATCAATGTTGAGGTCGACGTTACGATCGAGCCACATGTATCATTGGTGCATGTGCGCCATTAAGGGTCGCACTACTGCATTGACTTTCAGCAACCTGTCAAAATGCGGGAGTCGTAATAGATTTAACAGTCCCGACTCCGCAACTCCAGATAATGAGCTTTATGCAACTAAGTTTTGGTTGCCTTTTACATCTTTCTTCCAGCAGATATACTTGTCTGGCTAGAATTGTGGAAACCTTGGTTCATTGTCGTCCTTCTGTATTTGTAGTAGGTCATAGTCTTCCCATTTACATTCTTGTATTTTACCGAGGAGATTATCTGCCAACTTCACATGTTTTGAAATTGGTGACAGTGGAATATTGTATTTTGTGTTCTTTGGTAGCTTCAGTGTTGGTGCACCCTCTGCCCTTGGTGAGATATAGTCAGGCGTGAATGTGAGCGGAATTTCCTTAGTTGCCTGCGGACCCTTCTCCAGTACCGATCTTATCGGTGGTAACTTCACTTTCTACTGTTGTTCTTTTCCTTTGGGCTCCATGGATACAGCGTTCCTCGGTGATCTTCGGGATGCTTCGGGCTTAACTTTGACAATGTTCTTTACAGGGGTTCTCATTAACCCTTCAATACCTTCATATTGAAATACCTTCACAGCTTCTGGTAGCATGAGTTCTTGTTCTACTGAAGATTTTTCAGACGTTCACTTAGGGCTTTCTCAATAGGATACCTTCTAGCTTGTAGAATAACTTAGAAAATAATGTCCGCAAGAAATTCAATGTGTTTGGTAACGCCCGCGAGACAGAATACAGCGGTATTTATAGGTGCAACTAGCCTTCCTCCACTCCTTCTAACAGTTAGATAAGCATTAAATGGTGTAGCTGTTAGCCAAATCTATGAAAGATATCGGTCGTTTCCATCATTAACCTATTCAGAACAGTTATATTTTCTTTAAATGCCCAAGCGGTCGATAGGAAAGTACTGTATAACGGTTATTTTTTCAACCGACATTGTAACGGCTATTTTTCTGGAACCTTGCATCAAGCGATGCAGTAGGTGATCATAGGTTCTGCGCAGTTGCTTCGCAGTATTTCATCATTTTTTATTTTTATTTTTTTTGTCGCGCAGCTTCATCAATGTTGCGCGATACATTGATCTATCCTTACACTTTGTGTACAAACTCTTCGCAGTTTCTAGTGCCCAATTCCACTGTACTTGGCACTTAGAAAATTTTCCCATTTTTCTTGATCATACTGGATGCTGCGAAGCAGGACTATCATGGTAAAGCTTTAGTCTGCTTCCATTTATCAGATTCGGTAATGTATCACCGGCTAAAGTAGCTAACTAGACTGCGCCACCGTTAGTAACATGTATGACAGTATATGGTCCAAGCCAATGCATTTTGAACTTCCCTGAAAATTTCATGAATTTACTATCGTACAGGAGGACTAGATCACCTACCTGGAAATATTTTCTCATGATGTGGCGATCGTCCCATGCTTTTTCACGCTCTTTCTGTACTTGTTGGTGGAAGCCTGTGATGAAGCGATCTTCTTCCAGACTAACCAAGTGTAACAGTCTTTCTTCCAGTGTTGCGTGATCTACCATTCCTATAAATGCAACTATTCTTAAGCTGGGAATAATATATTCCATTGGAATTATTGCTTCCTGCCCATAAGCCAATCTAAATGGTGTATGTCCAGTTAATTTCTTGCATGTTGTTCTGTATGCCCATAATACAGATGGAATGCGCAGATCCCAATCATCGTGGTTTACGTTGCATATCTTGGTTAGCGCATTCTTGAGTACTTTATTGAACGCTTCAACAGTTCCATTCGCTTGTGGATGATAAGGTGTACTGCGCTGATGATGGATGTAGAATTCTTCAGTCAAAGCTTCAATAGTTCTGTTCAGAAAATGAGTACC
Source organism: Larix kaempferi (assembly GCA_027924585.1). Classification (NCBI taxonomy): domain Eukaryota; kingdom Viridiplantae; phylum Streptophyta; class Pinopsida; order Pinales; family Pinaceae; genus Larix; species Larix kaempferi. The sequence goes on from BSBM01000727.1 coordinate 7,396,566, forward strand.
CTGATCACTCATCAAAATATTTGGGCATCCAAATCATGTAAGGATGTTTTCAAATATAAACTCGGTAGTTGTGGCTGCGGTGCAGTTTTTTACTAGTTTTGCTTATGCCCATTTGGTGAGGTAGGCAGTTGCAGTAATAATGTACCTCGTACCAGTTCTTTTCCCCAGTGGGTTGATGGGTCCCATGAAATCAATTGCCCATTTTTTGAATGCCTATAAGGTCAGCTGAGGATTCAACAGCATTTCATCTCTTCATGACGGTTTTCCTGTCCTCTAACAGACATCGCAGCTCTGGCAATGTTCCTTTGAATCTTTATGGACTGTTGGCCACCATAGCCCTGCGTGCAATACCTTCTACGCAGTAGCTCTTCCTGCGTAGTGTCCTGTTGCTGCTCCTGAATGTGCATCGGCTAGTATATATGGCTTTTCATGGTCTAATACGCACCTTCGCAGTATTTCATCAGGTCCTAATTTGTACAGTTGACCTGCGATAATGGTGAAGTCTGCGTCCCATACTACCAATTGTTTCTTCTACTGCGTAGTGAATGCTTCAGGTGTGAACCCTGTGGTTAAGAAGTTGATTATGTCTTGATAATACTCATCGGCTACCTGTATAGCGAACAACTGTGCATCAAGCAGGGTGTCTTCAAGATTTGTTGGCTCTTCTCCTGACTCGATCCTAGACAGATGATTAGGTCCTAGGTTTAACCTGCCTGGCTTAACCACTATTTGAAAATCATACTCTTGGAAGAGTAGTAGCCACCTGCATATCCGCCCCCCTAACACTGGATTATTGACCAGGTATTTCAATGCAGAATGGTCGGTAAACATAGAGAAGTGCGCACCAATCAAATAGTGTCTGAACTTCTGTAGTGCATATACCATTGCGAGTCCTTCTCTTTCAGTAATGGTATCGTTCTTCTCAGCAGATGACAGTTTTCTGCTAGAAAATGCAATGGGATGATCAATGCCTCCTTCCCCTGGCTGGGCAAGAATAATTCCCAATGCTTTACATCAAGCATCAACATGGACATGAAATGGCTTTTCCCAGTCTGGAAAAACTAGGATCGGCACAGTGACCATCTTCTTTTATAATGTGTCGAATCCTTTCTCACAGTTCTCATTCCAAATAAACGGTGCGTCTTTCTTTAAAAGCTTCTCCATTGTTGCGGTTATTTGGGAATATCCTTTTATGAATTTCCTATAGTAACCGATATTCCCTAGTGTAGTGCACAATTTCTTAATTGATTTTGGTGTTGGAAAATTTACAATAACTGCGATCTTCGCAAGGTCAACCATTAATCCCTGCTTACACACAATGTGTCCCAACAAAATCCCATAAGGAACATAGAACATACATTTCTTCAAATTCAAAGAAATCTGGTGCTGTCTGCATTTTTCTAGCATCATCCTAAGGTTCGCGGCATGGTTCTTCAGTAATCCAAAAATGGTCCAATCATCAAAGTAAACCTCTAAAAACTTGTGTATTAATTCTTTAAATGCTGTGATCACTACTCTAGAAAATATGGCTAGTGCGTTCTTCAAACCAAATGGCATTACTGTATACTGGAATGAACCCCATTCTATTGCAAAAGTGGTCTTGTGTCTATCTGCTGGATCAATTCTAATCTGATGGTATCCAGAAAACCCATCAGTAAAAGAGTATGCCTCGTTGCCTCCCATGTTATCAAATACTTCGTCGGTAAAAAGGAGTAGGAAATGGGTCATGCATTGAAGCATCATTTAGTTTTCTTAGATCAACACAGATCTTGATCTCACCTTTTGTTTTCTTATCTTGGACAACCATCGGGCTTATCCATTCAGATTCTTCAACCGGCTCAATAATCCCTGCATCAAGCATCTTGTCGATTTCTTCCTTAACTCATTCTTTGTAGCACGGATTTAATCTATATGGTCTTTGTTTCACATGTTTAGCACCAAGATTAAGAGGGATTTTCATCACTCCTAAGTCTCCCAAAATGCCTTTCATCTCGGTGAACTTGGTAGGGAATACTTCCTGATATTCTTGTAATATACTCGCGATCTCTGCAACTGTATTATCATCCCAATAATCTCTGATTGCTACAAACTTCGGCTCTTCACGGGTGCCGATGTTCACTTTCTTTGTTTTAACCGGTCCACTCATATCTGGAATTTCTAGTGGAGGTCCTTCTACCTCGCGTACTCCTTCTGATTCTAGGATTTTTATGTTGTGCGGGTCCTCCTCGTCACTATCTTCAACTTCTTCAGCTATGTTGTAGCAATCCAAGGCCTGCTCTATCTGTTCTGATTAATCTGGTTGTAGACTCATAATTACATTGTTTGTTTCAAAAAACTCTTCTAGTGTTATGTTTTCCTCCTTGCGATGTGAGCTAAAAATCTTTTGCTTGATCAGCTGCAGTGCGTCGTGGATAGTTGGATGGTCATCTTGAAAGGTCGCAGTGAGGATAGACCAATCCACGGTTCCTGTGCACAGCTCCTCTTCTAGATACCATTTCTTTGGAATAGGCTCCTCCAGTGTATGCACAAAGAGATGTACCCATTCTGTTTGTGGTCTTTCCTTCCAAGCTTCTACACAAGCTGTGATATGATCTCCTGGATCCATCTAACAGTTATATTTCTCAAACGGTAGTGTGACCTTATCATCAAATATGATCTGTATTTTTATTCTGCACTGTTCCCAAGTTGTCAATGTCTTTTTATGCATAGCCCACCATCTAGCAGGTGTTTCTCGCAGTGCCATGTCTAATGCTGAGACGCGATGTTCATCTACAACTGTTGCAATATATTCTTTGATAAATGAATAGACGTTAGCTGTACCATCATAAGTGGGGATTGGACTTACCTTTTTTCCAATCCAACATAGTGACTTTGTAATTATTTCGCATCTCCTAGCAGATACTTCATGCATTCTATGTTGCCAGTTTTCTAATCCTGCCTTAGAATCTGAGATGCAAGAACTATCGTAGCGCCAGTTGAGCATTACATCGGCAGTAGGATGAGTATAATCCGTGGCATTTGTTGTCATATTATAGATACAGTCGAGATCTTGAGCTCTGTACTCCTCTTGAATCGGTTCAACATATCGCTCCCCTTGTGAAGGGTCTAGTGGTGCGACGACCCTTATGTCATTGCCTTCAAATATCATTTTCATTATCTTCAGGTTTATGATTGTGGAGTTTGTCATTGCCCAATCGATACCTAGTAGTGCTAGATAAGGATTGCTATCATCCACAATTTCAATTACTTTGAAGTCTGCATAACTTTGTACTCCATCAATGTCAACAATGGTGTTGGGTAACCTCCCCAAGGGTATAACTATGCCTTGATTAGCCATTCTTAATTGTATAGGTGACCATTGTAACTTAGGTTTCTCCATCGCCTTCCATGTCTTCTTGGTCAAGACAAGATCCGAGATCAAGGATGATCTTGTCCATCTCGTAATCTCCAATCTATGCAGTGAACCGCATTTCTCTCCCGGTTCTTTTCGGACTTCTAATGTTATGAACTGCGCCATGGGCAGTCTTCCTCTCACTGTGTGATTCATACTGATTTACAAGTTTTTCAAAATCCATAAGTGTGTCTTTGTTCTTTAATAATTTGATGCAGCTCCTTAGGAACTGTGCAACAAAAGTGGGTGTATCTGGTGCAGTGCTCGTTTGATCATATGCTAGTGGCATGTCTTCTATCTGAGGTACTTCACTATGGAGCTAGATTCTTGGTGAAGTAGGTGGTGGTTGTTTGAACATGTCCCATGCCTCTTCAAATAATTCTTTATTTTTCTGTAAGTTCAGAGGAGGTGCTTTTCTAGGAGCTTTCCTAACTCCTACTGTATCTCCAGGGGTCTTTTTAGCATCAGTTGTTCCAGAAGTGGAAGCTTCTGTGATTTTGTCTCTTCCTGTATCAGCGCCGCTTCGCGTTACTGCATTTACACTTGGATCTGTAGGTCTATTCTCTACTGCAATCAACTGAATGTTAGTGTTCGTAGGTTCTGTCCTTCTCCGCTTTTCATTTCTACTTCAAGTACAAGGCAGTCCTCAATCACATGATCAAATGATTTACAGTAGTTGCATGTGGTGCATGTATTAGTACATTCTCTAGATACATGACCTGGCTGGCCACAGTTATAACAAATTACCTGGCCTCGGCCCCTTCCTTGAGTTGGGCCACCATTTCTTCCTCTCCCACGGTATCCACCTCCACGGCCTCTATATCCACCCTGATCGTATTGGGTATTCTCTTACTTTGGTTGATTTTCTTCCTGCACGCGGTACATTCGAGCACCTCGCATTGCTTCCATATCTCGCTTTCTTTCATTGATCAGTTCATAAGCGCGACAGTTGGACTCATCATGTCCAACTGACTTACATAAATTATAGTATAAGTTTTTAAATGTTTTTACATATTTATTTATCAGATAACAGTCCTCAGGTAGGTGTCCTCTGCTTCTACAAATTTCACACCACGGTTCCTGGTTTTGATTCATATTCATTGGGTTTGGTGCACCACTGTTAAGATAATCTTGAAATAAGGGACAATGTTCTCTGGTGTGGCCCTCTCCTTTGCATCCTGTGCACCAAACTTCATGTCGTCATTCATGTCTCTGTTCCTTTCCATTCTTCATGCCTTGCAATTCTAGTGTCAAGGTAGCCAACTGGTTCTGGATCTGTAACATCCCGGAACTACTTTCTCCAATTGTTGAAGCTTCTAACTTCATCGTGATCTCTAAGGCCTTAGCCTGTGATACAACCTTTTGTTGCATCAGTGGTTGTCTGATATGGGGCAACAGCGCAGCAATGAACCACTCTTGGTGCTATTGCGGAGCTATAACAAAGCTCACTTGGTCCAACAATGTTTTAAATTTTTGGTCAAATTCCCATACCGATTCACTATGTTTCTGTTTAATTTCTTTTAACTCGGTTATGCATTGTGATTCTGACTTTGGATTTTTGAATTATGCTAACATCGCGGCTTTGATGTCTGCTAAGGTTCTCAGTTGTGCTTGGGAATACTTCATAAACCAGTGTAATGCTCTATCTCTAAAAGTAGTGATGAGCTACGCTCTCTTCACAGCGTCATCCTGAACTTGCTTTACCCTCCATACGGATTCACAAACGAACCAATGCTGATCAGGGTCTTCCAGACCCATTCCTTTGAATATCGGTAGCTTGATATCATTACCAGCCATTCTCCTTCCGGATTGTGGATGGTTTTGTGATGGGTTCCCTACGACGAAAGTAGACCCAGGCTATTGGGTTGTGCTAGGGATAATATTCTGCAGAATGGTCTCAGTTGTATTGGTCTAAGAACTTGCTCCTATTGTGCTACTAGTATTTGATGATCGGTAGGATCACTTATCGCGAGTGGGTCCTGGACTGCTGAAATCTAAGATAGGGGCGGAGCAGTATTAACACCCGGTGGATTCTGCGGTGTAATACACTGGATTGTGGTTGATAACCGTGTGTTCTAATTATTGAGGTCACATGGAATTGCGGTATCTATATGGTTTCTAGATCCTTTAGGTTTCTTTTCTTTAGTAAGCCTATATCTCTTTCCACTTCACAAAGTATGGTTTTCTTCGTCAGAATCAATGTATGTGTTTTCTACCATGATAGATTCAAATCTATTACTGCATTCTTAAAACACCTTTCTCAGTTAAAAGAATTTTAATGTATAGACTGAGATTGTTCAGAAACTTACCTCTGAATCCTTCGAAAAAGTATGGTCCAGCTTGGTTGTAGGATTTCAGTGTGTCTACAGCAAACTTGGTCACAAATCCTTCAAGTATGCGATCAACCCAAAAGTCGATTGCTCGAGAAAGTGGGTTGTCTATTTCTTTGAGCTATTCAATAAGCTCTGGACTCCAATCTGTAGGTACTCCTCCTTGAGAACAATTCTTTCTTTCTGCTAGGCGCGATATCCACTCGTGCAATTCATTTGGAAATGACACCCAGAAAATCTCGTGGATGTCCCTCTACAAATATATATTCAACCACTCTATGTCAGATAGACGTGGGTGTTTGTTTTCTTTCTTTGCAAAATATCTTTCGATCTTATCGCACCAAGTCTAGATCTCTTTCTATTTTGGATGCCAATTGTTTGATCCTAATGGGAGTTTGTTTCCTTCTTCGCACATTACTTTCCCAAACTCACTATCGCATCATTGAGTCTTGGCGCAGCAATGGAACCATTTGTTGGTCACAATACTATTCTAGAGGTTTCCACTGTAGACCCAGGCACCTTGCTGTACAAAATACCAACAAAACCCCTATTCACCAGCCCTTTTAGAAACAGACTGCGAGCAGTCTGAAGTCTCACCCGAGGCGAAGTTAAGGGGGTGGTTGCGGAATCAAGTTTCCACAACCTGGTGATGCGAGTGCTTAACTGACTGATGCGCAGTGTGGTATGGAGCTTCCACGTTGCGGGCAAGGGACTGTGTGGAGTCTTATATCTTGCGTCAATGGGACTGTGCAGTACTGTTAGGCTACTACGGTGAGACAGCACAACTCTTATCAAGGATCAGCGCGTCAACCAGACGACGCGTTCACTGCAAGACTTAATCAAACTAATCAATCTTGCTTAACAGTCTTAATCATTCATCCACACTTAGACTGATTTCAAACATATGTAATGGAATAATTTGTGGGATGTTGCGCACCCTGATGTAGCACTCAACTTCTTATTATTAACTCTGTGATTATTTCAATAGGTTCATGCACCCAAATATTTAGAGATACTGATCATTAACATTCATCCATATATGAGTTACCTAACATCTTATTCCATCCCGTCCACGACGAATACAGATAAAGGTAAACACATATCAGATAACTGTAAGTTCAAGCATTCCTACTGTAAATAATTCAAGGAACTGAATAATAGCAACCATATACAGCAATCGTAGAACACAAGATTTAATGTGGTTCACTCCCCCGGATGGGAAGCTACATCCACAAGAACTGTTGTTTTATTATCTTAGGAAAGGGTACAACAGTTCTTTGTCTGCGCACTCAGCTGTAGATGTGCTTCTTCCTCAAAATTAGGTCTCTGCACACTCAGCTGCAGAGCCTTTACAATGGCTTCTTGCTCAAAGATTCTAACAGTATTCAATATACCCAAATACAAAAAGCGTAACCCTTTCCCATACAAAATGTCTTATATATATATCATGCCCGTAGGTCATGTCTTTACATTACGAAGGCAAAACCCTTAGGTTTACAAAACTGTCACGGTTTCCCAAAACCGGACTGCTGGTGTCTAGTAGCGAATCTTCAGTTGTGGATATCCTCTGAGCAGACATGTTCTATCTTCTCCCCTGTCATGCGCGCCAACAGCTTGCTTCCGCCAAGTTGTTCCTTCTTTCACGGTCTTTGACAATTGGTTCAACTAGTAGTTCTCTGTTTGTGTGACTAGTTGTCTATCGCGATCTACACCTACCCACTGCTTTGTAGTTTATCGACGACCTTTTCTAAAAATAGGTCTCTTGTGACCTAACCGAAATAACTGTCGTCATCCATCCAATGCTCTGCTTAGCTGGATCTCCGTCGACGTGGCACATCGCGGTGTTGTAATCCTCGCAGCACCGACTTCGCAGTGCTTCCGACACTGCGCTACGCTCAACTTCACAGCATACACAAACTGTGCTGCGCTTATCCTCGCAGCTTCCAAAAACTGATTTTCACAAAAATTCTCCTTCCATGCTGCGCTTATCTTCGCAGTTCCAAAAATTTAATGTGTTCAAAATTTGACCCCCTTGGGCCAGGCCCAACAATAAACAAGGTAGGGTAATTATCCTTGGGACAAGCCTTATTTAGATCTCTGTAATCGACACAAACTCTAATGGTTCTCTTTTTTTTCATAACTGGGATGACATTAGAGACCCAATCTGTTAAGGGAACAGGATAAATGAACCCATCCTTCAACAAATTTTCTATCTCTGCCTTAATGGCTGCAGTTTTCCTAGGGTGCATAGGACGGACTTTTTTCCAGACAATTTTTGCGTCGGGATATGTTTGACTCTCGTGCATGACAATAGCAGGATCAATCCTGGGCATCTCATCATAGCTCCATGCAAAGATGTCATGGAATTTTTTAAGCAAGGGCGTGAAAGTGGTGAATTCTTCCGGAGAACAAGTTTGGCCTATGAGAATGTGTTCCACGACTCCAGGTTGTACCGAGATGTCGACCGGAAAGGTAGGCGTGATGTTTTCCAAGTTTCCATCAGTTACCATATCATATATAAGAATAGGAGGTTGAGGGTAAGGAAATACTTCCGATGAAACAATTATTTCAATAGCATTCTCTACCGAATCGAACGCCAGAAGGAAGGATGATCAATGGTGAAGGTCTTCCCACGAGGTTTCATCCACACTCATGATATCCATGATTGACTCGTCAGAATGAAAATTCTGGAGTAGAGGATCAGGTAGGAATGAGGTCCGTTGTAATGGTAGAGAACCTGATGTAGATTCCACTGAAGAGTGGATATTGAGTATATCGGGTGTTGATTGGATGGCCTTGTAAGTAGCTTCTGCAGGGCTAAGAGGAATCACATCTCCAATCAAGTCTAAATGAGTAGGATCAAGCATAACGCACTAGTCGGTCGAGTTGGAAGACGATGGGATCATAGACGAAATCATGTTCACTGTAGAAACATGGGAAGGGGGATCTGATGTTGGAAAGAGTCCCATGAGGGATGAATATTTAAGGATTCCTATCCCCTCATATATCTGCGTAGAGTGGCCTAAAAGAGGGATGTTATCCACAGGATGAGTAGTGGCGTCAGGTGTACAAAAATCTAATTGGTCGATAGTGACAATTCGCCCTTGGTGAGGAAATTGCACGATGCGTAAGATAGATGACGCAACCGCGGTCATGGCATAGAACTATTTTCAACCAAGTAATAAGTTATAATCCAACGGGACAGTGACGAATTCCACATTGATGGAAACGGTCTTACCCCCCAAATCGACGGCCAAATATTGTAATAGCCCGTGAGGTTGAAATAAACGGCCATAAAATGCTTTCAATGTGGTGGGGGAACGATTCAACTCGGGAGAGCTGATGGGTCGCCAACAAGATAGCGACATCACTGAGGTATATGCTCCTTCGTCTAAAACGGTACGATGGATGCTTTCCACAGAACCATTAGTAACAATTTGAAATGCGAGTTGGTGGGAAAGCCTCGGCTTGAAATACTCTAGCTTGAACATGATGGTATTGAAGGAATCAATACCTATGGCTCCTATTGTGGATAACAGGGTCTTACGCTGATTGGGACAATTTTGTAAGACTTCTAGCGTCGACTTAGCACAAGGATATTGTGTTAGGTCCTCTATTATATTGTAGTTTTGAGCAGCCCGAGCGTTTGGACTGAAAATGAATTTTCTAATCGTGCTCTTGGGTGGACGCAATACTGAATCCAGTAAAGGTTTCTTGATGACGAGGGGACCTTGAGGTGAAGGAATTCCAGATGTAGATGTGGAGTATTTTTCAGTATTAACTCTGTTAGATTCCTTATAAGAAGTAGAGTCATATGTTTGTGACCTAGTGGACAAGTTGACTGTATCACTCCGCATCATGAGAACATGAGCGGTTGTGGGTGCTTCTCCTTGCTAAATTCATTTTAGATTGGTACATTTCACATCCATAAACATTTTTATTAAAAATATGCATAAAATGACATAACATGTAATCTAACCATAGTATATAATCCAACATCTATAAGATCCCAAATTACCATATAAAACACAGTATATAGAATCGCAAAATAGTGTTTTGTATATATATCACGATGTCCGGTAAAATAAAAAAAATGGTACTGATACAAAAAACATGAAGCTCATAAGCTTCCAAGTAGAGTCTATCTACAAAATCTAAGGCATGTGGCCTTCGGTACATATATCATAAATAAGAGCTATCCCTGTGGATGCTCATGATAACAAATGATAGCTCGATCTACTCAACGGAGTAGCCGACCAAAGCGTCCTGAAACTCCAGCTATATGACGCTAGTAATGGCGAGGTAAGTCATCGATGGATATGTTTGGAATATCAACGCCAATATTTGTAGGTTCTCCTCCGGCTCGCCTAACTCCTCTGCTGCATCCTACTAAGAAGTTTCCATCTCTCGTACCACTCCTCTCCTCTCAATCGGAGAAGAACCTACTGGTCAAGATGGGCCAACATCTGCATGAAACATGTGTGAACTATTAGTACTACCCAAAAACATTGAAAAACAATAAAATACATACAAACAACAATAGTTTCATTCTTACCAAGGTCTCCCCACTGATCCCCCGCTAGAAGAGCTAGGTCCGGGTCTCCCCTAAAATTGGTACCTGCATACGCATAATCCTCAATCATGAGGAGCTACCCGCGGAGCCACCTTACGAAGGTGGGCCCGTAACTGATAATAGGACCTCTGCCTCCATGGAAGGACATGACCTCTAACCATCTGACCATATGAGGATCTCGCGGATTGAGATCATCCAACTCTACCTATGGTCTCAGCAGTGCATCTCGCTCTAGGAAGAATGAGACCACGATGGATCCATACCTGAACTGCTTTAACTCACCCCTGCAGCACTTGGTGAGCTGATCCTTTAGGTCTGTGAGGATTCTCTCACACTAGTTGAAAACGATTGGTTCCATCCACTCGATGGAATATAGCATATGGGCCTTGGTGTCCCGATGAGCAGCTCTGCTGCCCTCCACCCGCTCTATGGTAAAGAGCACGATCCTCAAGGGTTGATATTGAATGTTCTTTATGGGAATTTTCCTAGCAATCATATGTGTCCCTGGTGTACAAAAATGTGTCACCAAGCTCTCTGTCGACGATCACTACCCCATGGACCGGATAGTGAAAATGGGGCTCCCCGCTTGGATAACCCCGTCAGGAAATAAATGTCTTCCACATCCAAGGTGAGGATGTGGGAACCTACTCAGAAATGTTGTTGATCTGGATCCCATAGCCTGATCAGGTAATCTAGTAATTGTACTTGGGCCCTTATTCCCTGTACATGAAATAATTTCAAGATTCCACATCCTTGTAAATTGTTCATCAAATGTGTACCATTTTTCGCGTGGGCATCTTCGATTTCCTGCTATCTTTCTTTCCACTAGACCATGGTATGGGTTGGAACCTGCATGAACATCCATTAAGAAAGCATTAGAACCTTTTCATAACTTTGGTTTGGGTCCTTTTGGCCCCATTTTTTATTTATGATTATGGATATGTGCCAATGCACCCCGCTTTTGCGGACAGTGCGTCGGTGATGCACTTTCTGCGTGGATGAAGTGCGTCAGAACCCTCTCGACGCACTTCCCACAAGGGAAAAGCACGTCGCCCAGGGCGCACGCAATCCCCTTCTTTTTAAGTCCAAAAACCCCAAAAACTGATAGCTAAACCAAAAACTAGTCCACTGAAAAGGTAAAGAGTAGGGTTAAGGCCTACCTATGACTAACAAGGCATGAAACAACTAACCGTAGCTTCCGCAATCAATATTTAAAAAACGAGCTCCAAAGAGGTGTTTTCACTATTCCAATTTGGTTAAAAACAATTGGTAAATATTTCTTTACTATTTGACTTTTTATATAAAAGAAATGGAATATTCCTTTTTTAATATTTCTTTTATGGGTTTTTTACTATAGTTGGTGACTTTTTTATGTTTTAGCACCTTGTTATGAATTCTAACTTAGTTTTTGGAGTTCTCAGATAAAGTAAAGTGGTGTTCTGACTTTATTGGCGACCATCGTAGACGTTTCATAATTTTTATCAAGTGGGAGCGAGTCTTTGAGTGTTTTTTATGCTATCATGACGCTCGTTAAAATCAAGTATTAATGGCATCGAGCTCACTTGTGTCTTTCTCGTGCTCGTAAAACTATGAGAATAAGGTACCGAGTTACATTTTATCACTTTTTCGAGATCGTAAAACTCCCATGAAAAAGGAACCCCTCAGAGTTCCTCTTTAAGCTCTTTTTAGACTCCCTAAATATGAAAAGATCACCAAGCGAACTTGATTCTTTCACGCTTGTAGAAGTATTGGAAAGGTCGTCTTTTTGGTGATAGTTTACCCATTTTTCGGACCAGGAGGACTATTTACAAAAAAGGATCACTCCAGTTAATCATGATTGTAAGAGTTCTCTCTCATGTTGTTTTATCCTTTTTTGGATGAGGAGACTAAAATTTACAAAAAGAACCATTTAGAGTCTTCTTTAGTTCTTTTCAGGCTCTCTAAATATGAAATGACGTCGAGTTTTCCTTCCCTGGACTAGTTAAAATCTGACATTGAAGGGTCCTTATTGGGATGAACCCCTCCTATATCAGGTTCGTAAAACATATGAGATCGGACTCATCTAAAGGATGAGCTATACCGAGCATATGTTACCCTCCTCCAGCTCATTAAAAAACAAAAGAGGTACTCATCAATCATGATGGGGATAAGGAAAGAGTTTGTGGTTCATTGTAATTATAGCAGTACTTAGTCATTCTTGAACATGGCACTCGCTTGCATATACATTCAAACATTTGGATAATCTACTTGTCTTCGAGTCCCACCAATTCCATGAGTCGTTCCACTCCTTTGAGTCATCCAAAGAATGCTTCGATCATCAGTTGCATTAGGGGTCGGTGTCATTCTCGTCATATTGATGTTTCCAAGTCATGTCATTACCATGTTCAATAGAGGTATGTTCATCGAGTCAAATATTTGTTGTCATTATACCTTCTGTTATGACTAGAATTGTACCTAGTCTTTTTATTTTTTCTTGGTTTCTCATTTCTTGTTGTTTTGTATTTTCCTTTATTTTGACTTATTATGACTGATATTTTGGTTTTCTTATTTCTTATTACATGAATGTTGTTTATTATTTTATTTTATTTTGTATTACATGCTTTAAATGTTGGCTTATAATATATTTCAATTTTTCTTAAGTATTTAAACCTAGGCTAATACTTTTCCTAACCCTTATTGTGAAAATTTGTAAATTCTTCATAGTTGAAGATTCTAGTAGCGTGGTCATCAAATCTCACTCATCTGAGCACTGCTAGAATGACCAAAATCATTAAAGGACGTGGTCAGCTGACATTCAGGTTTGGTGCACTATTGTTCATGAGTACAAATTTCTAACAACCTGTTAAATGTGTCATAGAAAGTGTTAAGCTCAGGAATTCGCCACCATTTAGTTGAAGACAAAGAAGACATGTATATTTGAGAATCGAATTAATTCAGGTTTTGTATAGCTTCGGGGACCTCCAAAAAGATAGAAAATAATTGAAACGCAGCAAACATGGGCAAGAGTGGTAAGGTGTGTCGTTTTGAGCCAACAAACACCAGTTGGGCTGAAGATTTTCCTGAATGCACAGAGTTATTCAAAACGGTTGGGTGGTTGACTTTCTTTGAAAAAAATTCAGGTTTTAATGTAGATGTCACTCATGCCTTTGCCCAGAATCTCTCCAAATCCAGTGTTAGCTTTGATACTTTGAAATTTGAGTTGACAAAGGATTTAATAGCTGAAGCTACTGGTGTGGCCATAGAAGGAGAATGTTGGTTCAATAAAATCCCTTTTGAGTTTAATCCAAGCATGTTCTTGCTACCAGGCTGTGAATCCCTCGATTGTAACAAGGGTGTTCATTCAAATAATTTCAAACCCGAATGGAAAGAAGTCATCAAGATCGTGCAAAGCTACCTTACCTGCGAAGGAAGGTTTGCATCTATTTATAAATACCATATCAGGTTTCTTTTGCGTTTGAACCAGCAATCCAAAATGAATCTACCATTTTTTCTTGCTTGTAAGTCTCCAAAATATGTCAAATAGGGTTAAGAGCTACACTAATCACACAAATCAATCTCTATTTCATCATGGCTTGGTCAAACTAATTGTTTTAACAGAGATGGAAAAGAAAAATCAAAAGTGGCTTCACTTTTTGTTTTGGTCAGGGTTTAAAACAGACAAAGATGAGCATGGAAAGAAACCCCTGCCTAGCAAGCAATCTGGTTTTGTTAAGAGTTTCAAGAGAGGTCCAATTGAATATACAGTAGAAATTAATCTACAGGAATAGTTTATAGAGCCCGATGGTGCATAACAAGAACACAAATCTGAAGAGGAGCATAAACACCTTCCTGAGGATGATATAATAGAAAATATTGTTGCTTCGAATAAGGAAGAAGGTGTTATTTCAATGGAGGGAAAACATAGTCATATTTCTGAAGAAGAGAACTTAGCTCTCAATATTCTTGTTGTTAATACAAAAGAAAACATTGTCCATGTTCATATTTCAAAGCAAATGTCAAGTACTTGGTAGAGATTGAAAAACCTAAGTGGAGACCTAAAACTAGAGCTACAAACAAACTAAGGTTGAACATGAGAATTTTAAGTCCTAAGTTAGAGAAAGAGAAAATTAACATTATTCAAGATTCTTCAAGTGAGGAAGATGGGGATAACAAACAAGAATTAATATTACAGCAATTTCAAACAAGCACAGGGGAGAATCTTACAATGACATCAAAGCTAATCAAGGAATGTGATGGAGTTACAAAGGAAGAAATTGTTCCCAGTTTTGAACAAGGGATGAGTTCAAAAGCTTCATTTTCAAAAGCAGCAACAAAGGATAAATATGAAAAAGACCTTATTTTCAGAAAATTAGATATTCCATTGGTATCATATCAAGATTCAATACTACATGGAGGTGCTCAGATGGATTCAGAGGTAGACAATCTTAAAAAGTCATTGTAGCAGCATAAGACACAAGTTAGTTTCCTAAATGAATCAAATGAAAGACTTATGACTACAAACAAAATACTGAGAGAATATCTTGAAGATGTAAATTCCCATTACCAGGAGTTAATTTCAGTAGCAAAAGAATCCCTCAAAAGAAAAAGAAATGCAGAGATACAGGCTGAAGAGTTAACTAAGCAAATTCAATATTTGAGCAAGCAGAACAAGGCATTATCAAACAAGATTCAAGGCATGGAAATGGAGCAGGCTCGTCATGTGAAAATATCACAAGCGTTGGAAGGAATAACTATGCTAGCAGAAGCTCCTAAACAATTATAATTGCCACCTAATTTTACAGCTGTCCAACAACTCCTATATTTCATCTCATTGATAGGTGTGAAGAGCTATTTTTAGTCAATTAGTTTTTAGTCTTTCGAAACTTTTTGTTTATGTAACTGTTAAACAGTTTGGAGACCTGAAAAAGTGGATCTGGAACCACTTCACTTTAAAGTCTTTGTAATTATAAAAGGAAGAATAAGATACAGTATCAGGGTTGGTTTTTGTTTGGGAGAAGGGGGTTAGGATGCATAATATTTTTTGCTGCCACACATATGATACACTCCTGTAAGTTTTTTTGAAAACTGAAGTTTAATATGGAATATATTATATAAGCCATCTGTTATGTTTTGTTCTGGTTTATGTTTCTAATCAGTTTGATCACCTGGTTTATGAATTGATTTCTTGATGAAAATTTTTATCTTGTAAGTGCTTATAAATCCGTGGGCATGGCTTGATTTTTTGTTGAATGTATACTTATGGTTTATGTCTATATTTCATGTTAAAATTTCAAATCTTTGAAATTTCTTGTTGATTTAGTGATTGTATGTGTTGAATATCATATTACCCTTCTTATGAATGATACCTTCAAACAAAATTTACAAAAACAAATTGGTTTCTTTTTAGTTTTTCTTGAGATAGTCCTATCTTGTACCTTTGTAGTCTAGGTACAATTTCTAGCAAAAGCATCTTTGGCGCCGTTGCCGGGGACGGAATTGAAGCATATCTTCCCTGGGATATTTTTATGGATCTAATTTTGGAAGGTGAACAAGATCAAAAAAATTTACAGGCTACATTTTCACCAGCAGTTGTTCACGGTGGCTTCTAGAAAAGTAGGAACAAGGAGAATCCTTCATCTCCATTACATCCGAGAGTCTCAGATCCAGAGCAGATTTTGAGAGAGGCTAGGCAAAAGTATACATCGACTTCATCAAGAAGTTCTCAATTTCCTCCTTCTATAGTCATTCCTAAATAGTCACATCCAGTATCTCCTTTTGCATATTCAGTGCCTAAGTCAGAAGAAAAGAAACAAGATTTATCTTGGCTAATCCACACTACCCAAGTTGATACCTTTCAGGTTTACACTAATCCTTTATCTTCCCAAAAGGTCAAAACTGAATTTCCTAACTCTAGAAATGTTCTATTGAAATCTCAGCATACAGTTTATACTCCTCTCAAAAGTAGGATACCCTTTGATCAAATTAAAGCTGCTTATAATCCTACTTTTCAAACAAGCCCAAGTAAAGTTAAAAGACCTTCTTCTCCACCAAATCAAATTGGTTCCAAGATGGCAGGTCAGCCTCTTGATATGATGGATGGTATAGTGGCTGCAAGATATGCTCCATTAGTGCTCCCCCAGCCCCTGAATGCTTTTCCTGCAGGAGACTATCAGAAGTATCTTCCTAGGTTCAATGGTCAAGGTGAAACTACTGCAGAAGAGCATTGGAATGCATTTCTCAGTTATGAAGACAATCAGAATATCTAAGCTAAAGATGTTTGGATGAGGATGTTTGTTCAGAGCTTGGATGGGGAGGTAAGGAAGTGGTTCAGAGAATTACCATCCAACTTAATAAATATAATAGAAGAGCTACAAGAAGTGTTTATGACACAATGGGGGGACACGAAGAATTATCTTTACTACATCACAGAATTTGGAGCCTTAAAAAGGAAGAAATATGAAGCTGTAGCAAATTTTTTGAAACGTTTTAATAAAACGTATGGAAGGATTCCAACAGAGATTAAACCCTCTAAGACATCGGCCAAGTTAACTTATGCCAATTCTTTTGATCATTAGTTCTCTTTGCATTTAAGAGAAAGAAGGGCAGTAACTCTGTTAAATATGTAGGAAGCTGCATTGGAAGTCGAATCTAACATTTTGGCTTAAAACAAGCTTAAAGTTCATTCAGATTATCAAGTGCATGACCAGAAGGGTAAGAATGAAATGATGCCATCAATTTCCACATCAAAGACATCAAAAAGAAAAATGGATGAAGTGACTAAGTTGATTAAAATTCTCTCTGCAAAAGTGAATAATATGGAGATGGATAAAAATACAAATAGACCTATACAGGAAGGAGATAGAAATCCTAATCAATTCAGACGCCCATTTGCTCCTAGATTTCTTCCTAGAGAAAGAAGAAATAATGACATTCAGAGGGAAAGAAGGGATAATGAAGATCAAAGAGTTCCACCCCCATTTCAAAACAATTTGTTAGATGAAGTAGAAGAGGTTGAGGACTTACAATTCGAAGATTTGGATCAGACTTTAAATCACCTTGGAGATCAGTCATCTGAAGGATTTCTCACTAAATTTCATTATCAAAATTCTGAGGTTTTTGGTCCAACTGTTCATCAAGAAGAAAATGATCTTGTTCCTTTATGTCCAGCTGATATTTATCAGTCAGAGCCCAAAAAATCCTATAATTTAAGATCAGGTCCTAAGTAAATTTCCCAAGTTCCCAAAAAGAAGATGGTTGTTCCTAGTAAACAGATACCTAATCCAACATTGGAGAAGAAGCAAAACCACGGTGATCAAGCTAAACCTACATAGATTGAAGAAATTAATAAAAATGTTCAAACTCTCAATTTTGAGAATGAACTTAATAAGGTTAAGATTCATGTTCCATTAAGTGAGTTGATGAAGACCCCTTTTTATAGGGATCGTGCATTTAAAATACTGGTTTCACAAACTAATCAGTTTCCTTCAGATACTGTAAATCTCCAAGAAGAAAATCCTACCATTATCCTTGGTTCTTCTTCACCTGATAAACCTGAAGATAATTCAAAATTTCCTCCTCCTTTTTACATTACCTTGACTGTCCATGACCAAATGCTACACAATTTCCTGTTAGATTCCAGAGCTTCTCATAACCTTATGCCTAAAGCAGTCATGGAAGCCCTTGGTTTGAGTGTCACAAAGCCATATCACAACTTGTTTGCATTTGATTCCAAAGCAGTAAAATGCTTAGGAGTGATTAAAAATCTTGTGGTAAGTCTTGCACAGTTACCCATGAAGAGTGTCATTATGGATGTGGTTGTTGCTGACATTTCTCCTAAGTTTGGTATGTTACTCTCAAGGTATTGGGCAAAAAGAATAGGAGGCACTTTGTAGATGGATCTGGCATATGCTACTATCCCAGTATTTGGGGGAGAGCATAGGAGATTATACAAAGAAGTGCAGCTTGCTTATATAGTGAGTGATGATAAGAATCCAACGAATCATCCCATTTATGTTGTAGATGAAGATTTGGGGTCTTGTATGTTACATTTAGTAATACAGACACAACTGGCATTCTGCGTGTGGACAAAGAAGTACCAATCAGACATACTATTGAAGAACAAGATGGTTTATGGAAAATGTACTTTGATGGCTCATCATCCAAGGAGGGAGAAGGAGCAGGTATTGTTCTGATTTCCCCAGGTGGGGAGGTTATTTGTTTGATGTACAAATTGGAATTTCTGACTACTAATAACATTGTTGAATACGAAGCATTAATACATGGGCTAAGAGCTGCAAAGGATTTGGGGATTCAACAGCTTTCTTTTTTTGGTGACTCCGAGCTAGTGGTCCAGCAAGTGAAGGACATTTATCAGGTAAAATAGGATCTGTTGAAAGTGTACAGGAATGAGGTATGGGATGTGATTGACAATTTCTTTATAGCATTCAATATTTCTTTCATCCCCATGGATCATAATCAAACAACAGACTCATTAGCATTGGAAGCCACCCATTTCAGAATTCCAAAACAGACCCTGTTAAAATATCCCATTGAATTCAAGTATAGGCATTCGGTACCAGATAATATCATACAATGGAGACTATTTGAAGATGATTTGGAAATCAAAAAATTCTTGGAATTGACTGGGGAATTTTCTAATTCACTGATTGATCAAGATCAAGATGATGAAGTTGATGATATTGCTGCATACTCAGGAAATTCAATTGCTGAACATAAAATTATTGAATTGAAAGGAAACTTTATTCCCAAAGGTCTTATCCCCCTTGAGAGACATTTTTCTAAAGATGATACTCTGCTAAATCCCACCATGCAATCTTCAAAAGAGAACATTCTAAGCTGTAACATTGGTACTGTAGATCAACCTAAGATGGTGAAAGTCTCCAAAGCTCTCTCAGATGAAGAAAGGAACATGCATGTTAGATTGCTAAAAGAATTTGTTGATATTTTTGCTTGGTCTTATGAGGATTTGAGGACCTATGACACTAGCATAATCCAACATAAAGTTCCTTTGAAGCCAAACACAAAACCTTTTAGACAGAAACTGAGAAGAATTAATCCAGCTTTGCTTCCAGTCATAGAAAAAGAATTCAAAAAGATGTTGGATGCAAAGATTATAGTTCCACTCAGATATTCATCATGGGTAGCCAATTTGGTTCCAGTGCGTAAGAAAAATGGAGAAATCAATTTATGCGTGGATTTTCGAAATTTGAATAGAGATTCACTGAAGGATAATTATCCATTGCCCAAGATTGAGCAGATCTTGCAAAAGGTGGTAGGTGCCCAGAGAATTTCGATGGTTGATGGGTTCTTGGGCTATAACCAAATTGATGTGCATCTGTATGACAGTGAAAAAACAGCCTTCACTACCCCTTGGGGTACATTTATGTATGACAAGATGTCGTTTGGTATGATGAATGCTGGCGCGACCTTTCAAAGAGCTATGGATATAGATTTCGTTGGAGAAAAAGAAAAATTTGTAGTAATCTATCTGGATGATATCACTGTATTTTCTCAATCTGATGATGGGCATCTGAAACATATTAGACAAACATTCTTGAAATGTAGAAAATTTGGGTTTTCCTTAAATCCTAAAAAGTCTCATTTTGTTTTCAGGAGGGTAAACTTCTAGGACATCTGGTTTCAGTAAATGGAATCAGAATAGATCCAGAAAGAGTCAATGCTATTTTAAAAATCAGTATTCCAAGGAGCAAGAAAGATGTCCAATCATTCATTGGAAAGATTAATTTTCTAAGATGGTTTATCCCAAATTTTGCAGAGACTATTAAGCAGATCACATCCATGTTGAAGAAGGACAAGGAGGTTAAGTGGACAGCAGAAGCTAGAGATTCATTTGAGAAGATCAAACAAGCCCTTACATAAGCTCCAGTGCTGGTAAGCCCAGATTTTTCAAAAGACTTCTTAACTTTCTCTTTTGCATCTCAAGATACTATAGCTGCTGTTCTATTACAAAAAAATGCAGATGGGTTAGAACAACATATTGCTTTCTTTAACAAGACTCTGAGATATTCAGAATTAAAATACAGTATACTAGAAAAACAAGTCTATGTAATGGTTAAGGCCTTGAAGTTCTTTAGAATTTATATTTTGCATTCAAAGATTATTGCCTATGTACCTAATGCTGCCATCAAGGAAATTTTGACACAACCTAACAGTGAATGAAAGAGGGGATGATGGATTGCTAAAATTATGGAATATGATGTGGATATCATACCTACTAAGCTAGTAAAAGGACAGGGTTTAACGAGACTTTTGGATGATTCAAATTGTGAAGCTCTAGGCCTTCATTTAGTGGCAAGTCAACCAACACAGGAGGAGTTACAAACAAAGAAAAATGAACAAAAAATCATGGATAAGTATGTAGAATCACTGTGGTATGTTGATATAGTTTATTTTTTATTACATTTGCAGTGTCCTTCCCACTTAGATCAGAAAACAACTAGATCTTTAAAATTGAAGGCCACCAAATATTGCTTAGTAAATCAACAATTGCATTGGAAAGATCTGGGAGGATTGTTGCTCAGGTACTTGGAGAAATTAGAAACAGAAGAAGTCATTTCAGAATTACATGAAGGTGCTTGTGGAGGTCATAAATATTGGAAAGCTACAAGTTTCAAGATTCTACGATCTGGGTACTATTGGCCTTCTTTATTCTCATACGTATATTAGCAGGTTAGAGCTTCTGTTCAATGTCAGAAATTTGTTGGTAAACAAAAAAATTTATCCTTACCATTGAAACCTATTGTGGTGAATGCTCATTTCCAGCAATGGGGTTTGGATTTCATAGGTGAGATCAATCCTGCTTCCAGTGGACAGCACAAATGGACACTGATAGCTACATATTTCTTCACCAAATGGGTGGAAGCAATTCCTACGCGGAATGCAACTGATAAGGTTATCATCAACTTTATACAAGAGAATATTTTGAGTAGGTTTGGTTGTCCTAAAAAGTTGTTGAAAGATAATGCTTAGTCCTTTAAGTCCAAGGCCATGGTTAATTTTTGTGAGCAAAATGGAATTATCTTAAAACATTCTACACCCTATTACCCCCAGGGGAATGGGTTGCCAGAATCAACAAACAAGAATATCATCCAGAGTATCAAAAAGTTGTTAAGTCAGAACAAGAGATATTGGGATTCAATGTTGAAATATGCTCTTTGGGCAGACCGAATAACCACCAAAAAATAAATAGGTTTATCTCCCTTTCAGTTGATATATGGTACTGATACTGTTTTTCCAATTCAATTGGGAATTCCAGTGATGAAGTTTTTTCAAGACAGTTAGGAAGAAACAAATGATATTCAAAGAAGAATATTCTCATTGATTGAATTACAGCAGGAATGAGAGGCTTTAGCAGAAATAGCTCAAGCTTACAGAAATAAGATCAAAGAGAAATTTGACAGGAAAGTAAAAGAATATACTTTTTCTCCTAGAGACATGGTGCTCAGATGGGATGCTAGAAGAGATCAGAAAGGTCAGCATGGTAAGTTTGATCATTTATGGCTGGGACCTTTCATGATTTCTAAAATTATGGAAAATAATACCTTTGTACTGCAGATTTTGGAAGGTGAGGAACTATCCAACCCAGTGAATGGACGATTCCTTAAACATTTTGACAGTTACTAAAATTAAGGAACTTTCATTCATTGTACATACTGGTGTGAAATGAGCTGAATAAGACTCCAAAACCTAATGGAAGTTTGAAAAATAATAGGGAAGTTTCAGCTTAAATTACAAAGGCGCTGGTCTACATGATCTTGAAACCTCACAAGGACGATTTCATCTACCAACCGGAGCCAGATGTTGGGATTGGAATTGTACCTAGTATTTTTATGTTTTCTTGGTTTCTCATTTCTTGTTGTTTTGTATTTTCCTTTATTTTGACTTATTATGACTGATATTTTGGTTTTCTTATTTCTTATTACATGAATGTTGATTATTATTTTATTTTATTTTGTATTGCATGCTTTAAATGTTGGCTTATAATATATTTCAATTTTTCTTAAGCATTTAAACCTAGGCTAATACTTTTCCTAACCCTTATTGTGAAAATTTGTAAATTCTTCATAGTTGAAGATTCTGGTAGCGCAGTCATCAAATCTCACTCATCTGAGCGTTGTCGGAATGCCCAAAATCATTAAAGGATGTGTTCAGCTGACATTCAGGTTTGGCGCACTATTGTTCATGAGTACAAATTTCTAACAACCTGTTAAATGTATCAGTGCAAGTGTCAAGCTCACGAATTTTCCACCAATCAGTTGAAGACAAAGAAGACACGTATATTTGAGAATCAAATTAATTCAGGTTCTGTTTAGCTTCAGCAACCTCCAGCAAGATAGACAGTAATTGAAACGCATCAAACATGGGAAGGAGTGGTAAGGTGTGTCGTTTTGAGCCAACAAGCACCAGTTGGGCTGAAGATTTTCCTGAATGCGCGAAGTTATTCAAAACGATTGGGTGGTTTACTTTCTTTGAAAAAAATTCAGGTTTTAATGTAGATGTCACTCATGCCTTTGCCCAAAATCTCTCCAACTCCAGTGTTAGCTTTGATACTTTGAAATATGAGTTGAAGGAGGGTTTAATAGCTGAAGCTACTGGTGTGGCCATAAAAGGAGAATGTTGGTTCAAGAAAATCCCTTTTGAGTTTGATCCAAGCATGTTCTTGCTACCAGGCTGTGAATCCCTCGATTCGAACAAGGGTGTTCATTCAAATAATTTCAAACCCGAATGGAAAGAAGTCATCAGGATCGTGCAAAGCTACCTTACTTGCGAAGGAAGGTTTGCATCTGTTTATAAATACCATATCAGGTTTCTTTTGCATTTGAACCAGCAATCCAAAATGAATCTACCATTTTTCCTACTTAGAAGTCTCCAAAAGATGTCAAATAGGGTTAAGAGCCACACTAATCACACAAATCAATCTCTATTTCATCATGTCTTGGTCAAACTAATTGTCTTAACAGAGCTGGAAAAGAAGAATCGAAAGTGGCATCACTTTTTGTTTTGTTCAGGGTTTAAAACAGACGAAGATGAGCTTGGAAAGAAACCCCTGCCTAGCAAGCAATCTGGTTTTGTTAAAAGGTTCAAGAGAGGTCTAATTGAAGATACAGTAGAAAGTAATCTACAGGAAGAATTTATAGATCTCGATGGTGCATAACAGGAACACATATCTGAAGAGGAGCATAAACACCTTCCTGAGGATGATACAATAGAAAATATTGCTGCTTCGAATAAGGAAGAAGGTGTTATTTCAATGGAGGGAAACCAGAGTAATATTTCTGAAGAAGAGAACTCAACTCTCAATATTCTTGTTGTTAATACAAAAGAAAACATTTTCCATGTTCCATATTTCAAAGCAAATGTCAAGTCTTTGGTAGAGCTTGAAAAACCTAAGTGGAGACCTAAAACTAGAGCTACAAACAAACTAAGGTTGAACATGAGAAGGATTTTAAATCCTAAGTTAGAGAAAGAGAAAATTACCATTATTCAAGATTCTTTAGGTGAGGAAGATGGGAATAACAAAGAATAATTAAGATTACAGCAATTTCAAACAAGCACAGGGGATAATCTTACAATGATATCAAAGCTAATCAAGTAATGTGATGGAGTTACAGAGGAAGAAATTGTTCCCGATTTTGAACAAGGGATGAGTTCAAAAGCTTCCAAAAGCAGCAGCAAAGGATAAATATGAAGAAGACCTTATTTTCAAAAAATTAGATATTCCATTGGTATCAGATCAAGATTCAATACTACATGGAGGTGATCAGATGGATTCAGAGGTAGACAATCTTAAAAAGTCATTGCAGCAGCATAAGACACAAGTTAGTTTCCTGAATGAATCAAATGAAAGACTTATGACTACAAACAAAATACTGAGAGAAGATCTTGAAGATGTAAATTCCCATTACCAGGAGTTAATTTCAATAGCAAAAGAAGCCCATAAAAGAAAAAGAAAGGAAGAGATACAAGCTGAAGAGTTAACTAAGCAAATTCAAGATTTGAGCAAGCAGAACAAGGCATTATCAAACAAGATTCAAGGCATGGAAATGGAGCAAGCTCGTCATGTGAAAAGATCACAAGCATTGGAAGGAATAACTATGCTAGCAGAAGTTGCTAAACAATTCTAATTGCCACCTAGTTGTACAGTTGTCCAATAACTCCTATATTTCATCTCGTTGATAGGTGTGAAGAGCTATTTTTAGTCAATTAGTTTTTAGTCTTTCGAAACTTTTTGTTTATGTAACTGTTAAACAGTTTCGAGACCTGAAAAAGTGGATCTGGAACCACTTCACTTTAAAGTCTTTGTAATTATAAAAGGAAGAATAACATACAGTGTCAGGGTTGTTTTTTGTTTGGGAGAAGGAGGTTAGGATGCATAATCATTTTTGCTGCCACACATGTGATACACTCCTGTAAGTTGTTTTGAAGACTGAAGTTTAATATGGAATATATTATATAAGCCCTCTGTTATGTTTTGTTCTGGTTTATGTTTATGATCAATTTGATCACCTGGTTTATGAATTCATTTCTTGATGAAATTTTTTATCTTATAAGTGCTTATAAATCGGTGGTCATGGCTTGATTTTTTGTTGAATGTATACTTATGGTTTATGTCTATATTTCATGTTAAAATTTCAAATCTTTGAAATTTCTTATTGATTTAGTGATTGTATGTGTTGAATATCATATTACCCTTCTTATGAATGATACCTTCAAACAAAATTTACAAAAACAAATTGGTTTCTTTTTATTTTTTCTTAAGATAGTCCTAGCTTGTACCTTTGTAGTCTAGGTACAATTTCTGGCACAAACACCTTCTATCATGTTGGTTACTCCTAAGTCAGTCTCAAGTATCGCTCTACAGTCTGATCTACTCCAAAACATCTTTGATCGTGTTTCGTGTCTATGATGGGGGGAAACATCATGGCCCTCCTTCGATGGATTTATCCTTGTCGACTTCAACACATCATCCAATGATTAAATCTAGAAACCAATCAATTACCTTGGGCCTGCTTGCCTCAATGGTAAGTTACCTCACTTTCAACAGTAATTTCACATCATCGACTTCTGATTGGAAGATTCCACTAAGTGTTCAAACTCAACTCATTGATTCACATTCCATGGTATATATTATGATACCTTGGGAATCATTGACATTAGTGATGAGTTCCCTCGTGATTGTTAACGATATACATCAATGAACGGTAATCAAGTGGTTTCTACCATGTTTGAATTCAAAACATTTTAATCACATGGTTATATTTGTATCATTGAGGGTTCAGCTTGAAGACCCTGGGTTAAGTCATGTATCTCACCCAGGTTGCAATGGAGGTTTTTTGAGTTATATTACATGGATCTACTTTGTATTGGTCGTGGTTGTGTTATCATCTCGTCATGGATATATGATTGTGTCTAGTAGCTATGATTGTGTTCAATCAGTCTTTACTATCATGTATCTTCAATGTATTGGTCGGAAACCATGTTATGAGTCAGTTTGAGACATGTATTTCAGAGTCAGTTAAATCGCAAGAGATCTTTGTTCGTCACTCCAATCAACAATCCTTACTTCGATTTTTTCCCTATTACAAACCATTTCACCTACCTTATTTTTCCAGCTTCATGCTTTGGGGGGCATTATTTTACACCAAAATATCGTCATCATGAGTTATGTGTCCTTTATATGCCCTGATTCCTAAATTACTTGGGTTAAAACATCAAAAGGGAAGTTGTTGTTTATCCTCTAACCTTATGTTGTCACCCTGACGCGCCCTGATCTCTAGAAGGGTGTGTCAAACTCAAGGTGATGTGCTCTTCACCTTAGTAGAGTGTGTCGGTGATGCATGGTTCCCTTGCACAAGGTGCATCGACCTCCCATTGGCGTGAGTTTCTCTTGTGCAAGGTGCATCGTTTTTGGTTAAAAAGGATAAAGGGAAGCTTCGAGCGACTTCTTGAATCTTGGATGGCGTGGAAACTTATCCCTACATATCTGGGAAAGTGGCAGTCAACCCCCTTACCTGGTGGTATGATCCCTTAAGCCTCTCCCCTAAATTCTCACCTCTCTTATCCCTTTAACCCTATATATACGAACCCCCTCTCCATTGTCAAGAGAGGAAGGATAGAGTACCTATATGCTGGAGGAATTTCTCTAGGTGATCCTCTTCATCCATTAGGAGGCTAAGCATTTGATCTTGGAGGATAGGATTGTTGGAAGGAGGTTATGATGTCAAAGCATCGGTTGTAACACCTCTCTCTTTGTACTTCTTATTATTACATTTAATGAAAATTATTTCCATAAACTTGTTGTGTTAATAATGTTTAGGATTAACTTCTTTGACTGTTTATCTAGATCAATTCACATTCATGTGTTTTTATTACTTGCATGTTTCCACATGTTTTGTCTGGTTTTGCAGCTAAATATATGAATATCAGGACTTGGATCAGCAAGGAGAAAGGACTGCACCCATAAGGCAAGGTATCTCTTTCACTTATATTACATTTCAATTGATCTAGGAAAGGCATTTGTATTATGTATTGTTTTGTTCTAGATCTGAACCATTCAGACTAGGGAGATCCGTTTGAGTCCGCCCTTATAGATTGTCCGTAAAAAAAATAAGCAAAAAAGGGTCCCAAACCCTCTTATCCAACTCATTCCTCCAATGGTGACTAAGTGTTTCAAGAATATGGAAGCCTTGGAAGCATCAATGAAGAAGCACAACATCAACCTTGATTCTTGTTCTCTCCCTTCTTATCGTGGACATGCACTTCTTTATTTTAGTTTTTCCTTCATTGCATCTTCTTCTTCTTCTTGTTATAATGAGTGGTCCATTGATGCTATAGCATATTATCATATGGATAAGGATAAATCCATTTTTTTGCTCTAAATGAATGTAACACCAATAAAATATTTGTTAGTGATGATAGATATCTTAGTGTTGTAGAATCTAGAACAATTCAGCTAGATGATGGTCATTTCAAAGATGTATTATGTATTCCAAATCTTTCCTGCAATATGTTGTTAGTTTATCAAATCACTCATTATGGTGAAGGTAAGAATATAGAGTTTACACCTCACCAAAGTGTAATCAAGGATTTGAAATATCCTAAGCATGTTCTAGTAACTTGAATTGTTGATGATATTACCAGATTGTATAGATTTAACAACTTTGGATCATCACATTTTCCATCAGTTTTTAGTGCTATTAGTGATGACATGAACAAAATTTGCATGAGTGATTTGGTGATCTAAAATATCGTTCATTGTAGAGGATATGTAATTATAAAATGGTGATCGGTCTTCCTATCTTTCTTAGGTGTATTCACAAAAAACATCATCGGGACAGTTTTGACAAGTGTGCCTATTGGCGTCGCTCACCCCCCCTTGCAGCTTGTTCATAGTGATTTGGGTGGTCCACTTCCTTCTGATTCTTTCTCTATCCTCAAGTACTTGTTAACTTTCATTGATGACTTTTCAAGACACACTTGGGTTTAATGCTAAAAATTAAGAGTGAAGTTTTTGACATGTTTTTGGACTATAAGACCCTTGTCGAAAAACAATCTGGACATCAAATACACAATTTAAGAATTGATAATGGAGCTGAATATGTAAACAATAAATTTACAAATTAATACACTGCACATGGCATTAAAATGCAACATAATATTCCATACACACCACAACAAAATAGTGTTTTTGAGAGAAAGAACCACACATTAAAGGAAATTTCCAATTGTATGATTCAAACTAAGGGATTAAATCCTTGTTTTGGGGGTGAAGCCATTAATTGTGTCAATTACATAGTCAACTGCATTCCTACAAAGGATTTAAAAAATATCACACCAAAAGAAGCGTGGAGTAGCATTAAACTTGATGTAAACCACTTTCGTGTGTTTGGTAGTGAAGAATGGGCTAACATTCCAAATGAAAAATGGAAATCATTATAGCCTAAGAGTGGAAGTACATATTTGTTGAATACTTTGAAGATGTAAAAGGCTATAGACTTCTTCAACCTAAATCCAATGACATTATTAATAGAAGAGATGTTAAATTTAATGAAAATCTCTTGGCCCGTGAACCTAATTCTATATTTGTGCGTTATTCGATCTACAAGCCAATCCACCTGCGCCTACTCATGTTCCTCCATTTGGGTCCATTGAACATGAATTTGCACCAACACCATTTCTTCTTAGATGGTTTTGTTCAACAGGAGAAGCAACTGATGATCTTACCAGTGACCCTACAGATCAACATCGAACACATTCATAGTTCTAACGAGCCTTTTCTAATTTGTCTCAAGCTTCAGAGACTCGTGATCTAAATTTATGTGTAGAAGCTTTTGGCCATTTAGATCGATACATAACTATGAATGAAAAATATCATTCCCTAATGTAGAACAATACTTGGGATCTTGTACCTCTTCTGAAATCCTAAGAAAAATTGACAAATGTAAATGGGTGTATTGAACTAAGTATGCATCAAATGGAAGCATTGAAAGGCTTAAGGCAATGTTAGTTTCCAAAGGATTTTCAAAAGTTGAAGGAATTTACAACAATAAATGATATTTAAATTGTCATGGATACTCCACTATAATAGTTCGTCACAGTGGATATTACAGCTTAGTTCATTGTGTTAGATTAATTACACAAAGTGCTAAAATAAAATGAAACAAAAAGGAAAATAGCTAGAGAAAAATAACACATCCACACACAAATAACACAAGGTCTAAATCATCACAGAACAAAATTTAGAGCAAAAGTTCCAAGATTACCTAAACATATTTCACAACAAAAACCCTAGAACAAATCATCACAAGATTTCATCTTCCATTGGAATTTCTCCCTTCTTCACTTCATCTTCCCTTGGAAATTCGCTCCTTGTTACACGGAATTTTCGTCAATATTATGAATCTTGTAACCTAGCATTGTCAAAACCCATGAAGAGATTATCATGGAAGATGAACCATGTTTTCCTTGGCTTGCAAATCATCTTATTTTGCAACCTCGACGTGTTTTTCTCTCCTAGCAACCTGTGTCGAAACCCTCTCAACACAATGTATCTCATTGCAACATGTGTCGTTGGCACTCCTTGCATTTACAACAAACCATGTCGACCATGATAGGCACATGTTGCTCCACTGCAATTGTTTCGACCTCTATACAGGCAGAAAATTATGTCTTCGAGAGGTTTCTAGAGCGAAATCTTGTTAGATTAGTTTTCCCTCCTATTTACTTGGATCTTGCCCGAGTTACACAACTGTGGGGATTCTCTTCCATCCTCTTTCCTTAATATTCTCAACTCCCATTTATCCTCATTGTCCTATAAATTAATTTCTTGGCTATGGGTGAGAGGGGGGGAAGAATTGATTGTAAGTAGATATTGTAGGAATAGTACTAGAGTGTTAGATTCTTGAGACGCATTCTTCCAAGGCGTGTGTGACAAGTTGGAGCAAGAGGAACCCATCGGAAGGGATCTACGACACCAAGGATATGGTTGTAATTTTTTATGCTTTGATAATACAATGATTCATTTCCTTTCCCATATCTGGTAATATCATTTATAGTGAATTTCCTTGGTCATTTACTTAGATTATTCAAGTTGTTTACTTGGCATTTGTTTGCAGTGAATCTTCTATAGGTTCTTTTATTCACGGGGTTGGATTGTAGTGGCTCAAGGGAAACGAAGACAAGCTCCATTCAAGAGGTGAGTCTTCCTTTCTTTGTTTTTTATCAATACTGGATCAATTTAGGAAAAGGTGTGCATGTATTGTCTTTTTTTGTTCTGGATTCGACTCATTCGAACTAGGGAGGTCTGCTTGTGTCCGCACTCATAGATTTATCCTCTAACAAAATTGGTGACTCCACTAGGGAATCGCTCTCTAGATCTCCCTTTATTTTACTTGGGGTTCTCTTATACCTTGTCACTTTTTTTTGTCTTTCTTATTGAAATTGGTTTTCCTAAGTCACTAGGTGATCCAGATCAACTCTGACACCTTAAGTCCATTTGGATCCTTTGAGTTTTGGGATCCTTGTCCTTTGTCTTTGAGAAAAAATTCTATGTTGTCGTTGACACGCTCTGGTTTCATATATAGTGTGACATCAACGCACCTCGGTGTAGCTTACACTCACATATACCCTAATAGATGCATTGTGTTACAGAGAAAACCATGTCTCCCCATGAAATTTTTCTTTAGAACTAAGATCAACACTTAAGGATGGACTAGGTGGTTTTCTGAGATTTGTGCCTTACCTATCTCAGTCATGGTCTTCTCCAGATTTGGTTTTTCACCTCTTTTCTTGCGTTGTTTTTTATATTTGAAGCTTAGTTTGGTTTCTTGGTGAGTCCTAGGTATTCAAGCAGTTGCCTATTTTGTCTTGGGAAATTTCAATCCCTCATAGGGGAAGCTAGGCTTGTGACTCTTGGGAAGCCTCTGGCTTACTTTGCTTTGAGTTTCAAGCTTTTGAAGTGTGATGTTGTGAAAGATTTGATTTTTGTGGGCTTGGTTTGAGTTGTTTGAAGCTTGAGTTTTGAGTGTTTTGGATGATTACTTTTCTTGGGAACTTCTTTGCTTTTGAATATTGCAAGACTGATTGATCTCTTACATTTTGAATTAAAACAAACAAAACAAAATCATTCTTAGAATTTCTTGAATGCATTGTTTAAAGAAATCAAAATATTTTGAATTACTCTTTAACTCCTTTGCTTCTTTGCTCAAAATTAAGAGTTTTTGCAATTGAAAGAAGTCCATTTTTCATCTTAGCTTGTAGTTTTAGGCCTCTTTGAAAATGAAAAATAAGGAAAAAAATTTACATTGGTGTTGTGTTTTTTTTTGTGGTTTTTGGGTTGATTGAAAGATAGTTGTTGTCTTTTGGCCTTTGCTTGAAAAGAAAAGTGAATAAGTAGTATTTCATTTTGGAAAAAAATCACTTATCTTAGGAATAAAAGAAACCTCTCTCTCTCTCTCTCTCTCTCTCTCTCTCTCTCTCTCTCTCTCTCTCTCATAGATAGAATTCATCGAAGGAAAAGGACTTGCACCTCATTTAGTTCATGCATGATATTGGGATGAGTCCACACCTCAATGGTCCACTTAACCATCCAAGATAAAATAAAGCGCTAGTTAAGTTGAAATATTACCAACTTGAGTGATAGGTTAGAGACATGTTCCAATGTCTTTAAGCATAGCAGCTGTCATTATTTCCATGCACTGCAACCCAGGGACCGTGTGGTTCTTCCACATACTAGTCGGTATATAAAATGGCCTTTCACGTACTTCACGGTATATAGAAAGGTTCTTTCACGTACTCGACAGTATATAGGAAGGACCATGTCGAACAATTGTGCATTAGACATCACTACTACGGATTGGAGCTCCCATGTATCTTGTGTATATAGGGAGACCCTTTTAGGATCCTGAAACCAACCGAGTAAACTATCAATCATCCTGTTGTTGCAATACACTGAGAACAACACTCGGGGAGATACTATGCATGTACTGCTAGGTGGTCGGGTAATACATTCAAGGGTACGTTCCTAATCCTCCTTGGTTAGTGCTATGAAATATTGGGTCAAGTATTACTATTGGACCCTACGGTATATCGTGAGTTGCGGCAAATTGGCACTCCTGTGAGGATCCAAATTTTAACCCTCCTGTTACAAAAGTTTGTTACTGACCTTTTAGTTTGAGTAGGACTTGCAGTGTGTCTTTTGTTTAAAATACTTTTAGGGAGATATTTTTGTTGGACATTCTAGATTAGAAACCCTTGAGGAGATATCACATAATGAAAAATTTGCCACCCGAATATCCCCCCATCATGGAGGGAATTGCAAGGGAAAACATGGACCAACCTACTACAGCTGGCCCACACGAAGAAGGGGTCCCAATTACTGAATCAAGAAGATATTATTCTCCCCTTGTAAATCCACCTATCATTGATCCCATGAGACCACTGGTGGCAGCACAACCTTCTTTGTGTGATACCTCTTTTCATCATTCACTCAAAGGGTATTCTGGAGCCATAGTCTATAGATTGGATATTTACTTGACCTCTAGATGATCCAATAGAAACCTCTTTTGTTCCATCTGATCCATTTTGGGGTACTTCCTTAGGATAAACTATTTCCGACTTCGGTATACCGTCAACTCTAGAAGCAACTCCAACTCCACGCACTACCAGATTTATCTCAAACAATGAATTTTTAGCACCACTTCAAGATAATATATCTCGAATACAGGAACTTGGAGAAAATGTGAGACGTCGGAGTTTTCATCCTTCTTTACCATCGACCTCGGAAGTAGTCAATCCTGAATACCATTCTCATGTTAATTCTTTCACTTTTTCTTCACCAGGAATGCTCGTCCCCAAAATGGTCCCTTATGAACCAGGCCAACCATCCTTTCCGATTGTATGGCCTCAAAATCAAATGGTCAGCTCTAGACCTCTTTTGACCTCGATGACTAGGGGGCAACCCTCATCCAATGTTAATTTTGCAACAGAAAGATAATCTTCAACTATGAGGCAAAATGTAACTGGGGGGAAACATTTGGTTAGTGGTAAAAATGTGACTATAGGGAAACCTTCGGTTAGTGGTCAAAATGTGATTACGGGGAAACCTTTGGTTAGTGGTCAAAATGTGGCTACGGGGAAAACTTTCGTTAGTGGTCAAAATGTGACTATGGGGCAACCTTCGTTTAGTGGTAAAAATGTGATTGGGGGGAAACCTCTAGTTAGTGGACATAATGTAATTGGAAGGAAACCTTCATTTACTTCCTACAATATGACTAGAGGTCCACCTCCATCCATGGGACAACCTTCGTGGGGGCATCCCACATGGGGTATATCTACATGGGGTCAATCCACATGGGGTTACATATATCCATGCAATCAAATTATGGCTATGATTCAAATCTACCAACCCACTCCTTTAGGAAATATTCATCCTGGAGTACCTTACCATTGAAACACAAATACCCCATGGGGCCAATTGAACTTAATGAATATTCCTCTGACTGGACCTCCAGCTGGAGGAACAACACCCCCACCCCCACCTCCACCACCTATCCCACCCCCACCTCCACCACCTGTCCCACCACCACCCCCACCACCTAGACAACCTCCCCATTCCGGAGGACCCCCTCATTCTGGGGGAACCCCACCACCGGGTTAACCTCTTGATATGGGAGGACCTCCACCCTATGGCCAACCCCCTATGGGAGGACCACCGCCATATATGGTCATACCTTATGATCAATCAATTTATGGTCCTACTAGTACTCAAATGCCATATCCATACTACTAGTATCCTCAGTCGAACTGACAGTTACTATTTCTGGCTACATTAGATCTGCCAGATCTGTCACGTTTGACAAATGATCCCATTCGGCATGGAATTAATTGGACACCTATTCCTTTTAAGCTGGAATTAGACATACCTAATTTGACGATAAACTTGGTGAATATCCAAAAAAACATGTGATGACATATCATTTTTGGTGTTCCTCGAACTCCTTAATGGATGATTCTATTCATTTGAGGCACTTTCAGAGAACTCTCACGGGCACTACTTCCAAATGGTATATTGAACTATAACTACATGCTTTTGCATATTTTCAATCCTTGGCTATGGCCTTTCTGACACATTTCCGGTTACTTATCCGATATGAAACCGGTACGGACCTCTTAACCTCGCTCTGACAATCTACCTCCACCCATATCTCTAATCGTATCCATTAATGGAGGAGGCGACGTAGGTTAATTAAGGCTCTTATTTCGAACCAATTACTTGCTAATTGGTTTTCTAAATCATTACTACATGTTATAGACAAAGATGTAGCTATGGTAAGGGTTGTTACCGAAGAACAAGCCATTGCACGTTCCCAGTACTTAGACTTAGTCCATGCTCAATATGACACACTATATGACATAATTCCCAACGCTCCTCACCCTACCAACTACCCATCAAAACCAACCACAGGATCACATGCTGATGACATTGTGGGTTCCGTTCAAATCCATCCTGTAACACAATCCACTAGATCACAAAACCAACCAGCCCTAAATCCAGCCCCGACATAGGATGGTAATAGCACCACAAATTCACCCGATCCTGCTTCGACCGTGGAGGTGAATTCAGTTCAATCTAGTTCATCTCAAAAATACTGTGGTAAGAAGAAGAATAAGGGAAAATATTAAAAATATTCAAACCAGCAGGAACACAAAACCTCTCAAGACACAACCGATGCTAAACCAAAACGGAAGGATAAGTTTCCATGTTTAATGTGCGGTGACAACCACTTCATGAAGGAGTGTCTCTGTCGTGAATAAGTCCAAAAATTCCTTAAAGGAAATACTCATCCTACAATCTTAACCGACCCCTTCCCACCACAATAGCAGTAGATGGTTGCACAACAACATACCCCCTCACAAGGAGAAACATCCACGACTGATCATGTTCTTATGATGCGTAGTGAAATGGTTAGTTTATCCACAAGGGCACATACATACGACCATATTCTAGAAAAAGAATCCAATGGAGGTAATATTGAAAAATCCTCCACTTCCGCATCCCCTACTCCTTCCCCACATGTTCCTTTGTTAATAGATAAACCCATATCAGATGCAGTGTTGCGCCCACCCAAGAGCACAATTCGAAAAGTGACTTTCAATCCTAATACCCGAGCCACCCAAAACTACAATATTGTTGAAGATTTGGCCCACAAACCCTGTGCCATGTCGACCCTCGAATTCTTACAAAACTGCCCTAATCAGCGTAAGACCCTGCTATCTACCATTGGAGCATTGGATCCAGAAATGTCCAACAATATTATGTTTAAACTAAAATACTTCAAGCCAAGGATTTCCCATCAACTATCATTCCAAATCATTATCAATGTTTCTGGGAAAAAAATACATCGTATTGTTTAGAAAAAGGAGCCTCTACTTAAATTATGTCATTTTCTTGTTGGAGAGCCATTGGCTCTCCTAAACTAAAACAATCTCATACCACCTTAAAATCATTTGACGGTCGCAGATTTCAACTGCATGGACTTTTATAATCCATAGCTATTGAGTTAGGAGGTAAGATCGTTTCCATTCACGTTGAAGTAGTCAACATACCTTTGGACTATAATATATTACTTGGTTGAAACTGATTTTATTCCATGATTGCAGTAGCATCCTTAGTTTTCTACAATGTGCGGTTTCCCCTCCAAGGGAAAATTGCCACCATCGACCATCTCGATTTTTGTACACCTGAGTGTTATCGTACAATCCACTCGAGTGGACGTGAGCCGAATCTCCCTAGCTCAAAGTGAGTCTAGAACAAATAGAACAGACTACCAATGCATTTCCTATATCTACTTAAGGATCGAGTACTAGATGTCTTACCTTTCACTTCACAATCCTTTCTCTTGAATGTTGCTCCACGTCCCACGATCGTCAGATCCAAGCTGCAAGACCTGTCAAGACAAGAAACAAGAGAAACCAGTAAAAGACATCTATACAATAAGAGATGTAAGTAAACAGTTAAGCAGGTAAACTACTCAATATCATTACACACATGAACAACATTGGTGGAAAGCATTTGTATTACTGCAAATAGAGGAGTACATGATAGAGATATAGAACCACAACCAAGGCTTAACGCTGTAGCCCTTCTCTGACAAAGCCAATTGCCATATCCTTCTAAGGAAGTATGAGTTCTCCAATAGGTGAGTGGAGATGTTCTAAGAGTGATTTCAACAGCATGTAGATACCATAGCCTTCCTCCCTTTGGGATGGGAGTGAGCTTCATTTATATAGGACTGAATGGATAGGGTATGGATAGGATAAGTTGATAGATGGTAGGAGAGGCTTAAGGGATCTCTCCAAAGATTCAGGAACCGAGTGCCAGCTCTTCCAAGAGGTCAGGGATAGGGTCCCAAGTCAGCAAGCTTCGAGATGGACCTCGAAGAAGCTATTTTTTCCATCTAACTAACTTCGTCGCACCCTGTAATGGAGCAAGGTGCGACGTCGCATGTTGCTAGTGTGCAACCTGCGATTACCCTTCAAAACTAAGCACAATTGGGTACAAATCCTCTCAGGATGATTACTTAGTCCAAGTATCTTCAGGGGTGTATACACTGAATCTTATGATGAGTAGATTTTGGGTGTAACAGAATGCCCCCCAAAGCATGAAGTTGTTGAAGATGTACAGGTGAAGTGATTTGATAGAATTAATGGCAATAGACTCGTCAGACGAAGGACACTGTTGCAGTACAATTGACTCTTAACTGACAATCTCATATGAAGTACAACATGGCTTCCGACCAATACATTGCAGATCCATGGTAGTAATGACCGACTGAACACAATCATGGCTACTAGACACAAGCGTAGATCCATGATGAGATGATAACACAACCACGACCAATACAAAAGTGGATCCATGTAGTATAACTCAATACAAACTCCATCGCAACCTGGGTAAAACATGGCTCCCCAGGGTCTTCAAGCTGAACCCACAATGATACAAATCTATCCATGTGATTACAAATGTCTTGACGTCGAACATGGTAGAAACCACTTGATTACTAGCCATTGATGTAAACTGTTAACAAGCGCGAGGGAGATCACCATTGATGTCAATGATTCCCAAGGTATCACAATACATATCATCAAGTGTGAATAAATGATTTGAATTCGAACGCAAGATGAAATATTTCAATCAAGAGTCAGTGATGTAAACTCATGATGAAAGCGAGGTAATCTACCATTGCGGCATGCAGGTCCAAGATACTTGATTGGTTTCTAGATTCAATCCTCAGATGATGTGTTGAAGTCGACAAGGATGAATCCGTCGAAGGAGGGCCATGATGAATCCCCCATCAATCGACACAAAACACGACAAAAATGTATAGGGTAGATCAGATGGTACAGTAACATGCAAGATTGACTCAGAGTAGACCGACGTGATGGCGGGTGTACTGACTACAAATGATAAATGATAGACATATTCTTGAACATGGGCATGGCATGACTTGGCAGTATTGACACGACGAGTGCGACACAAATTCTCAAAGCGACTGATGATGGAAGCTTTTATTTGAATGACTCAAAGGAGTAATAATACTCAGTAAATAAGTGAAACTCAAGGACAAACGGATGATCCAAGTGCTGTATGCAAATGCAGATGAGTGCCATGTTCAAGAACAACTACATACTACCACTAATAAGTATGTAACACAAACACTTTCCTTTTTCCCCATCATGAATGATGAGTGCCTCATGTGTTTTTTACAAGCTTGATGAGGGTAACTAGATGCTCGGTATAGCTCATCTCATAGATGAGTCCAATCCCAAATATTTTCCGAACCTGGGATAGGAGGGGTTCGTCCCATGACAGGCCCTTCAATGTGAAAATTTTAACGAGTCCATAGAAGGTAAACTCGGTCGTCATTTCATGTTTAGAGAGTCTAAAAAGAACTAAAGAAGAATCCAACAGTCCTTTTTCGTAAAGTTAGACTCGTCGCCCAAAAAAGGGTATAAAAACAACGCGGGAGAGGACTCTTCCAGTCATGATTGGCTGGAGTATACCTTTTTCGTAATTAGTGCCTCCTGGTCCGAAAAGGGGGTAAACTATCACCAGGAAGACGACCGTTCAAATACTTTAACAAGCATGAACGTGACAAGTTCGCTTGGCAATCTTTTCATTTTTCGAGAGCCTGAAAAGAGCTTAACGGTAGACTCCGGGGGGTGTCCTTTTCCGTGGAAGTTTAACGAGCTCGAAAAAGTGATAAATCATAACTCGGTACTTGTTCTCATAGTTCCGTGAGTATGAGAACAAACGAAGAGTAAACTCATCATCACGCAATAATTACAGACTAACCGTCGCAAAAATAATGACAAAATGTTCAAGGGAGTGTTCATACCTGTGATGACCGTTGTGATACGAGAAACGACACAAAAGACCACTTACAACTCTTGCACACTAGAAAATGTGTCAAATAGCCTCAAATATGACAAAAATTGTCAAAAACTATGATAAATTGTCCAAGAGCATCAAAATATTTGAAAAGGAATATTCCATTCTATTTATAAATAGAAAAATGGGCCAAAATAGATTTCATTGTTTCATTTGCCAATTTGGGAGGAGAAGTACCAATTTGGAGCCAAAACTTCCTTTGTTGATTTTGGGAGCTACGATCCACCATTTCACCCACCATCGGGAGCAGGTAAGCCTAAACTTCATCCAGCAACTTTCCAGTTGATTAGATTTTGTTTTTAGGTTCATTTTTTGGGTTTTTTGAGGAATTCATGGAGGGCTATTGTGCTCTCGGCTCATCGTAGTTTGCCCTTTCGGGAACTGCAACGAGACTGACTCGGTGCAAGTCCCAAATGGGTGAAGTGCGACGACATCACACTGTACACAAAAGTACAGTGTGATGGCAGAGTTTCACTTTCCAAACATCAAATTTAAAACAAAAAATGAACTTGCAAAGGTTGAAGTAGGATATAACAGTGTTTAAATGCCCTTCTTGGCAGGTTGCTAGCAAGCCAACATGGTTTTGGAGTGGCGAGAATGAGAACACAAAGTAGAAGATGAATAAGCTGCCAATGATCCACAATGCATGGATGCCTTGAGGAACTGTGGTTTGCTCAAGTTCTTTGAGATTTAGGGGATGAGATCCCAAATCCCATTGCTATCACACATGCTCCAGAGTTGGGATGCGGCCCAACAGTATTTCGTGATTGGTGAGCACATCCTCACAATAGATGTTGAGGACATCTATTTTCGCATAGGTCTGTCCCGGAGAGGGGAATCTGTACACCTTACTGGAACACGGGCCAGTGACCGCACAGTTGATGACATGGTATCACAGCATTGTACTGCTCTTTCTCGATCTTTCAGTGGGAAGATTCTTATCAGGGATGTGGTGAGCCTCCCATTGCGTACCATATTGCTTACTATTACTAGAGTGGTGGGTAGCCAAGCCCCACACAGGGCTACTTGGACATAGATGCTTTA
The DNA here is from genome assembly GCA_027924585.1 of Larix kaempferi. NCBI lineage: Eukaryota > Viridiplantae > Streptophyta > Pinopsida > Pinales > Pinaceae > Larix > Larix kaempferi. The sequence continues at coordinate 7,435,874 of BSBM01000727.1, forward strand.
CATGGAGGACTGCATGTCCCCCATGGTTTTCAACTGGTGCGAGGGTCTCCGAGCTTAGATGACCAAGTGTCGGCGGGGAGAGCTCAAGAAGTTTGGTTATGGATCGATCGTGGTATCGTTCCTCTTGGAGCGGATCCCTCTCTTGCATCCACAGGTAGTACTAGATGACAGGGAGCCTCGAGATCCTGACATGCTCAGATGGACTGAGGTCATGACTCGTCATGGTGGAGGACCCATCATCAGCTTTGGTCCTGAGTTCTTTAGCTGGAAGGCCAGTTACTCATGGTTGAGGACTTCCCATACAGTGGTACAAATTTCAAAGAGGATCCTGACTTGATGTTGCCCGAGGGTGCAGCATGGGGTGACATAGGTGAGAACAAAACCCTTGTACTTTTAGTTTTGTATATTTATCATTTTTTTGATGCAGTGCTGACAAGTATATAACATGTGTGTGTAGATGTGGGGCTCGTACAGCCGGTAGGACTTTCTCTCCTGGTGAGGAGAGACAGAGGTGGGGAAGCAGTTGTGCCCCCAGGTGCTCATGCTGCCATCGAGGAGATGGAGGAGGTATACAGGAACTTGTCCCAGTTGACAGTGGAGGTTCCTGAGCCAGCGATATATGACCTACCGAGACCTATGCATAGGTTTGGGGTTGGAACATCTGTACGCTTCAATTCCCTACTCCGCAAGGTGGCGAGGACCGTGGATTGCTTCCTCACTCAGCGACAACGTGCTGTCCGTGCTAGGGGTGGTGTACGGGTCAGGCGTCAGGCTTGATGACACTATTATACTTGTACTGAGAGCTTAGAGGCCTCAGATTTTGTACTACTGAAAGCTATGATGCTTCAGATTTTGTAGAGACTCACTGAAAGCCATCGTGCTTCAGATTTTGTACCGACACTACTTTTTGATGATATATATATATACAGACGTTCTCGGAAATTTATACATGATGTGTTTTAAAAATGATGAGTGATGTGATCTTGTTTACATGTTTGCTTTTATACATTACATTATTTACATGTTGTGAATGCTTTTACATATTATGAATATTATGTGTGTGTGATGTACCAATCCAAAATGAAGTTGGCCATCGAGTCAGCAACTGTGTTTAACTCTCATGGAATGTGTACGTACTGAACGGATTCAAATGACCTTTCTAGGAGACGTACTCGTCTGAAGAGACGGAGTAAGGTGGGATCACGGATGGCGTAAATCCAGTTAAGATGGGAAACCACTAATTGAGAATCCATGTGGATGACAATGTGGTTCATACCCAAGGAACTAGCGTTAGCTAGGGTTCCGATTACTGCCTGATACTCTGCGGCATTGTTGGTCACAAACCCTAGGCAACTTCCTCCTGAGCTAATGAGCTCACCTGTTGGGGAATATAGTACCCAGGATGCCGAAGCAAGGTTACAGGTATGCCAGCTGGCGCCGTCTGTGAATCCATAGCATGTTTCCATCTGCACATGGAGACAAAACATGGTATAAGGAGCGGAAACAAGATCTAAAGACACTCAAAAATAAAAGCGTCACAGCACACACAAAAAACATGCCATGTACATTATATACAAGAAAGTATAAGCGTGATGAATTTAAGCATATCTCTTCAGGTAAAGCCCATTGCGGGGTTCACTCAAAGAGATTCAGTCGTAGTCTTCAAGCTCGTAAGCTCCCTTCTCTAAAACACATTTGACAATGTAAGGTCCATGCCACATGGATTCGAACTTTCCTGCTCCTAGTTTGTCGTGCTTTAGGTCATAAGTGAGGACCAGGTCACCCTCGTTAAAGATACGAGGTTCAACTGACTTTTCATAATGGGATTTGCTGTGTTTCTTGTGTGCTTCATTAGCAAGAGCGGCATCTCGGCGGGACTCGTCAAGTTTTTTTAAGTGCAAGAGACGTTCTTCCTCGGCAGTAGTGTTAGGAAGAAGTTCGACAGCGAGTTGTAGAGACGGAATTTTGCACTCTATAGGTAGGATAGCTTCCAATCCATATACCAATTGGAAGGGAGTGAAACCTGTGGTGGTTTTGACGGAATTTCGATAGGCCCATAACGCTGAGAAGAGCATGTTGTGCCAATTGGACTTATATGTCCCTACCATCCTTTGGACCATAGTTTTCAAGACCTTGTTAATGGCCTCGACCTGTCCATTGGACTACGGGTATTAGGGTGTTGAATTTTCATGGCGAAAACCCAACCTGTCGCTCAGTTCATCAACCATATGATTTTGAAAATGGGAACCATGATTGGTAACAATTTCCTGAGGAACTCCAAACAGTGCTATTACATGATTGAACATGAAGAGTGCGGCGTTTTTGTCGTCGTTCTGGAATGTAGGCATAGCTTTGGCCCACTTTGTAAAGTAATCCACAGCTACAATGATGTAACTATTCCCACTGGCCGAGGTAGGATTACAATGCATAAAGTCGATGCCCCATTTTGCGAAGGGGCTCATGGAAATAACCGGGTGTAACGGGGCGGGATGGGTGCGCTTATTCGTATGGAAGTGCTGGCAAGGAGGACATTTTTTGATGGCCTCAATACAATATTCGAAGATAGTAGGCCAACAATATCCCGCGCGCAAAATATTCTAGGCTGTAGCCATCCCAGAGAGGTGACCGCCACATGCCCCAGCATGACAGTCATTGAGAACGCATTCAGCCTCATCGTGAGTGAGACAATGTCGAAGAATTGAATCAATGCCACGGCGATACAAAGTATCTTTGATGATTAAATAATACTTCGCATGGTGACGTATCTTACAACGGTCGTCACGAGAGAGTTGAGGGTTGAAGCGTTGGGTTTGAAGATACAATGAGATATCTCCATACCATGGATCAGTCGTACTGATGAGAAACAATGATTCATCTGGAAAGGAGTCATTGTGCTCAACTTTTGCATCAGGACGTGGAAGGTCGCAAATGAGCTCGGCAAACACCAAAGACTTCTTAGACTTAGCTTTCTCGAAAAGAAGGTCAAATTCTTGCAGTATCACGATCCAGCGTGAATACTTGTCCCCAAGCACCTGATGTGTTAGTACATGGTACATGGGGTTCGATTCGGCAATGATGGTGGTGGTGCGGAGCAAGATATAGTGCCGGAACTTCTGGACGGCGATGACCGCCGCAAATGCGAGTTTTTCAACATGTGAATATCTAGTTTTAGAGTCAGCAAGACCCTTACTTGCATAGTATATTACATGTTCCCGAGCGTTTTGATCCTCCTGTACCAAAACCATGGCGATAGTGGTAGCAGAAGTGGCGAGATATAAGATATAATCTCAATAATAATTAGGTGGTTGGAGCACGGGGGCATGCGTAATGTCATGTTTGATACTGTCAAAGGATTTGTGAGCTTGGTCGCCCCAAATGAAGGGGACGTCCTTCTTGAGTAGTCTCATATACCCCTGAGTCTTCTCCGCGAAATTGCAAACAAAACGTCTTAAATAATTCGCCTTCCCTTAAAGACTTTGAAGTTCCATCACGTCAGTCGAGGGTGGCAGGTTGATGATGGCCTCCACCTTTAAGGGATCAATGCGGATCCCATCCTTCGAAACGATAAATCCTAAGAGGCGTCCGGACTCAATGAAAAAGATACACTTATGAGGATTCAGACGAATATTGTACCATATGCATCTGAGGAAAATGGTCGTCAGATGATCAATGTGGAACTCGCGTTGCTTTGAGTGAGCAGGGAGATCGTCCAGGTAAGTTTCCACAAAGTCCTTAAAGTCATGGAAGGCATACGACATAGCCCACTGAAACATGGCACCACCATTTTTAAGGCCAAACGGGAGTTTGCGGTATGCAAATGTTCCCCACGGGCAGATGAAATCCGTCTTATGTTGGTCGGCTAGGTTGATCTCAATCTGGTTGTAACCAGAAAAGCCATCCATAAATGAGAAGATGACGCTTCCGGCACAATTGTCAATAATTTGGTCGATGAAGGGGGTCAGGTAGTCGTCTTTTGGACAAGCCCGGTCAAGGTCCCAATAATCGACACAGACGCGAATGGTACCCTCCTTCTTGTTCACAGGGATGACATTTGAGACCCAATCCGTCAATGGGACAGGATAAATAAAACCAGCCTTTAAGAGCTTTTCAATTTCTGCCTTAATTGCCGTAGTCTTCCGGGGTGTACCAGTCGCAAATTTTGGTGTACAGGTTTGATGTTGGGATAGGTTTTTATTTCATGAGAAACAATTGCGGGGTATATCCCAAGCATCTCCTCATAGGACCAAGCAAATGCATCTCGAAATTGCTTGAATAAGGTCGTTCCAGTAGCTATTTCTTCAGGGGAACACTTCTGGCCTATGCGAATGTGTTCCACTATACCAGGTTTAACCGAGATGTCTACTGGGGTGGTTGGCTCAATATTGGCCAAGTTGCCCTCCGTTTCTGTAAGACATGTGAGAATGGGGGAATGAGGGAACAGGTAGATATCTGGTGAAAAGAGGGTGTGGATGTTGTCCTCTATGTACTCCAAAGGAGGAAGAAAAGATGACCTATGGTGGAGATCATCCCACGGACTGTCGTCAACATTCATAACTTCCATGATGGACTCATCTGAATGAAAAGTCTGAAGTAAGAGAGTAGGTAGAGATGACGTCTGTCGTAGAGAACAGGATGGAGAGGCCACGGTTAAATGGTCCTCTGGTGCTGATTGGATATCCTCGTAAATACATTCAGTGGGTGAAAGAGGCATTATGTCTCCAAGCAAGTGTGTTGTGGCTTCATCCGGTACAAGCCAAGCATCGGTAGAGTGAGATAAAATCTCTATGGAGATCATGTTCACCGTAGCAACATGATTAGGGGGGTCCACGACTGGAAAAATGCCCTTGAGAGATGAATCTTTCAAAAGGCCAACCCGTATACTCTCATATTGTTTTGACACCTGTCCAATGGAAGGAACATGGTCACCAGGATGAGTAGTAGCGTCTGGTGTACAAAAATCTAATTGGTCGATAGTAACAATTCGTCCTTGGTGGGGGAATTGTACTATGCAAAAGACTGAAGAGGCTACCGCCTACATGGCGTAAAACCAATTGCAACCAAGCAAGAGATTATAATCTATTGGGGCTGAGACCACTTCCACGTTAACGGTTACGGTCTTTCCGCCCAACTCAATTGCAAGAGCTTGTAGGAGCCCATGAGGTTGAAAGCCACGCCCGTCGAATGCTTTCAGCGTGGTGGGAAAATGATTCAATTTAAGGGAGCCAATGGCTCTCCAATAGGCGATCGAAATGACAGAAGTGGAGGCGCCTTCGTCTAAAAGGGTACGATGGACAATCTTCCCAGTGATGTTCGCAAAAACTTGGAATGCGAGCTGGTGTGAGAGCCTTGACTTAAAGTTGTCAAGTCGGAACATGATGGTATTCGAGGAATCGGGGTCGACTACACTGATGGCCACAAGGAGAGTTTTGCATTGATTAGGACAATTCTGCAAAACTTCCAAGGTAGACATGGCGCAAGGAGCTTGTGCCAAGTCTTCTACGACATTGTAATTTTGTGCCGCCCGAGCGTTGGGATTGAAAACAGCTTTTCGAATCGTACTCTTGGGCGATCGCAATATCGAGTCTAAGGAGGGCTTCTCAATGGTCAGAGAAGTTGGTACGATGACATCAGTTAAGGAGTCGGAAGCTTTTTCAGTATTACTTCCAGTGGATTCTTTCGAAGGGATCGGTTCGTAAGATCGTGAGCGAGTGTTCAAATTGATCATCTCGTTACGCACCATGAGAACATGCACGATATTGGATGGTTCCCCCTGGGCTGGGGGGGGTTGAGAAATCATCTGCTGGTTTTGAGTAGGAAACGGATCATTGAGGACAGCGGGAGTTGGTTTACCCCTAAGAAACTTTTGTACTTCGTCTCTATGGGGACATTCTTTGGAGAAGTGATCATCTCCACACAATAAACAAGGATACTTTAGTTTTTTGTTTCTGCTTGGTATCGTCAGGAATGATCTTTTGTTCCTGCTGGGCAGAAGACTTTTTGGGTTTACCCTTGTTCTTCTTTTTACCGCCAGACTTCTGAGATGAAGCTGATTGGACAGAATTCATCTCTTTGGTTACAACAGGAGCGGTTGACTTGGTGGTGCTGTGGCCAGTCGAAGTCGGGTTGGATGATCCGACAGTGCTGGCAGCAAGCTGGGTGTTAAGGGAGCCAATGATTCCATTAGTTTGGAGTCCCTTATGCAATTTCGCAGGGTCATTAACGTCACGGGGTGCGTCAGGAAGAATATCAAACAAAGTGTTGGATTGAATGTAGACTAGGTCTAGCACATGGGCACTTGCGATGGCTTGTTCTTCAGTGATAGCACCTCGCATAGCCACGTCTCTTGCTATGGTAGGGATGAGAGATTTTGTGAACCAGTCTGCTAGGAGCTGATATGGAATAGGATCTTTAATGAGACGTCGTCTCCTTCGCCATTCATGGATATGATCCGAAATATGAGTGGCGGTATTCTAACGGAGCAAGGTTAAAATCTCGGTACCAGTTTCATACCGTATGGGCAGCTAGAAATGTGTCAAAAAGTTCATGGCAGGAGAACCAAAATCAGGAAAAGAGTGGGGTGGCAACTCAATGTACCACTTGGAAGCCGAACCGGTGAGAGTCCTTTGAAACAATCTACGACGAATTGAATCGTCCATTAAGGAATTAGATGAACACCATAAGTGGTATGTCATCGCGTGGTTTTTAGGGTCTTCACCCGGCTTGCCATCAAATTTGGGGATATCAAACGGAAGTTTCACCAGAATCGGTGGCTAATTAGATCAGTGGTAAATAGGATCGTTGGTTAAACAGGATAGGTTAAGCAGGTCCAAAGTATCCAGGAAGGGAAGCTGTGGGTTAGGCTGCGCGTATTGATAATACGGATAAGGCTTGTAAGGACCAAACTGATCGTAAGGTATACCAGGAGGAAACTGACCGTAGGGGGGTGTGCCGCCTGGACTATAAGGGGGTCCGCCACCATAAGGTGGTCCATTCCAATAAGGTGGGGGGCCACCTCCACCACCGGGAGGGGGTGGAGGTCCACTGCCACCACTGGGAGGAGGTGGGGGTCCATAACCGTAATGAGGTGGCCCACCACCACCTCCTCCTGGAGGGGGTGGTGGACCACTTCCACTGCCAGAAGGATGGGGACCCCCACCACCTCCGCCACCGGAAGGATGAGGGTCTCCACCTCCACTGCCACCACCATAGTAATTATGTCCTCCACCGCCTCCGCTTGGAGGGGGTGGTGGACCACCTCCGCCACCCAAAGGGAAATGTACTCCTCCACCATGATAGGGTGGTCCCCCGCCGCCTCCGCCGGGAGGGGGTGGTGGACCATTCCCGCCACCGCTGGGAGGGTGAGGGATGTTGTTAGTGAAAAGAGGTGGACCTCCACCAAGGTTAGGTGGGGGCCCACCATCTCTAGCAGGAGGTGGGGGAGGGCCGATCGGGGGTGGTGGTACTTGAGGGATAGTCGGTTGGGGTCTGCATTGCAACACAGGTTGTTGCCCCCATAGAGTGTATGGATTCTCGGGATAAGGCATCCCATATGGTGCATTTCCAGGATTAGATTGGCCCGGCGCAGGGTTAACAGAACCTGGATACGCTTGACTCCATGAGGGTTGAGTTACATTGGACGGCCCCCCAACATGAGCTAATCCCGTGGTGGATGGTCTAGCGGGTTGGGAAGGTCCAACAGAAGGTCCATTGGGGATTCCACCGCTTATGTTCTGGTTAGGAAACGAGGATTTCCCCCCAGCCATGACAGGTTGACCACCATTCAAAGGTTGAACCAACGTAGGTTGTTGACTAGCTATCGTAGAAATAACATTACCAATAAGATAATCTGGGTAAATGGAATACCCTCCCCTCGAATTCTGAGGTGGGGGAGGAATTGGTAAAGTAACTGTGGTAGTGACAGGTGTGTTGGACTATTGTCCTTCCACAGGTTGGTTCACTTGAGGTGCAGGACTGGACTCTTGTGAGGGTTGACCAATCTTATTAGTGGTCTCATGGTGGGAAGGTTGCTCTAGTGATCCAAAAGATATCAAATGAACCGGGATGTCTCTGTCGTCGAATCTTATTTGGAAATGTCGATTTTGAAACTCTTCAGAGCGTTGCTCGAGACTTTGTCTTCGAAGGTCATCACCCTTAAGACGTAACTGTTCCACACGTTTGCGGATAGGGCCAAAAATTTCGGCGGGGTCAGGCCTGTAGTAAGGTCTAGAGAACTTTGGAGTAGTCCAATTAGGTGGGGATGAGATGGCAAAATGAGCCACTGGGTGGTCTGTAGAAGATGTCTAGTAAGCTGCTGAAGGACCAACAGCTGTTGTAGGGTCGTCCTCGGGTCGTTTTATCCATTCCAACGATCCAGGTTCTCCCGGGATGACGGGAGAATGGTCTTGTGAAGCGGGGGTTTTTTCTCCTTCATCCTACGGTGGATGAGAGGCGGGTGAATCTGGAGGAGTTTGTGGAAACAAAAGTCCTCCAACATTCAGAGTGGGGTTTTCCACTTTAGTAACTACGACCGCGTTACGCTGATCCATTCTTACCCTCGAAATAACCTCTAGATTAAGGGGATATTCGGGTGATAAGTTTAAGATCCTACGGGATCTTCTCCAGGGAAAATACACCAGAGTGTCAGGATGATCAGCCAGGATGGCTGAAACAGTGTTTTCTCCTAAGGGTATGCTAAAAGAAAAGCAGTCCAGAAAAACCTACTCAAACTAAGGCAATAAGCAAACTTATGTGACAGTGTGGATTCAAAAGTCTGGAACCTAACAGGATTATCAAGGCATTGCAAACCGCAATATACTACAAGGTCCAACAATATGACACGACAAGGAGGATTGGGACCGTACCCTTTCCTGCATACCCGATTACCTGGACAGTACATGCGTGCTAATCACCTCGAGTGCTATTCTCGGTGTATTGCTTTGCCAAGATGACGAAATGGTTAACTCAGTTGGTTTCAGGAATCCTAGTGGTGTCTCCCGATATACGCAAGGTACGTGGAAGCTCAAATCCGTAGTGGTGCTGTCTAATGCACAATCGTTCGGCAAGAGACCTTCTGATATACTACCAATTACGTGATACACCCTTCGATATACGCCAAGTACGGATTATGGTACTTGGTGGGTACGTGAAGGAGCTCGATATACCGATAAGTACGTGGAAGACTACAATACCCCCGGGATATACTGCTAATAAATAACGATAGCTGCCATGCTTAACGACGTCGGAACATGTCTCTAACTTACACACAAGTTGCTAAAAATTTTACCTAGTTCTACCGTTAATTTTATCTTGGACGGTTAGGTGAATGCATGAGGTGAGTACATAATCAAAAGCATAATGCAAGCCTTGGCTACATGCACGAAATATTATTTTCTTTTAATGAATTCTAGTTATGGGAAGGAGAAAGCTTTTTCCAATAGTATTGCCAAAACAAACTCAATGCAACACAATCCCAATCCAAACAAAACTTGACTATGAAAGTATTCTTTTCCTTTTTCAACGAAACACAAAAATCACAACATTACTATCCAAATCAAAGCATTTTTCCTTTTCTTTTTCTTTTCAAATCAAAACGACACTAGGTAATGAAAAGAGAGGATTCTGAAATGGAATACGCAAGTTTTTCAATTTCACTTTCAATGGCCTAAAAGCACCAAAAAATTAAAAATGCATCCATCTTTCCTTAGCATGGAATCAATTTTGCAAAAATCGAAGCATACTTTGAGCCTTTCAAGAAAATGAGCGATTCATAATTCGAGAAAAACACAATAGATCATACATTCATTCAATTCTTCCAGAACATAAACGAGAACATTCCAATGCACAACAATTTTCTTCAATAATGTTCAAGAAATGATGGGAAAGAAGCACTTTTAACTTTTCAAAGTATGCACCAAAGAATAAACTTGATAGCAACTAAGCTTTCAGATCTTAAATGACTGAAAACAAAACACTACTTGCAGCACTAGTACACTTAGAAAACTCAAGAAAAGATAAGCACTCAATCAAACTGAAAGACACACTTAACTCAAAATCAAGCAGCAGCAAGCAAACCAAGCAAGCAAAGCTCAAACAAATGTAAATGAGGTATGGAAGCTGATCTAATGTAATGATCAGATCAAGGATGGAAGGAAGGGAATGCAAGGGTGAGCGGATGAAGGTGGAGGAGACAAGAGTATCCACCACTACCGGTCTTTAAACTTGTCCAAAATGGAACCCAAAATCAATCCAAACAGAACCAAACACTCAAAACACAAATCATAGGTGGGATCTTTGGCTGGATCTTGCAGCACAGAGGGAGTTCATACAACAAACCAAAGTCCAGACTGTCAAATGGAGAGGAGATGCCTGCATGCCAAAAATTTGACAAATCGACGCACTCTCCGCTTGTACACAGTGTGACGTCGCAGTTTTCCTACACAGGAAGTGCGACAATGTCGCAGTCTGCCAATGCAAGGGATGCGACGAGTAACTAACAGGTAAAGAACAGAGACCCAGAATGACACAGTGTCGCTCTGTTCCCACTGCCCAGGTGCGACAGGCGAAGTATGGATTCAAAAATGAATCAGATCTCTCAGCAATGAACCATGGAATGGTTTGGGAATGAGTTGTATAAACTCAGAGGAAGTAGATCAGAGTCTTCAATACGAAGATCTGATAGTGAAATCAACTCCAAGAAGTAAAATGGCAAAAATAAAAGGCTTTTGTCAAGCAATCAACGGAAAATAACTCTCAGATTAACAACTACTGACCAAACTCTATATACTCCCCAGTATGGTCACCATATTTGTTATCGGACAATCCACTTGAGCGGACGCGAGCCAGATCTCCCTAGCTCAAAGTGAGTCTAGAACAAATAGAACAGACTACCAATGCATTTCCTAGATCTACTTAAGGATCGAGTACTAGATGTCTTACCTTTCACTTCACAATCCTTTCTCCTGAATGCTGCTCCACGTCCCATAGTCGTCAGATCCAAGTTGCAAGACCTGTCAAGACAAGAAACAAGAGAAACCAGTAAAAGACATCTATACAATAAGAGATCTAAGTAAACAGTTAAGCAGGTAAACTACTCAATATCATTACACACATGAACAACATTGGTGGAAAGCATTTGTATTACTGCAAATAGAGGAGTACATGATAGAGATATAGAACCACAACCAAGGCTTAACGCTGTAGCCCTCCTCCGATGAAGCCATTTTCCATATCCTTCTAAGGAAGTATGAGTTCTCCAATAGGTGAGTGGAGATGTTCTAAGAGTGATTTCACCAACATGTAGATACCATAGCCTTCCTCCCTTTGGGATGGGAGTGAGCTTCATTTATATAGGACTAAATGGATAGGGTATCGATAGGATAAGTTGAGAGATGGTAGGAGAGGCTTAAGGGATCTGTCCAAAGGTTTAGGAACCGAGTGCCAGTTCTTCCAAGAGGTCAGGGATAGGGTCCCAAGTCAGCAAGCTTCGAGATGGACCTCGAAGAAGCTATTTTTTCCATCTAACTGACTTCGTCGCACCCTGTAATGGAGCAAGGTGCGACGTCGCATGTTGCTAGTGTGCAACCTGTGATGACCCTTCAAAACTGAGCACATTTGAGTACAAATCTTCTCAGGATGATTACTTAGTCCAAGTATCTTCAGGGGTGTATACACTGAATCTTATGATGAATAGATTTTGGGTGTAACACCTTTGAAGTAGTCGACACACCTTTGGACTATAATATATTACTTGGTTGAAACTGATTTTATTCCACGATTGCAGTAGCATCCTTAGTTTTCTGCATTGTGCAGTTTCCCCACCAAGGGAAAATTTCCACCATCGACCATCTCAATTTTTGTACACCTAAGAGTAACTCTCATCCTGCGAATAACGTCCCCCTTATAGAGAAGTCTTCACTTAAGTATGAGAGTGTGGGGGTAGGAATCCTCAAGGATTCATCATTAATGGGAGTCTTCCCAACACCAAATCCCCCATCACAAATTTCCACGGTTAACATGATCTCATCCATGGCCCAACATTCCTCCAACTCGACTGATCCCTGGATTGTTCCTAGTTCTACTAAAGTTGACTCGATTGGAAATCAGATGCCTCATATCCCCGCTAAGGCCACATATCATGATATCCAATTGGTGTTTGATCCACTTGATGACCATCACCTAGTAGAATCAGACCCCTAGTAGAAACATTCACGAGTGCAATTCATCCACATATTGAAAAAACATATAATTTAGATGGTGAAGGGACATGCATTTCTTCAAATCAAGTAGCAGAAGCATTACCCTTTGGCATTTATGGCGAGGAGCATCATGTCTCCATTGGGGATCGATGTTGACAGAGTTCTGTATCACATTTTAAAACAGGTACCTACATCAACTCTGCCTCATAATAACAACAGATTCAAGCTATGTGTATAACAGCAAGAAAGTCAAATCATAACTGCTATTGTCTATACAATTTCATCAAAGTGTGTACCTTTTCTTCATTGTGACAATTCTATAATCAAAGACCTCATTGCAACATGGGGCTCTTATACAGAAACTTCGTTGATAATGTGAGCATCTGCCATACATATTAATTTGTAAATCACGAGCAATAAAAGAGAATAGATAAACATCTCATATAAACAAGTTTCTACATTAGGTCATAAAATATGTCTCTCAAGTCTTTAGAGAATAATAGTAATGCAGAAAGACTCACCACACCTTAGCGCTTGCTACTACAATAGATAAAATAACTTCTGTTTTAGCAATAAACAACATCTCTTATACTCTATTTTGAGAATTCTAGCGAAACATATGCACAAGGATACAATAATTATTAAATACACAATTTCTACAGCAAAAGTAATGGATTAGGTTTTATTTTCATAGATTTTTAGTGATGTTATATCAACTATGAGCCACTAAAATCTTAAGCATAATGTATGTTAATTAAAAATTTAAACATACTAAATAATACAAATATACAAATATTTTGTAATTTTGTTTAATGAGGATTTAAAGAATTGTATTATTATAATAAGAATTTTTATATTATTCTTACTTTATATATTTTAGTTGTATAAATAAATAGTTCAATTCAAAGGTTCAACATTCAATTTTGAAATTTGAATAATTTAAAGGAAAAATTATATTCAAATATTGCCACCTTCCTTTGGCTATTAGTCCGAGACAAGAACCTCACTTGGGACAATCTACTAAAAAGAGGGTTCTCAGGTCCTTCAAGTTGTTATCTCTGCAGTAACGGTGGGGAAGACAAATAACACCTCTTAAATGTCTATTCCTTCGCATCGGGGCTCTAGGACAAGGGGGGCGGTTTTTTTTTACCACAGAAAGGAATCGATCAAGCATCAACAACTCTCATCGAATGGAAATGACAACCTTTCACCAGTCCCTTACTCAACAGAATATGGTACCTATTCCCACCTTTCCTTTTGTGGAAAATTTGGAAGGAAAGGAACAAGAGGATTTTTAAAGATAAGACCTACATACCAGAAGATGTCTGGAGAAGAATCAAAACCAACATACAAGAAACTCTTCAGCTCCAAGCGTGGTTGGAACAGGACCAGCCGCTCAACTCTTAGGAGGACACCATTCTCACATCTTGGGACCTTGACATCAACGAACTTACAACTCTCTTGAACTAGGTACTACCAAGGATCATTAGTCCTTCATAATGGATTCCTCCCCCATTAAGCTTTATCAAGATCAATTTTGATGGAGCTTCTAAAGATAACTTAGGACAAGTTGGCTATGGTGGGGTCTTTAGGGACATCAGAGGAACTATAATAAGGGTTTATGCGGGCTATCTGGGAACCGACATCAACAATGCAGGGGAATTAGAGGCGCTGATAAGAGGCCTAAAAATAGCCATGTATCAGGAATACAGTCAGCTTATTGTGGAGGGAGACTCGCAAATCCTTATCAACATGATGATCAAACTCCAAAATGTATCCGAAGTCAAAAACCTAAGTTCCAACTAGCGCATGGAAGATGAAATAAGGAGGATGGCATCCATAGTCAAGGAAATTCCAGCTCTAATCCCTCTCCATGTAAGGAGAACGACCAACAGAGTGGCTTACCACATGGCGAACATAGGTTTAATGCTAGGAACGAGAATTGTCAATGACTCATCAGCTCGTCTGGCAGAGAAAACATTCATGTGGCATTACCAAACACTTGCCTTGGAGGAAACAAAGGTTTTGCACCCGCTACCCATGTAGGCTGAGCAAAGCAGATGTGGGGTCCACCCTGGCCATCCCAGATTATGAAAACCTGATCATGAGCCAAATTCCCCGCATAAGGTGAATGGAAAGAACGAGACACATGGTGGTTTTCACCCATGGAGATCACATGGAGGAGGAAGGTGGTTATCAATGTTCTACATTCTCAATCTTAGGATCCCTACAGATGCATACTGTGGAGGATTTTGTAGGGCACGAAAGGCAAGGAAGCGGTACATAATCATGACGCACTTGGAGTACATTGGTGCGATTTTAGACATGCCAATCATCCTGTATTTCATGTTTATCATACTGGCAGTGGATCGGGACATTTACATCATCCTGCTGATGAGTCATAGAGTAGAAGGAATGGAAAACAATTGTTAAGACAGAGCACATAGTATTCTCATGGCAAGAGGCAGGGTGTCCAAAAACAAGGAGGCGGATAGGTAGAGACCGAGGATGAACCAGTTGTGGCAGCAAAGGCTATCAATTTATATATATAGTTCATCACGAAGAACCTGATGATTAATATTGAAAGCAAGCAGGCTAAGGTATGGAAGGAAACTATCATCTTTCAAAATGTGGAGGAATATTAGGCGATAGCAAACTGGGTTGCTAACTCAAGGAGCTCTTATGCTTGATAGGATCTTATGAGGGAGCTCTTATCTCCTTCTGGACAGGGAAAATTATTCTTGGCTTCATTATGGATTATCAGGGAAAAGACCTAGACATCCGAAAGGAAAATTTGAATATTTTGGAGGACCTCCATGGCAATACGAAACTTCGCAATGCCAATCTGACGAAGCTAGGTCATCACATGGGAATTGATTTCATTCTCTGTTTGTTGTCGCCTCATGCCAACCCCGAAGAAGCAAAGAGTGAAACAAATGGTGATAGAGTGACCTAGGCTTTGGTATAGAGCATCCATGTTCTACAACATGAGGTCACTCCTAATCCATTAGACGAATGGATTCAGAACCCAGGAGGAACAAGGCAACAAGTAATGTTGTATGAGCGTTCAGTGGTTCTCCACTAGGTTATTAAAACGCTAACAAGAAGGATTCTGACAGAGGGGAACCCTATTATGGTCAACCTCAAGCAGAAGTATGTGGTGATGAAGGATCAACGAAGGCTGAACAAGTTTATGGCTCAAAAATTATCATCATGGTAGACCGTCTAGATGCAAAGAAAGCACGGGTATCCATGGTGACCGGTGACACCAGTGACACCCCAATAATAATTGATGATGACCTAGTTCAACCAACAAAATGAAAAGGTTCCTCTCCTCTTAATCCTCAATTTTTTTTGTCTTCTTGCTCATGAGGGATGTTTTGTAAAAGTCTTAAGTTGTGAGTCAGACTTAGGCATTTTATAGACTCAGATAGGCAAAATGATATAACTAGACAATAGAATCAATGCTTAGCTAGCAATATCAAAAAATTTGTGGACACTCTTGGCATGCAAGCTTGGTTTTATGGCTCGATCTCTCCTTGAGGAAGGATAAAGTTTGTTATTACGATAAACATTGTATCTCTATTTTTAGTGATTTAATAGAAAGGTCCTTCTCTTATTTATAACAAAAAGATACTTGAATCTACTTCTTTTATTTCAAAAATGTTATACTCTATGATTGTTTTATATTTAGTCTCAGTTCTTTTACTACATTGAATTAAAGGAAGAGAATGAATGGTTTTTCTTTAAATAATAATTATCAAGGAAAATATCAGAGATAGTTAATAGATAAACTATTCATACTGCTATAAATAGTTTAATATTGTTTTTATGTTAGAAAATATAGACTATAAATGCGAGCACTAAAAGAGTGATCCAATAACTTTGTTATATTAAAATAGGATACTTACATTAGTAAATAGCAAATAGAAGACTATGAAAAATATTAAGCTTGTTAATATTGCAATCAAGTCTTATAACTCTCCACAAATAAATAAAAAAGGAGCAAAACTACGAGAGCATCTTATTGGATCATATTAGTATACTATAGACCCCCATTATTTTTCAATCAGAAACTCTCATTCAACTAATAGAGTACCCTTGAATCGAATTGTGCATAAACAAAAGAACGACACTACATACATTTACTTAAAGAACCCTAAGAATTAGGTTTTGCGAATTAATTTAGTCAAGAAAGAAATGAGAGGGTCACTTTCACATAAATGGCATTTCAAGTCATCAACAATAGTTAAATAAAGAAATGACGAAACTGATGGCAACAATAATATCCATTCACGCCCATAGGGTTTACATCAATTGGTAATGAGTAATTGAGATGAGAAGTTGTAAATAGAAAGTCATAAGTTCAAATCCCCCGTGGGTACTAGCTTAAAAAAAAATTATGATATCTTTCCCTAGACCCCGTGTCGCGTGAGTACTAGCCCCATCTCAGTTTCCAATTCCCTTCATTACAAAAAAAATTAGTAATATCCATTCACTACAAAGTATTTCTGAAGAGAAATATCTTCAAGAAAAAAATAGTAGTTAAATAGAGCCTCGACGATCCTACCAGTAATAAAAAACAAAATACATCTATTATAGAGTATTTCATATGGGAAATATCTTCAAAGACAAGAATTTATATTAGATAGAGTATATAAATCCTACAAGATCATTCAAGTCAAAAATTTTAAGAGTATTGAGAGTCAAGGGTCGTTATAAACCCCGTAAGAAGTAGCATACCAAGGAAATACAAGGTTATACATTGATTTCTTTTACAACTCATGTATAACAATATCCAGTCTCGTAAATGATAATTATAACCTCTTTGTGGTTATAGGGAGTTAAAATAAACAAGAAATAGAAACATGCAAACACCATTACTACTCAACTTAGTGAGCTAGCAACCCAAAAGAGGGCAAACAATTAATCTATCGTCTGTCAATAAACAATCAAGAGCACACATCGACACCAAGAATTTGGTGGTAAATCATAACCTATGGATCACCCAACCGAGACTAGAGTCGCAATATTAACGCGGGAATGAAATAACAAAGTAAGGTACCTTGCAATCTTGAACTCCTCCTTAGGAACAAATGTACCATTATCTACGAGTAAACAAATGACCAAGTAGTTAAAAACCATGAGACAAGATTAATGGATAAATGATATAAATTGATACATAATCAGAATCTGTACATAACTTACCTCATAATCAAGAACACCCAACTACGATTGCTTCCTATAAAAGGAGGAATACGTAAGTAAGAATCAAAGCCTCAAGACCCAAAAAATATTAGACAATTTTAACTCAGTGGAAGGAAAAACAAAAAAAATACTAAACTTATGGTAGAGTTAGTTGAAGCAGAATAACCATGAGCCTATATTGTGCACTCAAATAACCATGAATCAAGGCTGTAAGTAACCAGAATCAAAGCTATAAGTTACCATCCCCAATCCTACAACTATCAGAACCACCCTATAGGAAAGTATGTATGCAACAAGGACTCAAAAAATTAAAACCTATAGGAAAGTATGTATGCAACAGGGAGTCAAAAAATTAAAACCATAATGGAAAGTAGCCTAAACTACATTGGTAGTAATCAACTACCATACCATAAACGATAGTAATCAACTACCATACCATAAACGATAGTCGAGATTGTGGTAAACTCCAAAGCCCGTGAGAGATTGGAGCTGAAAAACATCATCTATGAGCTAATGATCTAGTACACTCAAAGGTAATTCCATTAGGGTAAGAGAATATCGGAGGGAGGAAAACCCCCTACTTTGAAACAAGAGAGAAAAGAATCCCATTGAACATTGAAAGACCACGGTAGAAACTACTCCCAAACCCCTTGGGTCAATGCCGTAGAATGAAAAGGTAGTCTATCTTTACACCTGTAAATAATAACTTTTCATGACAATTAAAGTGAACGATTTGGAAGGGAGCTTGAGACCCGTGGTAAGTTATGAGTTGGAGCTCTTACCACAAGTAAAAGTAAC
The DNA here is from genome assembly GCA_027924585.1 of Larix kaempferi. NCBI lineage: Eukaryota > Viridiplantae > Streptophyta > Pinopsida > Pinales > Pinaceae > Larix > Larix kaempferi. The sequence continues at coordinate 7,454,074 of BSBM01000727.1, forward strand.
ATGGTAATAGCCATTAAATTGCCAGCCTATTCATGCATATGACGCCAACACCTATACCTTAGTTGATTTAAGTTGCCAACAAATTGGATTACAGGTGTGGCAATGCTCGTGTAGTTGATAAATGAGGTAGGATATAAGGATTTACCATGTAATACGATCAATATATAAAAAAGATTTATATTAACACCACGTATACATAACCATACAACAATTGATATATATTTATTTAATCTTATTTAGAATCGAAAGAAACTCTACCTCATTAATATGAAATTGAGTTAGGATTGATACACATGGCTGGATCCATACTCCCAAGGCAAAACATATGTTACATAATGGTAAATGGAAGAGATAATACAAGTTTAATTTCAAATTCATAAATCTTGTAATCCGAAGTTGCAAGAATATATATATATATATTCGTAAAAAAATCGTAATTTTTTTTTCATTAGAGTATAAAATTACAATGTGTAGATATATGTCATACATATTACATCATAAAAGAAAAGCTCATTACAAGAGCATTGCTTGTTGGCCATCGCCCTGTTTTGTACATTGTATAAAGCTTTTCCAAAAAGAATAAGTACCTAGATATGAGCCAAATATTATTTCAAAAAGTTGGTGATGTAGAAAACAAAACTGTTGGGAACATTAGCATTGTTTGTTGGCCATTGCCTTGATATATTTTATGTAGATTTGCGAAAAAGAGAAAGTACCCAGAATTGATCCAAAAATTGTCTCAAATTGTTGTTGTTGATGACTGTAGACCGCCTGCCGGAGCAAGAGAAGTAGCAATATACTATCAAGTGTCCTCCCCTGGAGGCCCATATGCTTTTATAAAGAGTCGGTGATAGTATTGGAAAAATTGCTCTCCATTGTGTTCTTCTATTTTAAATTGGCCTTTAACTGGATGAAGACCCACTTTAGATAAGGTGTCTATTTTCCTATTCCGCTCCCTGTATACATGCATAGATGAAAATAAATTAAATATTTCTTTAATTTCATGTCTCTCTTCTAGCAAAGGTAATAAATGAGTGTGTGAACATCTTTATGATCCTTTAAGCCAATTTATGACCAACATGGAATCCCCAAATGCTTGAAGGTTTTGACAATACTTTTCCACTGCAAAGAGAAGAAGAATTTTGAGAGGGAGTAGCTCAACATAATAATTTGTTCCTTCCCCTAGTCCTAGTGAGATCTTGAAGAAGTGGGATTCTGTCAAATAAAGAATAGCTCCCCCCCCACATTGTTCCTGTTCATTTTGTGAAGCTCCATGAAAATATGCCCATGGAATTGATTTGTTGATTTATTCCACTCTAATCCTTCAAACTAGAGATTCTCCTTTATCTTGTGGAAAGAAAGACATTATTCTACTACTGTTTGTTGCAACCATTTTAGGAAAAATTAGTTTCTCTTGGAAAATTAAATTGTTCCTGGTAATCCATAAGCCCCAACTAATAAGGAGTGGGAGGGCTTTAAAAGGGAAATATGAGGCATTTGTTAGCCAGTATTGTAGTGTCGATTCAACAGAGACCATGTTCCATATAATGTTTTGTCCAATCAGTCTCGAACACTCTTGCCACACCATCCTTCTAAAAGAACAACTTATGAAAAGATAGAAAACATACTCCTCATCCAATTTGCACAAAGAGCACTAGCTTGAGCCTTCAATTCCGTGTTTTCGAATACTATCCCATGTTAGGATTTTGTTTTCCAATGCACACCACATCAGTAGCCGAGCCTTTGAGGGACATTTAACCTTCTACAATTTCTTCCACCACCATAGTACTTCCCTATTAAAAATATCAATATTCAATTGTATGTAACCCTCCTTGGGTGTGTATTTTTTGGACGAGGCAAGATCCTAAATTTATTCATCCTCCACTTCTCTAATTTGAATGTCTCCATCCTTGAGAGAATTTATATAATTACTCCATGATACATTGTCCTTGTCCTTTGAACCCAGTGACCTCGCAGAAATCCAACCCTGGCTCCATAAAGTATAAGTGTGAGGATCTACCACTTGGTTTAATGTGTAGAATCATTGTTCATGCATATTTTCCACTAGAGGTAATGGAATCAAATGAAAACCCCTTCTCCTTTGCCATGGGTCCATCCCAAACCAAAAACTGCTTCCATTGCCAATTCTCCAAGCCAGTCCTTTCCCAATAAGATCAAAACAAGTTACCACAACTCTCCATATGACCAATTCATTAGCTTGCTTTTTGGATGGTGATATAACCCAATCCATTATAGAGCTCAGGGCTATATACTTTGTTCTACCACCATAGTCCAAAGGTTGTTAGTAGTGAGAAGTCTCCATACACATATAACTACCAGCACCTTTGAGAAAAGGACGACATTTTTTAGACCCCATCCTCCTAGCGCTTTTGGTATTGCAATCTCATCCCATCTAACCCAGGGCACAACATAGTGTTCCTTGTGTCCACTCCATAGAAATATGAAACACAACCTTCTATCCATTTCCAGAATGCCACTAGGAATCTAGGTCAATGACATCTAATAAACTAGAATGGCCTCTAGAACTGATTTCACAAGAAGAAGTCTACAGGATCTAGATAGCCATTTATGGTTCCAAACATGGATTCTGTTTTCAAGTTTTGTGATCATCCACATCTATTCGTTCTTCAAGTAATCATTAGGTTTTAAATGAAAACCTAAATATTTTAAACCGTTGTCCAAATTTAATTCTGGGAAGCAAAAAAGGGATTTATAATATATGATCTCTACCTCTTCCATATTTATTGAGGATAGGGTGGACATTCAGATACTGGCATTCCCGTAGCTTGGCAGAATAAATCCAAAATTTTTCCAAAGCTTTTGCATCCCTGTGGGACCCATCATAGAAGATTATGATATTATCAACAAAGAGAATATAAGTGATGTGAAATCTTTATTCTCTTTAATGAGCCCGCCCTTTTTTCCTCTTCCAAAGATTTACTTAGCCCTTCAACTACCAATATACAGAGAAGGGGGGAGAGAGGGCATCCTTGTCGAATTCCTCTTTTGGATTAAAAAAAAGGGGGATGCAGATCCATTTATTATAATTGCAAAGGACACCGAGGTAATACAACTCATGACCCAGTTTATGAACGAAACTTCAAAGTCAAGATGTGCAAGGAGAAGTTTGATATAGAGCCAATTAACTCTGTCATATGCCTTAGACAATTTAATTTTAATGAATGCTCCTTTGTCCTTCCTGCATTTCATACTGTGTAAAACCTCCCACGCCAGCCCAATAGCCACGTGGATTTTCCTTCCTTGTAAAAAACCAAACTGCTATTTTGAAATATGTTTTGATAAAATAAGGTTGATTCTCCTCGCAGTGATTTTTTCCACAATCTTGTAAATTCCATTTGCAAGTGAGATTGTTCTAAAGCTATCAAATGAGGTTGGATTATCCACCTTTGGGATGGTCACTATAGAAGTATAATTTAAAGGATCCAAAATTCATCAAGAAACTGTAGATTCCTCCACCACCTTCAGCAGGTCAGCCCCCAGAATGTCAAATGAGTCTATAAAAATTCTACCATCCACCCATCTGACCCTAGGCTCTTGTATTTTTTAAAGCTATGAAGCACCTCTATCAGTTCATCCCTAGAAAACTCATCCATCAATTCTCTATTGTCCTCCTCAGCAACAAATCTTGGAAAAGGCTGGGCAAGTCGAATGATCTCTACAATAGAAACTCTTTCCTAATCTTTATAAAGGGACTGAAAGTGATCTTTACCCAATTTAGCCAAACCTTCAAAAGTAGAAATATCTCGACATTCTTAATTTGACATCCCCTAAATAGTGTTCCTCAACTTTCGACCTTTGGAAAATGCTTGAAATTTTTTTGTATTCTCATCTCCACAATTTATCCACAAGGATCAACTTTTCAATCTCCACACCTATTCTTGTTTTGCTAATGGCTTCTTTCACTGTTTTTCCATGTGATAAAGGAGATTCTTGGATTCATTTGTCAAGAAACCCCCTGCCTCTGATTCATACATAACTTGTAGATATTCTTCCACCTTTCTGAGATCTTGCTCATCCCAAAACTTCTTTTGATGGGCCCATTTGATAGTCATCTACTTCAGATTTTTCAAATTGTTTGAAAAGTGCACCGAGGCTAACCCTTGTGATCCAGGTTGAGGTGGTTGCCAAACCTCTTTTAATAAAGCCTTAAATTCGTCATCCTTTAACTAACAGGAATTGAATTTGAAAGGGATGGGGGGTTTTCTTTCCATAACCCTTGATTTCCAAGAAGGTAGGACTATGGTCCGATTCTCCCCCGCATCCAACCCATTATCTCACATTATTCAGCTTATCAACCAGCTAAGCTGCTATAAGAAATATTCCAACCTTTTTGGGATATGATCCTCGCCTGATCTCATATTCCTCCAGGTCGGAATTAAATTGATTGGATGAATATCCACGATACTTTTATCTTCTAATTGATGTAGAAAATAACCTACAAGTGGATCGAGGTTGGCCTTAGGGCCCCAAACCTTAGATGCACCTAGAGTAGAATTGAGATCTTCCCCAATGATGAAATTTAGGGTACTTATGAATGATTTAAACAATAATCCATCCTAGAAATCCTTCATATATCCATAAGGCCCGTAGATATTAATAATAGTCAACTCCATGCCAAAATATTCCAGTCCTGATTCACATCCCTAACTATCAATTAACCTAATAATTGAAGGATTCCATCCCACAACTAGTCCCCCAGATATTCCCCTAATATATGAGGTGATGAAATGCTAATCCTTAAATGAACCTTTAAGAATATTTTAAACTTGTTCCCCCTCACCCAAATTTTCTTGAAGAAGCAATATGTTAGGAGAGTTGGTAGAAACCAACCTCCGAATTGATGATTTTTTTGATGGGTTCTCCAACCCCCTATAGTTGAAGAATAGAATTTTCATTTGGAAACCCTTTCAAGGGTTCTCACTGCTCTAAGTGCCCCAAGGATAGAGGATTGTTTCCCAGCTTCCAATTCATACTTGGATTTTTCATGTGCCTTATGTAAATTTTATCTTCTCCCCCACCCCTTCCCTACTACAGAAGGTTCTGGAATTTTCCCTGGCCCCCCTTCCAACTGTCGAAGTTCATTATGTGAAGTCTTGAGTCTAAAATTGTCTCAAGAAGAGTTTTCTTCTAATTATTTTGGGTATTCTTTCTCTAGTGAAATTATGGGTTGGGATATCAATCCATCCGCCCAGATACTATGGCGAAGTATTGATGGGGAGGGAGCACAAAGTGATAGTGAAGCCAAAGAACCAACGAGTGATAGGGAGGCAAGGTGTTGTGAGGTGCTTTAAACATGTAAATGACAACATGTTGTGACAGTCCATAGAGGGGATACTTTTATACATGAAGTTGATCCAGCCTAGATTCCCAAATATTCTTTGTCCACTTTATCGTTTTGGATCTCCACCTGAGCTTGAGTCCGATCAAACCTGAGAGCCCTTTGATGTTGGTAACCGGAAATGTCCTCTAGTTGTGGTTGAATAACCTTTCCTCCATCAATCATGAACTTCGGTTGTGCAAACCCTTCAAATCTTCCACTCTTTGGTGCCGACCCTTCCAAATACATTAGTTCCAAAGTCATAATTCTCTTATTTGAATCACTTGAATCCCTTGACTCTTTCCTTAGTTTGAAAGGGAGATTACATGAGTATACTAGATGGCCATATAGATGTCACCACCTGAATCTAAAAGGAACACCCTCGTAATCCAATTTTTGAATGAGGGTGATTTGACCCCTCTCAATTTCCATGTCCTCCTTAAGCCCTTCATGAGTATCCACCCTTACCAAAATTCTTGCCACACTCATTTCTCCAGTATCTTCGAAGGACATGTCTACCTCTAAAAATTCTCCTATAGATTACCAATGTTTCTGAATACATCCAAGGACCAATACTCTAGTGGAATGCCAGGGAGTGGAACCCAAATCAGTGCAATATCCAATTTCTCACACTTAGCATCAAAGAGTGGCACCCAGAGCTTAAGTGCCATCCAGGCCACACTATTGCAATAGTTTTTTTGAAGTATCCATTGTGTGTCTTTAGACTTTTCGAGTAAAAAGATGACCCACCCTTTTGCTATAACTAGGACCTTCGAGGTGTATCAAAGCCTTTCGCCCCAATGTGCCCTTTCCAATCCAGTGAGGATTTTGACATTAAAACAATGGCCTCGAACCCTTCTTATGATAGCCAATTCTGCCATATCTACCACCCTGTGAAGTTGAATATCGTCACCAACTACAAACTTATTTGCTCTACGTTGATTCTTTAAAACCCTTTGCTTCTTCCGACCATGTCTTTCCTCCTTCCTTTGACCCAGAACTGTTATGCTACTCCTGCACCCTACTCTCATCATCAATAATACCCCTATCACCTCCAACCACTTCTTCACAAACTGGAATATCCCTTTTGCTAGGGAATCCCTCAGAAACCCTCTCAAGTTGAGCAAAGAGTCCGCTAGTGTCACCTACCCAAATTTTGAGACTATTTATTTTATTTGCAAAAACATTATGTTAAATTATAATTACAAAGTTTTGTAATTATGACCAAATCTGGTCAAGGATGACTGTGATAACATACTATTATTATTTAATAAATTAAAACAAGATACAAACACCCAAGGGAACTATTAAATGAGTATTCACTGACCCACTAGGAGGAATGGAAGTTGTTAGAAGGCATGGGACAGATGTCATCATTTTCACTCCACCACTAGATGTTGGTTATGGGACAACAACCCCTAAAATTGTGGCATTATTCCCCAGGTGGGTGGAGAAGAACTGTTAGCTCATTAATGACCAAGTTAACCACTAAAAAGGCCTAGGCAGCCTAGATAAGGCAATTCGAATTGGGCAGGGAGATCTACATTATTTTCTGCAGAAATAATTCCTCAAGTGTATCAGGTGATCACTGAGAGATTCGAATAGGGAGGCTAGGTGAATGTGCATTGTGAGTCTGTTGAATTGATTCTGTAAAGGAAACCAGAGGTGCTGGTGTAGGTCTCTTTGAATGCTAAGTCTATATGACTGGATGAACTACTTTGTTGCTGCAAGGAGATGACCTAAAGCTTCTACAGATTCTTCTTCCTAGTGGTTCAATGAACAGGCTCGGGGGTCCTAACGCAAGTAATTTGGCTGTCTTCAGGAATAGGTTGGGTGGAATAGGCTCCCTGGGTTGTTTGTTTCTCCTACATTCACTAAGTTCTATTATTCTGTATTGTTTATTTTTTTTGTTAAATGATTTTCTGTATTTGTGAATTTAATATTTACAGTTAATAGCATACAGAAGTAATTGTTTTCAGTTTCTGACCTAAGTATGATTTTGTATAATGATGGTTAAGTAAATAAGATGATTGATTAAAAATCTTTTCTGTATTTTTTCCATACAGTTTTCTGTATAGTACTCTAGTACAGAGAAGTAGAAGTAAGTCAGATGATTGATGGGCAGAATGCCAAGTGAATGGATAGACTAACACTGTAGTGTTTCTTTTAATTCTGCAATTTCAATTATACATGTTTAAACTCAGAAATAGAACAACATATCATAAACAGATATATAGCATTTCTGTACTTAGTAAGAAAAGTAAAACATTTTATCTCTGCACAGAACTAGGTTTTCAAATTATTACTATCTATTTTTGAAAGCGAATACTATGCATTCTATTATTTTCTTTCCAATAATAAGATGTTATATTCCACTTATTTCAGACATTCTTATATTCTAGAAATTTAACAGCTGCAGATATTCTTTTATACAAAATTGATACATGAATTTTATTCTCATTTCATTTCTTTCTTTCAACATTCATGGTTTAAACTTAGCATTATTCCCATTATTTAAAACAGTCTGCTATATTTCAAATTTTGCAGAATAGATTTATTCTAGGTTTTATTTCCAAAATCTTATAGTTCTGCTAAGACTAAACTTTCAACTGTATAAAGTTTGCAAACATGTACAGGTTCATTTTCAAAACCCTAAGATCATTCTATAACCAGCCTATAGTCCACACTTAATAACGTAAACCTATTTTATTATATCAAGTTTTTTTTCAAAGCTAAACGCATCATCATTATTCGACTATCACTTTTACGATAGTTATCCACTTGAACAAGACAAACTTAAACAAGAGTATTTCTCTTCCATCAGTCGTAATGTTTATCTACGTGGTGGTTCAAAATAGAAATTGAGTCTCATCACCATTCTAACTTCAGCCTAAACAATACTAACTCAGGGTTTTATTTTTATGAAATAAGTTAGCCACAGCTCTCGGCCGGAATCAACACTGTATTTCTAGCCAAAATACCAACTTATACAAACATAGAAGCAATTCAGGAAAACTATTCTTTTATGCAAAACTCAATTCCATATCAACACTCAAACAAAATTATAAACATTTTAACACAAGACCTTCCACGTTTCGCAGAGACAAGTTAGACCTCGGCTCTCGACTAGTATTTACATTATAACAATTTAGTCAAAATATTGACAGAGTTTGTACTAAAAAAATTTTCAAGGTTCTTAAACCAAATAGGGTTCATTCCTTTAGTAACTACATCGTAAACCAGATGACGTTTAAACAAACTCCACAATAGAACACTATTGGGATGAATAGCAAAATAGGCTGAGGATTTATCCTCTTGTAACATATCGTTCTAAAAACATCTTAACCTCGGCCATTACCCTTGCCAAGGATAGTTTTCCCAACTTTCGTCAAACTTTAAACATCGGCCAAACCGTGCCAAGAGTACCTATGAGGGTTTAAGAACCATCGAGGCTTACCAGGTGGTTGAGCAACAATTCCCACCAAGATTTCAAACCTAGTAACAATTCGACGAAGCTAAACCTGCCATAAAAATCATCGAGATGTTAAATGAAGAAAACGCAGAGTTAACCCGAAGCAACTTAAATATCATTATCAAACCTTTGAAGGAAGCATTACCTTAAATAACGCAGCTTCTGGAGTTAGAAACACTGCAAGCAGATAAGACGATGGATCCATCTACCTAATGCAGAGAATAAGAGTTCAGAACTTGAAGAACAACCATTGTAGCTAGAAGAATCGAACTCTGGTCCGACCTTGCACTCATAGAAACAAAAAGAAAAACCCTGCAAGTATTTCAAAGGCTCTATCGTGGCTCGACTCTACAAAGAATACAGAGCCTGGAAACATATAAGTTTTCCCCTACAGGTCCAGAGATCGAAACCAAGGAAGGAGTCCTCCAAACCATAAAATACCAAACCCTGCATTGTGGTAGGCGGTCAGCCTCTCCACATTACCACCATCAGAGCAAAATAAAAACCAAGAAACCATTTCGATGCAATCTATAACGAAGGAATAGGGTTTCATTCCAAAAACCTAGAACACGTGAGATCAACGATGGAGGAGAAGCCAGCAATGCACATTGAAATTTGGGCAACAACCATGTTTCAATGCCATATTTATTATCACAACCACTACAGTGCCAACTCAATAGACCAAGGGACAACACCGTAACAACTCGGTACAATGGTAACATTTGTAACTTCCATCACGTGAACCCCAGCCACGATGGAATCCATTAGGCTTTCCACTAAGTATAGTAGGCTAGTGACTTAAATTCCAAGACCGAGTTCGATAGTCTGCCAGCACGTTGTTTTCAAAACATTCAATACCCTGTCATATCACCTGTCAGTGCCAAGACTTAGGGTTATAACATATGGTTCATTTCATTTCCAAAGTGTTGGTTTTTCAAATACACAGTTTATATATATGTTGTATAATTCTCAAATGACTAGGTTCGCAGTTCATATAAGCATTTGATACTTAGTACATAGTTTAGAATACATCATTTTGTACATCGTAATGTTTGTATATATTACTATACCTTTACACAAAGTTGCATATTATATCACAATGCACAAATATTAAATTAGAAAGGTTCAATCCTATAGTATAGAAAATTCACAATATAATTATCATAAATATAATGGTAGTATTATAATAAGCAATGCTATTTTAGTACGATGTTTCATGCATTTATAAATTGAGAAATGCATAATCTATTATCGTTAGGACTTCAAGTTAATCCATGTACCTAAACAACTCTTAGCTCATGTTTCTATAATATAAAGTAACATAGAAGTCGAATTATTCATGTAATAAATGCATATGATAACACCACTCCTTGCAAAATGGAGAAAGGATGACATAATTCTAATAACACTTATAAATTGTAAACTAGCACATAAACGAGAAATAGAACAAAGATCCTTACCATTATTAACTCATGCAGGGGAGTACTTAGAGTTACTACAAGCATTGACGGTTAACTGGAAAACATATTTAGAATTACTCTTAACACTTGTTTTGTCGTATTGCCCTTACCTACGTATATGCACAAGGAAACAGGTTCAAATGCTTTAGCTAAACATAGCTAAGTAAACCTCAGGGTACCTCGTAGGACCCCTTCGTCATCATCCAAGAGCAACTGTCAGTACTTTGTCAAGAAAACTTTATCACAAGATAAACTTAATTACAACATGTAGATTACAATTAAACACAAGCAAAACTAAAGATATATTTTGTGTTATGATGTATAAATTGTCGTTATCGTAATGTGTCATTAGTTAAAAGATTAGTATCTATTTTATTTTCCGCATTAGCAATTTCAGTATTTATTGCTACTTTAAAAATTTTAAATTTTTGTAAATTTTCAGGATGTTACAGCTAGAAAGAGGTACAAAACCATTTGGGTCAAATGGAAGATCTTCAAGTGCATCTGTTGGCTAAGGTACCGTGATCAAAATCCCACCGAGTGTTTGGAAGGGCAAGAACAAAGCACCACTCTCTAGCATGAAGGACCCAAAAACCTCAAACAACTCAGATTCCTATTGAATCGAAACCAAACCAAGTGCCTTGGACAGCACCGTAGAAGGTTGGGGGACCTATAGACCTAAGGGGTCCATACTTGATGCCGATGTTCATGAAAAATTCCCTCCACTTCGCTTGTCGGCACTCCTTTGTTAGATAGTTTGGTATCCATCGACATGTTTGTTTCATGTTCACCGACCACAAAGAAACATTTACCTAAAACAACCCTAATCCCTAGCTCAACATGCCTCTTTCCAAGTGGCACATCCCAAATGTCTTCTGCATCATGTGGGTTAGAGGATTAGTCTAATGACTCATCTTCCTCTTCCATAATAGTATTACCTCCATGAATACCTTAGACTAGGTCTGACTGTGGTACTGCATATTGACCCTTCGCCTGAAAAACCGCAGAGTCCCCATTAAACCATAACGATATATATATATAATATGAATAAGCTACTAAATGAAATAATAGTTTAATAATTCATTAACCCATATAATTCAGTAACCCAAAATCCAATCAATGAAACTGTAGTTTTATAATTCATTAGTCTAAAATCCAAACAACTAATGAGCCAATGCAAAGAGTAGCATATAATATAAAACCCATGAACTCTAGATAATAGTTATACATTTTTTAGTTATGAGAACCCAATAAACTTTAGCCAAGGAATGTTATTTCCTTTCCATCGCATTAGAAACAATGAGATTCCTAAATTAGTCCTTAGTGGACATGCAATTTTTGTTTATTCATATTTATAGTTTAAAGAAAAGGGTGTGTTAATAGAAAACACATAAAGAACACCTGACATGGTGGGCATTTACTAATCTAAACAAAATAGTATATTATTATTATTTTATACCCCTCCAAAAAATCACGGTTTAGAGACATTGCAAGTGGTATTAGAGCACGGTTTTAACACTTGGAGACCGATAGGAAGAAAAATAATAAAGGAATCATTTTGTTTAAAGAAGACTAACAAACAATTAATGGTTAATTTCAGCTTGAATGCAAGAAAGACTATTGTCCTCTGATTTGCAACTAGCTTTCAACTAAGAAGGGAACAAAATAGTACAACACCAAATCTACCAATGACCCAACCATATCAAAATCAACCGTAATTATTGAATGGGTAAGAAAATCAGAGATCTATTCTCAACCAGTTATATAATCTAACCTTGCAAACAACTAGGACTAGGGAGGAACTTGAATGATCCTAGTAGGTTTTGTCTTAGGAAGAAGACAGGGATTAGAGAATAAGACTAGAAGACAAAGAGTGTAAATTGTATGGTTGATTCCCTCCAATACACACAAATTTTAGGTCTATTATACTTATATTATGGAAGGCATACCCACTAATCATACAATAGAAAGTCAACCTGAAAAAGAATCCGGTGAAAGAGGAGAGATACCCTCTAACATGATTGAAAGTATGAGGATTTTGCAAGTAGAATTAGAATGATGTAAAGCTAATAATAAAAAAATTGTTAAAGCTCAGGAGGTACAACAAGAGTTGAATGTGATTCATCTACATAATCTAAAAAAAATAAAAGCTAAAAAAATAGGGACGAACCTCCAATAATGTCAGAAAGGGAATTCAAGGAAAAAAAACTGTAAAGATAAATATGTAAGCTCATATGAGGAAATTGAATCATTGACCAGAAAAGGCTACTTTTTGGTGGGCATATCTAAAATTGGTCAAGCAATTTATTGAAAAGAAGATCAGTTGGAAACAATTTAAGAAATATTAAACAAAAAATCTTTCAACGAGGTATTATGATGGAAAAATTAAAGAATTTCACGAAATTAAATTAGGACAGTTAACAATAGATGAGTTTGCCAACAAATTTTAAGAAATATTGAGGGATGTGTCATACATTAGAGATGGAAAAGTAAAAATTCAGTGTTTTCTAACTAGTATACTACAGTACTACCGAGATAGGATTGAGCTTGACAAACCAAAACATTGGATGAAACCATTAGGAAAGAAAAGTACTGATATGATTAAGACAACATAGATCAAAAACTCCAAAAGGATGGATATAGACGAAAGAGGAAAAAATGAATTGAGAAAGAGAGGTTTCAGACCTCCACCATACATAAAACAAAACATAAATATACAAAAAACATGTTTTTAGTAGAACCGGTCAGGTCAAAGTGGAAATAAATTCAATAATTTCATGGGGAGGAAATTAGGTAAAACTTTTCAAGGACCTTTGCAGTGTTGGTGCTGCAAAGAAGCTCCACAGAAGCTCACATGTTGAGAACTTTCACTCACAGAGATGAGACAACTAAAAAAATTCATAATGTTCAGGAATCCACCACATTTAATGATGTGTCCATAAATATTCCAAAAATTTATGCTTCCCTAGAAGATAGGAAAGTTGACCACTAGTAGTCATTATAGAGATGGAAGGTAATATTTTTACACACTATTTCTGTCTTAATTGATCCCAACTCTAGTCAAATCTATGTCTCTCCAAAAATTGTAGAAATGTGTAACCTTCCGAAAAACGAACACAAGAAATCTTGTCTTGTTCAATTAGCTATGGAAACTAAGAGGAAGATAACAGAGTTAGTATAACAATGTCAGATTGAAATGAATGGCATGAAAACTGTAGCAGGTCTAAATATTCTTCCAATAGGATCCTATGGCGTATTAATAGGCATGGATTGGTTGCAGAAACATATAAGAATTTTGGATTGTTACCATAAAACATCACTTTGCATTGATGAAAATGGTAATTCTATGACCATATTTGGAGTCCAAAAATCCATATCTATTAGGCAATTTTCTACCTTGCAAATCAAGAAATGTGCTAGAAAAGGATGTGCATTGTATGTTGTTCCTATCATAGTCTATGTAGAAATAAATAAACCCAATTTGGAAGACTTTGTAGTCCTCCAAGAATTTAAAGATGTATTCTTGGAGTAGATTACCTCCAAAGAAAGATATTGACTTTATAGTAAATCTTATTCCAGGAACAACACTTGTTTCTAGAGCACCTTATAGAATGAGTACTCTAGAGTTGATGGAGTTGAAAATGCAGCAACAAAAATTATTTGTGAATAAATACATCGTACCAAGCATTTCTCCATGGGGGCATTAGTCCTCTTTATGGAATAGAAGGATGGACCAATGAGGTTGTGTATAGATTATAGACACCTAAATAAAGTGTCTATAAAAAATATATACTCCCTTCCCATAATAGATGGTTTATTTGATCAAGAGGAGCAAGAATATTTTCCAAAATAAATTTAAGATCAAGATATCACCAAGTCAGTATTAAGGATGAATATATACATAAAACAAATTTTAGAACAAGATACAAACATTATGAATTCATAGTCATGCCTTATGGTCTTTGAAATGCACCGACTACCTTTATGTGTCTTATAAACGATATATTCCAAGAATATCTGGATAAGTTTGTTTTATTTTTCATTGATGATATCCTACTCTAATATTGAACAAGGGCATGAAGAGCATCTTTGAACAGTCCTACAAATTTTAAGAAAACGCCAACACTATGCCAAATTCAACAAATGTGACTTTTATCAACAATAAATTTAGTAGTTAGCATATACTATTTCAGAAAAAGGAGTAGTAGTGGACTCTGATAAGATAAAATCTATTAAGGACTAGCCTACTTCTAAAAGTGTAATTGAGGTAAGGTCTTTTACAGGACTTTATTGGTATTACAGAATATTTGTTGAAGGATTTTCAAAATTAGTGTACCCTATAACCTATTTATAGAAAAATGGAGTAAAATTTGTTTGGTTAGAAAAATGTGAAAATAGCTTTCAACAACTTAAACATTTACTTACCACAACCCATATATTAAAAATTGTAGATCCTTTTAAAGAATTTGTAGTATGTACAGACACATGTAAAGAAGGATAAGGAGGGGTGCTCCTAGATGATAATCATGTAGTATGTTACAAATCTAGAAAATTGAAGGAACATGAGAAAAACTATGCAACTCACGACATATAATTGGTTGCAATAGTTCATGCATTAAAAATGTGGCGACGCTATCTATTAAGGAGAAGGTTTGTACTCAAAACCAACCATATTGGTCTAAAATATTTATTTGATTAGCCTCAATTGAATTCCAAACAAGCAAGTTGGTTAGATTTCCTAAGTGAATTTAATTTTGAGATTAAACACATTAAAGGGAAAGAGAATAAGGTAGTTGATGCTCTTAGTAGAAGCATGCAAATAATCCATATGATAGCTATCAATACTTATAAATTTGAATTGTAGTTTAGAATTAGTAACTTTTAAAGAATGACAAATTCTACTTTCATATAATTAATGCATTGCAGCAACAACAAATTAAACTAGAATTTGTTATATGTTCCTTAATCTAAAAAATTAAGAACTTTTGTAACACAAGAAATACAGAAACAACCGTATTCCGGTCATCCAGGTTACCAAAAAATGATTATTGTTGTTAAACAATATTATTTATGGCAAGGAATGAAGAAAGATGTGGCATAATACATCGCAAAGTGCTTTGAATGTCAACTAGTAAAGGTAGAACATTAACATCTGGAGGGTCTGCTACAACCCTTACCAATACTCAGATACTAGAGTGGAAATGGGAGATAAAATCTATGGATTTCATTACAAGGTTGCCTAAATTGACAAGGAAAAATGATGGTATTTTGGTAATAGTGGATAAATTCAGCAAAGCCGCTCATTTCATCCCAGTTAAATCTACTTATAAAGCAATAAATATTGCATAAATTTTTATGAAATATATTTTTAGACTCCATGGATTTCCTACTACTATTATATTAGACACGGATGTTAAATTTAGTTTAAATTTTTGGTCAACATTATTTGAAGGACTGGGCACTGTATTAAACTTTGGCACCGCTTACCATCCTCAAACAGATAGACATATTGAAAGAACAAATCAGATTTTGGAAGACACACTTTGCATGTATGTTATGAAACAACCGACCAATTGTGAAGACTATATCGCCTTGTTGAACTTTCCTACAACAATGGATATCAAACATCCTTAAAAATGAGCCCTTTTGAATTACTTTATGGTAGGAAGTGCAAAACTCCTATTAGCTGGAACAATCAAGTAAACAAAGTTATGCTTGGACCTGATATACTTACAGAGATGGAACAGGAAGTGAAAAGAGATAACAAAACTTTAAAACAACACAGGATTGGTAGAAACGTTATGTAGACCTGAAAGGAATTCATAAAGAATTCCAAGTCGGGGATCATGTATATTTGAAAGCAAAACAAAAAAAAGGCACTTTAAATACGGGGAATATTATTAAACTTGCTCCTAGATTCTATGGACCCTTTGAAATATTAGCTAGGATAGGACTAGTGGCCTATCAATTTACTTTCCCAGGCAATATCAAAGTCCATAATGTTTTCATGTTTCTCTATTAAAGAAATATACTCATGATCCTAACCATGTAATCAACTAGGCTCTTATACAAGGGGATAATTCCATCTAGAACACCTGTGTATTAAATATAGGAAAGAAATAATGCTTTGGAATTTAGTCATGATTTAGGTAAAGGTTCAATGGAAACATTTTGCACTTGAGAAATCTACTTGGGAAATATAACACAATATGAAGGAAGAATATCCATTTTTCTTCCAGACTCGAAATCCAAAATGAGAAACACCAAGGACAATGTTATTTTTAAGGGGGATGGTATATAATAACCCATGATTTAATTTCCTTCTTATTGTCAATATTTAATTAAATAATAGCAATAAATTCGAGGCTTGGTTATTATTAACCATGAAACATGATTTATATTGTAATTAAATTTTTTGGTTTTCGTAAATGAATAAAATCAACAATCCTCAAAATAAAGCATACTAGGAAGGTTTCGACTAAATGAGCCATGATATTACAAAAAGGGGGAAAAGGAATTGGATTTGTATGCCATGAAAATCATCAACTCTATTAAACAAATTGCGTATTAGAAAAAATCGCCCCCCCCCAAAAAAAAAAGGCAAGACCCCAAACATTTAGGAAGGAGATTCCTTAGTTAACAAAAGCTAAAATAACATCAAGAAGCTCTTTTTGGATAGACAAAAAGGGAAATAAAGGAGGAGAAGTGGGTTAGCTATAGAAGAAACAAAAAAGGCTTGGAGGGACACATGAAAGGAAAATACATGGAACAATAGGATTTAATTCTGAACTAAGACACAAATAAAAGAAAACAAAGACCATTTGTGACGGGTAGCAGTAAAGCTATGATCTTGCATGAAAGGTCTAGTTTAAGATGCGAGTCTAGAGATCTCTCTATAACTTGAGGATGTGTTGTATGGTACAAGCAGTCGGAGAGAAACAAACTTTTAAATACCAATAAAAGAACATGACATGCTTAATCAGTTCCAAAAATATCTATTTTCAACTTGAAGAGAACTTATTGGTGATAGGAAACAAGTATTATGACTGGTATTGATTCTTACGAGACAACTAGATAATTTTTATTGCAAACTAAATATGGGGCTACTTGTAAATCCTAAGTATTGACCTGGTAATATCATGGTTGGCTTGGGGGTGGCTCTTAAAACAATAAATATTTGATTGCTCGAGTCCCTAGGTTGGGAGGAATGTGGACCTACCCAGTCTAGTTTGCTAGAGGAAATGTTCAGATAAGCTACCCCGATACTTGAATCTACTTCTTTTGTTTCATAAATGTTATACTCTATGATTGTTTTATATCCAGTCTTAGTTCTTTTATTGCATCTAATTAAAGAAAGAGAATGAATGGTTTTTCCTCAATAATAATTATTAAAGAAAATATCAGAGATATTTAATAGACAGACTAGTCATACTCCTGTTAATGGTTTAATATTGCTTTTATATTAGAAAATATAGAATATAAACACAAGCACTAAACATGAAGAAAATATTAGAGATATTTAATAGACAGACTGGTCATACTCATGTTAATGGTTTAATATTGCTTTTATATTAGAAAATATAGAATATAAACGCAAGCACTAAACATGAGCGATCCAGTTACTTCACTATATTAAAAGAAAATACTTACATTTTTAAATAGCGAACAAAATATTATAAAAAATATCAAGCTTGGTAATATTGCAATCAAGTCTTATAACCCCATCAATAATTGAAAAAGGTGCAAAAATGTCAGAGCATCTTATTGAAACATATTAATAGACTATATACCCCCATTACTTTTCAATCAAAAACTCTCAGTCAACCAATAGAGTACCCTTGAATTGAACTGTGCATAAATTGAAGCACGGCACTACATACATTTACTGAAAGAACACTGCGAAATAGGGTTTACAAATTAAATTAGTCAATAAAGAAATGATAGGGTTATCGTCACATAAATGGCATTGCAAGTCATCAACAATAGTTAAATAAAAAACGACGAAACTGATGGCAACAATAATATCCATTTGCTACATAGTATTTCTGAAAGGAAATATCTTCAAGAAAAGAACAATAGTTAAATAGAGCCTCAACGATTCTACCGATAATAAAAAAATCATTTATTATAGAGTATTTTTTGCGGGAAATATCTTCAAAGACAAGAATTTAGATTAGGTAGAGTATATAAATCCTACAAGATCATTCAAGTCAAAAGTCTTAATAGTATTAACAGTGAAGAGTCATTATAAACCCCATAAGAAGTAGCGTACCTAGGAAATACAAGGCTATAAATTGCTTTCTTTTACAACTCATGCATGGCAATATTCAATATTGTAAATGCTAATTATAACCTCTCCCTAGTGATGGGAATCCAAAATAAACAAGAAATAGAAACATGCAAATACTATTACTACTCAGCTCATGGAGCTAGCAACCGATAAATGGGAAAACAATTAATCCACCGTTGTCAATGAATAGTCAAGAGAACTCTTCGACGTTAAGAATTTGGCGGTAAATCATAACTTACAGATCACCCAACTAGGGCTAGGGCCGCAATGTGAATGTGGGCTTGAAATAACAAATTAAGGTACCATCCAATTTTGTACTCCTCCTTGGGAACAAAGGTACCCTTACCGACGAGTAAATAAATGATCGAGTAGTTAAAAAGCGTTAGACAAGATTAACAGATAATGATATAAATTGAGACATAATCAGAATATGTATAGAACTTACATCATAATTAGGAACATAGAACTATAATTGCTTCATGTAAGAGGAGGAATACATAAGTAAGAATCAAACCCTCAAGACCAAGAAAATATTGGTCAATTTTAACTTAGTAAAAGGAAAAACAAAAAAATGTTAACCTTACCTTAGCCAAGATAAAGTTATTCACATCAGAATAACCATGACTGAATACTTTGCACCCAAATTACCATGAATCAAAGTTGCAAGTAATCATCCCCAATCTTGCATCCATAAGAACCACCCTATAGGAAAGTATGTATGCGGTAATGAGTCAAACAATTAAAACCATAATGGAAAGTTACCTAATCTACATTGGTAGTACTCAACTGTGGGAAAAACGAACATATAATATTCACAGTGAAAGGAGGAGAGGCTCTATGTCATACTTGACACTTGAGCCCATGGTAAACTTCAAATATCGTGAGAGATTGGAGCTAAAAAACATCATGTATGAGCTAAGGAGTTAGTACACTCAAAGGAAATTCCATTAGGGTAAGAGAACACAGGCTCCATGTCATACTTGACACTTGAGCCCATGGTAAACTCCAAACATCGTGAGAGATTGGAGCTGAAAAACATCATGTATGAGCTAAGGAGTTAGTACACTCAAAGGAAATTCCATTAGGGTAAGAGAACACAGTAGGGAGGAAAAACCTCTCCTTCGAAACCAAAGAGAAAGGAGTCCCATTGAACATTGAAAGACCGTAGTAAAAACTACTCCCAAACCCCACATCAATACCATAGACTGACAAGGTAGTTTTACACCTGTCAATAAGAACTTTGCATGACAATTAAAGCCAATGATTTGGAAGGGATCCCGAGACCTATGACAAGTAATAAGTTGGAGCTCTTACCACATGTAAAAGTAACGTGGTACTAGCCATTAAATATCCAACCTATTCACACATATGAATCCAACACCTATACCTTAGTTCATTTAAGTTTCCAACACGGCGTGGAAAAAAAGTTTCCAACGAATTGGATTATAGGTGTAACGACACTCATGTAGTTGATAAATGAGGTAGGATATAAATATTTACCATGTAATATGATCAACATATAACATAGATTTATATAATCCCACATTATACATAACCATATGACAATTGATATATATTTATTTAATCTTATTTAGATTCCAAAGAAACCCCACCTCATTAATTCGAAGTTGAGCTAGGATTAATATACATGATGGATACATTCCCCAAAGGCGAAACATATGCTATATATGGGTATATGGATTTTAAACTCAATTTGGATTATCTCTTCCATATATATATAAACGATGAATAAGCTACTAAATGAAACAATAATTTAATAATTCATTAACCCAAAATCCAATCAATGAAACAATAGTTTTATAAATCATTAGTCCAGAATCCAAACAACTAATGAGCCCATGTAAAGAGTAGTATATAATATAAAATCCATGAACTCTAGGTAAGAGTTATACATTTCTCGGTTTTGAGAAGCTAACTAGAAACTTTAGCCAAGGAATGGAAGAGCTAACTAGAAACAATTAGATTCCTAAATTATTCTTGGATGGACATGAGATTCTGGCTAAGAGTCATATTTATAATTTAAAGAAAAAGGTGTGTTAATAGCAAACAGAGTTGTAGAGTCATATTTATAGTTTAAACAAAAATGTGTTTTAATAATAAATAGAATTTTCTAAAAATTCGATGATTTGGCCCAGATGGGGTTTTTTATTAGAATTCGAGGTTTTTTATTTTGCAAAATCTGAATTTAACTGTGTTTGAATGACAATTTTGATGGTAAAAATGGATTTAACACCATTAAAAACCCCTAGGCACCCAAAATTTTAGAGTTTGAGAGTTGTAACGAATATTTTTAAAAATTTCTATCAGATTTTTTGAAAATATTACCGGAAAAGTCAAAATTTTCTATTTGAAATTGTAGAATTTTTAGACTATGCAATATCAATCACATAAAGAACACCTAGCATGGCAGACATTTTGGAATCTAAATAAAATAGTATATTATTATTATTATTTTATACCCCCAAAAAATTCATGGTTTAGAGACATTACAATAATGCACTGGTATATTTTTTAAAATTTGCATAATTTGTGGTGCGGTATATTCTCCATCCATGAACTGCTTATGGTGACTTATTTTTCGATATACATTGTCAACAGTGCATCACTGTTATAATGGTCCATCGACATTCATAGAAGTATATTAAAAATCCTCTCTTCCATTAGTACTAAAGTGCATTGTCAACATCAATGCACAGCCTAACAGAACTAGTGTGCTTGCCTCAATAACATGCACTGTTCAGATTTTAATATTTCCCGGAAATATTGGTGCACTGGTAAAACATTGAAGCACCATTGATAGTGCATACCATTACTTAAGGGACAATATATATGTGGTGTGGAAAGAACATTACACCGCATCGACAATGTTTCAATATTTTAAATTTTATAAGTGGTGCATTCCCCCATCATCGCATTGGTAATGGGGTGATTCATTTCACAATTGTAAGCACCGCTAATGGAGCTCTCTATGTATTTATAGACCACACCAGAACAATTTCCAATGCGGGCCCTACGAAATGACCACACTGCGAAAAACGAGGGTTAAGGGATTAGAGATTAGGGGTTAAGGGAATAAAGGTCAAGGGCTTATGCATAAGGAGCTTAAAGAGTATAAAGGGTAAGGACTTAGTGATTATGGGTTAAGGGTTTAAGGTTTAAGGGCTTAGAAGTTAGGGGTTAGGGGGTTTAGGGGATAATGCCTTTAGGGGTTAAGGGCTTAGGGGTATGGGTTTTATGATTAGGGGATTATGGGGTTTGTTTAAGATGTTAGGGGTAAAGGGGTAAGGGTCTAGTGGTTTAAGGGCTTAGTATTAGGGATTAACGGTTAAGGGGTTAGGGGTTAGCAGGTTAGGGATTAGGGGATTAAGGGTTTAGGGCTTAAGGGTTAAGGGATTAGGGATAAGGGATTAAGGGTCAAGGGATAAGGGGTTTTGGGCTTAGGGCTTAGGTAGTTTAATGGTTAATGGCTTAGGTATTATGGGTTAAGGGATTACAGATTAGGGGTTCAAGGGTTTAGGGATTAGGGATTAGTGGTTAAGGGATTAGGGATTAGGTATTAATGGATTAAGGGTCAATGGATTAGGGGTTATGGGATTCAGGGCTTTTGGGTTAAGGGATTAAGGCTTAGGGGTTTGAGGATTAAGGGTTAAGGGATTAAGGATTCAGGATTAGGGGTTAATGGATTAAAGGCCAAGGTATTAGGAATTAGGGGCTTAGGGGTTAGGAGGCTTATAGGGTAAGGGATTAGTGACTTTGGGTTAAGGGCTTAAGGTTTAATTGCTTAGGGGTTAAGGGATTAGGGGTATGGGGTTTATGGTTTAGGTGCTCTAGGGGTTTGGGTCTTATGGGGTTATCGTTTAAGGTGTTAGGGGATCTAGGGGTTAGGGTCTAATGGGGTTATCGTTTAAGGTGTTAGGGGATCTAGGGGTTAGGTTCTAATGGGGATATCATTTAAGGTGTTAGGGGTAAAGGGTTAAGGGTCTAGAGTTTTAAGGGTTGAGGTCTTAAATATTAGAGGTTAAGGAGTTAGGGGTTATGGGGACAGGGATTACGGGATTAGGGGTTAGGGGGTTCAAGGCACAAGGGTTAACGACTTAAGGGTTAAGGAATTTAGGGGTTAAAGGATTAAGAGATTAGGGCTTAGGGGATTTATGGGTTATGGGGTTAAGTTCTTAGGGGTTTAGGGGTTAGGGATTAAGGGATTAGGGTTTAATGACTTAAGAGTTTGGGGGTTTAAGGTTTAGGGTGATAAGGGATTTTATGGGTTTTGGGATTAAGGGTCAAGGGATAAGGGGTTAGAGGCTTAGGGGTTAGGTAGTTTAATGGTTAATGGATTATGGATAATGGGTTAAGGGCTTAGGGATTAGGGATTTGGGGTTTACGGGTTAAGGTATTAGTGGTTAAGTGATTAGGGATTAGGGGTTCAATTAGTTTATCAGTGTCATATTATAATATTCCAAATATCATGAACCCTCAATTTGATTACAATGCAAGTAAATTAGACTTATGTCACGTGGTAAAGAATTCAATGATAGCAATGATAAAACATTGTAAATGTGATAAGAAAGAGTATGCCATCATTATAATTCAATCAACACTTACGAGGAAACTTGTATTGTATTAGGACACAAAGGATGCTAAATATTTGAACTAAATATTGGATATGGTGGTGATTCCAAGTTTTGCAACACCAAGGTCTAAGTCGATGTATGGTCCCATGATCAAAATAAAATATCTAATTCCATATGAATGGTCTCTAATACCTATGGTTCATGCAAAGTACCCCAAATAAACATGCAATCTCTACATAGGTAATCTTTAGTAAAAAAGTGAGGTATTTTCATCATTTTTAGGATTAATGCATTGAGGATGGTTATCGAGGCCCCTATCATAATTCAAGGTCAGAATTTGTGGTATTATAAACAAAACAATTCTCTCAAGGGATCATGGGTCATGTTTGGGATCCTTGGCCATCAAATAGGCATTTAATAGGGAATCCATGTCCCATGAGTTCAGTTTGGTGACTATTTGAAGGTTAGGTGCTCTTGGGATGGTTCTTGTGAATTAAGCCATGGTATTAAGGATCAAGGTGACAAGGACCATGTGTGGCCCCCCAAACCATCACATTATGCCCCAATGTGCACTAACCCATCCCACACCTTTTATAGTATCCCCCTAATCCCCGGGATCCCAAACATGGAAATCGATGCTAAAAACCTTTACCAGTATATCCTTAAGCACACTTTTCCCCATTTTTGCAATGATCATCTATTACACTTACCTACCCTCACACACTTAACCTTGACACATTATGGTTCATGAACATGCTATGCCCCATTATACAATAACTGCTTCAACCCATCACACACTAAGCCCCTAACCCATAAGATGCTAGAAATGTAAGTAGACTACTAAAACACCTTAACCCTTTATCATTATGATCATTAACACACCTTATCCCGTAACTACAATGACCCCTCACACATAGGACTCAATTTTATCTTCTATTATAATAGGGAATATTTGGACTAATGGTTAGATATGATGGTGATTTTAGGTTTTTAAATACCAAGGATGGTTCTTAGAGCCCATGTATGGCCCACTATAAAAATAGAAGGTCTAGGTCCATACAATGGTCTTTAGGGATGATGTTTCATGCATAGTAACCTAAAGAAACAACAATCCATACATAAGAATCTTTAGTCTACAAGAGAGGCATGGCCATCATATTGAGGATTAATGCATTGAGGATGGTCATTGGGGCCCATGTAATGGCACACAAACAAAATTTGTGGTAATACAGCACACAATTCTCTCAAGGTATCATGTACCATTTATGGGATCCCTAGTCATCAAATGGGCATTTAATAGGGAATCCATGTCCCATGAGTTCAATGTTGTGACTATTTCAAGGTTAGGTTCTATTGGGATGGTTCTTGTGAATTATTCCATGGTCTTGAGGATCAATTCCCATGTGTGGGCCCTAGAACCATCACATTATTCCCTAATGCACACTTTCTTTTTCGCCTTACATAGCATCCCCTTAACCCTTGGTATCCCAAATATGACAATATAACCCTTGAACCCTTTCACAATTCAACCTCAAACACACATTTCCCCATTATCACAATGAACATCTATCACACTAATCCACCCCCACACACTTAGCCTTGACAAATGATGGTTCACAAACATGTTATGCTCTGTTATACAATAATTACTCTATCCCCTCACACACTACACCCTTAAGCCATAAGATCCTACAAATGAAACTAGTATACTAAAACACCTTAACCCTTTATCATTATGACCTTGAGATCACATTATCCTATAAACACAATTAACCCCTCATAGATAGGACTCTAGTTTAGCTTCTGCTACAATATGGAAATGAAATGGATGAAACATGTTAAAGTCTTTTGCATTATATTTTTAAATTTATAATTTTATTTTACATTATGCCATCGAGTGTTTTATATTTTCTTTTTATTTTGTTTACTTCGGATTATTATTTATGTCAATTTAAAACATATTAATAATATTGAATATTCATGTTTTAAATATATAATTTTTTTATATCCATTTGTATTGAATAAATAAATAATGTTTTTCTTAATGTTAACTACAAAAGATACTATATTTCTTTTAAGCTAGTGCCCACATGGGATTTTCCATTTACAACTTATATCAATTACTAATTACCAATTGCTCTAACCCCTATGGGCCTACAGAATATACCATATTAATATTTAGTGTATTAATGTTAAAAATACCAAATATACCAATTTAGGCTTCAAATTGCCTTATGATAATAAAATATGTGACTTTATTTTATATAGGCTTATTATTATTATTTTTAAATTTTGTAGTCATAATGTACATAAAAATAAGGCAAAAATGATTTAATTTTAAGTTTCCAATTCATAGTGATCAATTAAAAAACATATTATGTGACTTATTAAAATATTTATGATATATTGTAGATATATATTTAATCATACATTTTTTTATAATTTTTTAAGATATGAAATAAGAAACGATAATTGAGCTTTAAATTAAATTTTCACCTAATTCTAGGTGATTAAACAATTTTCTTTCGTTTAAGGATATTATTTTAACTTCTTATGGGGTTTGTTTAAGGTGTTAGGGGTAAAGGGGAAAGGGTCCAGTGGTTTAAGGGCTTAGTATTAGGGATTAACGATTAAGGGGTCAGGGGTTAACATGTTATGGATTAGGGAATTAAGGGTTTAGGGCATAAGGGTTAAGGGATTAGGGATAAGGGATTAAGGGTCAAGGGATAAGGGGTTAGGTAGTTTAATGGTTAATGGCTTACGTATTCTGGGTTAAGGGATTATAGATTAGGGGTTTAAGGGTTTAGGGATTAGGGATTGGGGATTAAGGGATTAAGGGATTAAGGGTCAAGGGCTTAGGGGTTAGGGGATTCATGGCTTATGGTTTAAGGGAATATGGATATGGGGTATATGGCTTAAGGGTTAAGGGATTAGGGATTAGGGGTTTAGGGCTTAAGGGTTAATTGTTTAGGGAATAAGGATTAATGTATTAAGGGTCAAGGGATAATGGGTTAGGGGTATGGGGTTTATGGTTTAGGGGATTTAGGGGTTGGGGGATTGTAGGGTTATTGTTTAAGGTGTTAGGGGTAAAGGGTTAGGGGTCTAGGGGTTTAAGGGTTAAGGTACTAGGTATTAGAGGTTAAGGGGTTAGGGAATAGGCGATCAAGGGCTTAAGGATTAAGGGTTAAGGGATTAGCGATTAGGGGGTTAAGATATTAGGGATTAGGGTATTTATGGGTTATAAGGTCAAGTGCTTAGGAATTTAGAGGTCAGGGATTAAGGGCTAGTTTAAGGACTTAAGAGTTTGGGGGTTTAAGGTTTAGGGGGACAAGGGATTAAGGATTTCAGGGGTTAAAGGATTAAGGGTTAAGGGATACGTGATTAGGGGCTTAGGGGTTAGGTAGTTTAATGGTTAATGAATTAGGTATTATGGGTTAAGTGCTTCGGGGTTAGATTTTAGGGGTCAAGGGATTAGGGGTTAAGTAGTGATTGGGATTAGGGGTTCAATTAGTTTCTCAATGTCATATTATAAATTTCCAAATACCATGAACCCTCAATTTAATTACAATGCATGTAAATTAGAATTATGTCACATGGTAAAAAATTCAATGATAGCAATGATAGAACATTGTAAACATGATCAGAAAGAGTATGACATCACTATAATGCATTCGACACTAAGGAAACTTGTATGATATTAGGGCACATAGGACACTAAATGTTTTTACCATGTACATGATCCTTACGCATCAGAAATGAATTTAATAGGGAATCAATGTCCCATTATTTCAATTTAGTAGCTATTTCAAGGTTATGTGCATGTGCAACGGTTATTGTGAACTGGACCATGGTAAAAGGATCAAAGGAAATGTGTGTCCCCCATACTATCACATTATTCCCCTATGCACACTAACCCCTCCACCCCTTACACAATATTCCCCTAACCCCCGAGATATTTAAAAAGGCATTAGACCCCTAAATCCCTTTATTAGTACAACACTAATCACACATCTCCCCATCATCGCAATGACCATCTATTGAAATTACTAACCCACATACACTTAGCCTTGATACATCATGGTTAAGGGATTAAGGGTCAAGGGGTTAGGGGTTATGGGTTGAGGGTTCAGATGGTTTAAAGTTTAAGGGCTTAGGATTAGGCTTATGAAATATTTCAATATGTTTTTTAATATAAATTAATGAGAAAACTTTGCATACATTGTGCCTAATGGTTTGGATATACATTGTTTTACATATACGATATAGGAAATTATATTTTTTTTACATTGCTTATTTAATATATTGTTATTCAATAGGCTCTTCATGCTAGTTTAGTCCAAGTCTAACCAATAACCTAACAGCACCTCTAAACCATTCTCAACCAATAAATGACCATTAACCATGCTACCTCTTATCCAACTAATTCTAATTTTTTTTGCCAACAATTTATATTAAAGATTGAACACTTTAAGGAGATTGCAATAGGTAAATTGTATCGAGATAAATAATAATGAATCATTTCAAAGTTTGGGCCATAAAATTCTTCATTGTTTAAACATGTATTACAAATTCTATAAATTTAGAAGTCTTGATAATTTACATTATTGTCTGCAACAATTTCATCTGGTGTATGCTTGTCAATGTTCATATGTTATTACAAGTATTTAATATTATTCTTTCTACACCATCCTACTAAAGTGGTATTATAATCATCCTTGTCTTCACCTTCATCATATTTAGAATCAATGAAATTTGTTTGTAGACCATATATATTGTTACCAAATGTATTTGGATCATCATTTTCTATACCATCCATATTGGTGTCTTCTATAAGATCATCTAACTCTGGATTTTGTTGATTGTGATGGGCGATGGTGTCATCTAAGTGGTCATTCTATGATGATGCACCTTTGACCCTACTTCTCCACATTGCTAAAGGAATATTGTCATCATTATCAACTTCACTTTCTCACGCCTCAACATAATCATCTTCAACATCATCATGGTTTTCCACTTTTTCTCTGTTCTCTAATCCCTCACTCATATTTTGTTGGCCATAATTGTTCTACTTCGTATCCACTGAGGCATCATCAAATACATGCCTTAATATTGGATCATAATGTATGACAAACAACAATTTCGGGTCCAAATATCTTCATAGAAAACTACATGCACATGAACCACATACATATATTTGACCTACGTTATAACATTTTTATTGATTAATAAACACACACACACACACATATATATTCACAATAAACTATGAATTAATAGATTATTGATCACTACCACTTCTTCTTTGAGTTAAATAAATACTTGCTCACAATGGATTGGTAGAACATAAGGCTCCTTATCCTCTGCTAGGAACCTTGAAGAATATATAGAAAACAATCCACTATGGGTATCCTGTCTTTGTGTCCTCCCAAATGCTTCATACCATCTACACTTAAAAATACAACATTTAAAAGAGCGATAATCCAACTCATTAATTTCTTGGATTTTCCCAACATATTGAAGATTCCCTTCAATAATATTCCTATCTTTTGAACTTGCTCGACTGGATTTCTTGAAATCAACCATGATGCCACAATCAAAGCATCATCTCTTTACGTCTACACCTTCTACAAGATAATGTCGACCATATTCCCACATTACAAGATATTTCCTCGCCTATGAAAGAGCAATTATTTCAGTTAAAATAAATATAATTATGCATATTTAAACAATTAATAGTGTTAAAAATGTATTGAAACAACATTTTGTAAAATTCGAAATGTACCATTTTTTCACATCCTCTAAACATGTTGATTTCATCTTTTCTTATGTTTGCATCTATACCTGCATCATCCATTCGATTTTGAATTTGTTCCCTAACCCGTTGTGTATGCAATCTTTTCCTCATTCCCCAAACAGATCAATGGGAAGTGGAGTATTCCTTGGGTTGTAATACCCCTAGTTTTGATTTGGAATGTATTTAACCAAAGTTATGTAAATGATGTAAATATGCCAATATAGATTCCTAGTGCGGAGCTCAAGGCCAAGGCCCAACTAGTGAATGGTTACCTGCATGTATGACGTATATATATTTATTTGGACCGCATGGTTGGCTTGTCATGCTAACTCGAAATGTATGTAAATATTATGTTTCATAAATGATGAAATGGTCCAAGATGGTTGTGTAAAGAGCACTAGAGGGGCTATGATTCCACCAGAGGGGAAGAGGAAAGAGGGTCTATGGGAGACTAAATATTTGCTGCCAAGTGTCAACCTTAGAACTCATCCTATTTATGCCACGTGCTTTGAATAATCCAATTACCTCCTTTTGACCATTGAAGCCAATCATTGAATCGATATGTGAGGTTGGTGGGAAAATTCACTTCATGTAGTAATTGAAGCAAGGGGCTGACTACACTTATATGACATTTGTGTCAGTCTATAGCTATCAGGAGTCCTTTATTTTATGGTCAGAAACAATGTCAATTGTCTTTTCACCATTATCTCATATCCTATGGATTCAACCCTCATTATCTCATTCTTTTCATGCAAATATACACTATGCAGTGCTCTCCAATGATGTTCAAAACCTTACCAAGCTGTGTTTAACCCATAAATTCGAATTTAGAGATAGAGATGCAGATTTGGAAGGGAAAATAGATGGTTGTAGGTGAGTAGGGAGGTTGGGAAAGCTAGGAACCCTTACCCATTGATTTCTCCATCTCATAGATGTTTAAGAAGCCATGGATTAAGGATATAGGTGGTTCTCCAACATTATATAGCCAGTTGGTCTCCTTCTATGCACACACTGGAAGCACCCGACAAGATGGATCAACCAAGAGAACCGTGGATCAGTGAAGGGGATGCGTAAGCACATAAGAGTGTTGTGTGGGGAAGGTATTGTTGGATCCAAGGCTATGAGGGATGAGTGAGATCCTTGTAGAGCTCTGTAGGAGAATTTGGCTAAGCATAGAGTGCAAATCAGGTTGTGGGATGAGAGAGAGAAGCCTGTAGGTGTTTCCTTCATCCTGGTGGCCTCATATTCTAGCTTAGTTGCGGCCTCTTAGCAAAAAGTGTATATGTTGGACATAGTGCCTATGGTTGGGTGGAAAATCACTCTTACATTGCCAGTTGCTTGGATTTGCGTTGAATAAAGATAAGTATTCTCATGCATTTGAATCTAAAATAGTTTTATTTAATGCATGTTATGATTATGATTGTATATGGATGTTGTTTGTGTGTTGATCAATTTTATTTCCGCTATGTGTTTTTATTTTTCATTTGCACATGTATTTTACCTATTAGAAATTTGTAATATGGTTATGGGATGGAATTTAGAACCTCATAGTTTGTTAATGTCCCCTCCCATTGGTCAAATTGGGTGAAAGGGACATTACATGGGTTCAATCTCTTAAACTGTCTCCTTTCTTCCAACACTTCTATGTTTTATCATATAGATGAATCCATTTGTTCATACAGTCCATGTGGTATAGAACAAACTTGTTGAGCATAACACTTTCATCTACACCTATTAAAATCAACATGTATATCTCAACCTCCAAATGTCATGTTGTTAATTTGACAAAAACATTATAGAGTAGATGATTGTAATAAAAATAACCATAGTGATCATGAATTTACTTACTAATCTCTACTTGAACACCATTATATTGCGGCTTTTCTCCATCAATAATAGCTAATGCATGTTCATCCCAGAATCATGGCCCATCTTTAAAATATTTACCAAGGAATTCACATAGGAAGAAAAATGCTTCATTCAATACATACCCCTCAGCCATGCAACCCTCTAGATGTGCCTTTTATTGGACATATATTTTTAAAGTTTTCATATACCTCTTAAGGAAAAACATCCACCTTGTTGATATGGCACCTGCTAACTCAATGTCATCGACAAGGTGTATAAATAAATGGACTTGTAGGTCCATGAAACTTGAAGGGAGCTCCTTCTCAAATGCACATACAATTTTTGCAATTTCCTTCTTCCATCTCGGCACTTCACATTCATGGATCTCCTTGGAGGTCACCCACCTAATATAATAATACTAAATTAGTATGAACCTTTAGTCAAAATTAAAATGCAATATATATCTTTATGTCTCTCACACATGACCATTTCATACCACATACCTTGTAAATCCTGGCAATCAACTTATGGCATTCCTTAAGTGAACGGTAAGCCATGGATCCCCCCTAATTGCCAATGGGATGATATAATATCAATCACATTTATCAAAGCTCATTTGTAATTTTTTTCACACAATAGAGTGTCAAAATAGATTTAGTACTTAAATGCTAATAGTAAGACTTAAATGATGATAATACCTTCATAGAATTATAAAAATCTTGTGCTTTAAATCCTGTGATATGTCCATCAATTGTAAAAGATTTATTCAATGATGACCCATATCCAGTAGTTGTCCTTATTGAACGAATGACATTTTTTAGTTGGTCTATCTTTTTCTTTTTCAAAATCCACAGAGCTTCTGCATATGCTTCATTTTCCATGTTTGGCCACAAATGTCTTCTATCAAATTTGGTAAAAGAAAGAGAAATATCTCTCCTTGAAGACAATGTGTCCTTCTCTTTGGTTGATATATGTCGAAATATAGAATCTGGTACATTTTTGAAGATGTGCATAGGATCTAATAGATGAGATATTGATAGATCCTTCCAGTAAGGGAGCTCATAAAACATGGATTTCCTTTTCATTCCTTCTGGCATATTAAATACAACTTGTTTTGGTTCTTCAATTGAAGCACCCCGATCAAAAAAATCCTCCCAAGATTTTGATTCAAATTCTTCATACTTCTTAAGCCAATCACCTAGACCCATAACCATGAGAGGGCCTCTATTTTCAATTTTTCCATCAAATTGATTCTTCAATCGATTTATAAACTTATGATCTGGTGGTAGAAAACACCCGTGGTTTGCGTAAATTAATTTATTTAGATATTTAGAATGCCTCCCCTCAAATTGTTGCACATCTTATACATGCAAATATCCCCTTTGTTTGAATCCCCACAATTCAATAAGTAATGTTAATAGCATCAAAATAATAGTATAAAAGTAAGTATGAAAGTTGGGATGAAAATAAATTATGATGTGTAAATATGTAAATAGTTTTTCTCACTTGAACAAACACGAAGTCCTGGGAAATCATGAACAGTCCAACATAGCATACCATAAAACATGAAGGACCTATTTGACGGAGGACGCGATATGTCATACATTCTTATTCCTTTTGATAGCAATTGCATCTCATTAACAAAAGGTGCAATATAAACATCCATTTTTTACTTGATGTTTTCCTAGAACATTGAGAGTCAACATAAGGTGCTCCTTTCTAACACTCATACATAGGGGAATGTTGTATACTATCAATCTGAATGGCCGAACAATATAATTTCAACTTAGGAAAGAGAATGGGCACATTCCATCCATTGCAAGACGAAACCTAATACTATGGGGTTCATATTTGAATTTTCGTGGCCATTTTTCCTCTATGTGTTTCATTGCTTCACAGTATACCGAAATTCACATGAATCCATATTTACTCATGTTCTTTGCATGCCAGTCCATCAATTGTACAAGTGACTTGCAATGAAACATTCGCTGAAGTCTAGGTATAATTGGCATGTGTCGTAAAACCTTATTTGGAACTGTAGGACCTTGTCCATTAGTACAATATCTCTTTTCTTTGCATATGGGAATTCTAACTTGTCTTGATATTCATCTCTGTATAAAATGAAATCATTTTTACTCGAATTAATTTGCTTATATCCAATCCCCAAGTCAACCAACAACTGACGCACTTCTCCGCACTTCTCCACAAGTTGATGGCAACACATTCTCTTCAAGGAATATTTTAGTTTTCAGTACCCTGTAAGATTTTTAGACATTAAATCAATTGAATGCTTGATTTTGATGAATATGTTTGATATGTCATTCTATACTAGCACTGTTTATATACAATATAATTGGTTTGAAAATCCTTTTAAAGAAATATAAAAGAAGTCGACGAATATTTACGAATTAGGTACACCAATTGATAATGCAAAGCATGAAATATAATTCAACTCACTTTAATAGGGTAGTGAAGCCTTTGTCTGACCAACCAAATAGTGACTTGATTTCTAATACTATTAATGCGCATGCAAGTTTTGAGGTTCTACTTGCACCCGATCTGAACACGGGTGTCTTTGCTTCTTGCTTGATTGAATCATTTAGGTTGTTATCATCAATATTACATTGGTGGTAATTACCCCTGCTATCATCATTGCTATCAACCATTGGATCAATATCCTCATCATTGTTTCCATCCCCAAAGAAACATTTGAGCATTTCATTCAATCCTTGCACTGCATTTTTACTAACGTCATCATCTTTAAGGCTAGCTGGTGTGTCATTAATGTATGCTATTCTCATCAGTTCTTCAAATTTCTCAAGTGGTAGTGTTCTCTTCAATGCTGTTCTTTTCACCATGGCATGGTTTAAAGTATGGTTTGGATCATCCCGTCCAAATCTTAATAACCCAGTTGGATCTTGGGTATTAGTAGGTGTATCATCAATATCTTCAACCCATCAACAAATGCAAGCATTATTTAATGGTAACCAACAATTGGATAAATAATCAATGTATCCATTTCAAAGAAGTATAATCAAATACTTAACAAAGCAATATAAAATGTATGAATATATGTACATCTTGAATAATGGAACATTATATTCTAGAGTACATTCTTTTATACAATAATTTAAAATAAAACACATTTTTGACAACATAGTTTAAAAAAGAAGCCACACCCATTGATTATTCTTTGGTTTTCCACCCTTAAGAATATCCTTAGGGAGACCTTGTTCTTCTCTTTTCTTTTGCACAGAGTGCATTTTATGAAGGGGTAAAGAACGAGTCATCCCCAATATTAAGGTCCATAATAGCCTCAACCACCTCTCTTTCCATATCTCCATCTTTATCATTTATAACCTCAACAAATTGACAATCCGGTCTTATAGTAGGGTCCCTTCCCTTACCACTATTTATAAATCCTGCAATATTTTTGTGTGTGTATGCATGGCCATCTATATACATAAGATGACCTCTATTCGTTTCTTTTCCACTTTCTAGTTGGAGACAATGTGTATATACGTATTCAAATTTAAACCATATGTTGACATGCTATGCTTATATTCTGCTAGCCTTCTCCATTCACCACTATAATATGATGGACCATAATATGGCATTAATCTCTTAGTGGTTTGTTGTGAATTGTTTCTATGTTTATATCCCACATGGACATTTTGTACAATAAAGAGGCCTAGATTTGCTCCATGAATATTGGAGGGTTGTATCATGTAGTTGTATCCCCAAAATTGAAACACCTCATATACTCTAGGTAGTTGTTGATCACTAAGGTAATTACAATATAGTTGATGATAAAATGTCTCTTTGTAAATTGATCTCAAATTCAGGGGCAAGTCATCATCCCATAGCATTCATTCTCATAGGATGTGTAGTCCACCTTCCTCTTGTCTTTAAGTAAATTATGCATCTTTAAACTAGTTCTTGGTCTATTACTTGTTTTCATCAATTCCTCATCTTCCATGATGGTATATGTGCACATATTATTGTTAGATGTATGATCTGATAAATGTTCATCTCCCTCTAGGATGGAAGTTCATTCCCTAGGAAATTTTAAACCAAGAGATTTCTCCTGCAAGTATTCATCAAGAAAAACTTTAATTATTCAAATAATATAAAATTGTGATTCAAAGAAGTATACATATTCATTATATCAAATTGGAAAATTCCTTACCACAATTCCTATTGGATTCGAATCGATTGTAGGAGGCATACTACCCACTAGAATCTCATCATTTATGTAATAGCTTTGTACAATCCCTAGTTTGAATTGTTTCTTTCCATGACATACAAAATATCCACAAACAACAATTTTCTCAAAGTATTCATCCCATGTACTAAGTCCTGACCAATCTCTTGTTTAGTGTATTCACTTGTTGTGTCCACAAGATCCATTGCCATATCCTCTTCCACCCACTGTCCTCTACGTGGTTTAACAGTTCTAGGTCCACATCCACGCACATTTTTTTTTTCTTTGGCTAGTTTAACATTCAGGCTCTGCATTTGCTCCAATTTCCATCTAAAATAATGAACAAACTCCATTGATTTCTCTACGATTGGATAATACACTATGAAATTTAATAATGTTGTGAAAAAACATGGATGTAGCAGAAAATGCCATCAGATCATTTTTTTCGTAAGTTGAGTCAAAATTTGAGTACTTGATGTCCCACATCATGTGTTGTGTCTTCATTTGATATAACACGATCTATGGCCATGGCCTCATCTAGATCCTGTAATACACAACAATGCCAATAATTTTAGTACACCAATTATATCATTTCAACGAATATGCTATCCAACACAAAACCTCACTTTAGTCATATATTTGACATATTGATTTCATGTTTGTTGAAAAAAAACAATTTTATGATACAAGATAGATACATCGAGCCAAAATTTCAACAAGAAAAGTATTCAACATCCCTATCCCACATGTCCATCCTAATTTACAAACTTTTCCATTGATCCTAGAATTACATTTAATCACCATTCATGTGCATTTTCGACCAATAAGTTTGACCTCAAATGCCTCGAAGACAAAAAATGACTTTCTTTCCTTTATGTTGTAGCATTTATGAATTCATGAAGACCTTCCTCCTTTGATTGAGGTTGCTTTGTCTTCTTACCTTTGTTGTATCTGCATATTTTGTTATCATATCCTCTTCCACCCACTTTCCTCTATGTGATTTATTAGTTATAGGCCATCCATGTCTTCTATCCATGGCCTCCTCTGGATCTTGTAATACGCAGTGATGCCAATAATTTTTAGTACATCAATAAAATCCAAGTATCGGCTAATAAGATCTTCAAATCTTGTTTGCACCCATATCTTATTAGCATATTGTTGGTTTTTATGATTGATCTAACCCTTAGTAAGTACACACTTATTGGATGAATGTAATGTCACTTACGAAAGGACTTGGAACAATTTTAGAGCATTTTGTCTTGCTTATTGTTTTATATATCTATATTATTTATGGCCACTACGGTAGATTTTAATTGTTTATGTAATAACACACCAATGTTTTAAAGTAGGCTAAAAATCCATCATCTAAAATACTAGTCTTTTGAAGAAATATTTAAGCATTACATTGAGAATTGATAGAATATTATCAACATAATATTATAATTGATACAATATTATGTCTGTACATACATTAATGTGAATCATTGCTCAAAGGGGAAGTGGTCCCTACACTATCCATTATCCTCGGAATTAGGGAAAAGTTCCCTTCTTAGATGTAACTTAGGTTCTTATGATCATCTACAAGTTCCTCCATGGATTTTCAATTGATTAAATCTTCTAAAATCTTATAATTAAATATTATAAACTTTATAATTAAATGAATTATATAAACATTATATTATATAAATTATTTATAAACTTTATAAATTATATTATATAAACATTATATAAACTTTAAACATTTTATAGCATTATATTATTTTCCTTCTCTTCCTCCTTTCAATGATGCACTAGTACCATCCTTCCCCAAGTTACCGTAACCCTAGTCCTAACATACTTTTGCAAGCCTCTTAATAACACCAATTCCATGAATCCCACTTTCATGATGCTTCCAATTGTCATGCCTTGCAATGACAATCGACCCCTAGAACTCTGTAAACAATGAGTAATTCCTAGAGCACTCTAATGTTTTTTCTAGTCAAACTCAATCTTTTAACCCCTCTTCTCAACTAGAAATAGTTTCTCTCATCAACCTTGTTACAGTAGATTCTTCCTCACGGATCATGACCTCCTATTAATTCACAATTGTCAAGTGAAATACCAATTAACCATAATCATCCTCAACAATGGCAATAAAAAAATCTCATATCCGAAGACTTTGTAACATGTCTTCAACTCCCCACCACAACACACCCCTCTCCTTATCACCTCAACTGGGTACAATACAATGGCCCTTGTCTTTTGATTAAAAAATGTTTGATTGTAATATTTTGCATAAGACCTTTCTAAGATGTGATGCCCCCCACCCCACTTGGTTGTTAAGACTCACTCTTAGGCATTCCCTATCAACATCACCACAATGCATTATATGACATGTTGCAACACTTATAAACTCTTTATATAAGGAAAAACCTATAAACTTACCTCTGCTACAAAAGTCTGTCACCATAATAATACAATCCACCTACTAAGTTTACATAAATGCCTTTCCCTCTATGTTATATCTTGCACACAACAATCCCCTACAATCACATCTTCTATGTTATCTCTTGCACACAACAATCCCCTACAATCACATCTTCCAATTACCCAACCCTCTAGATAATAACCCTCCTTCAAACATTATAAAAACTTTAATCACTTTACAACCATTATATAAATATTATATAAAATTTATAAAACTTACATGAAATTTGCTTCTCTTGAAGTTTTAACGTTCGATGGCGCAAAATGGGGCACAATTTGGCACCTCAAATGCTTTACATTTAGAGCGTTAAGTCGACGCTAAAGTAGGCACATATTGCACCGATTTCAGCATCGATTGGTGTTGAAATGAAAAAAAATAAAAAAGCCCACGGGCTTGGCATATTTCATTCAAACAAATACGAAATTCAAACAATGCAAGGGGCCGACGGTAGCATACCTTCGCTGCACCAATTTTGAGCTGGAAATGTTGATCCACCGGTCCTCACCCAATTCAAGTCACTCGCTACCACTCCACCCAAGGCCGGATCTACTATGTTCGAAGTTCAAAGAGAAGAGCGGAGACACTGAGTAACTTGGCACCAAGTCGTATATATATATGTGTGTGTTAATGTTAATGTTTGGGGCAAGTCGCTATGTTAAATGTGTTGTTAAATGTGGTATAGATAGGCAAATCGAATATAGATAGTTAAATCTGGTGAAGTGTGTACAAATCCTTGTATGTAGTGTTGATCTGGGTCGTGGAGTGAGGGGCTTTCCCGAATGGATAGATAGTGAGGGGGAGGGGTGATACTACCACCCCGCTCATTTTTTGCTTTCCCTCCAAGCCTCTAATGCTGGAGAGATATTTCCCTTGAATTTACCCTCGATGCTCAACGCTGGAGAGAGCTTGCCCTTGGATTTTCCCTCAGTGCTCAATGTTGCAGAGAGCTTGCCCTTGAATTTTCCCTTGGATTTTCCCTCAACGCTGGAGAGAGCTTGCGCTCAAATTTGTGGCTGAGGGGATTTGATCTCCCACCCACACAGGGGATTAGCTCGCCTCCACGGTCAGGATTTGCTTGCCCAACCACAAAATGTTAAGTAGAGGGAAAGGAACACTTAGTGGGAAGAATGAGGTAAGTGAATGTATATTTATAGATTATGTAATTGTTTCAATTTTCTAGCTTTTTTGCTTTTTTATTCCAATTTTTAAAAGAAAATTTATATATATATATATATTTCTAGGGAGATGATACTGACATGGAGAAAGAGTCCTTGGCTTCAATATTGGGGTAGAGGTAGTAAACAAACTTGATGGCGTGGACTTGAAATGCTTGCTAGATACGTAGAAAAAAGATCAACTAAAATCAATCATTATAGATTATGTAATTGTTTCAATTTTCTAGCTTTTCTGTTTTTTTATTCCAATTTTTAAAAGAAAACTTGTTTTTTTATATTTCTAGGGAGATGACACTGACATGGAGAAAGAGTCCTTGGCTTCAATATTGGGGTAGAGGTAGTAAACAAACTTGATGGTGTGGACTTCAAAATGCTTGCTAGATACGTAGAAAAAAGATCAACTAAATCAATCAACCATCTCAAGCACATGAACCATTACCAAGGGAATCAATTGATTCCCCAACCACTCTTAGATCAAGCAAAATATCAAGGAGAAAATCATTAACCATAACCTCTAAGAATCGGGAATATGGAACTGAGACTTCCAATGTCTTGGCCACTCCTGGGACACAAAACTCATCTTCCACCATGCCATCTTATGGAACTTGCATTGGTACCTATGATACAAGGATAGAACATGACTTGGTTTAAGGTGAAATTCGTAGATCGGATGCTGGAAAAGTTTTGTAAATAGGTTTAAGGAATCCCTCCTTCAACGGTTTAAATACCATCTCCATTTTCTATTCTTGAAGATACCAATGAACCTACAAAAACTTGTCATTCATGACACAAACACTAAATTCGTTGTTGATTGGCCCATAAAGAAGGTCAAACACCAGATGTCTCGGAATTGCAAGCGATTTAGATGCAATCAAACAAAGAAGATTAAAAAACTCATGCTCGAGAAAAGGCTAAAAAAAAGGCCAATTGGATGTAACGTGAAAAGTATGGAAATAACTTGTTAAATCGTATAAGAAGTTGGATGCATGAAGAAAGTCCGGTGAGGAGAGCACACAGGTATTTAAATTTGCTCAAAACATTATTTCAAATTTCTTAATAGATTTTTATATTTTATTTGTGCATAATTAAATTAGATTAGTTTATGTTTCAAGACAAGGCCTTAAAGGCTAGGTTGGCAAAGAGAAGTGCCATGCATCGCAGTGGCCAGAAAGGGCTACAGGCCTTGGTTTGTACATTCATAAGTATATTTAATATGTGAAATGATCTTTTTTTATTTCTAATAGAAAAATAAATCATTGCATATTAATTAGTTCATGTTCCATGTTTTGATAGGAGGACAAATATGTCTGACATTCGACACATTTGAAAAAGAAATGTTACAAAACAAAAAGTGGACAGATTTTGTTATCTAGGTGGAGAATGAGGTGAAAGTCTTCCATCTATTGCTTGCTTTTGTTTGGGTGATGGAAACTTTGTTCTCAAATGCTTCAATCTACCTATTCATTAATCAAATTAAATATGAGGAAGTCAGAGTGTTTGGGTCAATTAGCAAGATTTCCATTTTTTCTTAGCAAAATCTCATTTTATGATCTTTGCAATTGGAGGTCTCCTCTATTATAGTATGATGGAAAATATTTTCATCAAGCATGCCTCAAGTTGTGGAGGTTGCTCTCCCACCTCAATCTCAATATCCCAACAATGTGTTGGCTCTACAAGCTTATTTTTTAGTATCAACATATCTAGGCTCCAAATCCCACCCAACGCTTGTCTTTCAAGCACTATCCTAGTTCTTGGAGGATTCCCTCTCTCTTAGACACGGTCCTCTAGTAGTGTGCGGTCTTTGCATAACCTTCTTTTCACCAAGTGACTACCTGTATGGACAATTCCTCAGATAAAGACTAGTCTCCTATATCCAACAATGTTTAGGGTCTATCTAATGCTATGATCAAGGCCCTAAGACACTAGTGTAGGGTTCCTACTTCCATTTTTTAGCTAGATACATCACATTACCACATATGGAGGGCAAATGCTTGGTGAATTTCTAGACTCATGGATCCACAACTTGATTGAATCTTTCAAGACCTATCCAAAGATGAATAAAGAGCAATGCTTTCTTCTTGTAGGCAATCACTTAGAAGGTGCGGCACAAGCATGGTGGAAATCACACTTAGAAGGTGTGGCACAAGCATGGTGGCAATCAAACTATGAACCTAGAAAATTGGACATTGAACTCAATGAAGACAAAGTAGCCAACTTCAACTCTAGTTGCATCACCACATGGGACACTTTCTGTCTTGCCCAAAGACAATTTTTTTTCTCTTGGCTACTTGTAGCTTGATTTGTATATGGTTGTAGTTGCAACAAGCCCTCAAAGATAGTGTCCAACAATATATTGATTTTCTCTATATCATAGACTGTAAAGTGGTATTGAGTTTTAAATTTAGTTCTAGTTTGATAGTGATTTTTCAACATGAAGTAGCTTTGTTTGAGATCAACACCCTATATCAAGCCTTCATTTGTGCCCTTGTCATGGAAAGTAAACTCGATAAACTCCCTCATCCTCCTATTTCCCTCCATTTTCCTTCTCATCCTCCTTTCAATGGTTACATAAATTCCTTTCCCTCTATGTTATATATTGCACACAACAATCTCCTACAATCACATCTTCCAATTACCCAACCCTCTAGATAATAACCCTCAGTCAAAATCATGTTCCCCATCCATACCTCACTCTCTTGGTGCCATTCTACAATCCCCTTGTTTCCCATTGATGAAAACCCATCCCTTGTTTATATTTTCCACAACACTTCCAAAGAACATCATTGCATCCATTACTACCACTACACTCATGTTGCTAGTTCCATCTCTCCCCCTACACCTATGTTTTCAGTTCAATATCTCACCGTACCTCTCCTTGAAGCAAAATCGAGCATAGGTTCATTGCCATTGAAGACACAACATCTTGTCTATTTATACATGCTTCTTTTTGGTCCTTGACAACGAGATGCAATTCATGTATAGACAACAATCATCACCACTTGATTCTACACATTAATGTCTCTTAGTTGTCTACCTCATTTCTTCAATGGCATATGACACATGATCATCTACCACGTTGGATATATCTCCCTACAGACATGGCATATGTCTTGCAACAAAATGTTTAATTACCATTTAATTCATTACCTCTCCAACATCAACATATATAGAAAACAATCAATACATAGATCCCATAACCATTATACACTTTGTTTTCAAGGATGGCATCCATTCCCCTACCACAACATCCTTGATGGAAAACCAACACTCAGCATTGAGGGAGATTTCTTCCCCACTCTGTTCGATTAAAAATGCACTCTTATATAAGCATAAAGCTACTCCATTAGTGCTCTTTCCATGTACATGTACCACCAGTTCATCATGGAACACCACAACTCTTTTTGTCATCTTGTTAGGAATCAAAAGAAAATATCACTTGGACCTTAAACTTATTCAATATTGATCACTTACTCAAAATACCATTTACACTAGTACACTACTAGGTTTGCACATCTTCATCTTAGTTTCTCTCAATGACAACTACAAAATATTACCAAGGAGCAAATCCAAAAGAGAGTAGTCATATCAACCACTCAGTGTTCTATCGTAGCACAATCTTCCAGGTAGATATACATCCTTGTCTTGCAACGCCACACTCAACTTTATTGGACATGTCTCACAATATGTTGTATTTCCCTAGGACCATACCTAAATTGGGAGGAAATTGGGGACACTTTCAAGTTAACTTGGAAGGATATGAAGTGTAAGGTTAGGTTTCACTCCCCAAGGAGGATGCACACACAATAATGTTCAACTCTCATAAGAGCACTCTCTTGGTTTCCAACCTATTTAGTTAGCATCTATTTGATGTGTGAGCATTGAGTTAGTTAGTTGCACCTGTCTAGCTTTCAAGTTGCATGCATTATATTGATCTATTGTTTATTTTAGCCATTGCATTGTGTTGCATCATTGTGTGGTCCCATTGTAAAATGATATCAATCCATTGGCCAGGATGAGTAAGAATAAGCCAATTTTTTCTTTGAGGTTTTTCATTTATATTTTTCTCTCTCTTGTTTTTTTGTTGTATGGATTCAAGTTGTGCACTTCCCTCCTTGAGCTAGGTTTTCCAGTTTGAGAGGTCTCAACCCATCACTTATCACACTCTCTAAGATCAAGAGTAGTCATCCCTACAGATATAAACCAACGCTCAAAGCAATACCATCAATAATTAAACTAGAAAATCCTTCCAGAGTTCAAGTGCTTATCCCAAATCCCACTATGGTTTCAAAACCAAATACCTATAATATGTCAGTCATCTCTCCTAGTTATTAAATAACTAAAATACCCAATTCCCTTTTCACTAAAAGAGTGATCTTGGCCAAATAAGCTTTCATACCATGTTGGAATTTCTCGGAAATGGCTATAATGCAAATTAAAAAATTCCACCTCAACCTTGAGGTTTTTGGATCTAATTCCTATGAAATTCCTTCCTTTGGGATGGATATGAAATATAAATTACAATAATATATACTTCAATTCCGTCCAACTAATCACACAAGGCAACCTAAGAAAATAATCATCGAACAAGTGTACCTTGAGGGAACAATGTTTCTATTACTTAGGGAACACCACAACATAAACCAGACATGAAGATAACTTATTACAACACATTTATAAGAGTCATAAATTTACCTCCATAGCTTCTATATATTTATTTAAATCACTTAACAAAATCTTCTCAATGTTCTGCCAAATCGACATGCATAAGAAACACTAGATAATGCTTACCACCATGAGAACATAAGCTGAAAATTAAATATGAAAGTACAAAAAGTTTGGGCAACAAAGATAAGATTTAGTTACAAGTACTTACCAACAACTTAATAAAACTTGGTACAAGTTGAGCTCTCCAAACCCTAGTTAGGGAAACCATAGGATAACCTTAGACACCAAATCTTCACTAGGAATCACTCCCAAGCAAAGTTAGTCACCCTACCAAAGATCCACAACAAGATATCATACACACTAATAAGTCCTCCTTGCCACCTACAATTGCATCGCACAATTGTATAAGAGAAAACAAGCTAGTATCACACTATCTCCTCCACATCAAGCACCCTAAGTAGTATCGGGGTTTCCAAATGACACAAAACCCTTGTCTGCTTCCTTCACAAGAATAAGTGCTTCCTTTTCTCCTCTAGGGTTTCTCCCAAATGTTAGTTTCTTTGTTTTTTAGGGAAAACCTTAACCCTAGTCTTCTTCTTAAATAATCTCTTGAACGTTAGTGCTCAAGAGAAACAGAACAAAGTACAAAAAGAATAGTACAAGTGAAATAAACAAGTTTGCTCTAGATCAGACATCTCTAATATAAGTATGTGATCAACAGGAAAAATTAAAATACTATCCTCCCTATGTGAAAGGTGTGGGGGGGCAACAATAGTAAAGTGGATGATGTCCACAACAAGCAACTTAATTAAACACTAGATAGGTCAAGATGTGAAGTGCTCCAAGTGACACATGTTAATCTCCAAGGTATGCACATCCACAAAGTAAGACTCCAAAACCTTCTAGAAGGGCTTCCAATGTTCCCTCCTAAGCCATGTGTAACTATGTGTCCAGTACTCCTACATATCACTTTCCAATGCAAGTGTCCTCAAGTCAAGCACAAGCCTCCATGCAAGCAACTAAGTGTCCCCATCCTACCTAAGGATCAAGACCCTCCTCCTAGATAACCTAATCATCCTCCCAATCAGTTAACCAACCTCCATGTGTGTGCCTTGTGAAGAATGTCACCCAGCCACATAGTTCTCCAACATCCTAATGAAATGCACCACATTGTTGATGTATATCTAACTTCAGAATGTATTTCACCTATGTATTTCATCTATGTATATTGTACTCCTATAGAAATGTTATTATTCCTCTATACGGAAGTGTCGTCATTTGTATTGACAAGTCTCGCAAGTGTTGTAACTTGCCGATGGGTTATTAGACCACCTTGATGGGGTAAGCCCTATATGAGTCATGTGGGTAAAAGGTTATTAGACCACAAAGCGTGGGGTCGGCCCGGATTAATGTAACCATGGGTTATTAGGCTAAGCTAGACAAGTCGGCCCCACTGGTTTATTGGGCAGGACAGGACAAGTATAAATAGAGATCGGGAGATCTCTATTTGATCATCTCATTACTCAA
The DNA here is from genome assembly GCA_027924585.1 of Larix kaempferi. NCBI lineage: Eukaryota > Viridiplantae > Streptophyta > Pinopsida > Pinales > Pinaceae > Larix > Larix kaempferi. The sequence continues at coordinate 7,498,927 of BSBM01000727.1, forward strand.
TCTTCCATCACTCGGAAAGTGGCACACATGTGAGGAGGAGGATCAGCTGCTAGGAGAAGACTATCTCTTGTACTTTGGTTGTATCATTTCTCTTTCTATCTTTGAGGAAGTTGCGGGGTTTTTCACCTTCTTGGTTTTCCCCGGTGAAACTCTATGTCTTTTGTGTGCTTGCATTATGGTGTCCATGATTGATATGTTGTAGATATGTTATACATGTTATTCTCTCATTTAATATCTTAGATCAGATTGAAAATTCTGAAAAACTAACATGGTATCAGAGCTAGCCTGAAAGAAGGCATGATATGGCATTTATGACACTTGTTGCACTTGCGAAGCTAGGGCTTGATATAGAAAAAAAAGTCATTGTAGCACTTTCGCTATAAATCCATTTTGGCAAGGCTTCAGGATCTGAAACTCTTGAAGGTTGAAGATAAGATCCCCATGTACCTTGTGTCCGAAGCACAACTTCTAATTCGTTGTACTTTGTGTTTTATGATCTGTACAATCTAGGGTTTCTGCCTCTTCCAGATCTGAGTCATAAATAGGTGACCTAGGAAAACAGGTCATAACTTGGGCTAGGAAGCTCCAAATGAAATTTCATAAAACGTGACAGGTAGGGAACGGACCGTAATTTTACAGGCCGAAGGTTTAGAGGCCGAAAGTGAACCAGTGACACGTGGCACTCCGTACAAGTTTGCTCTCCTGTTTTATCCCATAAACAGGTCACGTTGCGACACTTGGCATAACTCTCTCTCAAAGAATCCATTTTAGGTCAGACCTATGGGGTTGGAAAGATGAAAGGTCGATCTACCACAGGTAGAATTTTTAGACCCTGTGGATTCGTAATTTTGGAGTTACACCAGAAACAATCAGGTGCATATTTATGTCAAAACAGAATTGGATTTTGAGCACCTTCATTCATGGCTCCGGGAATTAGGGTTTCGGAGAAAGTTGGAATTTTTGTAATCGGAGACCACAGCTGAATTATACTCATCAAAATCAAAATTTGGAGACCAAGATCAAATTTTTTGGTTGGGTAGAAGGCCGGGCTTGATCAAACCCTAGTTCGGGACTTTGATCGGAAAAGTGGAAAATTAGGGCTTCTACAAAAATTGGAATTTTTTAAGTCTGTGACCACGGCTGGAAGCTACTCAAAAAAATTGAAGTTTATAGATTTGGATCGAACCTTTTGGTTGGGAAAAAGGGTGGGATTTATCAAACCCTAGTTCGGGATCCTGTCTAGAAGATCCAGAAGTTTCAAAGGCAATTTTGAGGGGTGAAACTTTGCAGTTTTCAAATTCTGAGTATACCAGCTTGATCATTTCATCAAGGCGCATCTTTCTATCCTTTTAGAAGTTTTAAATTCAAAGTTTGAATTTTTAGGGTTTCTCTGACAAACCCTAATCCAAGTCCAGATCCATTTTCTGCAAATCAAGTGGATTGGGTTAATCCTAGAAGAGAATGGATTGGTCACCTGCATAAGTGAAGAAGTTCCAGTTTCAGAGGGAGATAAGGCTAAGGCCTTACATAAGAAGATTACAAGCAATCTCTACAAGATGACTTATCCAGGTATGTTTTGAGATCTGTTCATGATTAAGTTTATGGTATGTTTGTCTTCATTAAGGTTAGTACAATCTTAATTAACTTTAGACTTGTTGTATCACCTTAATAAAATTATGAATGCACGATAGAAGATATTCATTGAATAGGGTTTTGACACCTATGATTGTACTAATGCATTGTGGTGTTGTATGAGGTTGATGTTGTCTGCTAACATGAAAGGTACATCAAGAAATACAAATCATGTTCTAGTTCAAGAACATATGACCATGGTGACATGAAGACAAAGGTTCATCCATTTCCATGGATCACATAGAAGATCTACTTACGAGGTATGTATAACTTGGTTCTATAATGGTTAATCTATGAGATATGCAGGTTACTAGCACAAGTCATTGAAGAGAACAAGAAGACATTGCTAGACCTAACTAGCGAATAGGATAACCAGGTATGTTTTTCCTATATCAAGTTAGAATCCTACCTTGTGTTAGGATCTTATACTGTTGTATGGTTGATAATGATTATTCATTAAGTTAGAAATATAAGTAATCAAGGGTTTATGCATATTATGTCTCTTACCCTGATTGATGATATGACTAACCAGAAAATTCCTTTGGTAAAATAAGAATATGCATGAGTAAAAGAAGTATTCCCTGAAACCTTGAATACTAATGTTTATTATCTGTGTTTGAAATGATCATGACCATACATGTTTAAGATTATTGTGTTTTGATAGTATTGAGATTATACTAATAAATGTATGTATGAGACCTCGAGGATAACACAATGATGATACTAGTAAGTATGCATAAGTGATCGAGGATGGATATAAATTCAAGGACAGGTAATCTAGGAAGCAAAGATCAAGAGGGAGCACACTCCAGTAGTTCCTACAAGGAAGCAAATATTGAGAGGGAGTCCACCCTACAACCAAACAAAGATAAGTATTTGAATTGTTATTTCTTGCATATTCGTTTGTTTAAATAATATTGTTCAATAATGTATATGCTTATGTTCCTAGACTTAGGGTGTGTATTATGCATATTAGAATAATTGCATTAATGAACAGTATACTACTAATATGCATCTAATGGGTAAGTGGCCTATGGCACTATACAACATTCCATTGCTACTTATCTAGAATGAAACCTCTTTGCTGACATGTTGAGAGTAGTGCAAAACTCTTAACAATGTTCTGGTAGAGATTGGAAGGCATCTAGAAAGTTACAGGATATGGATGAATGTTGTATTGAAGCATTTGCTAAAATAATTGCATGATTGTATGACATATTTCTTTGTGTAAGAATTTTTTCTGAAAACTATGAGAAGTTTCTAATCATGCAATTTAACTTGTTTTGTAGGAAAGATCGTATACGAGCACCTACAAAAGAAGGACTACAACATTTGTTTCAGCAACAAAGTTATCTATTAAAGATACTGAATATATTGAAGTTCCCAGGATTCAAGAAGAATGACATGATCGAGGAGTACCAGTCGATCATGAAGAATGATGTTTGGGATGCAGTCCCAAGACCTGAAGGGAAGTCTGTTGTGACTTCCAAATGGATCTATAAGATCAAGCATGCTGCAGATGGTAGCATGGAGAAATACAAAGCGAGGTTTGTAGCTCGTGGCTTCTCCCAGAAAGAGGGATTGAGTATGAATAGAATTCTATACCTATAGCCAGGCACACTTCCATCAGATCAGTACTTGCTCTGGCTGCAGTGATGAAATGGAAGATACACCAGATGGATGTCAAGACAGCTTTCTTGAATGGTGTAGTCGAAGAGGAAGTGTATGTGGAGCAGCCACTCGGGTTTGAGACACATGACCAAGAATCACATGTGTGCAAATTGAAGAAATCCCTGTATGGTTTGAAACAGGCAGCCGGGACCTGGTATGGCAGGATAGATGGATTTCTATTCAGTTTGGGCTTTATCAAGAGTAAAGCGGATTCCAACCTTTACTACAAGGTTGAGGAAGGCAATCCAGTGATACTACTTTTGTATGTGGGTGACCTGTTTGTTACAGGTGAGGATATATTGATTGCCGACACGCAGCGGAAGCTTGCTACCGAGTTCGAGATGAAGAACTTGGAGATGATGCACTACTTTCTAGGCATGGAGGTATGGAAAAGTGCAGATGGAATCTTCCTTGGACAAGGGAAGTATGCAGTAGAGATCCTGAAGAGGTTTGGGATGATGGACTGCAAGGACATGGCCACATTTATGGCATCGAACCTGAAGCTTCTGTGTGATGCTTCATCTGATGCGGTTGATGTCACTATGTATTGTCAAATGATTGGGTCCTTGATGTACCTGACGAATACGAGACCATATATTTTCTTTGCGGTGAACACATTGAACCAGTTCGTGACGAATCCCAGAGGTGTTCACCTGGTTGCTGTAAAGCTTATTATGAGGTACCTGAAGGGTACAATTGATTATGGGCTCAAGTATGATGCGAATCAAAAGTTTAACCTATAGGGTTATGTTGATTCAGACTGGGCAGGCAGTGCTGTAGATAGGAAGAGCACATCTGGGTGCTGCTTCAGTATGGGATCAGGTGTGATCTCTTGGTTTAGCAGGAAGCAGTCCTACATAGCACTGAGTACAGTCGAGGCAGAGAATGTTGTAGCTTGTTCGGCTAGTTGTGAGGCAGTATGGCTGAGGAAGCTACTGTTTGAGTTATTTGATCTCCCACTAGATGCTACTGGTATCTTCTGTGATAACCAGAGTTGTGTGAAGCTGTGTGAGAACCCAGTGTTCCACGACAGGTCGAAACACATTGATATCAAATATCTCTATATCAAGAATATGGTGCAGAGAGGAGCAGTGAAGCTCATGTATGTTGCGACGGATGAGTAGGTTGCAGATGTGCTGACGAAGCCATTAGCCGGAGTGAAGTTCGAGTACTTCAGAGAGAGGCTTGGTGTTCTTCAGATTGATGACACTTCAAGGAAGAAGTGATGGACACATTTGCAGGAGCCATTCCCAGCATGGTGAGAGGAGGATCCTTCCATGGCTACGAATGTAAGCGCTGGATGATGAGCATCAGGACGATGCTCCGGTTACTGCTCTGTATATGCATCATGTTGGATGCTTGTTATGATCAGTTGGATCATGTAGATGTATATGCATCATGTTGGATGCTTGATATACTTGTATATGCATCATGTTGGATGCTTGGACCATGTATCTGTATATGTATCAGGTGGATATGTTGTATGATTAGGTAGATCATGTATGTTGATATATATCAGGTGGATACATTGTATGATCAGGTGGATCATGTATCTGTGTATGTATCAGGTGGATACATTGTATGATCAGGTGGATACATTGTATGATCAGGTGGATCATGTATGATGATATGTATCAGGTAGATACTTTCTATGCATTCGGTGGATGCATTATATGATCAAGTTGATCATGGATGATGAGCTTCAGGATATTGCTCCAGATGACATGCAATGATGATGATCAGGTTGATCATGTGATAATGTACATCAGAATGATGTATGGTGAGTATCAGGTTGATACTATGTGGCCGTGGATAGGTTGTGCAGATGAGCATATAAGTAGACCTGGGAGATCCGACAGGTAGAGGTGTGTGCTCGTAACAACCTGGGATGCTCTTTCGAGGCATTGCTCTAGGAGGACATATAAGTAGACCTAGGAGATCCGACAGGTAGAGATGTGTGCTCGTAATAGCCTGGGATGCTCTTTCGAGGCATTGTCCTATGGCATGTAAGTAGACCTGGGAGATCCGATAGGTTGGTCTGTGTGTCCGTAATAACTCCTGGGATTCTCTTTCGAGGCATTTCCATGACCACATGTAAGTAGACCTGGGAGATCCGATAGGTTGGGCTGTGTGCCCATAATAAGTCCTGGGATGCTCTTTCAAGGCATTGTGGTAGGGGTCACATGTAATAAGTCCTGGAGATCTGGACAGGATGAAAAAGGCCTCAGATGCTCTTTAGAGATCTTGCTTGGCAAGTGGACTTGGGAGATCTTTCCGGTCTCGCTTTGGCACATAAATGGTCCTGGGATACTCTTTCAAGGCATTGTGACGCACGTAATAAGTCCTGAGGATTCCACAGTATGGCCAGTGATGATGAAGACCTGCAGGTGGTGGGCCTACAACCAGTATGAAAAAGGACTGGCTCTGTAGAACTTCCTATGACGAGTAGATTCAGAGATTGATTGAGATAGCAGCAGCGATGACGATGACAATGATTCGAGGACGATGATTCGGTGATGATGATCTAGAGAAGAAGACTTGTGCTAGCAGATCTGTGTCGAGAAATACCTTCCTAGTTAAGAGGGAGTGTTGATGTATATGTAACTTCGGAATGTATTTCATCTATGTATATTGTACTACTATAGAGATGTTATTATTCCTCTATACGGAAGTGTCTTCATTTGTATTGACAAGTGTCGCAAGTGTTGTAACTTGTCGATGGGTTATTAGACCACCTTGATGGGGTCGACCCTGTATGAGTCATGTGGGTAAAAGGGTTATTAGACCACCAAGTGTGGGGTCGGTCTGGATTAATGTAACCATGGGTTATTAGGATAAGCTAGACAAGTCGTCCCCACTGGTTTATTGGGAAGGACAGGACAAGTATAAATAGAGATCGGGAGATCTCTATTTGATCATCTCATTACTCACTCTTCCATCACTCGAAAAGTGGCGCACATGTGAGGAGGAGGATCAACTGCTAGGAGAAGACTATCTCTTGTACTTTGGTTGTATCATTTTTCTTTCTATCTCTAAGGAAGTTGCGGGATTTTTCACCTTCTTGGTTTTCTCCGGTGAAACTCTGTGTCTCTTGTGTGCTTGCATTATTGTGTCCATGATTGATATGTTGTAGATATGTTGTACATGTTATTCTCTCAGTTAAGATCTTAGATCAGATTGAAAATTCTGAAAAACTAAGACACATAGGTATCAAGTCAAGGCATACCAATCCATTAATAATTTAACTAACACATGCAGGGATAATAAGTCAATCAAGCTCTCCCCACTTGCATGATTATCTTTCTTAGGGTTTGAAAACCCTAGCCATGTTACATCACACAAGTACATGGCAAGACAACTCTAGTTCCAACATCAAAAATCATGTTAGGCGTTAGCTCCACTCTCCATGTGTTTCCTCATGAACCCTATAATCTCCAGGACAAGTAGGAAGTCCTCATTGGATTTAACAACAATCTTATGTTAATCAAGCTCTCCCCACTGGCAAGATTTTCTTTCTTAGGGTTTTCAAACCCTATCCATGTCATATCACACAAGTACATCACAAGAGAACTCTAGTTCTAGCATCCAAGTCTACATGTCCATCTTGGTATTTCAATCCTCAAACCCTAGGTCTTATACTTTTGCATCACACAAGAGAAATCTCTCCAAGAACATCCAAGACGTCTCTCTTTCCCCTTATCTTCTCTAGTGGTTATATCTTCGTGATCCCTAGCATCTAACTCCTAGGATTTCCTCATGAACCCTATAATCTCCAAGACAAGTAGGAAGTCCTCATTAGCTTCAACAACAAGCTTATGCCAATCAAGCTCTCCTCACTAGCATGATTGTATTTCTTAGGGTTTTCAAACCCTTTCCATGTCACATCACACAAGTAGACCGCAATACAACTCTAGTGCCGACATCCAACATCATGTTAGGTATTAGCTCCACTCTCCATGTGTTCTACTAGGGCAATGACCTTAGTGTTAGAACAAGGTGTCCTACTTTTGACTTAATTTTTCACTTTCTCAAAATTATGGTTTCTATCCATACAAAAAAAAATAGTTATGATGATGATAGTAAAGTATCCATACGATGTAGCAGAGTGACAACCAAATAGACTGTTTGGAAAGTTTGTAAACACCAAAGTTTAGGTGTAATTGTTGTCACAATATTTTGAAACACAAATGATATGAATTTCTAGGTTATCATTTATAGCATGTGCCTCTCCTAGTATGTAATGATCATGATTAAATCTCTACAACAAACATTGTCTAATAGAATGAGATGAAACCTACATCCTAGTATCCACCACTTATTTCTCTTATGGATCACACACTCAACGGGTCCTAAAACTTGTGATTTTTCAAAGCAATCTAAGTGAACAACTGGTTGTGGTGACATTTGGTACTTGTGCATTGTTGAGTGACCATATAGCTGGAGTATTCTCTTCATTGGCCACCTTCAAGATACCTGAAGAGACTCTTGGAAACTTCCAAGATTTAATATCCATGATTGCATAGATCAAAGTGTATTTGGGATGAATCTCATTAGAGTTTCCCAATGACACAACTATTTCAAATGTAAAGAGTTTATTAGAGTTTACAATATAAATTTAGTTGAATAGGGGCCTTTATGAAGATTCACAATGCTCTAATTCTCTTGACTTGCTACCCACTTACTACTCACTTACTACCCACTTATTATAATTATTATATTGAAGCAAATAATCCATCCATGGATCACCCCAAATAGGGAAGATATAGAGAAGAGTAGCCTATAAGTAATAGACATTAGGAAGCAATTTCTAAACTCAATATCATTGGCTACTTCATCAAGGTGGTTATACCACTAATTTACATGATCCATGCTCAGATAGATTAAATTCATACTCTATTTTTTTAGTTGTAACTTCATATTTTATGCAACAGTTACATGGACATCTTTTTTGGGAAATGGTTCACTGCATATAATAAACAATGATACCAAAATTAATGAGTGTTTTAGCTGGAAATTAATGATTAAGGGTGCTATCTTTAGGAAGGTGTAGTCCCCTTGTTTCCTCTTCTATAAAGGAGATACAATGTACACCACTTGGTTGGTCAGACCAGTGAGACTTTTGAGCTTATTTGCATTGTAATTCTCTCTTTCAATCCATTGATAGTGATGATTAAGTGCTGCAAATTAATCCTTGTTCCATTTTTCAGATTTATGTGTCCATATATATAACATTCCTTTGTTTTTTGTTTTGATAGGAGCTAACTCAGATTCTATTTCTAGCCTAGGGTTATTCTTTATAAGTGCAATTGTGCATACAATGTAGTGAAAAATTCACATCATATCAAAGCATGTGATATGAAATATTGCGATCCCTGTATGGAGAAAATTGTTCCCTTTGAGAGGGGGCTACTATCAAAATATTTCAGTGGGTGTCATGCCCAAAAATCTCTAGATATTAGAGCGATACGTTCCTAAGAAACAACAAAGAGTTGTGAAGGGTTTATGGATGAGATGCTCAAGAAACTCCCATGATTGGAGTGTTGGTTTATGCCTAAGAAAGGTGATTTGATATAAGAAGGTGAACTAGGGTAAAAGAACAAGTGAAAATTCTGGGAATACAATCTATCTAATGTCTTCAAGGCATAAAACACAACCAATTAGAAACCTTATGGATAGCTATCACATTTCACACTGCTAAGGTAATTTGCTTGCCCACCATTGTTCTTGAATCATCACTCTTCACCCACCAGACCTTGAAACACTCCACCATTGCATGCTTGGAACCATGATATCCAACATGTACCTGTTAATTCTAAAACTTTCATTGAATTTATGAATTCCCTAAACACAGATAGGAATCCCTCATAGGCTTCAACAAAAAAATTATGTCAATCAAGCTCTCCCCACTAGCAGGATTGTCTTTCTTAGGGTTTGCAAACCCTATCCATGTCACGTCACACAAGTACATCGAAAGAGAATTCTAGTGCTAACATCCAAGTCTACATGTCCATCGTGGTATTTCAATCCTCAAACCCTAAGTCTTATGGTCTTGGATCACACAAGAGGAATCTCTCTAAGAACATCCAACTAGAAGACTCTCTTTCCCCTTATCTTCTCTAGTGGTTATATCTTCATGATCCCTACCATCTAACTCCTAGGGTTTCCTAATGAACCCTATAATATCCAAGACAGGTAGGAAGTCCTCATTGTATTCAACAACAAGCTTATGTCAATCAAGCTCTCCCCACTAGTAGGATTTTCTTTCTTAGGGTTTTCAAACCTAGCCATGTCACATCATACAAGTACATCTCAAGAGAACTCTAGTGCTAACATCCAAGTTTGCATGTCCATCATGGTATTTCAATCCTCAAATCCTAGGATTATACTCTTGCATCACACAAGATCAATCTCTCCAAGAACATCCAAGAATAATCTCTTTCTCCTCATCTTCCCCAGTGGTTATATATTCATGATCGCTATCATATAACACCTAGGGTTTCCTCACGAACCCTATAATCTCCAATACATGTAGGAAGTCCTCATTGGATTCAACAACAATATTATATCAATCAAGCTCTCCCCACTAGCATGATTGTCTTTCTTAGGGTTTGCAAACCCTAGCCATGTCACATCACACAAGTACATCGCAAGAGAACTCTAATATCATGGTATTCCAATCCTCAAACCCTAGGTCTTATATTCATAATTTGATTGACTATTTTAAAACTAGTATCCTCTATATTTTATTTGTAATCAAAGGCATTCAATTCATGTTATGTTGGGTGGCATATCGACAATCTTCTTTAGGGTAACAATCACATGCTCCACTTTTGTAGTAACTTGGAGATCAATTTCTTCTTCATCATCTTCAGTGTGTCGGAAACACTTGGTTCCATTGGTATTTCCATTTTTGGCATCACCATCCTCATAACCTTCAACCACTATCACATTTGCAATATTATTTTTTATTTTGAGACATCTTCACTTCCTTTATTCTATGGAAAATTTTAGCTTGTCACTGTTTATGTTGGAATATTGTCAACTTCATCTTCTTTGGAACCCTCTTCCCTTGAGTCTTCCATGTAATGGTGGTCTTCGCCAATAATTCTTCTTTCAATAGTGGCACTTCAATAAAGTGTCCTCTATGCTTTCTTTGCAACAATATCTCCATACATTTGGATTTTACTACAATATTATTTTTCTATTACATATGCATCAATCCTATCCGAGTTTCACCAATATAGAATTGTTTCTCTTTGTTTTAGTGGCATTTTACCACATTCTATTCATCTGCAATTTTATGGGCCCTGCAATCTATTGTGTCTTCCCTATATTGTACATGTACATGCATGCTTCTCCTCTACTCCTTTCCAGTCTTCCTCAAGTGCATATGTTGGGGAAGATTAAAGCGAGAAAATATATGCTCTTGTAGAAAGGAAACAATCTACTCAACCTTAACATTCTCTAATGGGACATATTTAGGCCACCTAGTCAAATAGTCAATATCAATAAGAATAAATATGGGACCAATATAAGAAGGTGGGGAAATGGGACCTATAAAGTCAAGTTCCACTTGGTGAAAGGAAAATAGATTATGATAGGGTTCAAAGGCATCGTTGAAAACCTATGCTTACCTCATAATTTCTATTAGTGGTCACAAGTCCCGACAAATGTGAATGAGAGGTGAAATAAGGTAGGCCAAAGAATCCATAGCACAAGATTGTGTCTGCGGTGGCATTAGTAGCAAAACTATTTATTCTATAGTCTATCTCATAACTATTATAAAATACTCTATAAATTATAATAGTTATAATAGTTATGATAATAGTATAATAATAAATCTATAAATTAACTATTTATTGTGTCTACGGTGGCATTGGTAGCATATTCTAACACAAAAATATCAAGAAACAAATTTTAAGTTTAGCTAAAATAGAAGCTGAGGTGATAGCATTCTTAATGGACTAGAGGGCCTCTTAAATAATTTGATCCCAACAAAAATATATTTCCTTTCTCAAGAATAGATGTATAACACTAATAATTGGGTTAACTTTTTTCTCAAAGGAAATGAAGTGTTGGATTATATTAGGGTAAAAAAATCTCAATTTTTTGTAAGTCCAAGCAAAAATATATTTGAATTCATTGAAGAGGGCGAAGAATTTGGCATTTTCCTCTTTGGTGCATTAGGATCCTATCTGTAAAGCCTTGGGATCATCCTCAAAACCTATGTTAATCGAGAGTGGTCAAATTTTTGTTTATAAGGCTCATGCTTTTGGTTGTTATGCATGGAAGTGTCATTGGTTGAAAACATGTTTATAAAGGTACTAGAACTTTAGGATACACTTTGTGTTTGAGATTTATGACACCTAAAAATTTAGGAATCTCATCTTGTTGATCAACTAGAAAGTGAAATCATTGGAGAGGGGTATCCCTAGTGGTACTCGAATGTCATGATTCCCACATAATTGATGGTTTGTCCATCCGAGTCTCAGTTATCGAGTTATGGTGAGTTTCACCTCGCTCCCCAAATCCATTCAGGGGCTCTTGGGTAAATTTCAATCAAGGGCATAAAAACCAAACCGAGAAACAAAATTGAGTTCCATTACCTCTTGCAGATGTGTTTGGTCAAGGGAAAGATGACCACAATGCCCACACATTCACTAGGCACAATTTTCAAAATATTAGCCTATAATGCAGAAATTGCATTGCATGTCACTGAGCAAAACCCTAGTTTTGAAAACTGTCAATATAAAAATGCTTGTTACATGAAGTCACTAGAGAGGAGTGTCCCAAGTGGTACTATGATGTCATAATTCCAATGAAACTAACGGTTTGTCCATCTAGCCTCGACTATCGAATTATGACGAGTTTCATGTCACTTCTCAAAGCCATTCAAGAACACTTGGCAAAATTAAACCCGGGGCATAAGAACCAAACAAAACAATGAAATTGAGTGTCATTATCTCCTGCATGTGTGTTTGGTCAAGGGAGAGATTACCACAGTTCCCACACCCTTGCGTGGCACATTTTTCAAAATCTTTATATAATGCAAAAATTGCATTGCATGTTACTCAACAAAACCCTAGTTGCAAAAATCGTCAAAATAAACAACATTCAGTTTATGAAGTCACTAGAGAGGGGTTTACCTAGTGGTAATTCAATGTCTTGATTCCAATAGAACTAACGGTTTGTCCATCCGAGCCTCGATTAGGGACTCTTGGGAAATTTCAATGGGGGGCATAAAAACCAAACCGAGCAAAGGAATTGAGTTTCTCTACCTCCTATAGGTGCATTTTTTTAGGTTATATATGGACACGATTCCCATAACCTCACTCGACACATTTTCAAAATCTTAGCCTTTAATACAAAAATTGCATTGCATGCTATTGAGAAAAACCCTAGTTGCGAAAACCACCAATATAGACAACGTTTAGTCTATGAAGTCACTTGAGACGGGTGTCATTAGTGGCAATTTGATGTCACAATTCCAACAGAACTAATGATTTTTCCACCTGAGCCACGATTATCAAGTTATGGCAAGTTTCAACTCGCTTCGAAACCCCATTCATGAACACTTGGCAAATTTCAACCGGGAGCATTAAAAACAAACCGAGAAAGGAAATTGAGTGTCGTTACCTCCTACAGGTGTGTTTGGTCAAGGACAAGATAACCACGATTCCAACACCCTTGCTTGACACATTTTTAAAAATCTTAGCATATAATGTATAAATTGCATTGCATGACATTGAACAAAACCCTAGTTGCGAACACTGTCAAAATAAATGACATTTGGTCCATGAAGTCACTGCAGAGGGGTGTCCCTAGTGGTAATTTGATGTCATTATTCCAATGAAACTGACAGTTTTTCCATTCAAGCCTTGGTTATCTAGTTGTGGCGAGTTTCAACTCGCTTCCCAAAGCCATTCAGGGACACTTGGCAAATTTCAATTGAGGGAATAAAAACCAAACTGAGCAATGGAATTGAGATCCGTTACCTCCTGCAGGTGTGCTTGAGCAATGGAAATATTACCACAATGCCCGCACACTCGCTTGACACATTTTTCAAAATATTAGCCTCTAATGTAAAAATTGCATTGCATGTCACTGAGAAAAACCCTAATTTTGAAAACCATCAAAATAGGCAATGTTCGTTCCATGAAGTCACTGAAGAGGGGTGTCTATAGTGGTACTCAAATGTCAAAATTCTCACAAAATTGATGATTTGTCCATCTGAGCCTCGATTATTGATTCATGGCGAGTTTCATCTCAGCTTCCCAAAGCAATTCAAGGACACTTGGCAAAATTCATCCAAGGGCATAAAAAAACAATCCGAGCAATGGATTTGAGTTCTTCTACCTCCTGTAGGTGTCTTTGTTCAAGGGAGATATGGCCATGATGCCCACAACCTCACTCGACACATTTTTGTTGAGCCTAGAATTGACCCTTTTTAATCATCATTAATCATCTTTCCTGCCCCTGTCCTACACCACTTATCATGGCAATCAGACCTATTGTCCTTACCTTATTCCCCAAATTACCAAGGTATGGCTGATCATTGTTTTATTTTATTAATGCTTATGATTGTGATAATTAAAGTTGTGCATCTCTCAATTGTGCTAACATGTTGCGATTTATGAAGGTAGTTGAGATAAATGGACTGCAGGAAGATCGGAGCTGAACAAGTCATGAAGGAAGGGATGTTCGTTGCTTGTAGAGGGATCCTTGGGGCTCGAATTATCAATTAAGGCACAGCTGTGACAGGGAAGCTGTAACAGAATGCGCCATTTTGAGTATGTTGCTGCTCGAGTCTAGCTGTGATTTGGAAGGACCGCTACTCTTGGGTTAATTGATAACTCTCTCATATTTCGATGTCTTTGCTCTGCCCACGTATTGTAACAGCTAGTTATTTAGGGCGCATGAAGATCAGAGATCTTCATGGCTGCCCGATTATAGGGTTTGTTATGATTTGTATGTATAAATACGGGGAGTTGCTTCGACCCAGGGGTTGAACAGCAGACAATTAATTCATTGTATTAGCAGCCGAGCAAAACTGTGTACTCATTCTTCTGTTAATATAAGGGGTTACTTCTGAGCTAAAGGAGTTCATGTTGGTCAGCCAGCATCTCTGTGTGAAGGCTGGGCCCGTCTTCCACAGAGATTGCTGAGTTAAATTAGGATTCTTTAATTTATTATTGTGTGATGCTTTGTTCTTTCCTTTTGTACGCAGCAGCAATATTTATTGTGTAGATTTTTAGTATAGTTAAAGATTATATTTCTGTGAGATTGGTGAATGGTGTAGACTAACAGTCGACTAACAGTCGACTAAGTAAGGGTTGCGTTATGCGTTTCATTTGCAATTATACACAGTTGTGTTCATATTACAGTTAAAGTTGTGATCCCATGAGTCCTAGCAATTTATCTTTTCTGTTATGATCGTTTATTTCCATTCTGCAATTCAATTTCTTAGAACAGTTAACTCAATCTTTTGCAATTGGATTCCTAGATTAATGTTCAGATTATGCTTTATGATTTCCAGAGTGATTAGATCAGACAAGTGATTGTTCTAGAAGACGAATGAGATTTCTTTCCTGCAATTGTTGATTAGATCTGATACCATTTCTTATTGATGCATGATAGAGAGGAATTGAAGTGTAGCAGTTAGAAGGCAATTGGGATTGCATAGATTTTTGGGATGAACATGGATGATAGAAGATAAAAGTATTTACTTCTAATGGTTTGGTGTTTAAGCATAGATTGTGCACTTATCCTTTGAAATAAAAAGACTTTCTCGGGTTGACAATAAATTTCATATGCTCTGTGTGTATTGGTAAGAATTTATCTGCATATAGAGTGCTTGACAATTTTTCAAAACCTTATCCTAATACAAAAATTGCATTACATGCTAATGAGCAAAACCCTAGTTGTGATAACCGTCAATCTAGACAACCTTAGGTCTATAAATTCACTGGAGAGGGGTGTCCCTAGTGGTAATTCGAAGTCACGATTCCATGGAACTGACGTTCTATCCATATGAGCCATGATTATCTAGTTATGAATAGTTTCCACTCGCTTCCAAATACCATTCGCGACACTTTGAAAATTTCAACTGGGAGTTATAAAAACAAACCAAGCAAGGAAATTAAGTGTTGTTACCTCTTGCAGGTGTTTTTGGTAAAGGGAGAAATGACCACGATGCCCACACCATCACTTGGCACATTTTTCAAAATCTTAGCATATAATGCAGAAAATTGTGTTACATAACACTGAGAAAAACCCTAGTAGTGAAAACCATCAAAGTAGACAACTCTCAATCCATGAATTGACTAGAGTGGGATGTCCCTAGTGGTACTCTGATGTCATGATTCCAATATAAATGACGGTTTTTCCATCCGAGCCTCGGTTATCCAGTTATGGCGAGTTTCAACTTGCTTCCCAATGTCATTCATGGACACTTGTTGAATTTCAACTAGGGGCATAAAAACCAAACCTAGCAATGGAATTGAGTTCCATTACCTCCTTCAGTTTTTCTTTGGAAAGGGGGATATTAACATGATTTCCACACACTATATCAACACATTTTTCAAAATCTTAGCCTCTAATACAGAAATTGCATTGCATGTCATTGCGCAAAACCCTAGTTTCAAAAACCGTCAAAATAGGCAATGTCCAGTCCATGAAGTCACCAAAGAGGAGTGTCCCTAGTGGTACTCAGATGCCACAATTCCAATAGAAGTGACTGTTTTTCCATCCAAGCCTCTGCTATCCAGTTATGTCGAGTTTCTTCTCACTTCCCAAAGGCTTTCAAGGACACTTGGAAAAATTCAACCGAGGGCATAAAAAAAAATAAAGCAACGGAATTGAGTTTCTTGTAGGTGTCCTTAGTTAAGGGATATATGGCCACAATTCCCACAACCTTGAATGACACATTTTTCAAAATCTTAGCCTATAATGCAAAAATTGCATTGCATGCTATTGAGCAAAACCCTAGTTGTTTAAACCGTCAATATAGACAACGTTCGGTCTATGAATTCACTGGATATGGGTGTCTATAGTGGTAATATGATGTCACAATTCCAATGGAACTGGAAGTTTGTCCATCTGAACCATGATTATCTAGTTATGGCGAGTTTCAACCCGCTTCCAAATGCAATTCAAGGACACTTGGCAAATTTCAGTCGGAAGCATAAAAAACAAACCGAGAAAGGAAATTGAGTGTCATTACCTCCTGTAGGTGTGTTTGGTCATGGGTGAGATGACGACGATGCTCACACCCTCGCTCGACACATTTTTCAAAATGTTGGCATATAATGCAGAAATTGCATTGCATAACACTAAGCAAAACCCTAGTTTCTAAAACCATCAAAATGGACAACGTTTGGTCCATGAAGTCATTAGAGAGGGGTTTAACTATCGGTACTCGGATGTCATGATTACCATGAAACTGACGGTTTTTCCATCCAAGCCTCGGTTATCCAGTTATGGCGAGTTTCAACTCGCTTCCCAAATTCATTCAAGGACTCTTGGAAATTTTTAAAAGGGGGCATAAAAACCAAACCAAGAAACCAAATTGAGTTCTTGTACCTGTTGCAAGTGTGGGAAAGGGATAGATGACCACGATGCCCACACACTCGCTTGACACATTTTCAAAATATTATCCTATAATGCAGAAATTGCAATGGATGTCACTAAGCAAAAACTTAGTTTTGAAAATTGTTAAAATATAAAATGTTGACTTAATGAAGTCACCGGAGAGGGTTGTCCCTAGAGGTACTAGGATGTCATGATTCCCACAAAATTGGTAGTTTTTCCATCCGAGCCTCGATTATCGATTTATGGTGAGTTTCATGTTGCTTCCCAAAGCCATTCAGGGCCAACTTGTGAATTTTCTCTAGGGACAGGTAATCCGTACCGGGAAGCATAACTGGATTCCGTCAGCTACCACATATGTTTTTGGCCATTGTGAACAAGTTAACGTTGGCCATGATCGCCCGAGATATTTTGATTCAAAATAGACCCCCTTGTGTAAAATTGACGTTAGCCCTCACTGAGAAAAACCCTACTTCCGAAGATGGTATAATAGGACCATTTTCAGGAAATTGAAACATGGTAGATGGGTTCCCTTGGGTGAAACCTGGCATCTCGAATATATCGAAATCGATGGCTTCATGATCCGAGTTACGGTTTTTGTTATATGGCCAGCTGCAAGTAGCCACTTGGGGCCATTAAGGGCCAACTTGTGAATTTTCTTTAGGGGCATGAAATATGAACCATGCTACATAACTGGGTTCCATCAACTATCACATGTTTGTTTGGTCATTGTGGATGTGGTTACACTGGCCACGGTCACCCAAGATATTTTGATTCAAAATAAACCCCCTTGTGCAAAATTGACCTTGGTCGTCACTGAGCAAAACCCTACTTCCCGAAATGGTATAATAGGGCCATTTTTGGGCAATTGAAACAAAATAAAGGGGTGCCCATGGGTGAAAACCAACACCTTGAATCCATTGGAATTGACGGTTTCATGATTCGAGTTACATTTTTTTTCTATGGCCAGTTGCAAGAAGCCACGTAGGGCCATTTAGGGCCAACTTGTGAATTTGATCCAAGGGCACTAAACCCAAACCGTGCAGCATAACTGGGTTCCATTAGTTGCCACAGATTTGTTTGGCCATTGTGGACAAGTTCACACTCACCACAGTCACCCAGGATTTTGTTAGTTTTTCACAATTTAATTCAATATGATCTAGGATCTTATCTGAGAGAACAACATGCACAACATATCAAACACAAGAGACAAGAGACACAAATCATTTCACCGGGGAAACCATAAAGGAGAAAACCCTGCAACTTCCTCGGAGATAGAATGAGCAATAATACAAAACCCCAAAACAAATAGATGGTCTCCAGTAGCTTCCTCCTCCTCCACTTGTGCAAACTTCTCTCTCTCTCACTTGTACGAATGAGTGAGTGAGTGAATGATAAAATAGAGAGGATGCTCCTCTCTATTTATACTTTACTTTCACTTTCCTTTTACCCTAACTGGGCCGAATTCTCTTAGGGGAGTCTAATAACCCATTACAACTCAACACTAGGCCGACCCCACTAGGGGAGTCTAATAACCCAGTCAAATACAATAATAACCTTCCTGATCGGAGGAATGAAACCTCTCCGTTGGAAGTACAATGACATATGAATACAATATAAAACATACAAGTGAAATACATTCCGAAGTTACAAATACATCAACACTCCCTCTTAACTAGGAAGGTATTCTCTTGACACAGTTCATCAGCACAAGTCTTCGTCACTGGATCATCGTCAAAGCTGGATCATCATCGTCACTTCTGCTGCTATATCGACCATCAATCTCCAATATACTTGTCATAGGAAGTTCTACAGAGCCAACCCTTTTTTCATGTTGGATGTAGGCCTAGCCTCCATGCAAGTCTTCATCATCTCTACGAGCAAGCCAATAAGTAGGTACATCTCAGGACTTATTATATGCCTCTGCAAAACCTGTAAGATCTCCCAAGACCGATTATATGCTACTACAAAACCTGAAGGAGCATCCAGGACTGATTATATGCCTATGCAAAACCTGTGTACCCTACTGTCACCTCATCATCTTCAGATCATCTTATCGTCAATGGAGCACAACCCAGATGCACATCACACAACACTTACATAAATCGACATGGGAGTACAAACCTACCACCATTCGGGAAAGGCTCAACACTTACATCTACGCCATGGGAAGACAAACCTCAACCATGCAAGAATGGCACTGCCCTTACATCTACGCCATGGGAAGACAAACCTCAACCATGTGAGAATGGCACAAAACTTACATCAACAGCCATGGGAAGACACACCTCAACCATGCTGGAATGGCTCGACACCTATATCAATGACCATGGGAAGACACACCTCAACCATGTCGAAATGGCCCCAGCCCTTACATCTGCACTATGGGAGGACACACCTACCACCACGTGAGAATGGCTCATGTGCATATGCATCTTCTAGACTTATCACATCCCCTTGGAAGCAACCTCGATCTGGAGTACACCAAGCTTCTCTCTGAAGTACTCAAACTTCACTCTGGCCAGCGACTTGGTCAATACATCAACTATCTACTCGTCCATCGCAACATACTAGAGCTTCACTACTCCTCTCTGCACCATATCCTTGATATAGTGATACTTGATCTCAATGTGCTCCGACTTGTCATGGAACACCGGGTTCTCAGACAACTTCACACAACTCTGGTTGTCGCAATATATACAAGTCACATCCAACTGGAGATCAAGCAAATCAGACAGTAGCTTCCTCAACCATATTGCCTCACAGCTAGCCGAACAAGCTGCGACATACTCTGCTTCGGCTGTACTCAGTGCCAAGTGGGACTGCTTCCTGCTAAACCAAGAGATCACACCTAATCCCATACTGAAGCAGCACCCTGAAGTGCTCTTCCTATCAATGGAACTGCCTTCCCAATTTGAATCAACATAACCCTCCAGGTTAATCTTCTGATTCACATCATAGTTGAGCCCATAATCCACCGTACCCTTCAGGTACCTCAGAATATGATTTGCAGCAATCAAGTGAACATGTCTCAGATCCGTCAAGAAATGGCTCAATGTGTTCACAGCAAAGCAAATATTTGGTCTCGTATTCGTCAGGTACATCAAGGACCCAATCATCTGACGATACATCGTGGTATCAACCGACTCTGATGAAGCATCACTCAATAGCTTTAGGCTCGATGCCATAGGTGTGGCCATGGCCTTGCATTCCGTCATCCCGAACCTCTTCAGGATCTCTACTACATACTTCCCTTTCCCAAGGAAGATTCCATCCGCACTCTACCACACCTCCATGCCTAGAAAATAGTGCATCATACCCAATTCCTTCATCTCGAACTCGGCAGCAAGCTTCCTCTTCGTGTCAACAATCAACCCATCCTCACCTGTCACAAACAGGTCATCTACATACAGTAGGAGTATCATTGGGTTCCCTTCCTCAACCTTGTAGTAAAGGTTTGAATCCGCTTTACTCTTGGTAAATCCCAAACTAGTTAGGAAGTTGTCTATCCTGCCGCACCACGTCCTGGGTGCCTATTTCAAACCGTACAAGGCTTTATTCAGTTTGCACACATGAGTCTCCTTGTCATGTGTCTCAAACCCATGTTGATGTATTTGTAACTTCAGAAGATATTCACTTGTATATTACATTTGTACTTTATTGTATATGAAACAGAGATGTATTATTCCTCTGATTGGAAATGTCGTCATTTGTATTTGCAAGTGTCACAAGTTACATTGTAAGTGTCGTCCTTTGTATTAATGGGTTATTAGACCACCAGTGTGGGGTCGACCGTAGTTAGGTCATGTGGTTGGGTTATTATGCTTCCTTAGGAAGTCAGCCCTGTTAGTTTATTGGCAGGTCAAGTCAGTGTATAAATAGAGGGTGTGCCTCTCTCATTCTATTCATTCACTCACTTCTCAAGCTCTCATAGCTAAGAGAGAAAGTGGCGCACAAGTGGAGGAGGAGGAGTATCTACTAGAGACATCTCTTTGGGTTTGATCATTGTGATCTTGGTTTGCGGCTTATTCTATCTCTGAGGAAGTTGTGGGGTTTTTCACCTTATTGGTTGTCCCCGAGGAAACTCTGTGTCTATTCTCTCTTGTGTTTATGATTGTTATGTTGCACATGTTATTCTCTTAGTGATCCTAGATAATATTGAATGAAATTATCGAAAAATTAACATGGTATCAGAGCTGACCTAAGAAGAAGGCACTGTGCAGCTGCGGAATCTAGGGCTTCTTAATTTTTGGGTTTCTCTCCACAGATCATCAAAGACAGGAGGCTAGATTGACTCTCCTAGCAAGGGTGCATCTTTCTGTCGAGACATAATTCAATTATGAACATTTTCAGTTTTTGTCCCGTCACTACTGCAGGAAATTAGGGTTTCGGAGAAAGTTGGAATTTTTGAAATCTAAGACCACGGCTGGAAGCTCCTCTGAAAAATAGAAGTTTAGAGACCAAGATCAAACTTTTTGGTTGGGTGAAGCTTCGGGAAAATCAAACCCTAGTGCGAGGTCCTGTCTAGTGAATCCGAAAGTTTCAAAGACAATTTTGAGGGGTCAAATTTTGCAGTTTTCAAATTTGGAGTATACCATCTTGACCAGCTCCGCAAGGCGCATCTTTCTATCCTTTCAAAAGTTTGAAATTCAAATTTTGAATTTTTAGGGTTTCTCTGACAAACCCTAATCTAGCTCCAATTCCATTTTTCAGCAAATCAAGTGGTAAGACCTAATAACTTTTCTATTTCCATTTGAAGTACTCTTTAAGATGTCTCACCACACCAAGCTTGAGGATAAGCTTGAAGGGGTTGATAACTTCTGACCATGGAAGTATAAGATTGGGTTAATCCTAAAAGATAATGAGTTGGACACTCACATAAGTGAAGAGGTTCCAGTCCTAGAGGGAGAAGAGGCTAAGGACTTACACAAGAAGAAATTGGTCAAAGCCAAGAGAATCATTGCTGATTCTATTAAGGATCATCTCATACCCCATGTATCTTCCCTAAAGACACCTAAGGAGATGTTTGACTCTTTGACTAAGTTGTTTGAAGGAAAGAACATAAATTAGAAGATAACTCTGCGGAACCAATTGAAAGGGGTAAATATCCAGAATGGAGAGACCATGCAATCCTACTTTACTAAGGTCTCTCAAATCAAGGAACAACTTGAAGTTGTGGATGAAGTAGTGGAGAATGGATAAATTCCCGTGACCACATTGAATGGCCTACCTAGGTCATGGGACTCCTTTATCCAAGGAATATGTGCAAGAAAAAAATTGATCTCTTTCAGTAGACTATGGGAGGAATGTTCTCAAGAAGAAGCTAGGCTTGTGGCCCGAGAATAAAATATGGGAAGTGAAGATCAGGCTCTCACAGCTCACACCAAGAAAAGGAAGATCAAGAGAGAGCCACCTCATCACAAGAAATTTTCTCACTACCATCCTAAAGAGAAGAAAGATCTGAGATGCTACACATACAATGAGAAAGGACACTTTGCCTCAAATTGTCCCAAGAACAAAAAGGACAAGAAGAAGAAGAAGAACAACAACAACAACAAAAGAAGATATCATGCTCATGCTGCTAAGGATAATGAACCTCCCAGGAACTAGACTAGAGCAGAAAGTGATGACTCAAGTGAAGATGAATATGTCTTAATCTCTGCTCTCATAGGTACTATCTATCATGGATGTGATGATTGGCTTATTGATAGTGGGGCTTCCAAACACATGACTGGGTTTAAAGAATCCTTTATAGATCTATCTGAACATGAGTCACCTCATAAGGTGAAACATGGGGATGACTATCAATATCCATAAAAGGAAGTGGTGAAGCCTCCTACAAACTAGACTCTGGGAAGTCTTTGAAAATGAAAGATGTTCTATATGTACCTGGACTCAAGAAGAATATTCTCTCCATATCATCTTTGGATGCAAAGGGGATGAGAGTTGCATTTGTAGATGGCCAAGTACTCATGTGGCCAAAAGGTAAGACCATTGATGATGCAGTGGTGATTGGAGAGCAAGAGGGAGGATTGTACAAATTGAAGGGGCAACCTGAACATGCCATGGTACATGAATCCATGGAGCCAAGTGAACTTTGGCATAGAAGGCTTGCACACATGCACTATAGAGCACTTCCAATTGCAAGCAAAGCAATATAAGGTCTTCCTGAAATCCAGTCAAAGCATGAAGGTATTGCAAAGGATGTGAAAAAGGAAAGAACACAAAGAAGGCATTTCCAAGCAGTGAAAGCAAAGCAAAAGGAATCCTAGAGATTATCCACTCCGATGTATGCGGTCCAATGTCATCCAGTTCTCTGAGTGGGTATGTATACTACGTTTCTTTCATTGATGATTTCTCTAGGAAGACTTGGGTTTATTTCTTGAAGAATAAAGATGAAGTGTTTGATAAGTTCAAGGAATTCAAATCCTTGATAGAAAATCAAACTGATAAGAAGATCAAGACCTTCAGATCTGACAATGGCGGAGATTTCACTTCAGGAGACTTCAAGAAGTTATGCAGTGATTTAGGGATTAAGAGGGAGATGACTACTCCTTACAATCCACAACAAAATGGAGTTGCAGAAAGGAAGAATAGAACAATCATGGAAGCAGCACAAGCAATGTTTCATGACCAGGATCTGCCTATGCACCTATGGGAAGAAGCAGCAAGGATAGTTGTATATGTGCAGAACAGAACACCTCAGAAGATACTTGACAACAAGACACTCGGAGAAGTTTTCTCTAGTAAGAAACCAGAAGTTAGCCATCTCAGAATATTTGGTTGTCCAGTATACACTCACATTCTAACGAAAAAGAGGACAAAGCTAGATCCTTCAGGAAAGAAGGGCATCTTTGTGGGTTATAGTGAAAGCTCGAAGGCATACAGAATCTACTTTCCAAGGTTCAAGAAGATTGACATCGGCATGGATGTAACATTTGATGAAGACTCAACATATATCAAATCAAGGAAGACACCTGTTGAAGACAATGAAGAACCAAAGGTAACCAGATTTCAAGACACCACTACGAATGAAGCAATTCCAGAAGAAGATCGTGAAATTGAAGATCCACAAGAACCTGTAGATCCACCTTGTGAGAAGAACTCTCACAAGTGGAAACCTATATGGGCTAGAGAGCTCATCCAAGATGCAGAAAGGTATGGCATTACAGAGGAAGAACACAGAGAAAGGAAAAGGACAAGGTCACACACCAGCTATGTTTCCTTGCTCCATGACATTATGAACAAAGAACCTTCCAGTTATGAAGAAGTAGTAGAAAAGAAAGAATGGAAGGATTCCATGGTCGAGGAATACCAATTGATCATGAAGAATGATGTTTGGGATGTGGTCCCAAGACCAGAAAGGAAGTCTATTGTGACTTCCAAGTGGATCTATAAGATCAAGCATGTTGCAGATGGTAGCATAGAGAAATACAAGGCGAGGTTTGTAGCTCGTGGCTTCTCCCAGAAAGAGGGGATAGACTATGAAGAGACTTTTTCTCCTATAGCCAGATACACTTCCATCAGAACGGTACTTGCTCTGGCTGCAGTGATGAAATGGAAGATACACCAGATGGATGTCAAGACATCCTTCTTGAATGGTGTAGTCGAAGAGGAAGTGTATGTGGAGTAGCCACTCGGTTTTGAGACACATGACAGGGAGTCATATGTGTGCAGATTGAAGAAAACCTTGTATGGATTGAAGAAAGCTCCTAGGACTTGGTATGGGAGGATAGAAAACTTTCTATCTAGTTTGGGATTTACCAAGAGTAAAGCAGATTCTAACCTTTACTACAAGGTTGAGGAAGGCAATCCGATGATACTACTATTGTATGTGGATGATCTATTTGTTACAGGTGATGATAGATTGATTGCGAACATGAAGAGGAAGCTTGTTGCCGAGTTCGAGATGAAGGACTTGGGGATGATGCATTACTTTCTAGGCATGGAGGTGTGGCAGAGTGCAGATGGAATCTTCCTTGGACAAGGGAAGTATGCAATAGAGATCTTGAAGCAGTTCAGGATGATGGACTACAAGGCCATGGCCATACCTATAGCATCGAACCTGAAGCTTCTATGTGATGCTTCATCTGAGACGGTTGATGCCACGGTGTATCGTTAGATGATTGGGTCCTTGATGTACCTAACAAACACAAGACCAGATATTTGCTTTGCGATGAACACATTGAGCCAGTTCCTGACAGATCCCAGAGGTGTTCACCTGGTTGCTGCAAAGCATATTCTGAGGTACCTGAAGGGTACAATTGATTATGGGCTCAAGTATGATGCGAATCAAAAGTTTAACCTGGAGGGTTATGTTGATTCAGATTGAGCAGGCAGTGCTGCAGATAGGAAGAGAACTTCGGGGTGTTGCTTTAGTATGGGATCAGGTGTGATCTCTTGGTTTAGCAAGAAGTAGTCCTGCATAGCACTGAGTATAGGTGATGATAGATTGATTGCCAACACGAAGAGGAAGCTTGCTACCCAGTTCGAGATGAAGGACTTGGGGATGATGCATTACTTTCTAGGCATGGAGGTGTGGCAGAGTGCAGATGGAATCTTCCTTGGACAAGGGAAGTATGCAGTAGAGATCCTGAAGTGGTTCGGGATGATGGACTGCAAGGCCATGGCCACACCTATGGCATCGAACCTGAAGCTTCTATGTGATGCTTCATCTAAGACGGTTGATGCCACAGTGTATCATCAGATGATTGGGTCCTTGATGTACCTGACGAACACAAGACCAGATATTTTCTTTGCGGTGAACACATTGAGCCAGTTCCTAACAGATCCCAGAGGTGTTCACCTGGTTGCTGTAAAGCATATTCTGAGGTACCTGAAGGGTACAATTGATTATGGGCTCAAGTATGATGCAAATCAAAAGTTTAACCTGGAGGGTTATGTTGATTCAGATTGGGAAGGCAGTGCTGCAGATAGGAAGAGCACTTCGGGGTGCTGCTTCAGTATGGGATCAGGTGTGATCTCTTGGTTTAGCAGGAAGCAGTCCTGCATAGCACTGAGTACAGCTGAAGCAGAGTATGTCGCAGCTTGTTCGGCCAGTTGTGAGGCAGTATGGCTTAGGAAGATACGTTCAGAGTTATTTGATCTCCCATTGGATGCTACCTGTATCTTCTGTGACAACCAGAGTTGTGTGAAGTTTTCTGAGAACCCAGTGTTCCATGACAGGTCAAAGCACATTGAGATAAAATATCACTATATCAGAGATATGGTGTAGAGAGGAGCAGTGAAGATCCTGTATGTTGCGACAGATGAGCAGATTGCAGATGTGTTGACCAAGCCACTAGCCATAGTGAAGTTCGAGTACTTAAGAGAGAGGCTTCGTGTTCTTCAGATAGAAGATACTTCGAGGAAGAAGTGATGGGACACATTTGTAGGATCCATTCCAAGCATGGTGGTAGGAGGATCCTCCCATGGCTGTGGATGTAAGCGTTGTATGATGAGCATCAGGACGATGCTCTAGATGATATGCATCAGGTGGATGCTATGATTATCAGGATGATCATATGTGATGATATGCATCAGGTGGATGTATTGCATGATCAGGTGTGATGAGTCCCGAAGACACAGATGCACATGAGATTTTTCGACATGGTGTAAATGTGTTCTCCCATGGTCGTGATGTAATTACTGAGCCATTCTTCACAAGGTATAGATGTGTTCTCCCACGGTGAATGTAAGGGCTGGAGCCATCCTTTACAAGATGTAGATGTGTTCTCCCACGGTAAATATGTAAGGGCTGGAGGCATTCTTTACAAGGTGTAGATGTGTTCTCCCATGGTAAAGATGTAAGGGCTGAAACCATTCTTCACAAGGTGTAGATGTGTTCTCCCACGGCTAAGATGTAAGGGGGTAAGCCATTTTTCACAAGGGTGTAGATGTGTTCTCCCATGGTGAAAAAGTAAGGGTTGGAGCCTTCCTTGAATGGTGGTAGATGTGTTCTCCCATGTCGGTGGTGTAAGTGCTATGTATGTGCATCTAGGTTGTGCTTCGTGGACGGTGAGATGACATGATCAATATGATCATGAGTATCAGGATGATACTCTGTGGCCGTGGACAGGTTGTGTGTTGCATGTAAAATATCCTGGGAGATCCGATAGGTTGAGCTGTGTGCTCGTAAAAGTCTTGGGATGCTCTTTCGAGGTTTTGTTGATGCACGTAATCAGTCCTGAGGATTCCAGAGGATGGCCAGAGATGATGAAGACCTACAGGAGGCTAGGCCTACTTCCAGCATGAAAAAGGGCTGACTTTGTAGAACTTCCTATGATGAGAAGAATTCAAAGATAGCCCAGTGATCGAGATGTCGAGTACAATAGCTGTGATGATGATGATGCTCCGTGATCCAGTGACGATGATCTAGCTCCAGAATTGAAGACTTGTGCCGATATGTATTGATGACCTGTGTCGAAAGAATACCTTCCTAGTTAAGAGGGAGTGTTGATGTATTTGTAACTTCAGAAGATATTCACTTGTATATTACATTTGTACTTTATTGTATATTCAACAGAGATGTATTATTCCTATGATTGGAAATGTCGTCATTTGTATTTGCAAGTGTCGTCATTTCTATTGATGGGTTATTAGACCACCAGTGTGGGGTTGGCCCTAGTTAGGTCATGTGGTTGGGTTATTAGGCTTCCTTAGGAAGTCATCCCTGTTAGTTTATTGGCAGGTCAAGTCAGTGTATAAATAGAGGGTGTGCCTCTCTCATTCTATTCATTCACTCACTTCTAAAGCTCGCATAACTAAGAGAGAAAGTGGCGCATAAGTGGAGGAGGAGGAGTATCTTCTAGAAACATCTCTTTGGGTTTGATCATTGTGATCTTGTTTTGTGGCTTATTCTATCTCTAAGGAAGTTGCGGGGTTTTTCACCTTCTTGGTTTTCCCCGAGGAAAATATGTGTCTATTGTCTCTTGTGTTTATGATTGTTATGCTGCACATGTTATTCTCTTAGTGATCCTAGATAATATTGAATGAAATTATTGAAAAATTAACAACCCGAGTGGCTGCTCCACATAAACTTCCTCTTACACTACACCATTCAAGAACGTTGTCTTGACATCCATGTGGTGTATCTTCTATTTCGTCACTACAACCAAATCAAGTACTGTTCTGATGGAAGTGTATCTGGATATCGATGCAAATGTCTCCTCGTAGTCTATCCCTTCTTTCTGGGAGAAGCCACGTGCCACAAATCTTGCCTTGTATTTATCTATGCTGCCAACTGCAGCATGCTTGATCTTGTAGATCCAATTGGAAGTCACCACCGACTTCCCTTCTGGTCTCAGGATGAGACCCCAAACATCATTCTTCATGATCGACTGGTACTCCTCGATCATGGAATCCTTCCATTCCTTCCTTTCTTCCGCTTCTTCATAGTTGGCAGGCTCCTTGTCAATGATGTCACATAGCAGGGCTACATAAATAGTGTATGGCCTCGGTCTCTTTCTTTCTCTGTGCATTCCTTCTGAAGTGCCATACCTTTCTGCATCTTGAATTACCACTCGTAGCCATGCTGGTTTCCTCTTGTAGGAATTCTTCTCACGGGGTGCATCTACAGGTTCCTATGGATCCTCTATCTCACGGTATTCTTCTGGATTTACTTCATTCATTGTTGTATCTCAGATCCTGGTTGCTTTTGGTTCTTCAATGTCTTCAACAGGTAGCTTTCTTGATCTTTGTCACTTGTTCTTCAAAACAAATCTCTCTTGTAGGTGATGGTACACGATCTTTCCTACAAGACAAGTTCAATTGCATGATTAGAAACATCTCATAGTTTTCAGAACAAATTCTTACGCATAAAGACATATGTCATACAATCATGTAATTATCTTAGCCAATGCTTCAATACAACATTCATCCATATCCCGTAACTTTCTAGATGCCTTCCATCTCTACCAGAACATTGTTAAGAGTGTGCACTACTCCCAACATGTCAGCAAAAATGTTTCATACTACATAAGTAGCGATGGAATGTTGTACAGTGCCATAGGCCACTTACCCATCTCATGCATATTAGTAGTATATTGTTCATTAATGCAAATATCCTAATATGCATAATACACAGCCTAAATCTAGGAACATAAGTATATACACCATTGAACAATATTATTTAAATAATCAGATATACATGAAATGACAATTCAAATACTTATCTTAGTTTGTTTGTTGGATGGACTCCCTCTCAATCTTTGCTTCCTTGCATGAACTACTGGAGTGTGCTCCCTCTTGATCTTTGCTTTGCTCTTGCTACTTGGAGATGCCTTCTTCACTTCCTTTGCTTCGACTGGATTTATGGAATTCCTTCAACCGCTTTGCAATGGGTAGTGCTTTCTAGTGCACATGTGCAAGCCTTCTATGCCATAGTTCACTAGGCTCCATGGATTCATGGACCAAGGCTTGTTCTAGATGTTCCTTCAATTTGTATAACCCTCCCTCTTGCTCTCCAATCACCACTGCATCATCTATGGTCTTTCCCTTTGGCCACATAAGAACTTGGCCATCTACAAATGCAACCCTCATGCCTTTTGCATCCAGTGCATATATGGAGAGAAGGTTCTTCTTGAGTCCTGGCACAAACAGGACATCTTTCATCTTCATAGACTTTCCAGAGTCTAGCTTATAAGAGGCTTCACCACTTCCTTTTATAGGATACTGGTAGTCATCCCCAAGTTTCAATTTGTGGGGTGACTCATGTTCAGATAAGTTCATAAAGTATTCCTTGAATCCTGTCATATGCTTGGAAGCCCCACTATCTATGAGCTAATGATTGCTACCATGTGTAACAGTTCCTGTGAGGGCAGAAATCAAAACATACTCTTCATCGCTTGAAGAATCTTCACTTTCTTCTCTGGATCTTTTGCTGGGAGGTTCATCATCCTCTACAGTGTGAGCATGATGTCTTCTCTTGTTGTTCTTATTCTTGTGGGAGCTGCTTTTGTTCCTGTGACAATCTATGGAATAGTGTCCCTTCTCATCACAAGTATAACATTGAATATGAGAAATATTTCTAATAGATCCTCCAAAGTTTTCCCTCCGATTTTGGTGGTGGTGATTACCCTTCTTGTGATGAGGATGCTCCCTCTTTTTTTTATTCTTCCTGGTGTGTGCTATGAGAGCCTGGTCTTCATTACCCATCTTTTCTTCTAGAGCTACAATTCGAGCTTCTTCCTGTGAGCATTCCTCCCACAACCTACTGAATGTGATGAGCTTCTTCCTAGCACAAATTCCTTGAATGAAGGAATCCCATGACCTAGGGAGACCATTCAAGGTGGTCATCACAATTTCTCCATTATCTATGTCTTCTCCCACAGCTTCAAGTTGTTCTTTTATTTGAGAGACCCTTGTAAAGTAAGACTGCATGGTCTCTGTATTTTGAATCTTCACATTCTTCAATTGGTTCCGCCATGTCATCTTCCGATTTATGTTCTTTCCTTCAAATAGTTTGGTCAAGGAATCAAACATCTCCTTGGGTGTCTTTAGAGATGACACATGTGGTATGAGATGATCCTTGATAGAATCTGCAATGATTCTCTTGGCCTTGACCAAGTTCTTCTTATATAAAGCCTCATCTCCCTCTGGAACTGGAACCTCTTCACTTATGTAGGTGTTTAATTCATTCCCTTCTAGGATTAACCCAATCCTATACTTCCATGCTTGGAAGTTATCAACCCTTAAAGCTTATCCTCAAGCTTGGTGTGGTGAGACATATTTAATGAGTACTTCAAATGGAAATAGAAAACGATTTAGGTCTTACCACTTGATTTGCTAAAACTAGATCTGGAGCTGGCTAGGGTTTGACAGAGAAACCCTAAAAATCCAAACTTGGAATTTCAAACTTCTATCTGGATAGAAAGATGCCTCTTGCCGAGAAAAGCAAGCTAGTATACTTGGATTTTGAAAATTCCAAAAATTGACCCCTAAAAAGTGACTTGCGAATTTCGGAGCTGCAATTTCTGGTCTTTTCTGGTTTTCTAGTTTTTCTAGTCCAAAAATCAAACTAGGGTTTGATAGATCCCGGGGTTCTACCCAACCAAAAACTTCGATCTTTGTCTCTAAATTTCGATTTTGCTGAAGAGAGAAATCCTATGCTAAGATCACTCCAAAATTCCACTTTTGTCAAAATCCCTAATTTCCTGTAGCAGTGACGGGCCGAAAATTGAAAATGCTCAGAATCCAATTCTATTTCGACAGAAATATGGGCCTTCCTTAGGAGACTTATCCTAGCCTCCTGTACTTGATGATCTGTGGAAAGAGACCCAAAATTAAGAAGCCCTAGCTTCCACAGCTGCACAGTGTCTTCTTCTCAGGTTAGCTCTGATACCATGTTAGTTTTTCATAATTTAATTCAATATGATCTAGGATCTTATCTGAGAGAAAAACATGCACAACATATCAAACACAAGAGACAAGAGACAGAAAGCATTTCACCAAGGAAACCATAAAGGAGAAAACCCCGCAACTTCCTCATAGATAGAATGAGAAACAATGCAAAACCCCAAAACAAAGAGATGGTCTCCAACAGCTTCCTCCTTCTCCACTTGTGCGAACTTCTCTCTCTCACTTGTACGAATGAGTGAGTGAGTGAGTGATCAAATAGAGAGGATTCTCCTCTCTATTTATACTTTACTTTCACTTTCCTTTTACCCTAACTGGGCCGACTTCTCCTGGGAGAGTCTAATAACCCATCACAACTCAACACTAGGCCGACCCCACTAGGGGAGTCTAATAACCCAGTCAAATACAATAATAACCTTCCCGATTGGAGGAATGAAACCTCTCCGTCGGAAGTACAATGAAATATGAATAGAATATAAAATATACAAGTGAAATACATTCCGAAGTTACAAATACATCAACATATTTTTCAATTTAAAATAACCCCAATGTGAAATATTGGCATTGGCTGTCACTAAGCAAAACCCTACATTAGGAGATGGTATAATAGGACCATTTCCAAGCAATTGAAACATGATAGAGGGGTTCCCATGGATGAAACCCGACGTCCCGAACCCATCATAATCGACAGTTTCATGATCCAAGTTACTATTTTTGTTTTATGGCCCGTTATAAGTGGTCCCCCAAGACCATTAAGGGAAAAATTTTGAATTTTCTCTGGGGGCACGAAATTTGAATAGGGAAGCATAACCGAGTTTCGTTAGCTACCACATAAGTGTTTGGCCATTGTGGATGAGGTCATGCTGGCCATGGTCACCCATGATATTTCAATTCAAAATAGACCCCCTTGTGCAAAATTTGCATTGGCTGTCATTGAGCAAAACCCTACTTTTGGAGATGGTATAATAGGAATTTTTTCGAGAAATTGAAACACGGTAGAGGGGTTTCCCAGGGTGGAATCCAACATCTCGAATCCATCGAAATCGATAGTTTCACAATCAGAGTTATGTTTTTTTGATGGCATATTACAAGTGCCCCCCTGAGGCCATTTAGGGCCAACTTGTGAATTTGCTTTGGGGGCAAAAAATCTGAACTAGGTGGCATAACTAGATTCCATTAGATGCCACATATGTGTTTGGCCATTGTGGATGAGGTCATTCTAGCCACAATCACTTGGGAGATTTCAATTCAAAATAGACCCCCTTGTGCAAAATTGGCATTGGCCATCACTAAGCAAAACCCTACTTCTGGAGATGGTATATTAGGACCATTTACAACATATTGAAACATGGTAGAGGGGTTCCCTTAGGTGAAAACCGACATCCCAAATCTATCAGAATCGACGGTTTCAAAATCCGAGTTACGATTTTTGTTCTATGTCCAATTGCAAGTAGCCACCTAGGTCCATTCAAGGCCTACTTGTGAATTTTCTCTAGGGCACGAAATCCGAACCGAGCAGCATAACTGGGTTCCATCAGCTACCATAGACGTGTTTGGCCATTGTGGATGAGGTCATGCTAGCAGTGGTTTCCTGGGATATTTTGATTCAAAATATACCCCCTTCTGCAAAATTGGCATTGGCCGTAACTGAGCAAAACCCTACTTTCGGAGATGGTATAATAGGACCATTTTTGGGCAATTGAAACACGATAGAGGGGTTCCCCTGGGTGAAACCCAACATCCCGAACATCTAAATAGATGGTTTCAAAATTTGAGTTACTATTTTTGTTCTATGTCCAATTGTAGGTAGCCACCTACGGCCATTAAAGACCAGCTTGTGAATTTGCTTTGGGGGCATGAAATCCAAACCAAGCAGCATAACGGGGTTCTGTTAGCTTCCACAAATGTGTTTGTCCATTATGGAAGAGGTCATGCTGGCGAAAGTTGCTCGAGATATTTTGATTCAAAATATACCCCCTTGTGCAAAATTGGCATTGGCTGTCACTAAGAAACAAGGAGTCTTTGGTACCATGAGAATAGGAGCACTCCCATAAATGAATGAGTTAACGTTCAAAGTGTGTTCAAATTGGAGGACCAAACCAATGCCCAAAATTGTAACATAGGTTAGGGTGTTTCTCGAAGAATCCACCAAGAGAAAAGCGTGAAAGGGATCATATTCTTAACCATTATAACCATTTCCATGAATGGAAGTGACCTCAATCCGTCCAAGTTCTAGGCTTAATTGAGATAAAATATAAATAACATAAGAACTGTTAAAACCAAAAACATTATTTTATGGAAAACGAGAACTATTAAAACTTATATAGTCCCAATGCCTCAAAATAGTCCCACGTATATCAATGTTTAATGAACTAATATCAATTGGTAAGGGAGTCTAGCAATTTATGTTTATACTTCAAAGACACAAGTGAATTATGGCATCTTGTCAATTGAATTATGGCATGCATAAGTCTATTTGATTGTAGACTTATATATATTGCAAAGTCAATGTTGACAAATAAAATACTTTTATATATTGACACGAGAGGGTTGAGACTTAAGGTTATGTAATACACTTTCCAGTTGATAGTTGAATTGTATATATATATATATATATATATATATATATATGATCTTTACTAATGTTTATTAAAATTGTTACATGTTTTGCATAATTGGAATGACATCTTAGTTGTAACTTATCTGAAATTTGATTATGATATGTCCACTTTGATATGATGTAATATGGTTATGGTTCTTGTTATCACTCCAGGAGTCTTTCTAGGTTGCAGTCGAAAGAGCCTGGTAACATAATCAAAATATCAGTAATATAAAAAGGTTGGATCGAGTTGGATGACTCAATCAATCCTCATCCACTCAAAACTTATCTAAATGCGCTCAGAAGGGAAAGGCTCTCAACCACTAATGCTCAGGGGGTTTGTAAATAAATGAGTGTGTGGAGAAGTAACTATCATACCAGCAGAATCATACATAAAAGCATATATATGAATGGCAGATTACAATAATCACAGAATACTTGCAGAGTTAAGCTTATGAATACATTGATAAGATGACAGTCATCAAGTGTAACTAAACATAACAGCATGAATATAGTTTTCAAATGCAAGCACAGAATAGACAGAAGATGGAAATCTGAACAATTAATGGCGAAAGAAGCTTGTTTTTATGATATAACATAAGAAGTTTGAGTTTACAACATGTGAAAAAGTCTCCAAATTCGAACCCTTGTTCTACATGAGTTCTGGGATTTATAGCCTTTACAACCTCTCCCCAGATCCTGAGAAGCTGGGTCGAATTTACTCCAGATGGGAAATCCAAAACCGTTTTTCAACAAAACAGAAAAAAATCATTTTTAATTGGCCAGACTGCTGAAAAATGGGGCTCGGAGATGCCTTCGATTCTCCCAACCTGTGACACTTGTAGGAAAACTGAGAGAGGTTATTTTTCTCTGATGTGTTAGGAAGAAAAAAATATGAGCGTTTTCCATAATGATTCTCCAGTCGCTCAGAATCATCATTTGAAAATGATGACTCTGCACAGTAAAAATGCCACTTTTGCTAAAACTGCTGAAAAAGAGGCTCAGAGATGGGTTCGGTTCTCCAGTTATGTGACACCTATGTATAAACCGAAAGAGGTTATTGTGCATTGATATGTTTTGAGCAAAAACCTCTCTCAGATATTCGAAACTCGTTTTGGTTTACCCGAGATCTGCATTTCAAAAACGTGTGTCAAACAGGCAGGTTCTGGGATCCGAAAATTTGTGCTCAGTGACGGATTCGATTCTCTCAACCTGTAACACCTATGGGAAAACGGGGAGAGGTTATTGTTCTCTGACATGTCAAGAACAAAAATCTCTGAGCATTTTTCAAAAAGATTCTCCAACCGCTCAGAATCGTCAGTTGAAAATGATGACTCGGAACAATAAAAAACGCCACATTTCTTCATTATTTCCATCTTGCTAGCACCTTCAAAACTGGAAGAGCACATTGAAACAGCTCCTATTAATTAAAACCTTCACTTAAAAACCATCCTCTTTCCATTTGGAAGCAAAAACCGTGATCTAGGCAAACAATAATGCCTCTCTGCCCTGTTTTACACTTTCGGTGGCTAAAGAGCCAAAATTTGAACCTGTAAACCACCGAAAGCTCTGCTTTCGGTGGCTAAGAACAGCTATGAAAGCTTGCCTAAACCACCGAAAGATCTTTTTTGAAACTAATCTTCCAAAATGGCAAAAAAAAAAAATGTATTTTGTCTCAACGTCTTGATGACAAGTGAAGTTCTTTTGCTTTTTCAGTAGCTGGAATGAATTTGCATTTGAACACGAGCGCTGCTGAAAAAGTGGTGAAAATGCCTCTCCTTTTGGTAGCTTTGGGAAATTTTGCCTTTACGCTGTCAAAACATTGTTGAGAAAGCCTCCGCTTTTGGTAGCTTCGAACCATTTTGCTTTTGACTTGTAAGCTGCCAAAACTTACCTTTCGGTGGCTAATGAACACCATCATATTCGCCCAAGCCACCGAAAACTACCCCTTGACTCACGCTGTATGTTTGCCCTTTCGGTGGTTAGGAGTGCCTTGAAAATTTTGTTTAAGCTGCCGAAAGCAGAGCTTTCGATAGCTTAGGGGCCGTTTTGAATAAGCACTTAGCTACCGAAACCTATTTTTTAAGTTTTTTGAAATAAAAACTTGTCTCGAAAGTTTCTTGACGTATTATGAGTTAGAACTCAGTAAAATGAGCCTAAACACAAACTTTAATAATGTGTTTTCATTTTCAAATGACCTCCTATCACCTCACATAATAAAACTTAAAAAAAAATATTTGAGGAGATAACATCTGGCTCCTACTCGGGGACAAAGCCTCCCTGTGAGGTTTCAAGAACCTAGTAGTTCCAGTCACCTTTACCATTGGGCTATGGAGTCATTTAAACTGCCACCAAATTTCTGCAATCTTTCCACAAATGTTAAACTGTAACCTGTTAGCAACGCTTTGCATCCATTTGTAACGTCCCCTTCCATCATCGAATGCAGGGAAGGAACATTAACAACACACCGGGATTTTGTAAACTTAGCCCCAATATTTTTACTAATAAAATATTAACAATTAAAAACTTCTCTATACAGATGTAAACTTCAATAAAACACAGCGGAATTTAAACATAACAACACATATAAGCATAGATTCGCATCAGCATATTTATCTCAAGCAATCAATAAGCAGAGAATTCAATCCCCTACTTAAGCTACATCATATCGATTTCAACCTCATGAATACATAACATTCAGATTTAGCACATTGCAGAACACAGATATATATATATAAATCAAAATCACAGAGAGCACTTATCTTGCAACGCAATGTCCAATGACTGGCTACGTGAGAGAAACGTTCCACCCAACCATAGATCTCTGTCCAGCCTGTATTCTTTCAGCTGAGAGATCACCCCCGAGCTGGGCTGTGTATCCACTAAGGAGGAACTAGATGGCTCACTCACAGTCAGGGTTTCACTCAAACAGCCATGCTAAGCCAACACACAGTTGGGTTTTTCAAGCATGCAATAGGAAATGGAGGAGGATGCTAGTCCACTGAGCTCAATCCCAGAGCCACATACACTTCAAGCTGGACTCAGCAATCCCATCCTCTATTCATATATCCACAATCGGATTTCTCACAACTCTGTCACAAATAACCCCAAATCCGTCACTGATTTTCAGGGTTGTTAAAATTGGGTTTTCCCATGGGTTTTGGGGTAGCTATTGCTCCCAAATTCGCCCCAAGGCTCATACCAACGAATCCTCCATTGGATTTCACTATCCAATACCAAATCTTGACGTTTTTGGCTTCCCAAAACATGGGTTCTCTCACAGTCGTGATTTTTGGTTTTCTCCCTGCTAGGAGCTCGTTTTTGGATGGAGAATGATGCTAGCTTCCTCCACCATGGAATGGGGATGAGAATGAAGCAACCTCCCAGAGGTAGAGTGACTTGTGGCACAAGTAAACAGAGCCCATACCTACCCATACGAATTTCAGGGCTGCCCATGCTCCATCAAAGTCATTGACTTAATTCTTCAACCACTTTCTTACAACAGGAATAAATGTCATCTAGAAAAGTCAAATGGGTTCTCATAATGACATATGGCAACCTATGGTTCACTCCCTTAGCCCCCTCACCACTCCCTAGTGGATACACGTGGCCCCTTCTCATTCGTTGCCTCCATAGCCAGTTTTGGTATTTTATATTGCTTGATGTTTATTTACATCTTTTTTACAATTTCCATGGATTAAGAGCACATGGGCATCAAATATCAATGCTTTCCCTTTTAAATCAAAATTCAGGCTTTCACTAGCGGGGCCTTGGCCTTGAGCTCCACGCTAGGAAAACATACATCACATGTACACATTATTTACATTAAATGCTAATACATCCTAAGGGTCGAATTGGGGGTATTACATTCCCCTCCCCCTTAGAACAACACCGTCCTCGGTGTTCCAAGACTTAGGCATACATATACAATTTACACATGTCCAAAACTTCAAAAACTTTGCAGATCTGCCCTGCATTCTATCCTTTACTTTGAACTTTCAGGACCAAGTCCTTTGATCTTCACGAGCTGCTCCTGCTGATTCGGATCTTCCAGCTCATCCATAAGTCTAAAAACTTTATGGCTGCTACCCTCTTGAGGTTCTCTTGTTGGGCAATTGCGGAGGTAATGATCCCCTCCACATTTCCAACACTTCACCGGTTGCTTCATCTTTACCTGTTCAATTTCCTTTGAGTCTTCCCACCTGGAGCGTTTCTTAATCGGACGATTGGATGAATGCTTTTTCATTGATCCACCTTTCTTTCCCTTGCTGATTGCTCTCATAATGCATTTTACCTCTTTCTGCAGACGAATAGAGTCCTGCAAGACCTTGTGGTTCATCTCGTTCTGCTGCTTTTGCATCTTGAGCATCTCTCCAAGATTTTCTTGGGCCTTGGCAATTGTTTGAAGAAGACTTCCAGCCAATTCTAATAGCCCCTGGTCTACCGCCATGGTCAATGGAAACAACTGACCACACTTTGCTCACTAGCAACACTTGCCTGCACCGGCTGCAACCAATTGATTCAATTTTCACCTGTGAAATTCATCATTACAATTCTCGTTAGGCCAAGCATAACCCAAACATTTAAAAATCAGTCAATGGTTTTTCCCCCAGTGACATGGATAGTCCATGCTTTACTCATGAGACTTCCACACTTTTTATGCTTGCCCAACATACACATGAATTCCTTCATGTTCATCCATTCACAAGAAATTCATTAATTAGCATTCACAATTCACTTTAATCAAATAAACACACTTTTACTTTCAGTCATGCATGCATTCAGAAATTTTCTAATTCTATAAATGCATCAATAAAAAGGAAAGAGAGAGAGAGCAGTAAGAGTTTCTCCTCTTAGTTTTGTTCCATTCTGGAACCCACCCCACCACTGTGGTTTTCATGCTCCTGTCCTCTTTCACTTCAACGTGAATGCTCGACCTGCCCTTCTTGGCTATGACACGTAGTGTCTATGGTCTATTCCCGATCTCTCAACCATGGAGTTCCTCCACTTGGTTGGTCTAACTCTTGGCTGCTAGGACTCACACAATTCGACTAGCCCCATCTTTCATTACTACTCATGCTGAGCTCTTTAGGGTGGTTACATGTCCACATGCATCCTTGAGATGCTTTCATAGTCATTGCTTCCCGCAATACCTACACTCAAACACTGCACTAGATGTCTTCACTTTATTCCATAGGGTCCTTCTTTGCTTTTACAAGCCTTGGAATCGCCTATGGATTTGGGTGTTTGGCCAGCGCGCAGGCTGCCCCTCAACATCAAATAACCTTGTATGTTTGGCCAGCACATAGGCTGCTCCAAATCACCAATAATCTTGCATGTTTGGCCAGCACGCATGCTGCTCCAAATCATCAACAATATCGCATGTCTAGCTAGCACGCAGGCTGCTCCAAATCATCAATAATCTTGCATGTTTGGCCAGCACGCAGGCTGCTCCCAATCATCAATAATTTGCATGTTTGGCCAGCACGCAGGCTGCTCCAAATCATCAATAATTCTTGCCCAACCAGACACTCTCTAGATTTACCAAGCAATTTATAGTTCTTTCAGGGTCCTTGCTTCCTGTATGACCAAGGTTTCCAACAAAGAAACAATAGTGCATCAGCTTAACTGTTACAAGACTTATACTTGTAATATTCATTATTCCAAACAACAAATAAATGAAATTGAATACTTATCTGTATTGTGCATTTCTTCTCTGGTCCAC
Organism: Larix kaempferi; assembly: GCA_027924585.1. Taxonomy (NCBI): domain Eukaryota; kingdom Viridiplantae; phylum Streptophyta; class Pinopsida; order Pinales; family Pinaceae; genus Larix; species Larix kaempferi. Next base: position 7,538,496 of record BSBM01000727.1, read on the forward strand.
AGGGTCCTGCTTTTACTTTATAAGCCTTGGGATCCTCCTGCAAACTAGGATGTTTGGCCAGAACGCAAGCTGCTCCAAATCATCAAATAATTAATGCCCTACCAGTACACCTTCACGCCGACTGGATTTACCAAGCATTTGGTGGTGCCCAACCAGTCCCATACCTGGTTGTCCCTCTCCATTGCCGAGCCAGCACATACGTCTGGGTCATCGTCCAATGGAAGGTAACTGCGTTACCGACCATTACAGGTCAAGGCTCCACTACTCTGCCTTAGGCTTGCATCAGCCTTTCACATGTATCACAATCCCTCAATGCGCATAACAATTCTTCACCCACACAAGGGTGGCACTTCTTCTCTTGTGTAAGCCGGCGGTTCCATTAAGGAATTCTTTAGGTGACTTTCTTAACTGCAGGCTATCATGGCCCCATGATGCCCACTCACCCTACACAAGGGTTATCACTGCTCATACAGTCCTCTTGAGTATTATTTTCTTCACTTTTCCCTTTAATGTGCAGCACTGAATTTCATATGTATAATCTGTCCACACAAAATGGATAGCAAGCTCATTAGTATTGCTGCTCTAGAATGGTAAACATATGTCATAACATTCACTATCCAACCTTGAAACACCAGGAATGCGTCCATTCCCTTAAGGCGTAGTCAATATTGGCATCCCTAACATAACTCAGCACCAGAAAGGCGTGCACTCCTTACTGATGTGAACTATGAAGGTCCTAATCATACTTCAAGCAGTCTGCCATAATGGAAATAAAATCAAAACATGCTCTGCATATTAACTCTAATAATTAGACATGCATGTATGTATATATATATATATATATCATTCAGGGTTTGTGGAACACTTATCCATCTTTCAGATGTTATTTCTTTTCTTTAATAAGGAATGGAGGCTCCTTCTCTGAGTTGACAGTCCCTCGGTTTGCCATCCCAATTCCTTTTGATGTTACATAACCTTCATATGTCTTATTGACATAATCTTCACCATCCCACTCATATTGTTTACCAATCATGTAGTGCAGATGAGACATTAATAATGTCTTATGGCATTTCACCTGAAACCCATTTTCAAATCATGGAATCCCTTCCCATGAAGTTTGGCTTCTGCAGGACCTCTCTATCGATCTTACTGCAATGTGTCTCCCTGGCACACTTATTAAACAGCCAAACAGTCAGCAACATTTAGCAATACAATTTCAAATTCGATCGTTCCATAACCAATCCATGGCACTAATAATTAAATTCAGTATGAATTTGCAACTCTGTCTACTACAGAAATTGGTTTTCTTATCCATGAGGCTATCCTCATTTGGTTTGGCTCTTGTAAGCGACACCACTCTGCCCGTTATGGTCTTATGCCCGCTGCCATACATGAGCATTCACTTACAGCATGTCCTCCTGACACATTTTCATATAAGCCAAACAGTCATTAGCAATTATTAGCAAAATTTCAAATCCGAACATTTACAAATCTGAGATTTACAACTGTTCTTAGTGACAGAACTTAGAGCTCTCAATCATGAGAACCTTCTCATAACCTTTGCCTTCTGCATGTGGTAGATCCCAGTCTCTACTATGGACTTATCCTCATTTTCCATATGTAAGACCTTCCTATCGGAAATTGAAACTTTAATCAGCCAAACACTTCGTAAGTCTCTATGCATATAATGTTTCATTACTGCAACAGTTACTGAAACATTTTCAGAATTATAACATTCCATAATTCAAAATTTTCAGCTGTTAATATATCAATATCACCAAGATTTATTTACTTCACGTGCATCATTAGCATACTCAGTTGCAAGGTACAGTCACATCATTCATACAACTCTGTCCTTCCACAGAACATTCTAGCAGCCCATCGATCATGATTGAGCTCTTCATGCACTTACTATTCTGCATTCATAACAGCCCATGAAATGATCCTAGAATTATCATCAATTCATCATTTCATTCATTATTTATTTTGCAATAACATATGCATCATCCCTATGCATTCATACAATGCATCACAAGATTTATAAAATCTCTTAATGCTCATCTACTCAATGCTACCTTGCATTGTTTCATGAGTACTATGCATTCAAGCACATTATGATTGAAACATAACTATCTCATATAGCTTGCATTACCATAATCAGGACCACCGGTCCTCACTTGCTTTGGTTATTAAGTACATAACATACACATGGCATGATATACATTCATATGAATGCATTGAGATTTCTAAACAGTCATAGGGTGTAAGGATCATTTTCTTCACTTACCCACACCTCACCAAGCTTGGTAGGTTAACAGTCCCAATCGGTATTCAATATCACATGCAAACTAACTCAACATAGCTCAGACATAGTTGAAGAGATCTTACCAAATCCTCTTTCAACATTCATGCAATTTGGCACCACTAATCATTACCTGCATGGTTACCATTAACATCGCCTGATGTTACCTGATTAGTCGGCCTCTTACCAAGGCTGCTCAGTCCTTTTGCCAATTTTACGATCATAGATTTGTTGCACCATCATTTCTGCATAAGGTCGTTGGCTTCATGTAACAGCATCCTCAGCACATTTAGCCATGCTCTTTGTTATCTTTGGTCCTACAAGCAATACCAACATCAATAGTGATTATCAGCCACAATATTCTCCATTAGTGGTTCATTCCATATGCAGACTTCATTATTCCACCAATGTGCAATATCCTATTTATGCACAAGCATTTCCATATGCACTATGCAATGTTTGTTAAGATGCCATCTAGTGCATATACATCTATGTAATCCCTTACATTTTTAACATTTTTATGCCATGTGACAATTTCATAATTATAAGTATGATAACAAACAGGGGTTTAAAGAATTCTTCCCTTTTCGATCCCTCATTGTAACATGGAATTCCTCTTCCACATCCTGCAATTGTAAAAATTGCCCATATTGACAACAAAATTTGTTCGTCAAAATAGTCGTTGGCACTCTTCTGCACTAAATATCTATGATATATGTAGACCTCATTCAAACTCTGGTCATGCCTCATTGTTCCCTGCTGGACAAGCTTTCCAATGCCTGTCTTCATGCTCCATTCCAACACCGGGTGCGGAAACTGCATCTTTTCAAAAATGACAACTTTCACTCCAATTCTGCACATTTTACACAGTTGCATTTTGGTCCAGAATGTCGACTTTAGCCACCTGCGGAAGAAAATCTATGAGGAATCACAAAAACTTATCTATCAGGCGAAGTTAGTCCATATAACAAGGAACACTCAGCAATCCACGGATTTCAATTCTGATGCACCATTCATCTTCTATGAATTTTTGGGTTTTGCTACTTCTCACTTTTCACATTTTTACAAAGTTCCAAATTTTGGGCCAAAAATGGCTATCTCCCAAACGGTGCATTTCCGGGAAATCTTCGTCTAACGGAAAATGTCCATCTTAATGAGAATATGAAAAGTCTAGTTCAGTAAAATTTTTGATTCCCACATCTAGGGTCATTTTTACTGTACATCAGCTTTTCAAAATCCCGAAAAAGTGGCCCGGAACAGTGCTTTTTGGCCTTCTTGCTCACCTCGACTTCACATCCCTTGGAGTTTGGCTCCAAGATTTTGAACTTAACATCGTGCCTGCTTCATGACCACGCCTGATCAATTTCAGCTCAAACCGACCTTCCGTCAAGCCTCGGGACTCCACCCTTCAAAAGTCACTATTATCCATTTTCTGTCAAATCGGAGTGTAATGGGTTCGGGGTCTTCACTGGTTCTTTCATGGCCTTCGTCGATGGCCTCCGAGCCCCACAGGAATCATTCCATTCTGAGCCCGGATGCTCCTCCTATCCAAAAATCAAGTTTTGGTCACTTTACTCTTTTTTTTTTCTTTTCTTTTTTGCCGCCATTGCTCGTCGAACGCTCCCGCAATTGCGGAGCCATTCGGCGAAGGCTCCCGCAGTTGTGGAGCCATTCGGCGAATGCTCCTGCAATTGCGGAGCCTTTCGGCGAATGCTCCCGCAATTGCGGAGCCATTCGGTGAATGCTCCCGCAATTGCGGAGCCATTCGGCGAATGCTTCTGTTGCGGAGCGATTCGCCGAACGCTCCCGCAGTTGCAGAGCGATTCGGCGAATGCTCCCGCAGTTGCAAAGCCATTCGCGAAATGCTTCCGCAGTTTCGGGAGGATTCGCGGAACTCTTCTGCAATTTCGGAAGAGAAATATTTTCGAAAACTTCATCTTGACGTCGAACACTTAGAGAAATTTTTCGCTTTTTCAGAGCAGTTCGCCGAATTTTTCCGCGTTGCGGGACAACTCGCGGAATCCTTCCGCAAATTTTGGAAGAGAATTCCTTTCGCAAATTTCGGAAGGGAATTCCTTCCGCAAATTTCGGGGCGACTTCCCGAACTTTCCGCGTTGCGGAAAAACTCGCGGAATGCTTCCGCAGTTTCCGGGCAATTCGCCGAATGCTTCCGCAGTTGCGGAAGACATTCGAGAATTCTTTCCGAAACAGACTTAAACAAATTTTCAAAAACTTTTGGAACAATTTCCGGATTCTTCTTTCCTTCTGAATATGTGCCTTCTGATAAAGGGCGATAGCATTCATTCATGCTAGCCTTGAATACAGTCCATTTATTTTGGTGAGAATCATATATTTCCATGACCATAGCCTTACCTTCTCTAGCATTTCTTCCATCTATGAGAAAACAGCATCTTGTGCAACGGTTAAAAGAAAAACCATAGAAACCCCACCATGTAAGTTCAGTGCAAGCTGGAAGTTCAATCCATGATCTAGACACAACCTGAAGATTGCTTTCATGAGCAATCTCGCCAAAATTTGTAACCCCAACTCTTCTGCAATTGGATTTGGCCCATAGAGGCCCAATGCTGCAACCAGCAGCTCTGATACCACTCTGTAACGTCCCCTTCCATCATCGAATGCAGGGAAGGAACATTAACAACACACCGGGCTTTTGTAAACTTAGCCCCAATATTTTTACTAATAAAATATTAACAATTAAAAACTTCTCTATACAGATGTAAACTTCAATAAAACACAGCAGAATTTAAACATAACAACACATATAAGCATAGATTCGCATCAGCATATTTATCTCAAGCAATCAATAGGCAGAGAATTCAATCCCCTACTTAAGCTACATCATATCGATTTCAACCTCATGAATACATAACATTCAGATTTAGCACATTGCAGAACACAGATATATATATATATAAATCAAAATCATAGAGAGCACTTATCTTGCAACGCAATGTCCAACGACTGGCTACGTGAGAGCAACGTTCCACCCAACCATAGATCTCTGTCCAGCCTGTATTCTTTCAGCTGAGAGATCACCCCCGAGCTGGGCTGTGTATCCACTAAGGAGGAACTAGATGGCTCACTCACAGTTAGGGTTTCACTCAAACAACCATGCTAATCCAACACACAGTTGAGTTTTTCAAGCATGCAATAGGAAATGGAGGAGGATGCTAGTCCACTGAGCTCAATCACAGAGCCACATACACTTCAAGCTGGACTCAGCAATCCCATCCTCTATTCATATATCCACAATCGGATTTCTCACAACTCTGTCACAAATAACCCCAAATCCGTCACTGATTTTCTGGGTTGTTAAAACTGGGTTTTCCCATGGGTTTTGGGGTAGCTATTGCTCCCAAATTTGCCCCAAGGATCATACCAACGGATCCCCCATTGGATTTCACTATCCAATACCAAATCTTGACGTTTTTGGCTTCCCAAAACATGGGTTCTCTCACAGTCGCGATTTTTGGTTTTCTCCCTGCTAGGAGCTCGTTTTTGGATGGAGAATGATGCTAGCTTCCTCCACCATGGAATGGGGATGAGAATGAAGCAACCTCCCAGAGGTAGAGTGACTTGTGGCACAAGTAAACAGCGCCCATACCTACCCATATGAATTTCAGGGTTGCCCATGCTCCATCAAAGTCATTGACTTAATTCTTCAACCACTTTCTTACAACAGGAATAAATGTCATCTAGAAAAGTCAAATGGGTTCTCATAATGACATATGGCAACCTATGGTTCACTCCCTTAGCCCCCTCACCACTCCCTAGTGGATACACGTGGCCCCTTCTCATTCGTTGCCTCCATAGCTAGTTTTGGTATTTTATATTGCTTGATGTTTATTTACATCTTTTTTACAATTTCCATGGCTTAAGAGCACATGGGCATCAAATATCAATGCTTGCCCTTTTAAATCGAAATTCAGGCTTTCACTAGCGGGGCCTTGGCCTTGAGCTCCACGCTAGGAAAACATACATCACATGTACACATTATTTACATTAAATGCTAATACATCCTAAGGGTCGAATTGGGGGTATTACACCATTGGGCTATGGAGTCATTTGGTCTTTAGAATCGATCCCCTGCAAACCTATAACCTGCATGTAGCCTGCCTGTTTATTGAAGAAAACTGAAAACAACTGAAAGAATCTACTTGCTCATAGGACGAGCTTATTTTCTCTACCTACTCCTAACCCATTTGTACTACTGCTTGATCAAGTAAACTCATGCTTCCAATGAAGCCATATCAAAAACTGATTTACTGCTAACATCCTTGATCTTGACCCGAACAATATAGGAAACCATAGCATGCAAAAATGCAATTTGACAAGATGACAAGACCAACCTTCATCTGATCTGACATAAATATTTTTGGATTTATGTTGTTCATAGACTCCAAATAGTCAACAAAAGGGTCATCAAATTCACAAAGAAATACCTCTTTGGACTGCAGATCCAACTGAAAATTGAAATAATGTTGAATGTCTTTAAAGCCAAATATGGACTGCTCAACCTCTGTCAGAGGGTCATATAAGATGGACTGCTGATCTGAACTTTTCGATGCACCATCTCCCTCTTTGTATCTGTTGCAAACTTCTAGTCTCTGCAAATCTTGAAACTATAGGCTGCCCTCATCATCTTCTGCAGATCTGAAACTGTCACTTGTTGATCTGTCAATTTCTCCTGTTGATATATACATTCGCTCTTTGACCTCAAAAATTTTAAGAGAAACATGTTGATCTTCATAAATATCTAAAGCCATAGATACATCTGATATGATGTCAGTTGTTTCTATGTCATTACAATCATTCAATATCTCTTGATCTTCAAGGTGAATGTCTTTTTCTATAATAAATTTTTTATCACTAAGTTGATTTTCGTGACAAGCAAGATCTTCATGATACGAAGAAAACTCTTCACAGCATCCTTCAAAAAGACATTCAGCTGGAAAATATTTTTTACAAAAGGAATTGAAAGTTGTATGGAAACCTGTCAAAGAACTAACACTGGCGTTTGGAAGAGACGGATACCAGTCACTAGAAATTCCCTCTAATGAAAAACAGAAGAGCCAAATCTGAACATCCTCATGCACAACTTGCAGCCGATGCATGCAATCATGAAAGTCCAGCAAATGTTCAGCTGGCACTTCCCACTCTTCACCTCGAAATATGGGAAGGTTATTTTCCCATTCATCTCTACTAGGCACTGGAATAGGGAAACCAGAAATACTTGAGAAATTGCAAAATGCATATCTCTTTGCTAAGATCTGATTCATTTCATAGCAATGGAGTCGCCAACAGATCCGTCCTTCATGGAGTCACCAGATAGATTATTACAACCGAAATAGTATCCAAACTTTGTCTATCATCAAATCCGGGTCTTTGTCGTCTCCTAGGGAAGCTGAGCTTCAATCTCCTCTCCCCGGCAACGGCGCCATTTTGTTATCACTCCAGGAGTCTTTCTAGGTTGCAGTCTAAAGAGCCTGGTAACTTAATCAAAATCTCAGTAATATAAAAAGGTAGGATCAAGTTGGATGACTCAATCAATCCTCATCCACTCAAAACTTATCTAAATGTGCTCGGAAGGGCAAGGCTCTCAACCACTAATTCTCAGGGGGTTTGTAAATAAATGAGTGTGTGGAGAAGTAACTATCATACCAGCAGAATCATACATAAAAGCATATATATGAATGGCAGATTACAATAATCACATAATACTTGCAGAGTTAAGCTTATGAATACATTGATAAGATGACAGTCATCAAGTGTAACTAAACATAACAGCATGAATATAGTTTTCAAATGCAAGTACAGAATAGACAGAAGATGGAAATCTGAACAATTAATGGTGAAATAAGCTTGTTTTTCTGATATAACATAAGAAGTCTGAGTTTACAACATGTGAAAAAGTCTCCAAATTCAAACCCTTGTTCTACATGAGTTTTGGGATTTATAACCTTTACAACCTCTCCCCAGATCCTAAGAAGCTGGGTCGAATTTACTCCAGATGGGAAATCCAAAACCGTTTTTCAACAAAACAGAAAAAATCATTTTTAATTGGCCAGACTGCTGAAAAATGGGGCTCGGAGATGCCTTCGATTCTCCCAACTTGTGACACCTGTAGGAAAACTGAGAGAGTTTATTGTTCTCTGACGTGTTAGGAAGAAAACCTCCGATATTTTTGCAGAATGATTCTCCAGTCCCTCAGAATCATCATTTGAAAATGATGACTCTGCACAGTAAAAACGCCACTTTTGTTGAAACTGCTGAAAAAGAGGCTCAGAGATGGGTTTGGTTCTCTAGCTATGTGACACCTATGTATAAAATGAAATACATTATTGTGAATTGATATGTTTTGAGCAAAAACCTCTCTCAGATCTTCGAAACTCGTTTTGGTTTTCTCGAGATCTGCATTTCAAAAACGTGTGTCAAATAGGCAGGTTCTGAGATCCAAAAATTTGTGCTCAGTGACGGATTTGATTCTCTCAACCTGCAACACCTGTGGGAAAACGGGGAGAGGTTATTGTTCTCTGACATGTTAGGAACAAAAACCTCTGAGCGTTTTGCAAAAATATTCTCCAGACGCACAAAATCGTCAGTTGAAAATGATGATTCGGGACAGTAAAAAACGCCACATTTCTTCATTATTTCCATCTTGCTGGCACCTTCAAAACTAGAATAGCACATTGAAACAGCTCCTATTAATTAAAACCTTCGCTTAAAAACCATCCTCTTTCCATTTGGAAGCAAAAACCGTGATCTGGGAAAAAAATAATGCCTCTCTGCCTTGTTTTGCACTTTCGGTGGCTAAAGAGCCAAAATTCGAACCTGTAAACCACCGAAAGCTCTGCTTTCGGTGGCTAAGAACAGCTGTGAAAGCCTGCCTAAACAACCAAAAGCTCTGTTTTGAAACTAATCTTCCAAAATGGAAAAAAAAATGTATTTTGTCTCAGCTTCTTGATGACAAGTGAAGTTCTTTTGCTTTTTCAGTAGCTGGAATGAATTTGCATTTGAACACGAGCACTGCCGAAAAAGTGGTGAAAATGCCTCTCCTTTTGGTAGCTTTGGGCAATTTTTCCTTTACGCTGTCAAAACAGTGTTGAGAAAGCCTCCGCTTTTGGTAGCTTCGAACCATTTTGCTTTTGACTTGTAAGCTGCCAAAACTTACCTTTCGGTGGCTAATGAACACCATCGTATTCGCCCAAGCCGCCGAAAACTGCCCCCTGACTCACGTTGTATGTCTGTCCTTTCGGTGGTTAGGAGTGCCTTGAAAATTTCGTTTAAGCTGCCGAAAGCTCTGCTTTCGGTAGCTTAGGGGCCGTTTTGAATAAGCACTTAGCTATCGAAACCTGCTTTTTAAGTTTTTTGAAATAAAAAGTTGTCTCGAAAGTTTCTTGACGTATTATGAGTTAGAACTCAGTAAAATGAGCCTAAACACAAACTTTAATAATGTGTTTTCATTTTCAAATGACCTCCTATCACCTCACATAATAAAACTTTTAAAAAAAATATTTGAGGAGATAACAGTTCTGTTTCATATGTTGTAATATTAGCAATATAACAAAAATATGAAAAATTGCATGATATAAATACTAACTTTTCATTTTGAATTTTTTTTTGCAGAACACGACTTTGCTAGAAGATCCAATTGATGCTAATCACGATCCAGATTATATTGAGTCTAGTTCAGATATGGGAGTTGATGATGATGAGGATATAGATGGAGATGATACCCAGGAGGATGAGGACTATGGTGATCATGATGTTGACAATTATGATGAGGTAGTTGCTGGTGGTAGCCAGTGACAATGATCACATGGACTCTATCATGGATTATTATTCATATATCATTACGATACATATATTATTTTGTCTATCATATGTATAATTTTGACTTGTAGTATCGTATTGAATTATATCATTTTGACATGTATCATATTGACTTGTATCATTTTGACATGTTATTGGTCTACAATCATATTTGTCTTTCACTTGTTTTAGTTATATACGCTGATGATCTTATCAATATTAACTTGTTAATTAATATATATTGGAAGTGGTCGATGTTTTTTGGATGGATATTTATTATGTATGATGATTTTGCTACTTTGGAGGGATGTTGTCAATTTCAATTTAATTTCTTTATAAATGTTATGACATAAATTTGAAATGCGCTATCTATTTTTTTACATCTTCATAATGTTATGATATAAATTTCAAATGTGATATCTGTTTTTTTTAATAAATATATGTTATTCAACATGATATTGATCTAATATTGGTATATTTGACTTGCTTGTTTTAATTATAGATAATGATGATGTTATAAGAATTATCTTGTTAATTTATATATACTGGAAGTTGTATATTTTTTTTTATGGAGATTTAATACGTATAATGATTTTGCTAGTTTGTATGGATGTTGTCCATTTCCCTAAAAAGTCGTTAAAAATGTTATGCTATAAAATATTTGAAATGTAATATGAGTTACTCTATAATCGTATATGTTATTTAAGACTCGGCATGATATATTTAACTAATTTAATTGAAATTAAAAATATTAAATTTATAAAGTGGAAGCTATAAAGGAAGCAACATGAGGTGTTAGCAAAATTTGGCTATAAAATGAAAGCAAAACTCAACATTAAAATGGAAGCCATACTTGGTGCTATTTCTGGCTCTAAATAGGAAGGTAAATTAGTTGCTTAACAAGAAACAAAACTGAATACTAATTAGGAATCAAACCCCAACACTAAAAGGAAGCAAACCCTGGAGCTAAAAAAGAAGCAAAACCAAGCGCTAAATAGGAAGCAAACCCTGGAGTTAACAAGGAAGCAATTCTAGAAACACATTTTGGTACCAATTAAGAAGAAAAACTCGGTGTCACTTAGGAAGCAAAAAAGGAAACATTTCTGTGTTGAGATATTGTAACTTCTAAGAGTATTATATTTGTAATTTATTATTCCGGAGATGTTTCATTGCTCCGTGAAGATCTTATTGTATATCCGGAGATGTTTATTCCTCCGTCGGATTGTGGTAACTTGGGTTATTAGACTTTCCTAGTGGGGGTCGGCCCTGTATGTGTTATGTGGGTCAAAGGGTTATTAGACCACCCTAGAGGGGTCGGCCCAGTCAGTTGTAATGGGGTGTTTAGCCCAGTAATTAATTTGGGGCCGACCTAGCTTGTGTAAAAGTCAGTCGGGGAACAAGTATAAGTAGAGGAGGATGTTCCTCACTTAACTCACTCATTCATTCACTTGTGAGTGACACACTTGTGTGAGAGGTCTGCTATGGAGGAGGAGGAGCTCATGTCTAGGGTTTTCATCTTTGTATTTGTTGGTCATCTATATTGAGGAAGCTTTGCTGGGTTTTCTACCCCATGAGGGTTTCCCAGGATAAATATGTGTCTCTTGTGTTTATGTTGTGCTTATTGTTTCTTCAGTGATCCTGTATATGCTATTGTTGTGAAATGAAATGTAATGCTGATATTTTATGTCTTAGCATATTGAATCTTAACATGGTATCAGAGCTAACCTGAAGGAAGGCAATTTATGGAACTTACGACACTTGCTTCACTTGCGACAATTTGAAGGTTAGGGTTTTATATAGAAAAAAACCAGTCATCGTGGAACTTTTGATATAAATCCATTTTGGCGAAGGTTCAAGATCTAAAAATTTTACATGTCATAGATAACATCCTCATGTACCTTGTGTCGAAAGGACACCCTCAGATTCATTTTACTTTGTGAGTTATGATCAGTACAAGTTAGGGTTTCTGCCTCTTCCAGATCTCAGTCATAATCAGGTGACCTAGGGAAAAAGGTCATAACTTGGGATAGGAAGATCTAAATGAAATTTCGTAAAAAGTAATAGGTAGTACATAGACTGTACTATCTCAAGAAACTTTTTCAGAGGCCGAAGTTGAACCAGTGACACATGGCACGCCGTACAAGTTGGCTCTCCTGTTTTATCCCATAAACAGGTCACGTTGCGACACTTGGCATAAATCTCTCTCAGAAAATCCAATTGAGGTTAGACCTATCGGGATGGAAAGATGACAGGTCAGGATACCACAAAAAAAGTTTTTAGACCCTGTGGATCGAAAAGTTCAGAGTTACAGCAGAAACAATCAAGTACATATTTCTGTCAAAACAGAATTATTTTTGGAGCACCTTCATTCATGGCTTCCGGAATTTAGGGTTTCGGAGAAAGTTGGAATTTTTGGAATCGGAGTCCACGGCTGAATACTACTCAGAAAAATCAAAATTTAGAGACCAAGATCGAATTTTTTGGTTGGGTATAAGATCGGGCTTGATCAAACCCCAATTCAAGATTTTGATCAGAAAGATGAAAAATTAGGGCTTCAACAAAAGTTGAAATTCCTGAAGTCTGTGACCACGGCTGGAAGCTACTCAGAAAAATAAGAGTTTAGAGCCTTGGATCGAACCTTTTGATTGGGAAGAAGGGTGGGATTCATCAATTCCTAGTTTGGGATCCTGTCCAGAAGATCCAGAAGTTTCGAAGGCAATTTTGAGGGGTCAAATTTTGGAGATTTCAAAATTGAAGTATGATAGTTTGATCAGCTCAGCAAGACACATCCTTCCATACATTCAGAAGTGTGAAAGTCAAAGTTTGAATTTTTAGGGTTTCTCTGACAAACCCTAATCAAGCTCCAGATCCAATTTCAAGGGGAGATGAGGCTAAGGCCTTACATAAGAAGACTACAAGAAGTCTCGACAAGTATGACTTAAGAAGATACAGGTATGTCTTGAAATATGATTCTTGATTAAGGTCATAATATGTTTGTGTTCATATTATTTATTAGTACAATCTTGATTAATGTTAGAATTGTCTTATCACCCTAGTAAAAGTATGTGAATGATAGAAGACATTCATTGATTAGGGCTATATGATTGTACTAATGCACTGTGGTGTTGTATGAGGTTGATGTTGTCTGCTAACAAGATACAGGTACATCACGAAAGACAAATCAAGTTCCATGACCATGACAACATGAAGACAAAGACTCATCCATAATCCTTGATCACATAGAAGTTCTAATTACGAGGTATGTATGACTTTGTTCTATTATGCTTAACCTATGAGTTATGCAGGTTCTAGCACAGGATCTCTAAATCATTGAAGAGAACAAAGAAGATATTGTTTAGGTATGTTAGACATAACTAAGCAAGTATTCTAATCCAGGTATGTTTTCCTATGTCAAGTTAGAATCAAGCGGGAGGCAACCACACAAACATAAAAGATAAGTATTTGAGTTGTTATTTGAAATAGTAAATGATATTGCTTATTTGTATTCCTAGAATATATCATGCTGAGTGTAAACATTCATATAGCATTGAACAAGTATACTACTAATATGCATATGATTGGTAAGTTGGACAAACATTCCATTGTTGCTTGTCTAGAATGAAACCTCTTTGCTGACATGCTGAGAGTTGTGCACACTCTCGATATTATGTTCTGGTAGAGATGGAAGGCATCTAGATAGCCACTGTATGCATACATGATATGGAAAAGTGTTGTGCCAAAGTATTGGTCAAGATAGTAGCATAACTATGTAAATCATATCTGTATGCATAATAGGTTATCATGTCAATATGATTTGATGATTATGAAGTATTACTAATCATGTACTTAATTTTGATTTGTAGGAAAGATCATGAAGAATGATGAACACCGAACAAGTGATGGATGTTCAACAAGAAGATTTACAAATCAAACATAATATAGAAGGCTCGTGGCTAGAAGATTCTCTTAGAAAGAGGAAGAGGATCATGACGAGATGTTTGCTCCAAGTGGCTAGATAAGACCATTCTCTTAATGGTGTAATTGAAGAAGAAGTGTGAATCAGGATCTGTATCGGTACTCAAGATCGATAGTCATTTAATGAGCTTAATGATCACCATAGGTGATGTGGATCTCAACCTTTGCTACAAGGTTGAATATGGTTTCTATACACAGATGACATGGATGCAAGAAGGAACTCACCACAGAGTTCGAATGATATTGAGGCTCATATCAGTAGACCCATCTGACGAGAGATGGTACAGATAGATGTGCAGAAGATCACTCAATGCAGCGTGTGAATGATGTTCAATCACAAAGGGAGAATTGACAGTTTCTTGATAAGCTTGTGCTTTACCAAAAGTAAAGCTGATCCGTTACGAATGATGAACATGTCATACTATTACTGTATGTGGATGATCTATTCTTACAAACAGATCATGAAAAGAAAGAAGAAGGTGGCTGCAGAAATGAAAATGAAAGATCTCATATTGATGCATTACTTCCTAGTTCTGGAAGTATGGGAAGGCTCAGAAGGAATCTTTCTCATCCCGGGAAAGTATGCTGTGGAAATCTTGAGAAGAATTGATATGTTGGAATGTGAAGCCATGGCCACTCTCATGGGTTCCGACTTGAAGCTATTAGCTGATGACTCATCATAGTTAGTGGATGTAACTCTGTACAGACAGATTATTGGGTCATTGATGTATCTGACGTATACCAGGCCGGATATATGCTTTGCTGTGAAACGCCTTGAGACAATATCTAGTGGAACCTAGACGAGTTCACCTGATAGTTGCAAAGCATGTGATGAGGTACCTGAACGGTATGATAGAATTTGGTCTATATTATTTTGGAGATCATGACTTCAGATTGTATGGCTACTCAGATGCTGATTGGATAGGAAGTGTATCAGACAGGAATAGCACATCGAGCGGATGTTATTGTCTTGGATTTGCCATGATCTCATGGTTTAGCAGGAAGCAGTCCAATGTGGCTCTCAGCACAACCGAAGTAGAATATATAGTTGCTTGCTCTGCTAGTTGTGAAGCAGTATGGCTTCAGAAACTATTATTAGGATTATTTGACTTAGAGATGGATCCCACTGTGATCCTGTGTGACAAACAGAGTTGTATCAAGATGGCAGAGAATCCAGTGATTCCATGATAAGTCAAAGCACATAGAGATCTAATATTTCTATATACGAGATATGGTGCAGAAAGGAACTATAAAGCTCGAATTTGTAGGCACTGATGAACAAGTTACCGATGTACTAACCAAACCTCTACCTCAAGCGAACAAGTTCCCGATGTACTAACCAAACCTCTACCTCAAGTAAAGTTTGAGTATTTCCAAGACAAGCTTGGTGTAGTTCAGAAGGACCCTCCTCGAAAGGGGGAGTGATGTAAACACTGATGATGAGATTGCCTGCATCGATAATGAAGTCGATAATGAGGATACCTGTATCGATGATATGCTTACATGTATTGATGAGGATACCTATATTGATGATGCCAACAGAAATATTGGTGGATGGTTCTTAGACAGGGTCTAAGTTGACAAGGGGATTGCATCATCCTTGAACACATGTTCTAAAAGGATCTGTAGACATATGTCTCCAAGAAAGAAGAGGGATTGCATCATCCTTGAACACATGTTCTAAATTGATCCGTAGACATATGTCTTCGAGAATGAAGTCCTTGGTGGACAGGTGGGGAATGTATCGTCCCCAGACTTCGGTCCCTTGAATTGATCCGTAGACAGATGTCTCCGAGAATTGATGATAGGAATGCATCGTCCCTGGACCTCGGTTCAAAAGGTAAGTGATAGGACTGCATCGTCCCTAGACCTCGGTTCAAAAGGTACGTGATAGGACTGCATCGTCCCTGGACCTCGGTTCAAAAGGTACGTGAGAGGACTGCATCGTCCATGAACATTGGTTCAAAAGGTACGTGAGAGGATTGCCACGTCCATGAACATTGGTTCACAAGGTACGTGAGAGGACTGCATCATCCGTGAACATTGGTTCAAAAGGTACGTGAGAGGACTGCATCATCCGTGAACATTGGTTCAAAAGGTACGTGAGAGGACTGCATCGTCCATGAACATTGGTTCAAAAGGTATGTGAGAGGACTGCATCATCCGTGAACATTGGTTCAAAAGGTACGTGAGAGGACTGCATCATCCGTGAACATTTGTTCAAAAGGTACGTGATCGGGATTGCATCGTCCCTAGACATGAGACTTGTCTTAAAGTGATAAGGAATGATCCTCCTGGAAGTTGATCGGGATTGCATCATCCGTAGACATGAGACTTGTCTTAAAGTGATAAGGAATGATCCTCCCGGAAGTTGATCGGGATTGCATCGTTCGTAGACATGAGACTTGTCTTAAAGTGATAAGGAATGATCCTCATGGAAGTTGATCAGGATTTCATTGTCCCTAGACATGAGACTTGTCTTAAAGTGATAAGGAATGATCCTCCTAGAAGTTGATCGGGATTGCATCGTCCCTAGACATGAGACTTGTCTTAAAGTGATAAGGAATGATCCTCCTGGAAGTTGATCGGGATTGCATCGTCCCTGGACATGAGACTTGTCTTAAAGTGATAAGGATTGATCATCCTGGAACTTGATCCGAATTGTATCATCCATGGACCTATGTCCTAAAGAGAGCGGGATTGATCATCCTGTAATATGATCGCGTGTATTGCAGAGTATGTTACGATGATGATCCAGATGCTGTAGATCGTGATGATCCAGATGCTGTAGATCAAGATGATCTAGATACTGTAGATCGAGATGATGATCCAAATGTTGTAGATCGTGATGATCCAGATGCTGTAGATCGAGATGATCCAGATGCTGTAGATCGTGATGATCCAGATGTTGTAGATAGATATGATCCAGATACTGTAGATCGAGATGATGATCCAGATGTTGCAGATCGTGATGATCCAGATGTTGTAGATCGAGATGATCTAGATGCTATAGATCGAGATGATCCAGATGTTGTAGATCGAGATGATCCAGATGTTGTAGATCGAGATGATCCAGATGATGATGACCGTTTGATGACGATGCTATTGATAGTGATGATCTAAATGATGATGCTACTGATCATGATGATCTAGATGATGATGATGTTGATCATGAGGATCCAGATGATGATATTGTTGTAGCTGTTCAAGTGCTGCAGAAGATTCAGTGCTGAAGATGTTGATGTTCCAGTATTGAAGATGTTCCAGTAACTGCTTGAGTTACTGATGATGTTGAGGAAGCTTCCAATGATTTATAGATGTATCATGTATGATGTTGATGACTCCTTGCTCCTGCAGATGTTGTTATAATATCCTTCTCGTTAAGGGGGAGTGTTGAGATATTGTAACTTCTAAGAATATTATATCTGTACTTTATTATTCTGGAGATGTTTCATTCCTCCGTGAAGATCTTATTGTATATCCAAAGATGTTTATTCCTCTAGATTGTGGTAACTTGGGTTATTAGACTTCCCTAGTGGGGTTCGGCCATGTATGTGTTATGTGGGTCAAAGGGTTATTAGACCAACCTAGAGGGGTCGCCTAGTCAGTTGTAATGGGGTGTTTAGCCCAGTAATTAATTTGGGGCTGACCTAGCTTGTGTAAAAGTAAGTCAGGGAACAAGTATAAGTAGAGGAGGATGTTCCTCACTTAACTCACTCATTCATTCACTTGTGAGTGGCGCACTTGTGTGAGAGAGGTCTGCTATGGAGGAGGAGCAGCTCATGTCTAGGGTTTGCATCTTTGTATTTGCTGGTCATCTATATTGAGGAAGCTTTGTTGGGTTTTCTACCCCATGAGGGTTTCCCAGGATAAATCTGTGTCTCTTGTGTTTATGCTGTGCTTGTTGTTTCTTCAGTGATCCTGTATATGCTATTGTTGTGAAATGAAATGTAATGCTGATATTTTCTGTGTTAGCATATTGAATCTTAACATTCTGGAAGCAATTTTGGAAGAAATGCTGGAAGCAAAAAATGAAGCAACAATGTAAGCAATACCAGAAGCAAAAATTAAGCAATAATGGAAGAAAACCCTGACATTACTTAGGAAGCAAAAAAAGAAGCAACTCTAGAAGAAAATTTGGAAGTAATAGTGGAAGCAAACAAATAAGCAATAATGGCAGCAATACTAGAAGCAAAAAATGAAGTAATAATGGAAGCAAAACCTGGTGTAACTTAGGAAGGAAAAAAAGAATCAATTCTGGAAGCAAATTTGGAAGCAAAATAAGAATCAATAATGGAAGCAATACTAGAAGCACAAAAGGAAACAATAATGGAAGAAACACTCGGCACTAAATGAGAAGCAACACCTGATGCTAACTAGGAAGTTAAAATGGAATCAATAATGGAGGCCAAGTAAAAATCAATCCTAGAAGGAAAAGTGGAAGCTAAAACCATAGTTAATTTGGGCTCTAATCACGATGTGATTCTCGACACCATTTTGGTTGTTGATGTAGGTGTCTAGCTGGGCACAAATCCCATAGTCAGTGCTAATCCCAACATTATTCTAGGTGCTATTCTTAGCGCTATTCCTGTTGCTAATGAAGAAGCTAAACTTGGCACTATTCCCGTCGCAAAAAGGAAGAAATTCAAAAATGTAGCGTAGCGCCGGGTTTAATGCCTACAATTGAGTTCAATTCATGAAAAAACTAAACTAAATTATGACGCAATTTCTGGCACTAATGGCCTGTTTTTTGTAGTGTTTTAAGAGTATATCTACCATGGAAAACATGGGTTAACCTTGGCTTTTGTTTGTTTTAAACACTTTTAATGGGAATTTGATGGTAAATATTTCCCAAAAAATCGCTAATCAAATTTGAAGTGAATTATTTTTCTTTTTGGCTCAATAAATTCCGAAATAACTGTATTTCTATTAAAATGGAAAAGAATAATGACCTTGTAAGTTAAATGTTTCACAAAATGTTCATATGAGGTAGGGATTGGTGTTGACATTAGTATCAAAGATCTCTCATAATTTTTCTCTATGCCAGTGGAATACCATTTCGGTCTATACTCTCTCCTACATTTGAAAAATGCTAAATCATAAAATTTGATTCACTGCACCAACGAATTTGTAGATAATGTTTTTGGAAACAACAATGTCAAAAAGAAAAACTAGTTAAATAACCCAACTAGTTATCAATGTAGAATGTGTTGTTTGAATTAGAAGTTTGTAAAGTAAACATAATCTGCATATCCACATATTAGTCTTGTTTGTTATGAGAAGGGAACTTAAAATTAACATAGACTAGAAATTCCATGGGGGGCACAAGTATAGGGAGAGATCAGTGGGAATATAATGCACTGGAGTTCACAAAATCAACACTTCGGAGTATTTTTCTTAGTGCATCTGTGGGTTTTCATTTGATATTTTTTCAGATTAGCAATTCTCCAATATGAGCTCCTATATTATGGGGAATTATGTGGATGCTTTATCAAGATAAGAGACACCGGAAAAGTGTTGTTAGGTTACCCTTTTATGTCCAGTAAGATAAACAATGCCACAGTGACAAAATTTTAAAGGTTCACCTTATTTGTCCTCTAACACAAAGAAAAGAGGATAAGTTTTCTGTGTGTGTTCAACGCACATGTGGAAGATTGTTTGTAGTTGCTCAGATGTCTTCTCTAAAGAGAATCATTGTCAGATGAGTATTCACCTACTGTGTATGCAACACATGGATTACAAGGTTTGATGATCATTGCATTCCAACCTATCCATTGTGGCCAGTCATGGAAGGTAGTGCAATCTTTGAAAAAGAACAGTCAACCACCAGCGTTCTTTCAAACAAAGATCAACACTGTAGGTAGAGTAATTGGGGTTGGAATATTTTACGATGTGCTTAGGAAAGGTAAATAACAACATAACACAATAATTATACTCATGATGTTGAAAGCATGATTAAATACCATAGGAATGTCACCACCAGATAATATTGTTCATTAATGTTCAGAATGAGTTTCCATGTGATGAAATCAATGATCATGACATGTGTGTTCCTTTCACTAGGAGTGAAACCTATAAGGAACAAGGTTCTTAAAATGACAACTACTATTTTTTAATGTTGGAAATGAAGATGATCCTAGAGGCTTAATCGACTCTTTATAGTCCAAATTTTGCAAGACTTTACCTAGAGGAGCGAATTTCCAATGGAAGGTGAAGTGAACAAGGGCGGAATTCCAATGGAAGATGAAATCTTGTGATGATTTGTTCTAGGTTTTTGTTGTGAATTTCGTTTTCGGTCACCTTGTAATTTTCTCTCTAATGTTTGTTCTAGGATGATTCAGACTATGAAATTTTTATGGGATGGAGGGAATATCCATGAGTACATGTGGTAAATATTTCAGATGTTGGTTCACTATATTTTAGGATATATGACCTCAGGAAGTTAGGGTTTCTAAATCATCTTCAAACAGGTCATCTTGGCATTTTTTCCATATCTTTTGTTCTAGAAAGCTTCAGACAATTAACCTTGGAGAAGATGAAGTAGAGATCCTAATGAACTTGTGGTACAGGTTTCAAATGATAGTATTCTATATTTTTGGAGATATGACCTCAGGAAGTTATGGTTTTTGAATGATCCTGAAATTAGCTATAAATAGGTCAGTTTGGAGTTTAGTTATATATTATGTTCAAGAAATATTCAAACACTGCCCCTTAGTAAAGATAAAGTAGAGACCTTGAATAACTTGTGGTAGTAGTTTCAGATGTTTTTCTTTTATATTTTTGGATATATGACCTTAGGAAGTTAGGATTTTTGAATGATCCTGAAATTGGATTTAAAAAGGTTAGTTTGGCATTTTCTCTATAGATTTTTTTCTAGGATGTTTCAGATAGTGAACCTTGGAGGATATGAAGTAGATATATTGAATTACCTAGGGTACAAGTTTTAGATATTTGTTTGCTATAATTTAGTATATATACCATTTTTAACTCAATGTTTCTGTATAGTATGAAGTAGATTAGAGGCAGATTATGAAGTAGATCAAAGGTAGATTATGAAGCAAAACATAGGAATATTATTAAGTAGATTAGAGGAAGATTGCGAAGAAAGTGATAGTGACAGTGTGGAGACAATGGCAATGGCAGTGTTAATATAGTGACAATGACAGTGATAATGACGGTGAGTGTGACAGTGATAGTGTCTATGACAGTGGAAGTGACAATGATAGTGACAGTAACAGTGCCCGTGGCAGTTTCAATGACAGTGAGAAAGACAAAGACAGTGACAATGTGAAGACAGTGACAATGATAGGTGATACTCTTATTCATATCAGTGTGGTAGGGTGGTGCTAGTGTAGATTGGTTCTTGCGATCTTAGGGAGTTGGTGCTTTCTTCCATTTGGTGTTGGAGAACCAAGGTGGCAGGGTGGTGCTATGGTGAGTTGGATCTCACTGAGGATTGGAGTCCTCTCTACAGTTTGGAGCCTGTGGATTAGGGGGTTGTAGCCACCTTCTAGTGGGTGCTAGATAATCTAGGGAGTGGGTGCTTCCTTCCAGTTGGAGCTTGTAAAGCTAGGGTGTTGTATCATCCTTTGAGTTGGTTCTCATAAAAAAGAATTTGGTGCTTCCTATGAATGTAATCTTGTTATTATATAAGAAAAGAATTATGTTGTTTTCTATTGTTTGGGTTTCCACGTAAAATATCTTGTGCACTGTGTATGATTTATGTG
Source organism: Larix kaempferi (assembly GCA_027924585.1). NCBI lineage: Eukaryota > Viridiplantae > Streptophyta > Pinopsida > Pinales > Pinaceae > Larix > Larix kaempferi. Next base: position 7,560,333 of record BSBM01000727.1, read on the forward strand.
ATGGTTTTATGCGATGATGAATGACATTGTTAATGGTTAATGTTGCATTATGTGCTTAAGGTTAATAATGGTAAAAAGTTCTCAATACTAATTCACACATCCTTCTAAGTATTGGTGAATATTCCAACAATTGGTAGGTATCAAAGTGAGGTTCCTTTAGAATAGCCTAATAGCTGGAAGGGAGATCTCTAGAGCACACATGGATGAATATGAAAATATCTTGTCTCCCAATGGAGATCCATTGTTTGATGGTTCCAATTTTGAGTGTTGGAGCATAAGGATGAGACTATATTTACAGGCACAAGGTCTTGGCGTCTAGGAATCTGTATTGAATGGTTACATAGCTCCAAAAACACCACCAAAAACTACAACCAAGAAGGATTTAAGAAAGAACAATGCAATGGAAATGGATGCCATATTGGATGGATTATCCAATCCCATGAAAGTCAAAATAGGACAATACACATCAGCTAAAGAACTTTGGACAAGCTACAAGATCTCTACACAAAGGAATCTCTTCTCATGGAACCAAAAACTAAAGACAATCAAAAGGAAAGGTCAGATACATAAAATGAGGAACATTATGAAGCATATGATGAATTCCTTGGGATCAAAAGCAATGTCTCAGAAGAACAAAATGATGAAGTAGAAGTTAAAGTATACCTTGAAGGGGAACTAGTTAGTGCTCTAGATGAATTGAGAAAAGTAAGGAAGAAGAATAAAATGCTAAAGGAACAACTACATAGGTATCAATAAAATAATACACCATTAGAAGAGAAGCTAAGTGAGAATGAAAAGACAAACATTGTTTTAAAAGCACAAATAGAATAGGCTAAGAAGATTGAAGAAACATCAAAGAGTCAACTAGAAGAGAAAACATCCAACTATGCACAAATATCCATAAATGTTATGATTCAAAAGGAAGAGGCAAGAAAATTTGAATAAAGGATGTCAAGGAAACTAGAAGAAATACACAAGAACCATGAAGAAGCTGAAAAAATCATTGTTGATCTCAAAATTCAAATAGAAGAGAACAAGAATATTGAAGAAGATCTAACAAGCCAACTTCAAGAAAAGGAAGAGTTTTGTCAAAATCAAGTAGAAATTCATGAAAAGGATGATAAGACTATTTCTAGTTTAAGGGTTCAAGTGGAAGAGATAAAAGAAAGTGAAGAAGCCCTAAATGACCAACTCAAGAAAAAGGAAGAAATGTGCGAAGAAAGGGAGTTACAGATTGTTTCTCTAAAACAAGAGTTGGATAAGATGAAGAAAAACTCAAAATTTGAAAAGAGCGCATAAGTACTAAATGAATTCTTGAGCTATCAAAGGTCCCCACTTAATAAAATTGGCATCGTTTATGACAATAATCAGAAAAATGTTGAAGAAGGTGAAAGCTCCAAGCTACTAGAGAATAAAGCTTAAGAAAATTCTAGAAGCTATACAAATGTCTTGAGAAGATCCAATCATGGTGAAGGGAACAACAAAGGAGAAGATTATAATCAACAAAAACATGAATTTAGAAGGACTACATCACATAGAAGACCATTTGTTCCCTAGTACCAAAGTTTATTTTCTGGTTATTGTTTTCATGTAATAATTTTGATATAAGGCTATGAATTGCAGATCTTATGGAGGAATAATGAAATAAGGAATATAGGTATCTACATGGCTCCAAATAATATTAAATGTTATACATGTCACAAATATGGGCACATTTCAAGGTTCGGTAGAAACAAATTCAAAAGAAATGAGAAAGATAATGTCCTAATCAATCAAGTGAAGCATTCCAACAAGGTCTGGAAGAAGAAGTCTAAAGGACAGAAGGAAGAATATTGTGGATTAGTCCTCTATGTAGATGATGAAGGTTCAATGCTCAAATCATGAAACCAAAGCAAACCACTTATCTTGAAGGTAGGTAGCATGTTGAATGAAAGCATAAATCATCCCAAGATCGAAGACAAAAATGAATTGGTGTTACATACTGAAACTGTGAGGGAAAAAAAGGAAGAACATGTTAATGGATAATTCTCATAGGACACCCACAACGGTTGCAGAGTTGAGTAATATTGAAAAATCAACAAGTAAAAGCAAAGGTATCATTATTACAAGTGATGATATTGCAACAGAACATCATTATACATTGTTCTAAACAATTTGGCATGGAGGCTCCTAATATCGTGGATAGTGTTGAGGGGGAGTCCAAGTAGAAGGCACAAAATACCAAAGAAAGGACAACAACTTAACATTTGTACACAGAAAAAGACAGTGGCTTGGTAAATCATACATGAACAGAGGGAGAGTTAGCACAATCAAAGGGGGAGCATTGTTAGCAAGGAAATATATTCTCAAAAGGAGTTCACAGTCAAATAAAGTTATCCTTTGCAAGGGGGAGATAATGTTTAGAAAAAAAAAGTCACATAAAAGAAGCATATTAATGGGGGGGGCAACATAATCTTAGGGGGAGCATGTGAACAAAGTTGCTTCACCCTTTTGTCATTAATGCAAAGGGGGGGAGAGAGTTGAAGTTGTTTCCATCAATGAGAAAGGGGGTGATTACTGAGTAAAGTTTTCATTGATGTCAACAAGGTCAAGAGATATGTGTCGTGAGCTTATACAATTTTTGAGTGATGTTGTCATTGATGTCAATGTGGCAATGATGATGATAATGTGGAAATGGTAATGATAATGTGCAATGGTAATGGTGTTGTGGAAATGATGATGATGATATGCCAGTAATAAAGGGAGATTGTTTGAAGCCTTAAAGAGCTTCTAAGGAGCCTTGACATAAGTGTATATAACTCCGAAGTGGTCCCCTTATGGCATATATATTAAGCATGGACCTCACGAGATGAGATAACATGTGGTTGCTTCCATATGCCCAGTTTGAGTGGTACACAAATGGAGCAAGTCCATAAATCCATTGAATATGCCCCTAAACTGATGATGATGTGTCCACATGACCATGATGATGTGAAGTGTAAAGAAGCCCCTAAAGTGATGATCATGTGTCCACAAGACAATGATGATGAGAAGTGACAAGAAGTCCCTAAAGCCAAGTGAATATATTTATGTACAACCCACTTTCCCACCTATGGAGGAAAGAAACCCAAATAAATATGAATAAATTATGTACTGGGACCACCTTGATGGTGTAGGAGGACAAGGAAGCAACCTAATCATGAAAATTGGAAATGAGTAATTTTGTTTGGTCTTGAATGAATTAATGAAAAGGTATGTTCCCATTTGTGACAAAAGGAAAAGGTTTGAAGGGTCAAGTAACCCCATGTGGCTTTGCAATCTTGTAACCCCCTTGATGAAGACATGAATCCCTAAAGTAAAGACCTAAATAAAATTGAAGAAACCCCTAAAGCAATGAATATATATCCACTTGGAATGTCCGTATGAAGCCATATGACCTAGTAGAATTGACCCAGTGAAACGGATATCAAGACATAATGCAACATGAATGAAGCATTCTTCGGATGACCCAAAGGAGTAAAGAGAATTGTATACTTGACACGACTCAAAGACAAGATGATTACCCAACTATTTGGATGAAATACAAACAAGTGCCATGTTAAAGGGTGACGATAAACTGCCATAAATACAGATTCAAATGCATTTCCCTTCCCTTATTCCCCATCATAATTGACGAGTACCTCTTTGTTTATTAATTATATTAAGGAGGATAACGTATGCTCGGTATAGTCGTCCTTTGGACAAGTCCAATATCACATGTCTCACGAACCTGCGAAAGGAGGGGTTCGGTTCTGAAAGGGTCCTTCCATGTATAATTTTACGAGTCTAAAGAAGGTAAAATCGGTGATGTTTCACATTTAAAGAGTCTGAAACGGTCAAAAGAAAACTCCAGGGTGAAATTTTTCGTAAAGTTAGTCCCCAAGCCCGAAAAAGTATAATATAATACTTGAAGGAAATATTCTAGTCGTAGTTGACTAGAGTATACCTTTTTCGTAAATAGTCTATACAGTCTGAAAAAGGGGTAAACTATCACCGGATATACGACTTTTCAAACCCTTTTACAAGCATAAAAGAGACAAGTTTGCTTGGCAATCTTTTCCTATTTCGAGAGTCTGAAAAGAGATTAAAGACAACTCCAATGGGTTACTTTTTTCTTAAAGGTTTTATGAGCTTGAAATAGTGATAAAAGTGTACTCGGTAACGTATTCTCATATATTTACGAGTGCAAGAACGAACAAAGACTAAGCTCGATAGTGTTCCTCGGCATGAAATAGCTTGGACCATAAATTCATTATTGCGTTTGACTTGTAATCTCAAAAACACGTATGAGAAACCATAATAATTAATAAATAAAGGGATTTTTAATAACAAATGGTAAAAATTAATAACAAATTATAAGGTAAAAATAATAAAATATTCTCTCTCGACTCAATAAATAGAGGTGAAAGGGACTCATTTTACCATTGCATTCTTACTCTTTTTACCAAAGAGGGTAAAAAACCATTTGAGGTAGAAACTTGTGTTGGAGATTCTGGGCACTCCGAGCAGTGTATTTTCATTTTGTCATCTCCAGGTAACCATTCTCATCCTCCATTTCATACATTTGGTCGAATTACTGCTATTTTTTATTGTTTTAAGTAGATATGGAGCCATTTTTTTTAGTGAAAAAACGTACCTAGGTCGACGTTGCTGCCTCTTTCAGGAAACACATCGAGCAGTGTCAATGCAGATCCCAAAAGGGAAACCTGCATCGATGGCACATTGTAAGTAAAGTCAGATCACGCTGGTCGTAAAACGTGGCCCAAAAAAAATGCAACAAATCTTTGAGTTTTTTCTGCAAATGGATAGCTTCTAATGCCCCACTTTATGGTTTTTGCAGGTTTCAATCAAGGAAAATGTTGGAGTGGAGAGAGAGAGATCAGGATTTGGAGGATTTGGAAGGGTTGAATGATGACAACACCATGTTGGGCCTCCAAGAGTGTGGGCTCAAAAAATATCTTCTCACTCCAAGCATGAGGGACCAAATTCCTTTATTAGAGTATTTGGTGGGAATGTGGGATTCTGTTGAACTTCATTTCCAGGTGGGGGCCCACATCCTCACTTTATAGATAGATGACATCTGCTTTCTGAATGGGATCTCAAGAAGAGGATCTTGCACATACCTATCTGGGTAAAGTGGTGGTGACGAAGATACTGATGTGCTCATTAGTCAATATTGTGTGCCTAGTACTAGAAAGGACAACGAGAAGATCCCAATTAAAAGTGTCCATAATTTTCCATTGAGGACCATTCTCTTCACCGTAGTACGAGTGGTGGGAAACAAGTATCACCATCAAGAAACCAGATCCCAGATGCTATGTTCTATAGAGTTCATGCAACCCACTATGTTCAATTGGTGTGAGAGTTTGCTGGGTATAATGGAAGATCAGTTAACTAAGTGCCGGTTGGGAAAAAAACAGTTCGGTTATGGGTCCATTTTAGTATCCTTCTTTATGGAGTGGGTTCCTCATTTTCGTCCGCAACATAAAGAGATAGAAAACCATGATCCATGACTACCATGCATGAGGAGATGGGTTGAGTTGTTTGGCCGTCATGGTGGTCCGATCCATAGTTACGGGCCAAATTTCTTCTAGTGGGTGGGTAGGCAGCTACTCATGGTAGAGGATTATGCATATGCGGGTACGGATTTATGAGGAGATTCCTACTTGGTGCTCCTAGAGGGGTCCATCTGGTGCGAAATAGGTAAAAAAATATTTTCATGCTTTACAAATTTTTATACATTTTTTTGGATATTTTATTTTTTTGGTGTACTAAGATTTTTTAAATTTCACTAATGCAGATGTCGGGCCAAAGAGGCCACCCGTGGATTCCCCGATTTATCGACAGGGGTAAGGTAGGGCCATTTCTGCACGTGAGCAGGAGGCAAGTGAGGATATCACGAATACTGAGGAGAATATAGAAAGGTCGATCACTGACATCCTTGATATATCATTGGATGATCTGTCGCGACATTATCAGTGTCACACAGTGGGGGTTTTCAGGAGGATTGGGCGTTTCCTCCATTGAGTAGATCGGGCCGTGATATGTTATCACAAGCACCATGATTAGCCTTGTCATCTCTATGTTAGTGTTTTCTGAAAGCCATAAGCTTCGGAGTTTTGTCTAGTGATATTTAAAAGCTATGAGCTTCATGATTTTGTCCTAGTACTTTTGTAAAACTTTTATCCTACTCAATGTAAGAATAATTTCTAATGATTTTATATACAACGTGTCTATGGTGGATATGGATCTCATGTAGGCTACTTATTTACATATGAATGATTTACATTTTATTGATGAAATGCTTAAGAATGTGCAATATACCAGTCTAAGATAAAATTAGCTAATGAATCGACAACCATATTCATGTGTCTCGGGATATGTTGGTATTGAATAAACACAAATGATCTCTCCAAGAGGTGTACTCGTCGGAAAATACGAAGTAGCGTAGCATCACAGATGGTGTAAAAATGGTTTAAATGAGAGACGACAAGCTGAGAGTCCACATGGATGATAATGTTGTCCACACCATGGGAGAAAGCATCGGTTAACAATCCAATCACCGCATGCGAAATTATTAATTGTAGAACCTAAGCAAACTCCACCTGAGATTATAAGTTCATTGGCAGGAAAATAAAGTACTCAAGCTTCCAAAGAGAGGTTTCGGGTGTGCTGGATAGCACCATCCGCGAATCCAGAATAGGTTTTCATTTGCGCATTCAAGCAGAACATGGTATAAGCAGTCATAATTGAGATGAGACCCTGACACATGAAAGAAAAAACTCCACATGATATCAAACACACATTATATACAGAATATACAATGCACTTATGCAGGATTGTCCTAAGCATTGTGCCTTTTAAGGTAGAGCCCATTTCCAGGCTCCCCTAGAGGTGTCTTGTCGTATTCAACTAACTCATATGCCCCTTTCTCTAAGACACGCTTCACATTGTAGGGCCCATGCCACATGGACTCGAAATTACCTGCCCCTAATTTATCATGCATTTGATCATATGTCGGGACCAAATCACCCTCATTGAAAATGCAGGGTTTTACTGATTTTTCGTATTGGGATTTGATGCACTTTTAATGTTCTTCGTTGGAAAGGGAAACATCACAACGAGCCTCATCGAGTTTGGCTAAGTACATAAATATTTCTTCTTCATCCGTAGTGTTTGGCTGTAGTTCAACAACTTGTTTAAGAGACGAGATCTTGCACTCAATAGGTAATACTGCCTCCATACCATACACGAATTGGAAAGGTGTGAATCCAATAGCGGTTTTCACGGAGGTCCTATTTTTTTTCCAAGGAAAAAAGCATAATTTCATTATATACTAATCAAATTACATTTGTATAAGAACTTCAAGAGCTCTTTCATGTAGTAAGATTTTCAGCTTTAGAATAAAAAAAGTGTAGAAAAAGTAAAGTCAAGCTCTTCAAGAGAGCTTCAAATCTCATCACAGAGTTTACATACTATTCCAAAAGAGTGCTATATAAGTATGTACAAGAGTCCCAAAAAGAAGAGCAGTGTTTGATTTCAAAGTACTGCAATGTCAAGACCCTCTATAAACCGTCTATGGTAGTGTTCATGGTAAGTGTCGTTGTCCTGCTCCAAAATGTTCCATTGTCCAAGAGGAAGAGTCAGCCCCTGCTTTGATAGGAGATCAGCAACCGTGTTCCTTTCCCTATAAACATGTTTGCAAGTGAAGTGGTCAAACATCCCAGTGATGCGAAGAGTCTCCTCAAGAATAGTGTTTAGTACCAAATTGTGACACCTCTGTAATTTGTTAATCCAGTTTATTATGACCATAGAATCGCCAAAAACTTGAATGTGAGTGCAGTGTAATTCCAGTGTATAACGAAGCAGCAAGTTCAAAGCATAAAGTTCAGCAAAATTGTTTGTGCCACTGCGCAACCCCATTTGAATCTTGTAGTGATGAGTATTTGAGAGAAAAAGAATAGCTCCCCCTCCGCAGGTGTTGTTTTGTGACGCTCCATCAAAATAGGCCCAGGGGATGTTGGGGGTGATAAGTTCAGCAGTGGGAAGACAGGTATTGGGAAGGGATTTTTCCTGCAAAAAATGTGAAAGGATAGAGATGCCGTGGTTCACCAGGATGGAGGGGGTGGTGGCCTTTTCCAAAAATATTTGTTGGTTATGCGCGATCCAAATACCCCAAATGACGATCATCAGGAGTGCTCGAATGTAAGAGGTGTCTAGGGAGTCGTACCATCATTTCCAAGCATCTTTGACAGTATGCCCGGTCCAATGCTCGGTTGCTGCATGAATAACTTTCAGTTTTGACCAAATATGAACAGTGAACACACAGTGGAGGAAGAGATGTGGAGTATTCTCTTCATCCTGTTTGCAGAGAGTGCACCAGCCCAGTCCTTCAATGTTTTTGTTCTTAATACGATCCCAGGTGGGGATTTGATTTGAAAGTGTGCACCACATAAAAAATTTATTTTTGGAAGGACAGTGGGACTTCCATAGTTTTTTCCACCACCACTTCGGCTCAATCGGTTTATGTTTTTGTTCCATTAACAGTTTATATCCGAGCTTCGGGGAGTATCTGCCATTTGAAGAAGATGCCTAGATGAGTTCATCAACAGAGTTGGAGATACGAGCATGTGGTAATCTGAGTGCAATGAGGTAGTCGTTCCAGTGGTTGTGTAAGTCCTCTGGTAGATCCAGAACCTCCGGGGTCAACCAACCTTGGTGCCATATGGTGGTGGTCAGGGGATCGGCAATTTGAGAGAGGTGAAAAAACCCACGTTGATGAAGAAAATGTAGGAGGGGGTCCAGCAGGATGTGTTTATTTGGCACCCAATCCATGGGTCCGATCCAATACATATTTGTGTTCCATTTTCGACCTTCTAAGCGAGGCCCTATGTGATAAGTGGAAGGGAGTCCAGCACTGCCTTCCAAATGACCAACATGCCAATCCGTGTCTTTGTGGGGTTTCGTATCCAGTGTAAGAGTGTATCCGGAGCAATATATTTATGTTTAACAACCTCCGTCCATAGATTATCAGATGAGAGTATACACCAGCCCACCTTTGCCGCAAGTGAGGTTGCGAACGAGTGTATATGTTTGAGGCCCCAACCCCCCAGTGATTTCGGCATTGCAAGATGTTCCCAGCTTACCCAAGGTGCAGTGAGGTGGTCCGAGTGGCTTGACCAAAGAAAGCGGAAGCAAATTTTTCAGGCTTTTCCCCTAATGCCTTTTGGAATCCATGACAATGACATCCAATATACTGGGATGGCTTCGAGAACAGATTTAATGAGAACCAGTTGACCTGCTCTGGAGAGCCATCGATGGCTCCAGTTCAATAGCCTTTTCTCAAGTTTTGCAATAATCCATGTCCAATCATACATCTTGTAACCATTTGGATTCAAGTGAAAACCCAGATACTTTAAGCCATCATCAAGAATAAGAACTTCAAAAGGGAAGAGGGTGAGATACCTTTGTTGTTCATTAGCAGTCATTCTATAGAGTGTAATAGAGGATTTGTTGATGTTTATAACCATTCCCATGGCGTCCTGAAAAAGTGTGAGAATGGTGGCCATTTGTTCAACATCCTCGGGAGAACCATCGCAGAATATTAGTATGTCATCCACAAAAAGTAGATGAGTGAGCCGGAGGTTGTTGGAGATGTGTAGACCCTGGAAAGTGCCCTGTATTTTTGCAGCAATAATGGCCCGACTGAGGCCCTCAGCCACCAGTAGGAAGAGTAGTGGAGATAAAGGGCAGCCCTGTCATAATCCTCGCTCAGCACAAAAGAATGGTGAAGGTGATCCATTGATGAGAACAACAAAAGAGGCTGTTGTGATGCAACTCATAGTCCATTTTATGAAAGCATAGTCAAGACCTAGGTGAGTCATTAGAAGCCGCAGATAAAGCCAGCTGACTCTATCGAAGGCCTTTGAGAGATCAATTTTAATAATAGATCCCTTGATGCCCTTTAGCTTTTGAGAATGTAAGCCTTCCTATGCCACCCCAATAGCTTTGTGTATCTGCCGCCCCTCCAGGAAGCCAAATTGTTCCAAAGTTATAAAGTTTGAGAGAACAACTTTAAGTCTTTTAGCCATGATCTTTGCCACAACCTTGTAGGTGATGTTGTAGAGAGAGATGGGGTGAAACACGTCCATGGTGTCTGGTTTGTCAACCTTGGGTATAAGAGAAATGAAAGTGGCATTTAATGGTGGATGTATATGGCCCCCAAGTCTAGATTCCTCAACCAGTTGCAAAAGATCTTTGCCAATGGTGTCAAAGTATTCAAGGAATAATTCAATGATCCAACCATCCGGACTCGAGCTCTTATCCTTTTGAAAACTATGTAGGGTTGACTTGAGCTCCTCCTCAGATATCTCCTCCATGAGATTCTGATTATCAAGTTCAATGACTACTACCGGGAAGTACTGTGAGAGTCGAATAACTTCAGCGATGTTTGCACCACGAGTGGCAGAAAACAAAGATTTGAAGTGTGTGGTGCGCAGAGTGGCCAAATCCTCAAAAGAGGATACTGCCTCACCTTAAGGGTTTTTGAGATCCCAAATAGTTTTTTGTGCCTTCTGTCCTTTTGCAAATGCTTGAAAGAATTTTGTATTCTCATCGCCACTTTCAAGCCAAATAGCTCTGCATTTTAGTCTCCAGGCAGCTTCCTGATCAGAGAGAATTTTTTTTCCGGGCGCTTTCCAGAGATCTAAGTGTGGTGATGGTGTCTGCTATGAGGTAATCGCCCCCCTCCGAATCTTGAAGGTCATCCAAAGCCTTTTCAATCCAAGAGAGCTCCAAAGTGTCGCTCTTATGCTTTTTGTGTGCCCAGTCCTTCAAAAGAGATTTTAGGCATGAAATATTTTTGACAAAGTGTGGAGCAGCGAAGGAACCCGGACCTAGTTGAAAAGGTATCCAATAATTTTTTATAATGTTTGCAACCTCCACGTCCTTTAGCCAAGAAAAACATAATTTGAAAGGGCTGGGAGGTTTGGAAGTATTGCCCAAAATATCCAAGCAGATAGGCAGATGGTCAGAGATGCCTCCAGAGTCGACCCATTGACGAATCCAGTAGGGTTGTCGCAAAAGGTCCTCTGCCAATAGAAAATGATCCAACCTCTTAGATATCCATCCCTCCCCGATTCTGTGATTGTTCCAAGTTGGTTTCAGAGTGGGAGGTTGAAGATCAATAAGATGTGTGTCCTTCAAAAGAGTGTCAAAGTATCCAGCAACAGTATCCCCCTGTGCAAGAGGGCCCCAAATCTCATGAGTGCCAAGAGTGAAATTCATATATCCACCAATGATCAGCTCGACACCAGAGGAGAGAGTATTTTGTCGAAAAGAGTCCCAGAAAGCCTCATGGTCCAGGTAGGGACCATAAATGTTAACGACCCTGAAAGTCCTGTTGAGATCAGCAAGGTATAGGTCCAAACCCATTCCGGAGGGGAAGCCCTAGGAATTGAGATCTTTTGTCGAGGATTTTTCCATCTAGTAGCAAGACCCCCAGAGAGTCCACGCACGCTAATAGAAGAAAAATCATAAATAGGGAAAAGAGTGACAAGAGATGCCCGAACATCTGCTTCAGATCCCATAGTTGCTTGTAACAAAAATATGTCATGCCGATGTGAGACGATCAGCCTGCGGAGGGCAAGTTTTTTAGGTTTACTTGCCAAACCCCGACAGTTGAAGGAGAGTAGTTTCATGGGTTAACCCTTGAAAGGGCCCGCACTGCTCTAAGTGCCCTATCAATAGTTTTTTGTTTACCATCCCCTAAGTCCAGGATCACCTAATGTTGAGCTTAGGGAAAAAATGTAGGTCGACCCCGACCATGGGTGTGTTTACAAGGTAAGGGGTTTTGGCCCAGTCCAGTGCCAATAGGAAGAGAGGTGGTGAGGACAAGGATATTGCGGGTGCGCAGATGAAAACGAATGGGAGGGGAGGGATCAATCTCCACCGTGGTGGGTGGCATGGAGAAATCCAAGTACGAAGAAAGGGTAGGGGAGGTAGTAGGGGGAGACAATGTGGGGATAGGTGCGAGAGTCCCAAGGGAAAGCAAAAAAACATGCGTGTATAGAGTGGTAGATAGTACTTGTGAGGAGGGGAGTGGGTGACAAACAGGGGGAGTGGTAACAGAAATTCCATCTAGATTCAAAGAGTTAAGAGACGATTCAACAGTAGAGTATAGAGAGAAAAAGTTTTCATGCGTACCCGAGGTAGGAAGGGTATCAGTGGGTGCAGAGAGATCCAATGGTAAATTAGAATCCCCTGCCAAGGAGTCCACAATGTGCACAGGGTTGGATGCCTGTCCATCCATAGTCTCTAGACGTTCCTCTGCAGCTTGTGCACCGAACAAAATACCCGTGTCTGCAACCATCTTGCAAGCTTTTGACAAACCAGCTCTAGCCTCTAGGTCCGATCCATCCAACCGTTTGTGAGTGTTGTCCGATTTAATATGAAAAGGAAGCTTATGGTATTTAGCAAGGTACCCACAGCCATGGCACCGATGGCAGCGGAAAGGGATACCCTCATAGTCAAGTTTTTGAATACACGGAGCCTGTCCCCAAGTGAAGGCGAGTTCAACATGTAACCCTTCCCTCACATTGATGGAGACCAAAATGCGCACTATCGAGAATTTCTGAGTTTGCAAGAAAGACATGTCTGCATCAATGAATGCACCCAGGGCATTTCCAATGTCCCGAAAAGAATTCAGATTCCAGAATTCCCATGGTAATCCTAGAAGGAAAACCCAGATGGGGATAACATCAAACTTCTCAATATCAACATCAAACATTGGAGACCAGCATTTGAAGAGTATAGGCATGTTTCCCATGTTCCAGTTTGATTAGAGAACCCAGCCCGCATCCTCGCGGGAGTTGAATTCGAAAATGAACCAACCCCGGGAGAGAACCATGACAACAGGTTTGTAGGCGAACAGATGTGACCAATTTTTGGAGACCCATTGATCTAGAAAGTCCGAGGTTGGGTACTTACCCCAAGCCCGTCCCACGAGCATCATCTCAGCCATGTTGAGTGATTTCGCTACAGAAACGTCCTTGTCACAAATGAGGTTGATAGTGTTCTGGGCATTTTTCAAGAAATTCCCTTTTTGTTTCCTCTTAGGTGAGATTTCACGAGAGAACAAAGGGGAAGTTTGTGTGCCCTGAGCCACAATACAAACATGAGGGTTTACAAAACCCTGTGACGCTGGAGAGTGTATAAGAGAGGCGATGAAATCCCAGAAGTAGAAGTGAGCGAGACCTCAACAGGTGGAGATGTGGAGGACATAGATGTAGACAGATCACGAGAAGGCCAGATAGTCGGTGGAAGGTCCGCGAGGAAGGAAGGGTACAGTGTCCATCCTTTAGTGGAAAGTTCAGAATGTATAATAGTGGAGTCCGCAGGGAAAGTATCACCCAGATGGTAGAGCACAGGGGGTTGGAAGAGTGAAAAAGGGGCACCCCTAATATTCGGTGGTAATGACCGGGCAGCAAACGTCTCATTGGTTATAGATCCGACGGTCGACAATAGCAAAGTGTCAGGGAGGGTAAGTGTAGCCATCGTTATATCCCCCCAGGTGTCATGAGTCCATTAGGAAAAATTCCAAGTGACCGCGGAGAGCTGCTACCCAACGAGTTTACCGTTGTATCCCTGTCAAGAAAATGCTGCAGTTTATGATCCCAAGAGTGGTAAAAAATAGAATTACCATCTAGCAGATCCAAGGAGTAGTCGATCTCATCAACCGTGTGGTAATCCATGTTTGCCTTGGGGTGTGTGAGCATCATCATGACCAGTTCAGGCCGTCGCCATCAACGTAATGCGATAGCTAGGGTTTGCAGGGTGCATCCCCTCTGGGATGCAGAACCCTAAGCCTTCCCATCCCATTGCATAATCCAAAATAAAATTGAATCTATTTTTCTATATTTACTATTTTATTTGAACAATTTTGAGATGAAAATAACATTAGATGTCAGTTTGACTTGTGGGCCCCTACCATGCGATGTATCATGGTTTTCAAGACCTTGTTTATGGCCTCTACTTGTCCATTTGCTTGGGGGTAGTAGGGGGTTGAGTTCTCATGGAGAAAACCCAAATTGGCACTTAATTCAGCTACTATTTGGTTTTGAAAATGTGAGCCACGATCCGTGACAATGGCTTGTGGAACTTCGAATCTGGAAATAATGTGATTAAACATAAAGAGTGCGGTCGTTTTGCAATCTTCTTTGTACGTAGGCATATCCTCATCCCATTTTGTAAAGTAGGCCAAAAGTATCTAGTGCATAAAATATTCTGGGTTGTAACCATCCCAGAGAAGTGACCATCGCATGCCCCAGAGTGGCAGTCATTCAAAACAACGTTGTAGAATCGAGTCAAAACCTCAGCGACATAGAGTGTCACCGATTATTAGATAGTATTTTGCGTGGTGGAAAATATGACAATGGTCATCACGAGATAATTCGGGTCGAATGCATTGGGTTTGGAGATATAAGGTGATGTCTCCATACCATGAGTCAAATGTATTGATCAGGAACAACGACTCGTCAGGAAGAGAGTCGATGGGCTCAACATCTTGATAAGCATGGGGAAGTTCACAAATGAGTTATGCAAATACTAATGATTTCTTCGATTTTGATTTCTCAAATTGTAGGTCGAATTCTTGAAGAATTACGATCCAACATGATTACTTCCCCCCCAGTACTTGACAGGTTAGAACATGGTACATGGGGATCGAATTGGCAATGTTGGTAGTCATGCGAAGCAAAATGTAATGACAAAATCTATGGATAGATATGACAGCCGCTAGAGCCAACTTCTCAACATGTGAGGAACGTTGTTCAGAGTTAGCAAGAATCTTACTAAGGTAATAGATCACATGTTCTTGCCCATTATTATCTTCTTGCACTAGCACCATACCAACAGTAGATGTAGAGGAAGCAAGATAAATGAGATAATCCTCAGTATAACCAGGTGTATGCAACACAAGAGAATGTGTTATGGCGTATTTAATATTATCAAGTGTGCATTGTGTATTGCCATCCCAAACAAAAGGAACTCCCTTTTTTAACAACCACATAAAACCATGTGTTTTCTCTACATAATTACACACAAAACAGCGCAAGTAGTTTTCCTTCCCTGCAAACCTTGAATTTCAGTAATGTTCGTTGGTGGAGGTAGGGATGGAATAGACTCTACTTTTAGGGGATCAATGCGAATCCCATATTTCGAAATAATGAAGCCAAGAAGGCGTCTAGACTCAACATGGAATATGCACTTATGAGGCTTTAAGCGAATATTATAACGTCAACATATGAGGAATATCGCTGTCAGATGGTCGATGTGGAATTTATGATGATTCGAATGGGATGGAAAATCATCGAGATAAGGATCCACTATATCCTTGATATCATGAAAGGCATACGACATGGCCCGCTGGAATGTGGCACCAAGGGATGGAATAGACTCTACTTTTAGGGGATCAATGCAAATCCCATATTTCGAAATAATGAAGCCAAGAAGGCGTCCAGACTCAACATGGAATATGCACTTATGAGGCTTTAAGCGAATATTATAACGTCAACATATGAGGAATATCACTGTCAGATGGTCGATGTGGAATTTATGATGATTCGAATGGGATGGAAAATCATCGAGATAAGGATCCACTATATCCTTGATATCATGAAAGGCATACGACATGGCCCGCTGGAATGTGGCACCAACATTTTTAAGGCCGAAAGATAAATTGCGATATGAAAATGTTCCCCATGGGAAGATGAAGGCAGTCTTGTGCTGGTTAGCTAGGTGGATTTTGATCTGATTATAGCTGGAGAAGCAATCCTTGAATTAAAAAATGACGTTATCCATGCAGTTATTGATAATTTGGTCGATAAAAGGGGTAGGATAATTGTCTTTGGGACAAGCCTTGTTTAAATCCCTGTAATCGATGCATACTCTAATAGTTCCTTGCTTTTTCATGATGGAAACAATGTTAGAGACCCAATATGTCAAGGGGACAGGATAATTAAAGCCATCTTTCAAGATCTTTTCATCTTTTGCCTTTATAGCTGCAGTCTTTCGGGGGTGCACGAGACATATTTTTTGTCGGACAAGCTTTGCCTCAGGATAAGTTTTGATCTCATGAAACACGATGGCAGGATAAATCCCAGGCATTTATTCATAGCACCATGCAAATACGTCGTGAAACTGTTTAAATAAGGTCGTGCAAGCTTCGATTTCTTTAGGAGAGCAAGCTTGGCCAATGTGAACATGTTCCACGACACTGTGTTTCACCAAGATGTCGATGGAAATGGTAGGTGTGATATTCGCCAAATTCCCTTCAGTTACCGTATCTCGTAAAAATCTAGGTCATCTATTTGCTTTGTGACACTGAGAAAGATGTAAAAATCAATTTTGACCTTATTTTCTTGGTTGATTTGAAATATGAATCTGTACTTTTTGGTAACAAATTTATCTTTAGCAATAATTATAATGTTGTGTAAATTGTGGTGAATCAAGGTTCAACAAGTGTGTATTAAATGTGGGGTTTGCATCAAGAAGTACTTTTGTGAGACTTGCAAGTTATTTGATGATGATGTAAGGGCATGCATCTATCATCCTTGGGTTACTTTTTGTTTTCCATGTTTGAAAATCCAATCATGAAAAGATAGGCCTTCCTAAAATATCTAACACTAGAGTATTTTGTTTGTTTAATGTTTGATGGCAACTAAAAATGATATGTTTTTTGATATCTTTCAAATCTCAAAACAACAATATAGGTGTGTTATCTCTCGTATACATTAAATTTCTAGTATTCATTTCTATTTTAAAATGAGTGTCTCTCCTGTAGCTAATTATTCCTTCTCTTGATGATTTTTTTACATAATTGGGGGCAACAATAATTTCTTCCACTACTTTAAATGTGGTATGTTTAATGCCTATTGGAGCACTACTAAAGTTCATGTTTTTTGTTTTTAGTTTTTTGTTTGATTTCACTTGAGAATATGTTTAGTGCATTTGAGAACTTTTCTAAAGTTCATATTTTCATTTTATTTGATTTTGCTTCATAGAAAGCATTCAATGGACATTTTTTGATTATTAAAGTTGCATTATTGTATGTTGGATCTAAACTTATTGTTGTATTCTTCTTCTGCAGGTTGTTGCTACTCGATCCTATTGAAGGGTTGTCATCCTTGTGTATAAGGAGCAATGCACCACAACTGTCCCATTTTTTTGAGGTGATTTTTACACTTGCTTTATTTTGTCCAATGTTATCAACTTGTATAATTGTTAGTCTGACACAAGAAATTTATATTTTTTTGTCTTTTTGAATTGACGTAATTCTTTCCTTTCATAAGAACACTTGAAACCCTAATCTTAAATTCTTACTAATATACTGAATTGCAGTTCTTGTTCAAGTCCAAGAGGGATATTAATGTACTACCTCGTGGGCACACCATTCATATGGATTGCTTGCAAGATATGCAACAACACCTACAATAAGTATTTCTTGAATATAGGTTTTATATTATTTACAGACCTGAGGGTGGTTATGGATGTATTTGGCTTCAAGTCTAATTACACTTTTTTTGAAGGCCACTATCTTGGCAGATCTCTCAGTGCTTGTGGGATGTTTGCAGGTTCTTTTTCCCAATGTGTTCCAATTCAATGTGTGATATGTTAAAGGTGTGGAAGAAACTTGACGAAGATGTGATTTATCTATTTGTGTAAATATATGAAAAAAGCATCCACTGATTGGACACTTTCGGTTATTGAAATATGGCCTTTTGTAATGTGTGTAGGTTGCAGTGACAACAATGCCCGAGTCCTACCATAATAGGAAGTTATGATGTAAGAATTAAATCGATTTATATTGACTTTTCATTATGAAAAATCTAAATCCTAACTACTAAATTTTGTTTCAAGCATATTTGAATTTTATGCAATGATTGCAATGCAACTTCAGAAATCCCATTTCACATTGTTGCACAAAAGTTCCTAAACTACAATTCATACAACACTTGGCAGACCAGAGGGTGCCGCACCACAAACACTTGCTAGTAGTACTTATGATGCCTTTGATGAAGTAGCGATGTCTCCCATAAGGTTCTAATGAACATTCATAAAACCTCCTGCAACTATGAATACTATTTAGCAATCAAGATTTATTTTTATGTTGCATTCATCCACAATTGATAGTGTATCTAGTGAAGCATGTTGTTTGCAAGTAAAGTTACAAGAAGTAGATTCTTTGCCCCTCTAGATTTTATAGCTGTGACTGCTCTATCATCTTAGAATTGTATTTATAGGTTGATGAATATATGACATGCCTACCAAAATGGATGTGAAAGATTCGCATTGTAGATCGTTGCCATTTGTTGGACCTGCTAGGATAGATTCAATAGATTTGGCAAGGGTAGGTCAGAGAACACATATGGAAAGGCCTGTCATAGCAGCAACTCTATATTCCCTGTACATAGTAATTGACTTGTTTTGGGCATTTTTTGGTATTTCTACATCAATTCATAATATGGTTAACATGTTACTTTGTCTTATAATATTCAGGGATTGTTGGCCCTTCATATGCATTTTCGATTATTTTTAACTTTATTGTCATCACGAGCCATTGTACTTGACACATGTCGAAGTTGATGAAAGAATTATTTCGGCACCATTGTAACATATTGGGGGTGGTATGGGGTACTTGTGCCATTTTTATTTATCTTGAGAATTTATTGTCTAAACTTCAGAGACTCTACCAACAATCTTAATATTTTTGAAACAAGAGCAGTTGAAATAAAGATGGCTTTTCTGTTGAAAATTGTAAACCTGTTAATGAAGTTGATAAGATTTTTTAGAACCCTTTGCTTTTGATTTTTTTTTATAGTTTAGTTCATTCGTATCACAAATCTAGCCCTTCCATATAATTGAGTTTTTATTTCACTTGTTTGTACGTGTAATTGTAATCTTCTCGTTCTAGAGGTGTTATTTCAGAGAATCTCAAATAAGAACACATACATGGTAGGATATTTGTATGAGTGTTAATATTTGAAACAAAGAGAGCATTTTCCCCTATGAATGATGTAATATTTAGGGAGAAATGATTTAGGAACATAATGTCTTAGTAAACATTGAATGTGAAAAGTGACTAAAGGATAGTGGGTTTGTGCGATGAGGAAGACACGGAGTTATCAACATCTACTTAAAGTTTCTATTAGTGATTACCTTGTTTTGGTCTTTACATCGAATGGAAGTTTCAGAAACAACCAAAACTTTTCTTTAGTCACGACCCCATTCATGAGAATTTTCATTTCGGAGATTTTATATTTGAGTAAATAAAACTTTATTCTTGGGCCCAAGATCACATGGTAGTTTGTACCATGTTCTTGTACTTTTAAAACGAATAAAATAATGTAAAATTATGAATGTGTGTTGGGTCAAAATCAAACATGGCATTAGATTCTACAAGAGGAAAGTTTACCTAAGTCTTTGCAATTTAAAAATAAATAAATCATGTTTCAAAACATTGTCTAAAATAAAATTATCTCTCTCTATATTATTTTCTATTTGTTTCTTTATATAGTTTTTATTTGTTGTTAGTTTAGGTTGGAGATTATTATAGTTACGATGTTTATACATCATTTATTATTCCATACCCGCGGAAAATACTATATGTTCCACCCTTTTCAATTAATTTGTATGGTTACATTGAATAAACATGAAATCTATAATGTTGAATGAAAATATTTTATTTAACAACAATTATTTAATAAAATATATAAATACATGTTGACATTTTATTGGACCAATGTATTTGATTAGACTAGTATTATCATTGACTGGAATTAGATAAAATAAAATAAAATAAAATTACAAACCTATATTAGATATACTTTAAATATGGAAAAAAAAAATTCTTAGTCGATTGACAGGGTGTATAGATTGACAAGGGCTACAAGTTCGTGGTGGCTGCCAGAGGGCTAAATTTGGAATCCATTAATTGCATTGCCATGCCCTCCTGCTTATACAACCTTCCACCACATCCACACCATAGAACATATTTTCTCAGAATCCACACGTCCCAGTTCAAGTCACAACAAGCAAGAAATTTAAGCCGCACTCAATGCAGTATCATTGGTACCCTTGGTTGCTTCAATTCCTCAGACGGATGGACACAATTAAATTGATGAATTCTAGACACATCCAATGTAAATGATCACAGGCATATTGAGAAGTGAAGGGATGTGTAGGTGGGTTTCAAACCCTCGATAGGTTTCGGCTTCTTCAATTGAGCTATATAAATGTATGTATGATGGTTATTACATTTTGATTTTGGGCTTGCTGGTACAGGTATCTGAAAATAAGTGGCCTCTCATATAGGCCACAAGCTACAAAGTTTTGGCAAATGTTGTTTTCGAGTCGTGGGAAGAACAGGTGTAGGTACAGGTATGCCCCATGTCTTTATGTTTCTATGGATGGTTTATTTACTTGGATATAAGTAACTAGGTTTTGTGTTTCAACACAAGAGAAAAGAAGGAGGTGGGGTAAATAGACAGTTGAAGAATCTAAGGATGAGTACTATGATATAGAGAATGAGTATGAATGCGAATATGAATTTGTGCCTCCCTTCACTCGAGCTCGTAGTGCTCTTGTTAATAAACCTAAAAATGGTTAATCCAGATAAGAGAGAACTTCCATAATCACGATAGTGGGGGGTTTTAATCTAGATTTTCCCTGCATTTGCTAGCAAAGAAGTTCTTTAATTAACCCTTTTGCTAAAGAGTCTCGACATCTTTGTGGGTTTTTTTGTTTCCAAAATGTTGATGACAGCTAAAATGGCTCACCTACAAGAGCAAGAGTAGGGCCTTCAACCTGAGGTATCATTGTCTAAGGATCTCCTCTGTTTTTTTATTTTTTTTATCTATGCTTTTATAAATGTTATCTTAGGTTTTTTGGCAGGTTAATTTATGGTTCAATTTTGGTTATGGTGGCCACTAACATGTAGTTCTCAGGGAGAGCTCGCAGTTATGATACGTAGCATTTGTAGATTGTGTGGATTCAATTGTGAGCTAGGTGAGAATTTTCGGGGGTAAAAGAGAAAGGTGGTGGTTATAGGTGGCAGTTGCACGCTTGTTCATTGGAGAAGGATAGAAGCTTAAGGGGGTGAGAAGGTTGAGGTTTAACATGTAAGAGATTTCTTAACTATAGTGGCAGATTTTCTTACCTGAAGAAAAAACAATTTCTTGAATTGATGGTCTAAGATAATGTGTTTTTTGTGTGTGTTTCCATGTGCTGCAATTTAGGTTTCGTCCATTTCTTTACTCGGTAAACAATACTATGGAGATTTTGCATTCTGTATTTTGCATTGGAGTTCTACTCCCTTAGCCAGTGTCTGAACTTGATAGTTATATGTACAAGCATTTGGTTTATTTGACAAAGATGGTCATCTTCGATATCTTAAATCCGTTTACATAAAGCAACTATGATATTCAGTTGTCTCTTTTAGCAGGTGTTTTTTCGTGAAATCCACCCCGCTTGTTCTTGGGATAGATATTTGTAGATAGATGCCAAGTATTATTACAAGAGTGTTGTGTACTACACACTTGGGTTTTTTTCATTTGCTTCAATGGTGGTCTGATTATGAAGAATTTAGAAGCTATGGTCCAAAGGAATTCAAAGAAGAGTCAAAGGATATGATGTAAATCATCTCGTAGCTTCGTCCCATGATAAAGATAATGAATGGTTTCAAGTTTAATTTGTTTCCACAATTCACTGGTTTTAAGATCAATATTTATATGAACTGGATTGTAATCAATCATTTTTACATATTAGTCTCAAGTTTGGTATGTCGTCTCTATCATTTAATAAATATATGTATTATTTGTCCATCCTTGTAGTTCATCTAATCAAATCAAATTGCAAGGACTATTTCATCCCTGGTCCCTTCACGGACATTATTTCCTCCTCTTATTTTAAGGAAAGATCACAATTCTCTAAAATTATTATTCTGGATATGCCCTTTGTTTCTTCATTGTAAAGATATTTCTTACTTCAAAATCATTATAAACATGTTGATTATATTTAAAAATCAACCAAATTAAGGAAACATATTCACCTTAAAGGGTGCAAACAATGCACAATCACAACAAACGTCTACTTAGCACAATGTACAATCACACCAAAGTTTTAATTACACTCATCATATTTCAAAAATAAATTTGTCACATCGATAAAAATTCAAGTTGACTTCATGTATTTAAATTCTTAAAATATACCTATGCACCAATCTTTGTGGATTTAAATTCTTAAAATATATAAATGCACAAGTAAATTAATTAGATTTTTTTATTCTTTTCATTCATACTTTATTAAACATTTCTTATGTATTTAATTTTTTACAATATACTATTGCATTGCGTGAATTCTTTGTAGTTAGATTTTTTAATTCCTTTAATCCAGGAATGACTTTTTTCTTTCTATTTATGTAATTTTATGAGCAATTTAAAAGTTGATAGGAGTTTTTGGATTGTGATATATTTGATAAGTTCACAATATATTCTAATAGGTAAGGTATTTGGGCTACCTATCTTAACTTTGTATGTATGATATTTATGAGGTGATTTCAATTGATGCATCTCCGAGTTTTTCCATGAAGTTTACTTGAAGCTAATTTTATTTTGTTAATTTTTAATTTTTTCAAAGTTTCCAAATCTAGTTTTGGCTCTATGTTTGAAATATTGAAGTGTTATTGATCATTGATCTTTAGTTAATCTCACTTTTGTTTGACGTAGTTTTCTTTGGACCATATAAGTTGTGTAGGTTAAACAATCCAACGAGCTTGGAAGTTGCAGTGGAAATTACAACACAATTCTTGATTGCAGTAGTTAAGCCAATGTTGGTAGGTGGGTTTTGATCCTTATTTTATTTTTTGTAGCTTATATACAGGAAAGATAACAGAGTTTGTATTTTTCCTAACTCTTCATGAACTTTTTATAGTCTCGATAGGATTGAATTATTTTGAGAATACTGAAGAATGTATTTAATTTTAGTTTTGGAATATAAATATGAGTTTTTTTCCAAGGAAAAAAGGTGGACCAAAGTCGAGAGTTTCTCACGAAAAAAGTGCATGTGGAATTACGAGATGCATCAGGTTATGTTGTGGCTATAATGTTTTTTGTTAAGGGATAGGTTCCACAGATTCATCCTAATTTCATAGGGACTTCCTGGGGTGCAATAATTACTTCATTCAGTGTTGAAATAATTGAGTCCGTAAACACATTTATTTGCAGATCCTATTTTCAATGACTATAGTTCAGTAGGATATTCATTGCTATTGAAGAAAGAGAAAGCCATAATTATGCAGCCTAGCAAAGTGATTGTGGGAAACAGACCTATTTTTGGGTGTGCTAATGAAATATCTCTTACAATCCTTGCAAACAAGGTGAAGCACAACACCACATGTATGGAAAATTATTGGTCTATTTTTTTTACCTGAAGGTGTTCCCTTGAAAAGTGCACCAAATGAGCACTTACATTTCAATGTGTTATTAAAACACATTCAGGCAAGGGCTCAAGGGATCTAACTAAATTTTGAAGTAACAATAGTTCGAAAATTGTTTTTTGGTTGGATTTGTTCTTTATTATTAATATTCACTGGTGTAAAATTGTTGGTTGTTGGGTATGTTATCAATGAAACTATTGTAATTGCTTAAGTTGGTGACTTGGTTCAATTGCCAATAGCTTACATTGCAATAAACATGTGGTTGAGTTAAACATCATTTCTCTATCATGGACATTCCTTGTAATTTAAGAAATTATTTTTTAACATAAAATATTAAGTGTTTGAACGATATTTATTTATTTATTAAGAATTGATTTTATAATTTATAATTGTTACAATATTGCATTATAATAGTGTTGGGAGAATTTGATTTTAAGAGTTTTTTGTATTAATATTTAATGACTAGGGATGATATCTTTTTGGTTTCAAGTAAAGAATTTTGTATGGTAATTTTCTTAAAAAAATATTATATATATATATATATATATATATAATGCAATAGTTATACTTGTCCATGTTATGGTTTCAGTGTTTTTGGTTCTACAAAACTGTTGTAGAATTATTTCAAGAAAAATGGACATTATATTACTGTATTACAAAAATCAAATGTCACCTGAGGGTCAACATAACCTCAAGATAATGGAGGGAAAAAATATGCGCTCTGCTAGGGTTTCCTAACCTAGGGGGATACAGGTGCATCTCCTTGTCGTACCAGGTCTGCAAACAACAGTTTTTCCCTTGGTAATGGCGATCGTCGATGACGGTAGCCAGTGGGGTTTACACGTGACCTTCGAGGAGCCTTGGGGGGACACGGTGGACTACACGGAGGACCCCTTTGAGGTTTAAAAATTTTTCACCTCCACCACCGAAAACCAGCCACTGGATTCTGAGAGGAGGATGGAGACATTTGGGCATCCGGTAGTAGGTGTAAGGAATACCGTGGACACACATCATATTCGGGCGTCTCCGACGAATAATGAGTTCTTCTCCGACCTGCCAAACTTTGTTGTCTCCGACATTCCTGACCTTCTGAATTTTTTTGCTCGACCCCTGGCGCCAGAGCTGGGTGGAACACCGTTCTCTTTGTTTGAACCTCCTTCGCAGGCGGACATTGGAGCCCCAGTGGAGAGGGACGCGGCCCGCATACACACCGAACATCAGCAGGAGGTTGGGGGGTGTCGCTCTATGGTTTAGGTTACAATTTCTTGGATGCAGGATGGCCTTCAACAAGAAACTAGGCACATGACTCTGTGCTCTGTGAAAACCTAGATTTATTTTATGCCCAGAGTCTGGATTCCTTCATAGCCTCTCTTTTGCAAACCTCATATTAGCAGGGTTCCCCGCAGGAAGAACCTACCATCAAAGGATACTCAAAATCGGGGTCTAGTCCTAAAATCCCTCATAGTCCACTAGGGGTTTTAGTCGCGAGGAAGAAAAAAACAAAGTGCCTTAAGAACTCAAAGGAACCTCTAAATCTGATCTGCGGCCAAAATGTTTCGGTTGCACAGTCACTAGATATGGTGGAAACAACTGTTGCCGGTACGGAAAGGGGGAAATACCCTAGCTTGGAAAACTTGGAACACTGGGTTGAAACAAATTGGGCCTCTTTTCTGGATTACAAACCAGAAATCTTGGTGCTCTCGCGGGGATGGTTCGTCTTCAAACTCCGCAGCAAAGAGGAGGTGGGGCGTATACTGCAGAAACATTGGAGCTTTGGAAACACTCCCTTCTTGTTGAAAAAATGGACACCCGTGTTTGACGCGGAGTGTGAAAGACTTGACATTGTCCCGGTTTGGGTAAGACTCTCAGGTCTCTGATGGGAATTCTAGAGTTGGGACTCTTTCCGGGACATTGGAAACGCATTGGGTGTTTTCATCAACGTTGATATGTCGTTTACTCATACTAAGAGAATGACAGTGGCGAGGATATTGGTCTCTTTAAACATCCGAACTAGGATAAGGGAGAACTTGAACATTATTTGGGGTCAGGTGAGACGCATACAAACCCTGGACTATGAAGGGGTTCCCTTTCGCTACCATCGGTGTCACCTTTACGGTTAGCTCGCAAAGAATTGTAATTAGGATTTTAGTACCAATTTGGAAAGGCCAAAGAAAAGGTTGGCAGGTCGAGGCGCCTCTGAGGATGTAATCGACTTACACAAACTTGGAAGAAGGGAGGATAATGCTGGTGAGTATCATCATGTTACGTAGGTGGATGTTTCTCAAAAGATCGATGCTTCCACATTCAAAAATCCCAACGAGGAAGACTCGTCCCAACTGCTGAAGGAAGACATAACTCAACATCATCCGGCTCCAGGTTCATCAGGTAAGCGAGATAATATAATTTCTCATCTCTCTTCTCTTGAAGAAAATTTAAAATCTTTGTGTTTTGAACGACTGGACTCTTTCTTTGTTTCCACTTCCCCTAGAGCCCATGTGTCTGCCCTGATCTTACCCCCTATTCCACCTCTCCCTTTCCTTTGTCCCCTTCAAATTCTCCCAACCCGTCCAAGGTCCCTCCCACCAAAACCCCCCCCACATCTGATCCTCCCCCGGAGACCCCCCTTGCATCTACAGCGGAATCTTGTCCGATTCGTTTCCGACTACGGTCGAGGGACATTCTTGTTTCATCCTAGTCTTTGGCCCATTGTCCAGGGCTGGGGAAAAATGCCCATCTCACATGTCGAGGAAAAGGAAGGGGGAGACCCTCCCACCTTTCCATGACACAAAACTGTGCACTTCAAAATCTTGCTGATGGAAAGCAAAAATCTATTTTGGGGGCACTTCGATCAGCGAAAGCCCTCAGTGGGGTACCCAATGAAATCCTCTCTCTCGACTGTAGAGGGTTAGCAAGTGAACCCAAAAAACTTTCCCTCGAGAGGTTGTTTACTCTGCACCAGCCTGATGTTTTTATGCTCCAAGAAACATTGGGGTCGGAAGAGGGAGTTACTTCCCTTTTTAAATCTGCATTCAACAATATGTATTTCTTGGCCATGGATGCTTGAGGACACTTGGGCGTAATCGCCATTGGATGGAATACATCGACTATTCGAATTAAAAATTCCTGGGGCATGGGATCGACTTTAGGAGTGGAGGTTTATCATGTTTTGCTAAACTCTTGTTTCAACATCATGAATGTCTATGGACCCTACAAGGAGAGAGTCCCCTTCTGGGAAAACTTGAAACATAAATCCTTCCTTCATCTGGAGAATCTGATTATTGGAGGGGATCTAAATTTCACTCTTGGAAATCATGAAATTTGGGGCCCCAGTGCCAGACCTGATATGTTGGTGAAATATTTTGAACACTTTTTGCAAGATTGCAGGTTGGTGGACATTGCCCCTGAAAAACTGAAATCCACCTGGACTAACCGAAGAGCGGGGGAGAGAAGAATCGCCAAAAGACTGTACTGTTTTCTCATTGCAGAACACTTATTGGAACAAAATATAAACTTCAAACAGTGAGTGGACATGGGGGGATCTCGGACCACTCCCCTATCTTCCTGGAAATTAAGGGAGATGCCTCAAAACATCCTAGCCCCTTCAAAATTTGTGCAGCATGGTTAAAAGAGGAGGATGTATCTAAGATCATCAAAGACAACTGGAGTCCTTTATGCCCGGAATAAGGGACTTATGCTGCTCCACACTTTGTTAAAAATCTCTCAAAGGTAAAAAAGTGTCTAAAAGAATGGGCATTCAAAAAGAAAGAAAGGGATGAACAAGACTTAAAACAGGTCGAATATGATCTTCGAATTGTTCAGGAATTTGAAGGGGGTGGTTTCTTGACTCAGGAGTCCAAAGAACAACTGGGAGTACTGGAAGCTCGTAGAAGGAAACTCTTATAGGATCAAGAGGAAAATTGGCGACTCAAGAGCAGAGCTATTTGGCTTGAATGTGGAGATGAGAACACAAAATTCTTCCACAATTTCGCTAAAGGAAGGAAGTATAAAAACACCATATGGGAACTAAATAATGAAAACCATGAGAACATTTCCTCTTTCAATGGACTGGCAGCTCTTGGAAAATCCCACTTCAACTCCCTCTTTAAAGTAGACAACAGAGTAAATATTGATGAAATCATTGAGTTGTCCCAATTTTTTCCAGGGTTCATAACTGAGGAGGATAACCAGGATCTCATGGAGGAAATATCTGAAGAAGAACTCAAAGAAACACTTCATATTTTCAGAAAGATAAGAGCCCTGGCCCGAATGGATGGACAATTGAATTCTTTTTACCACACTTTGAGGTCATTGGGGACAATTTACTACATTTGGTGGAGGAATCCCATTCTAGGGGACATATACATCTGCCTCTGAATACCACTTTCATAGCTCTAATTCCTAAATATGATATTCTGGTTTCTTTCAATGACTTCAAACCTATATCCTTATGCAACATTACTTATAAAGTGGTGGCAAAGATCACTGCAAGAAGGCTCAAAAAGGTCCTCTCAAAGGTCATCTCTCTGGAACAATTTGGTTTTTTGGAAGGACGAGAAATCCATGAGGCCATTGGGGTAGTGCAGGAATTCTTCCATTCAATAAAGCGAAAGAAGTTACAAGGGGCGGTTATAAAACTTGATCTTTCAAAGGCTTTCGATAAGGTTAGCTGGTTATACCTGAGAATGTTGATGACCCACCTTGGTTTCGAATACTCATTCATCAAATGGGTTATGAGTTGCATTTCCACTGCCTCTTTTGCGATTCTTATAAATGGGTATGCATCCCCTTTTGTCACGCGGGAAGGGGTTTTCGTCAAGGATGTCCCCTGTCCCCCTTACTCTTTTTACTTGTGGCAGAAGGGCTAAGCAGAGCTATTCTGGATGCAAAGAGTCGTGGCGCTTTTAAAGGAATTGGCATCATAACCTATCTATTTTTAACACACTTGTTGTTTGTTGATGAAATCCTTCTCTTCTGCAATGGAACAATGAGGGATGCATAAATTTTGGTTGGTATACTAGATCTTTTTGGGAAGGCGACTGGAATGGAGATCAACATAAACAAATCCACGCTAACTTTGTCAAATCTGGGGGAAAGGGATCCTTATTGTTATACTACACTCTTCCCCTTTGAGTTGATTAATTTGGAAGTTGGGCTCAAATATTTGGCATTCATGTTAAAGCCAAACAACTACAAGAAATTTGATTGGGGATGGCTAATTGCAAAGCACACACTACACACTTTCTAATTAACAAGGAATCATTGAGCCTCTAAGTCAAAATGGGATAACTTCCACATACGAGTCCAGAGGAGAAAAATGAGATTTCTAGAATCTAAACTTCCACATTAATTAAATCATCCTTAAACCACTCAAAAGAAACCACACAATAAACTCTTCCTAACATTTCTTTTACTATTCTCTTTTTTAATTCATGACATCTACTTTACTTTTTTTTTCCTTTGCTAATTCATAAGTGATTACATACATGACCATAATTCTTAAAGCAAGTAGGAATAAATATAATTGATTACATGAGTAGGAATAAATATACATAGAATCGTATCTAAGGGCGAGTGTGAATACTTACCGAGAATAATAGGGGTGTCATTGATAGAATGGAATAAGTACCCAGAGCATGACATTGATGTTATGGCTCTAAGGACTCTCACAATCTCATCATACCCTCCTCTTCATCAACTATTTGTATTTGCTGCAACGGGAGGTGCCGCAAACTCCATCTTAACTCGCACTCGCTTTCCAGCTCTTCTCGGTGGTTCTCAGCTCCTTCAACTATTCCACAGGTCAGTTCGATCATATTTTATTCACTAATTTTTTGTTTTCATCATGAGTCATGACCATATTTTTTAATTTTAATTTCAATTGTGACAAAGCCGCATTGCTTGCTCTGTGCAGTGGCTCGCCTTTGCCCTACATGCCTTGGTTTAGATATAACTCATTTGTGTTTTTTATTGAGCTCTCCTCTTGAACTTTTAATTCGTTGTCCCAACTTTTTCTTGTTGATTTGCTTGAACCTTTGGGCAATTCTTTTGGAAGTGTCCATGTTCGTAGCAGCTTCTACATTTAAATGGCAATTGTTCGTAGTCCAGCTTCTGGAAGCGGTGCCATTCTCCTACGGTGAGTTTAACGACTTTAGGTAGACCAACTTCTAATTCCACTTCCACGCAGATCCGGGCACAGGAGTACTGACCCTTGGGATCTACCTGATATATGTATTTCCCTAATCCATTCCCTATTGATTTCAGAGACGAAGGGTTCCAACAATGGATCGGTAGACTGGGTAACCGAACCCATACAGGGATTGCTTTGGGCACATCTAGATATGGATCAAAATTAGGTGTCCATCGATTTAAATACAGTCCTTGTGGTCCCATGAAGTATGGGCCACTTCTAAAGATCAAATCCATGTCGTCTTTTGAGATAAATTCAAACAGGAAGAATCCTCTGCTTACTGCGTAACAGGTTACACTGGCAGAGATTAGTGGCATCCAATTTTTTTGAATCCAGTTGTCCGTCGTGCATAGTGAGGGCCAAATCCATGAGAACTATCCCACCAAAGCTCGATCTTCCAGGGAAACAACCACTTTCATTGGTTGATCCGGAGAGAGTGATATTGTCGGTATCTCATCTAGTTTCTTAACAAACTTGGGGACCGGGAGGAGCCCCGACTTTTTCCCATAGGCACTTATCAGTTTCTTGAAGGCTTCTGCTTCGGCTGCAGGTGGGAGGGGCGAAGCTACGCCATCACAGGACCCCATGGACACACACCAGCCCCTAAACCAATCTCAAACACATGTGAGGTCAGTTGGGGGCACGGTTGTGTTCTTCAGAGGGCATCGATCGGCATATGTTGAACTCCATGACTGAGCCAATCGATCGGCAGGGGGCCCGATGCAGGTGAGCCACAGAGCTGCAAGCTGCGCGGCCTTCCCCAGATTAATTCAACCCATCCTTATGCCAGCCAGCCGAGCAGCCAAATGCACACAACCAATGTGCACGCCGCCAATCTATGCCCGCTCTACTGAAATATATCAATGTTTAGTAATGATGAATGTGTTTTTTTAACGAAGAACTATGAACTATATATATAATGTAAATTACAACATTTTATTGAAATATGTCTTTAAGATCTCCAAAAACACATAAACTTATTTATGAACCATGGTAACCAATCTTCAGCCCCAATGAAAAATCTATAATAACAGTCCTATTATAATATTGAAAATTATAAGTGACCTCGACCACTAACGATGATTATTGGCTCCATAAATCAATCATAATGGTATAAATACATATGCTAGAAGTATATCAAGTCAGTCAAGGTTGTGCACACCACTTTGGTCCACACTTAGGCCAAATTAAGCATAGTTCTAATTAGTCATTTAAAATTGATAAAAATGTTTTGATGTCTTTAAATATTAGACATCGAATTTAAATTTGTAAAAGTAAAAAAAATGAATACAAGTAAAAATTTAAATATAATTTTTCCTTTAAATTATTCAAATTTGAAAATTGAATGTTAAACCTTTGAATTGAAATATTTATGTATAGAACTAAAATATATAAAATAATAATAATAATAATAATATAAAAATTCTTATTTTAATAATACAATTCTTTAAATCCTCATTAAAAAAAAATCCAAAATATTTGTATATTTGTACTATTTAGTATGTTTAATTTTTTAATTAACATACATTATACTTAAGATTTTACTGGCTCATAAAGCATATAACATCACTAAAAATCTATGAAAGAAAACCTAATCCATTACTTTTGCTGTAGAAATTGTGTATTTTATAATTATTGTATCCTTGTGCATATGTTTCGCTAGAAGTCTCAAAATAGAGTATAAGAGATGTTGTTTATTGCTAAAAGAGAAGTTATTTTATTTATTGTAGTAGCAAGCCCTAAGGTGTGGTGAGTCTTTCTGCATTACTATTATTCTCTAAAGCCTTGAGAGACATGTTTTATGACCTAATGTAAAAACTTGTTTGTATGAGATGTTTATCTATTCTTTTTTATTGCTCATGATTTACAAATTAATATGTATGGCAGTTGCTCACATTATCAACGGAGGTTTTGTATAAGAGCCCCATGTTGCAATGAGGTCTTTGATTATAGAATTGTCACAATGAAGAAAAGGCACACACTTTGATGAAATTGTATAGACAATAGCAGTTGTGATTTGACTTTCTTATTGTTATACACATAGCTTGAATCTGTTGTTATTATGAGGCAGAGTTGATGTAGGTACATGTTTTAAAATGTGATACAGAACTCTATCAACGTTGATCCCCAATGGAGACATGATGTTCCTTGCCATAAATTCCAAAGGGTAATGCTTCTGCTACTTGATTTGAAGAAATGCATGTCCCTTCACCATCTAAATTATATGTTTTTTTCAATATGTGGATGAATTGCACCCGTGAATGTTTACTATTGTTTTCTAGGTCATCTATTTGCTTTGTGACACTGAGAAAGATGTAAAAAATCAATTTTGACCTTATTTTCTTGGTTGTTTTGAAATACGAATATGTACTTTTTGGTAACAAATATCTCTTTAGCAATAATTATAGTGTTGTGTAAATTGTGGCGAATCAAGGTTCAACTGTGGGGTTTGCATGGAGAAGTACTTTTATGAGACTTGCAAGTTATTTGATGATGATGTAAGGGCATGCAACTATCATCCTTGGATTACTTTTTGTTTTCCATGTTTGAAAATCCAATCATGAAAAGATAGGCCTTCCTGAAATATCTAACACTTGAGTATTTTGTTTGATGACAACTAAAAGTGATATGTTTTTTTATATCTTTCAGATCTCAAAATAACAATACCACTATGATGGATAATGTACATGTAGGTGTGGTATCTCTCCTATACATTAAATTTATAGGATTCATTTCTATTTTAAAATGAGTGTCTCTCCTGTAGCTAATTATTCCTTCTCTTGATGATTTTTTTACATAACCAGGGCAACAATAATTTCTTCCACTACTTTAAATGTGGTATGTTTAATGCCTATTGGAGCACTACTAAAGTTCATGTTTTTTGTGCTTTTTGTTTTGTTTTTAATTTGATTTCAGTTGAGAATATGTTTAGTGCATTTGAGAACTTTTCTAAAGTTCATATTTTCTTTTTATTTGATTTTGCTTCAGAGAAAGCATTCAATGAACATTTTATTATTATTAAAGTTGCATTATTGTATTTTGGATCTAAACTTATTGTTGTATTCTTCTTCTAAAGGTTGTTGCTACTCGATCCTATTGAAGGTTTGTCATCCTTGTGTATAAGGAGAAATGCACTACAACTGTTCCATTTTTTTTGAGGTGGGTTTCACACTTGGTTTATTTTGTCCAATGTTATCAACTTGTATAATTGTTACTCCGACACAAGAAATTTATATTTTTTTGTCTTTTTGAATTGACGTAATTCTTTCCTTTCATAAGAACACTTGAAACCCTGATCTTAAATTCTTACTAATATATTGAATTGTAGTTCTTGTTCAAGTCCACGAGGGATATTAATGTACTACCTCGTGGGCACACCATTCATATGGATTGCTTGCAAGATATGCAACAACACCTACAATAAGTATTTCCTGAATATAGTCTTTATATTATTTACAGACATGAGGGTGGTTATGGATGTATTTGGCTTCACGTTTGATTACACGTTTTTTGAAGGCCACCATCTTGGCAGATCTCTCAGTGCTTGTGGGATGTTTGCAGGTTCTTTTTCCCAATGTGTTCCAATTCAATGTGTGATATGTTAAAGGTGTGGGAGAAACTTAACCAAGATTTGATTTATCTGTTTGTGTAAATATATGAAAAAATCATCCATTGATTGGGCACTTTCGATTATTGAAATATGGCCTTTTGTAATGTGTGTAGGTTGCAGTGACAACAATGCCCGATTCCTACCAGAATAGGAAGGTATGATGTAAGAAATAAATCGATTTATACTGACTTTTCATTATGAAAAACCTAAATCCTAACTACTGAATTTTGTTTCAAGCAGATTTGAATTTTATGCAATGATTGCAATGCAACTTCAGAAGTCCCATTTCACATTGTTGCACAAAAGTTCCTAAACTACAATTCATACAACACTTGGCAGACCAGAGGGTGCCCCACCACAAACACTTGCGTGTAGTAGTTATGTCGCCTTTGATGAAGTAACGATGTCTCCCATAAGGTTCTAATGAACAGTCATAAAACCTCCTGCAACTATGAATACTATTTAGCAATCGAGATTTATTTTTATGTTGCATTCAACTACAATTGATAGTTTATCTAGTGAAGCATGTTGTTTGCAAGTAAAGTTACAAGCAGTAGATTCTTTGCCCCTCTAGATTTTATAGATGTGACTGCTCTATCATCTTAGAATTGTATTTATAGGTTGATGAATATATGACATGCCTACCAAAATGGATGTGAAAGATTCGCATTGTAGATCCTTGCCATTTGTTGGACCTGCTAGGATAGCTTCAATAGATTTGGCAAGGGTAGGTCAGAGAACACATATGGAAAGGCCCATCATAGCAGCAACTCTATATTCCCTGTACATAGTAATTGACTTGTTTTGGGCATTTTTTGGTATTTCTACATCAATTCAGAATATGGTTAACATTTTACTTTGTCTTATAATATTCAGGGATTGTTGGCCCTTCAGATGCATTTTCGATTATTTTTAGCTTTATTGTCATCACGAGCCATTGTACTTGACACATGTCGAAGTTGATGGAATAATTATTTCGGCACCTTTGTAACATATTGGTGGTGGTATGGGGTACTTGTGCCATTTCGATTTATCTTGAGAATTTATTGTCTAAACTTCAGAAAATCTACCAACAATCTTAATATTTTGAAACAAGAGCAGTTGAAATAAAGATGGCTTTTCTGTTGAAAATTGTAAACCTGTTAATGAAGTTGATAAGATTTTTTAGAACCCTTTGCTTTTGAATTTTTTTTATAGTTTAGTTCAATTGTGTCAGAAATCTGGCCCTTCCATATAATTGAGTTTTTATTTCACTTGTTTGTATGTGTAATTGTAATCTTGTGGTTCTAGAGGTGTTATTTCACAGAATCTCAAATAAGAACACATACACGGTAGGATTTTTGTATGAGTGTTAATATTTGAAACAAAGAGAACATTTTCCCTGGTGAATAATGTAATATTTAGGGAGAAATGATTTAGGAACATAATGTCTTAGTAAACATTGAATGTGAAAAGTGACTAAAGGATAATGGGTTTGTGCGATGAGGAAGACACAAATTTATCAACATCTACTTAAAGTTTCTATTAGTGATTACCTTGTTTTCGTCTTTACATCGAATGGAAGTTTCAGAAACAACCATAACTTTTCTTTAGTCGTGACCCCATTCACAAGAATTTTCATTTCGGAGATTTTATATTTGAGTAAATAAAACTGTATTCATGGGGCCAAGGACATGGTAGTTGGTACCATGCTCTTGTACTTTTATAACAAATAAAATAATGTAAAATTATGAATGTGTGTTGGGTCAAAATCAAAGATGGCATTAAATTCTACAAGAGGAAAGTTTACCTAAGTCTTTGCAATTTAAAAATAAATACGTCATGTTTCAAAACATTATCTGAAATAAAATTATTTCTCTCTATATATTATTTGCTATTGTTCAGGAATCTAAAGGGGGTGGTTTCTTGACTCAGGAGTCCAAAGAACAACTGGGAATACTGGAAGCTTGTAGAAGGAAACTCTTACAGGATCAAGAGGAAATTTGGCGACCCAAGAGCAGAGTTATTTGGCTTGAATGTGGAGATGAGAACACAAAATTCTTCCACAATTTCGCTAAAGGAAGGAAGTATAAAAACACCATATGGGAACTAAAAAATGAAAACCATGAGAACATTTCCTCTTTCAATGGACTGGCAACTCTTGGAAAATCCCACTTCAACTCCCTTTATAAAGCAAACAACAGAGTAAATATTGTTGAAATGATTCATCTGTCCCAATTTTTTCCAGGGTTCATAACTGAGGAGGATAACTAGGATCTCATGGAGGAAATCTATGAAGAAGAACTGAAAGAAACACTTCAAATTTTTCATAAAGATAAGAGCCCTGGCCTGGATTGATGGATAATTGAATTCTTTTTACCACACTTTGAGGTCATTGGGGCCGATTTACTACGTCCGGTGGAGGAATCCCGTGCTAGGGGACATATACATCTGCTTATGAATACCACTTTCATAGCTCTAATTCCTAAAACCTAATATTCTAGTTTCTTTCAATGACTTCAGACCTATCTCCTTATGCAACATTACTTATAAAGAGGTGGCAAAGATCATTGCAAGAAGTCTCAAAAAGGTCCTCTTAAAGGTCATCTCTCTGGAACAATTTGGCTTTTTCGAAGGACGACAAATCCATGAGGCCATTGGGGTAGCGCAGGAATGACTCCAATCAATAAAGCTAAAGAAGTTACAAGGGGCAGTTATAAAACTTGATCTTTCAAAGGCTTTCTATAAGGTTAGTTGGTTATGCCTGAGAATGTTGATGACCCACCTTGGTTTTGAATACTCATTCATCAAATGGGTTATGAGTTGCATTTCCACTGCCTCTTTTGCGGTTCTTATAAATGGGTCTGCATCCCCTTTTTTTCATGCAGGAAGGGGTCTTCATCAAGGATGTCCCCTGTCCCCTTTACTCTTTGTAGGGAAAGCGGGATGGAGACTTCTTACAACTGAAAACTTATGGACTAAAGTAGTGTCTCAAAAATACATTGCATCGGACTCCATATTGAACTGGATCAGAAGCCTAGTTCGAAACATGGTGGGAATCTCTGTAATCTGGAAAGCTATACTTTCTTCTTTCCATATTGTTGATTCTGGGCTGGCTTGGAAGGTAGGGGACGGTTTACAGGTTCGCATTGGCATAGATCTTTGGCTAGGTGGTAAGAACATGAATTCTATGCTCTCAAGGAATTCTTCATCTTACTCACATTGTTGATCCGAGGTCTACCTTTTTATGGTAGTAGGGATGGAAAGGCCCTGATTTTCTGGGATTACCGGAAACCTCTAGGGATACCTGGAATGATTTCCTTTTCTCCCTTCACTCCTCGCATGTTAGGCTTACAGACTCTCGGGATGAATTTATATGGTCCCCATCTCTGCTGGGAAAATACACCCCAAAACTAGGATATAAACTGATGGCTGGGGAATTAGAAGAGGGGGTTGAACTCTGGTGGTGGAAAACGCTTTGGAAATCAAAGTGTCCCTTAAAAGCAAAACTCTTCATGTGGTGCTCCTTGGAAAATAAGGTACCTGTATGGGAAAAAATGAAACATTGGCACATCGAAGGACCCGGTTGGTGTGCACTCTGCAAACAAGGATCAGGGACACTCCAACATTTATTCATCTCTTGCCCCTTCACCCTACAAACCTGGAATTTTCTTCGAACTCTTTTAAATCTCAGATGCAACTGGTCTGGTCGATCTTTAGAGGAGGCTTGGAAGAATTGATATGACTCTCCAGCTACATAAATCTATCGGGAATTGCTTCTCTTGGTAAACTGGGGTATATGGCTTGCTCGAAATAAGGCATTATTTCAGGAAAAAACCTATGTACTTGATATGGTGGCCTCACAGAGTATAGATATTCTCTCTTATTTCCCACAAAAGAAAAATACTCCTGCAATCCAAATAGTATCTGCGGAAACTTTTGATCCTTCAAAATCACGGGCTTACTTTGATGGGGTGACTCAAGATCAACATTGTGGTGGGGGGGTTGTACTCCACTTAACCCACACTCTCTTTTACCATATTCAAATGGGCCTTGGATTTGGATCAAACAACTTTGCAGAACTGTTTTCCCTCAAGCTTTTACTTTGTTTTGCACTTGAAAAGAATCGCACACATATATAGATTTTTGGTGATTCCATGATTGTGAACAATTGGGTCAACAACATTCAACAATGTCACAATCTATACTTAAGTAATATTTTGGCTGATGTTATGAGACTCTTGATGGAATTTGAATCTTTCTCGTGTCGTCATGTCTACAGGGAGCAGAACACAACATCGAACAATCTCTCAAAGCAGGGTCTGAACATACCCTACGATCAATGGAAAATAATGGAATCGGACCATGGACAAGCTTTTGAATTTTATCACAGACCATTCATTGATGGAATGGAGGTTTTAATTCCAGAATAAATTTTGGACACATCTTTTACTTTCGATAGTTCCGTATATGGACACATGTTTTGTTGAATATAGGGGCTCTATGTAGACCTCAGACCACTTTCATATATTGTACACACCGGATGCCGCTCTAAGAGAGGGCATAGATATTTTTTGCAACTGAAAAGTTGGACTCATTTTTTAAAAAGGCAACTTGAATCCGCAATATGTAATTTTGTGATCATTAATTAAATTGCGCTTTTTTCCTTGGAAAAAAATAAATATATATATATAAATATATATATATAAATAAATAAATAAATATATATATATATATATATATTATAATAATAATAATAATAATAATTTTTATTATTATAAAAGTTGTGCAATACAAAGAAAAATGATTGATAGTGTCGACATAGGGATATACAAAGCGATTTTTTTAAGGTAGTTATTTTGTTTTTTCTTCAAAAGATTGATTGCATGCCGTTTGAAACATAATCTAACATATTCCACAAATGATTCATGCACAAGGATATTTTGTGATCTTATTTTGACTTCAATATCATGCAATCTTATTTGATTTTGGGATGATTGCATTTTGATTTTGTTGTTGTAGTAACTCAATTTTTGGTTCCAAAACAAGAAGAATGAAAGTGATAATCTTTCGGTGCATAGGATAATGCCCATATTATTTCAATGTTGAAGTCTTTGTTTTTTTGTTTTTGGTGGATTTGTTGTGATATGGTGCATTTAGGATATAAATTTAATGGAAGACTTTATTTATGCATTGGCCATTGCGAGAGGTTTTATGTTATTCACAAGACTAGCGTGCTTTAGTAGTGCTTGTGACCATCTATAAATGTCCTTGTGTTTAGTCACCTTTTAGTGTATGTTCTTAGAGCTTAAATTGAGAAAGTTTTTAATTGATGAAACACAGGACATTATTCGTGGTCATAAAAAATGCAAAAGGTGAAGGGGCTTTTTTTTATGAAAAATAAAATATAAATACAAGTCTGTAGAATGCTCAAAAGTTCAAATGGTTAAAGCAACTATTAACTTTAATGACGATAATTAGATTTACACGTAATAAAAAAATTCCTTCACAAAAGTGTCATTATCATGCCTAGTTCTGCCTTGTTGTGTTCCAAATGAATATTAATTTTGTTAACTCAATAACATTTTTTTTAAAATAAATAACAATTCATTGATAAGTAATATTGTTTTGTGCATTGATTATATTATTATTATTTTTATGTTGCATGGCAAGGACTAAGCTGCATGTAGCTCTTTATATATCATTTATTTTATATTGTTTTAATGATGTTTATAAATCATTTATTTTACAAGTCATAAACTTAATAGGGAATCAAAAGAGAGGTTGAGGAATAATAATAGGAATCATATATTTGAGAAAGATCTGGAATAATAATAAGAACCATGTACTTGAGAAAGATCAATTTGTAAATTTAGCAAGGAAATAATAGGGAATCAAAATAAAGGTTGAGGAATAATAATAGGAATCATGTATTGATTGCTGAATAATAATAGGAATCATGTATTTAAGAAAGATATGGGATAATAATAAGAATCATATATTTGAGAAAGATCAATTTGGAAATTAGCAAGGAAATCATGGCATGATATGCAAAATCAAGGGATAAAATTTTTGGGATTTTTGTAATTCCAACAAATATTGAAGTAGCAATAAATTAATTAAAAATGGTGGATAACAAAAAATGATTAATTAAAGATTAAATTTGAAATTGAGTGAAAGCTTTTGTTATGACCATTCTCACAGGCTTAGAAGACATACCACATTTATTTGTTATATATTTTATTAAGAATTATTTTTTCATGAAAAAAACATATATCTGTTATTATTAAATCAAGATATATATTACAATGTTTGGTACTATTATTTGCCATTTCAAAAAACCTAAAACTGTAATCCCTTACAAAAATTGTTCAAAAAATGAGTGCAATGTCAAATACTAGCAATACCAGAGCTCAGTGTCTTTCCAAAGACACGAGCTATCATACTCTTAAAAAAACTAAATAGGAAGAAACATAAATTATTTCTCCATTCTGAATCTCCTCTTCTTGGCAGAATCCTTCTTCTAATTCTAAGGCTTCCTTTGACAGGAGTTAGCTTGTGTATTGTATATATTGTATTCATAATTATTCAAAGCTCTTAAATGTGGACTTGATTTCTCACATATCGCCTTTATTTGTTATATACTGTATTAAGAATTATTAAAAATTAATGTGTATATTATATTAATAATTATTCAAAGCTCTTAAATGTGGACATGCTTTTGTAGAAGGATATTTCCTAAAAGCTCCCATTAAGGTTAGGGTATATTTTCCACCTTAGGAGTTTAGGAGGTTAGTATATATTTTCCACCTTAAGAGTTTTGGAATTTTTTAGTCAACAAGAAAAGTGAAGAGGTATATATGTTATGCAAAAATATCTAAACTAATGAACTTTTCAAACTTGCTCTTAGAGTTAATCTAATTGCTATATGGAGATGCGAAGTGGATATAACTTATAGGAGATTCCATGTGGATATAACTTCTAGTTACAAGCATATCATTATAGAATTTGTTGTTTAGTCTTGAATAAGAAAATTGAAGAGGTATACTTCATTCAAACATATGCAAACTAATGAACTTTTCAAACATGCTCCTAGAGTTGATCTAATTGCAATATGGAGATTCCAAGTGGATATAGCTTCTAGTTGCAAGCATATCACTATAAATGTAGATGTAGATGGCACTTGTGGCATGAAATACATGAAACATAATGTTTTGAAGTCTTAGATATGGTTGACGGTGACGAAGGAGGAAATGAAAGAATTGAAATCAATAGTATATAGGACTCCAAAGGAGAAGGAATCCCTTGATATTCCTTTGTTTAATCAATATTCAAATGATTAATTATCATATGCTATATTAAAAAATATGTTAAATTGAAAATGTATTTCAAAAATTCATTTTTGTCTAGTAGGTAATTTTTTTTTGTTTATTGCAACTAGACGATCATATTGCTCATAAGATCTTCATCTTGTAGAATGTCATCAAGGTGTGCATATAAAATATGTGTGTTAAATGTTACAATTGAAAGTTTTTTGTAGCATGTGATTGGACTTTGTACATAGTCTATATTCCATGAACCATGTACAAATATCCATATCATTATTTTGCCATGTTTTTGTTTACACAAAATTTTTCCTATGTTGACTTTTGGACTAGAAACGATATGGTGTATGGATAGGTTGTGACCTTAAAAATATATTATTATTATTATTACTATTATTATTATTATATGTAAGTTTGTAGATATTTAAATATATATTTTATATTCTATAATGGTTTGATTCACTTTGATTTACTATAAGAAAAACAATGTTTACTGCAAGTTTTAGAGTTATAAGATTGACCAAAATTCTCAAATTCACATTTATGAAACTCTCTACTAATGGTTGCAAAGGATTCTGCGAAGGTTACTTAAAGTTATAAATTCTCGGTGAATGGAAGTTTTTTGTGTAGGTTTCTTTTACCTTGTTGTGTTAGTATCGGTGTAGTATATATTCATGTGCACCTGTGTGTTGTAGAGTTGTGCACATTTCCACACTCACATGAAGGTGATCAAACTAATTACGTTGAGCTAAGTATTGGAGCCTATATTCACCATGGTTGCCCCATTGCACATATTACAATATGGAGCCTTCAGGTGGGCATTCCAGTATGGAGTCTCGTTGCGTACATTTCAATATGGAGCCTTGAATGCATAGTCATATTTAATAGCATTAGGGGTCTATAATAATTTGATGCTCTCATGCCTAAATAAATATGATAGGGACTAGTGACATTTGTTTCATATTGCACCAGTGTGTTATTTAGTTACAAAGTATTGGTGCATATATATCTATAAGAGTATCTGTAGGTTACAACCCATCACAAAATTGATGGGCAACAAAGTGGCAATGGGGAGCTCGAGAATATGCTCATGAAATAATGCACATGTGTTCTAAAAAAAGAATATCACTTTCTAAAGGAACAATGATTATCAGTCTATAAAATTTGCAAACCACTACAAAATTGCACTCATGTTGTCTTTAAGTAAGATACAAACCATTCTTTTACTTTAAAGGGATGCCTTTCAAGAACTAAATGACATTACAAGGGGGTGCTACAACCTATGCTTTCAAGAAATGATTGCTCGATTAGATAATGCATAACATTGCATCTTGCAATTGTTGGCCAATAAAAAGGTTTTTGAAATATAACATGTAATAAGAAGAGTTTCCCTTTAAAGTACTCTTTGCTTATTGGAACACATGAGTTAAACTTATATTGAAATCCATTTTCCAAATGGTAGTCTAAAAAAAACTCTTGATTCATCAAATTAGGTTGGTGTAAAGCAAAGGTTGAAGGTGCATGTCTATATCAAAATTTAGTTGGAACTAGAAAACTAATGTTAGTACATAACAATCATAAGTACTAATAAAAGTGAGTTAACATACAAGTCCAAATTTTAAAAACCATAAAGTTAAGGCACACACTATAAAAAACAATGCATTTACACAAATATAAAAAATGGTTTTGGTGCAATGAACAACATGGTACTAAGCTCCCCCTTTGTTATCTAAGAACTCATTATTATGTGGCCTGATTTCATATGTGACATTTTGTGGCACGGCTTTTTTGTCTTAGAGATGTTGAGGGCTAAATGTGGGAATTTATCATTGAGTAAGGTGAGGCAATGATCATTGAATCACAACCAACCATTATGTTTATTATGATGTTCATAAACTGTGTGCACTGCATCATGTTTATGTTGGCTGCAACCTAGACGAGACTGATGTTATTGGTGAGACAGGGTTGTTTGATAAGTTGGGGGCTTCTTTCTTAGATTACATGTGCCCTACCCTAATAATCAAGCAAATGACAAAGTTGAGTGAAATCAAGCTCAATCATTTACACTATACTAATGAACTTCAATGACAAGTTAGATATGATAATTTTTATCCTATTTAGGGGCCATGTTGCTTGGAACTTTATAGAGCAAAGAAATTTATCACCTAAAAGGGTGCCTAAAACACAGGGTGGGAATGATGTATATATAATTTTTTGGCCCATTACAAAGAGGACTTCAGAAAAAGGATAGATTTAG
This sequence comes from Larix kaempferi, assembly GCA_027924585.1. Classification (NCBI taxonomy): domain Eukaryota; kingdom Viridiplantae; phylum Streptophyta; class Pinopsida; order Pinales; family Pinaceae; genus Larix; species Larix kaempferi. Next base: position 7,603,200 of record BSBM01000727.1, read on the forward strand.
AATAAGGAATCGACTTTTTTACAAGAAAGTGACATCCATGCTTGAAGAGACTAAAGTGAATAAGATGATGGACATCAACCAAACTCCCTTAGACATATGACCATGCAACCAAAATATGTTTTCAGTGGTAATTGCTTAGATGGAATGAAGCCCAAAAATATAATCTTGATAGCTCATCTTGAAGTGCACAAAATAGAGTTAAGTTGTAGCAACAATATGCATATGTTGACTTTGACTTACTAAAATCATTGCCTTTGTCTTTCCCTATATTGTCAATTTTAAGGTGTAAGATTACCCTTTGGTGACTGTTTTAACAAACTTGTGGAAATAGATACCGCATATTAGGGGCTAAAGGTGGCTTCTGTTCGTTGTTCGCTGCAGAGGGGGAATAAAAAATCGTAAACAAAAAATTAATAACAAAAATCTTGAATTATTTTATTTAATTGGTTTTGGAAGTGAGCACAATTTTAGGACACTAACTTCAATCTTACGGGCCTGTCTAAAAATAGTCATAACGTTAATGAAGGAAATAGTTGAAGTTACATAACAATCCATATGCTTTGAAATGGTGTGGACCTCCTTTTGAGTATTGATTTCAACAATTGTATGATCACTTTGTGTGGTTTTACAACTCCTTTTTTTTCCCACAAAAAAAAGCATACTATTGTTATTCAAAATCTAAATCAAATAGTACATGATTGAAGCTATCAAAAGCAGATTGTCCAAAGAACATCTCTATCAAAGAGAGTCTCGATTATACAATACTTTCACCATAAGAGATGACATTAGTCCAAAATTCAGAGGAAAGCAATAGACAAAATCAGATCATGATATTATGAGAACCCGAATCAATCAACTGATTCTCCCAAAATTCTTCCCAAAGCAAAATATCCTCCTCGCCTTCAAGTGCCAACTTGGAAAGACCATTTGCCTGATCATTGAATTCTCTGAAAATATGGTCCAAAGAAAAAGAATTGAATTACTGAGTTCATCCTTAACTCTCCTGCACCAACTGACCAAATTCAAGACCTTAAGCTCATACTCCCCTTGGGCCCATTTGATAGTCACACGCCGAATCCCCAAAGATCTTCACGCTTGCTAACCCAAAGAGATTTGCAACTCTGGCAACACACCATAGGGCCAAGAGTTTTGCCTTCATATTAGAGCCTCTGCCACACTTCAGACGAAGGGAATAATAATGAGAATGATTTATAAAGATCACTCCACCAGCCCCACAATTTCCAAAATTGACAGCACCATCAAAAAATAAAACAGGCTCTTTTATATTGAAGTGAAATTCCCCAATATTTCTATGTACTGAGGATGATAAATCTGTCTGGTACTGCAGAAAATGTGAGAGAATAATATTGAAAGAGCCCTGCACATTTGGAATATGATCTTCAAAAGTAACCTTGTTCCTAACAAACCAAACAGACCATCAAATGAAGATAGGCAGTGTACTATACTGTTTACAGTTCCGCATCCAATCCAGAAGACAAGCTTCCACCGAAGGACCATTCCATTTATAAGCAATATCAAAAAGCTGATAGAATTTTTCCCAAAGTTCCACAGAAAATGAACAATCTATGAAGAGATGTGATGCAGTCTCCTGATAAGATTTGCATAAAATACAGCAATTGGGACCGACCCAACCTATCTGAGACAGATTGTCCCACGTCTTTAAACGATCCTGTAACATGAACCAACTAAAACATTTCAGCTTCAAAGGCATGTTCCAAATCCAGATCATCCTGTACCACCAATGGTTAGGAAAAATACATCTTCTTTTAATAATACAATCATAAGCCGATCTAGCTGTAATACTACCCGTAGCTTCATTACCGCCCCAAACCACAACATCATCTTCAACAATAAGCTGAATTTCAGCAACATTTAGTCCATGGATATATGTCTCCCATTCAAAGATCAAATCCTATGGCAAATTTAGATCATCAGCATTAAGCCAATAACCAGTGACATCATTCTTAACAATAGAATTTAATGTAATCAGACCAGCCCTTCTAAAAAAACCAGAAAGTTCAGGCAAAAGTTTATATATCTCTTTAAAGCCAAGTATCGGATCTACTCCAATAGCCACCTCAGAACCATTACCAATTTTCCAGCAGAGATGATAAGCAAACCAACAGTAAACCTTCATAAATCCTTTCCAAATTGGGGAAACTCCCCGCACCTTCTTCTTTGGCTGTCTTAACCAGAAAGAAATCTTTGAATTAATGTATTTAAGAAAAATAACTTTCGACCAAAGTGAGCCACCATAGATGGCCCTCCACATACTTTTCAAACACAAAGCCTCACTAAAAGCAGTCGGATCTTTTAACCCCCATCCCCCCAGAAGTGAAAGGAAGTGATAATCTCTCCCATCCAACCATGGTCAAACTAGCATGCTTCAGACCTCCAGTCAATAAGAAATTGAAAAGAAGTCTCCTTAGAGAATTGATAACCGAGCAAGGCACTGGGAGAAGAGAAAACCAATAGACCGGCGTCCGCAACAACACAGACTTAGCCAGAGTAAGTTTGCCACCAATAGACATCAGCTAGTAAGTCCAATGAGAGATTCTAGATTCAAATCTCTTAATAAGCCAATCCCAATCTTTAACCAGATAACCATTAGGCTCAAGGTGAAAGCCCAGATAAGTAAAACCATCAGACATCTTGCAGCAATTGAAAGGGAGTAAAGATTGAATCTTTGAGACCCGATCATCATCAACCGGATTTTGAAAGAGGCAAGATTTCATTAAACTAACCCTCATGCCGGAAGCCTTACAAAAAAGGTCAATAATACCATGGAGCATTCTCCATTCATCAATTGATGCATTCCCAGCAATCAGAACATCGTCAACAAAAAGAACATGTCTCGGAAATAGTTTCTTTGAAATTTTTATACCTTTTAACTTACCCTGCTCATGAGCTTGCTTGATCAGCCTACTCAAACCATCAATCACCAAAAGAAATAAAAGGGGTGACATCGAACAACCCTGACGAATACCTCTTGAGCAGCTGAAAAAAGTCGCAGGAGCCCCATTAACTAGGATAGCAATATTCATCATATTCACACAAGCCGTGATCCAGTTAATAGCTAAAGCTGGCACTCCAATCTGAATCAAGAGGATCCTCATAAAATCTCAATTTACCCTATCAATTTACTCTACAATGCATGTATTTCAACAAAAGTGAAAGTATCTATACTTTTACATTAAGATGTAGAATAAGATAATATTGTGCTATATATTTTAGAGAAGGGACATATATATGGAAATATCACAACTACACACTTACTAATTAACAAGGAATCATTGAGCCTCTAAGTCAAAATGGGATAACTTCCACATATAAATCCAACGGAGAAAAATGAAATTTCTAAAGTCTAAACTTCCACATTAATTAAATCATCCTTAAACCACACAATAAACTCTTCATAACCTTTCTTTTACTATTCTCTTTTTCAATTCACGACATCTGCTCTAATTTGTTTTTTCTTTGCTAATTCATGAGTGATTACATACATGACCATAATTCTTAAAGCGAGTAGGAATAAATATAAGTGATTACACGAGTAGGAATAAATATACATAGAATCGTATCTAAGGCCGAGTGTGAATACTTACGGAGAATAATAGGGGTGTCATTGATTACGGAGAATAATAGGGGTGTCATTGATAGAATGGAATAAGTACCCAGAGCATGACATTGATGTTATGGCTCTAAGGACTCTCACAATCTCATCATACCCTCCTCTACATCAACTATTTGTATTTGCTGCAGCGGGAGGTACCGCAAACTCCGTCTTAACTCGCACTCGCTTTCCAGCTATTCTCGGTGGTTCTCGGCTCCTTCAACTATTCCACAGGTCAGTTCGATCATATTTTATTCAATAATTTTTTGTTTTCATTACGAGTCATGACGATATTTTTTAATTTTAATTTCAATTGCGACAAAGGCGCATTGCTTGCTCTGTGCAGTGGCTCGCCTTTGCCCTGCATGCCTTGGTTTAGCTGTAACTCATTTGGGTTTTTAATCGAGCTCTCTTCTTGAACTTTTAATTCGCCGTCCCAATTGATTGACTAGCTTTATACACATTTGGTTTTTTATTGAGCTCTCCTTTAGACTAGGAACTTGCGTTTTCGATTGATTGATTGTTTTGCTGGCTCAATTGATCAATTATCCTTAGACAAATTGGGTTTACGCAGTCTCAATTGATTGACTAACGTTAGACACGTTTGGGTTTTATTGAGCTCTCCTTCCCAACTATGAATTTACATTCTCGATGTGATTGTTTTCTTGGATCAATTGATTGATAAATTTTAGACATATATGGGTTTTATTTAGTTCTTCTTTTCAACTATGAATTTGCATTCTATATTGATTGATTGTTTTGTTGGCCATGTGTTTGTAATTTAGCCTAGAAGATACCCAAGCTCCCAACATAACTTGTGGTTATAGATTAAGTGGTCGCCTATGTTTTTGTCCACGCAATCAAAGCAAGCAGACTAAGCAATGGCTGTGGTAGTTCATTAGAAACATGACTATGAGAAAATGGTACCTTCCAATAGAGAATGATGTACATCTAGATAATAGTAGCGCAAACCCAAGAAAAATAATAGAGAAACTTCTCCAATAGTGAAGAACCCCCAAAATCACTTCTCTAGTTGCAGATGTGAACTTCTCTCTCACTAGTGCGAACTTGCCTGAGTGAATGTCCAAATGAGAAGTTTGACCTCTCTATTTAATATTTATACACATCAAAATGACTTTTTCCCTTACTAGGCCGACCTAACTTTCCCTAACTAGGTCGACCTGACTGGGGCAGTTCCGCCCATTGTTTGGGGTAGACTGCCCATTGTTTTGGGGCAATTTACCCATTGGGCCGACTTGTCTAACTGATAGGGCCGACTTGTCTTGGGGGAAGATAAAATAACATTTAAAGATACTTTTCTTTGTGTGTTTTCACCCCAAGGTTTACATTGTTTCTTTCAAGGGTTTAGATGATCAAATACATCAATATATTCTCTCGTAGGAGGTACAACAGTAATATAATTAGAATAGCTTCCGAAGTTGCACTATTTCCAACACTCCCTCTCAACAAGGAAGGTATTCTCAACAAGGAATGTATTCTAATTTTATTCTTTCTTGGGTTGACCTATGAGGTGATGCCTCACGCAGCTACTACTCCAACACTCCCTCATTAGTATCATCTGTACATCACGGTTATCTCTAAACTCTCTATATCATAAGGAAGGTCTTCCAACACAATCTCAATCCGTCGAGAAGTATCAACAAATCAATCTTCGTGCATCAGCTCAATCCAGTCCATTGGAGAACATGCACTAGCTCCACGAATCTGCCCTATGGGGGAGTCACTCGTGCCTCATCTCAACAACTCTGCACAGTCCATCGGAGAGTCCATCATGCATCGGCTTAACAACTCTGCACAGTCCATCGGAAAGTCCATCATGCATCAGCTCAACCCAGTCTATTGGGGATCATGCATCAATACAATGTTCCTTAGCTCGACCCAATCTATTGAGGAACATGCACAAGGACAGCGTGCCTCAGCTCAACCCAGTCCATCGGGGAACATGCACAAGGACAACATGCCTCAGCTCAACCCAGTCCTTCAGGGAACATGCACTAACTCAATCAGTCCTTCGGTGAGTCCAAGAGTACTAGTGTGTGCCAGTGTGCACCGGCCTCTCCATCCCGTCTCAAGATGTCTGAGAGATCTACTCACTCTTTTCAGAGTGATCCGGAGAATGCACTAAATCTCTCCATCATGTCCCATGATGTCCAAGAGATCTCCCCACTCTATAGAGTGTCCAGGAGTGTGCGCTGGCCTCTCCATCCCATAAGGATGTCCGAGAGATCTCCTCACTCTATCCCAGAGTGATCCGAAGAATGTAGTGGCCTCTCCATCCAATCAGGATGTCCGAAAGATCTCCTCACTCTATCCTAGAGTGATCCGGAGAATGCAATGGCCTCTCCATCCAATCTGGATGTCCGAGAGATCTCCTCACTCTATCCCAGAGTGATCCGGAGAATGCAGTGGCCTCTCCATCCAATCAGGATGTTCGAGAGATCTCCTCACTCTATCCCAGAGTGATCCAGAGAATGCAGCGGCCTCTCCATCCAATCAGGAGGTCCGAGAGATCTCCTCATTCTATCCCAGAGTGATCCGGAGAAGATACATGCACACATATCAACTAACAGAGGCATCAAATATATCGGGGAAGATATTTCTTTCCTGCCCTACTCTAGTCATGAAATGCAAATAAATGAGATAATAACAAATCACATGACATAATTCATGCACCTGTATGGGAGAGTATCAAGAACCTAGTCTCCCCACCCCATCATAGGGTGTCTATGTGAAAATATGGTACTACCATCGGACCACTCACCCTTAGCCAAGACACATGGCTAATACTTGTCCGATATTGTAATAATGCTCATCACATCTCCCTCTGTGCTGGAGCGTCCTATTCCCTCTGCATCTGAGCATCCTGCTCCCTCTCTAAAGCTATCCACAGGTAAGTTCATCAGCCTATCGCTTCGGGTGCCAATCTGAGCACCAACTTGCACAGTGCAAACAAGCACAATTCCTTACGAAGATGTAAGTATTCATCTTGGTGACAACCATGTACATCAAGGATCCTCTCAACTGTCTGTCTGAATCAACCATCAACATCATCAGTGTAGCCAGGTACTCACAGTCATCATGTTGGATCTGCTTAGGATATCAACTATGTTCTTTCTTATCCTAGGAAGATCTCAACACATCATCAATAGGCCAAGATCCTCAACTCAAGGGCTAACTCCCTCTGAACTGCTGGAGGGGGAGATGATCTCATCTCCTTATGATCTATTAGCTCCTCATCCTCGATCTTCAGATCAGATTCTCTGGGCCTGTGAGTTATGTATCAAACATAACTAGATGTGTTAGGTCCTTGTCTGTTCGCTGCTGTATAGTCGTGACTTCCATCTAACTGCTTTGTCTAGGAGTCATCCTTCTAGGCTGAGAGTCATGCTCCTAGAAGCTTCCTGCTTGATTAATCTAAACATCAACGAGATTCATGTGTCCATCACTTGTTCATCGGAACAAGTCTTATCATCCTTCTCTTGTAGGCCATATCACATGGTCTGTTCCCTACAAGTCAAATCCCGTTAGATGATTAGTGAGATTGCATAATAAAATTTAACCAATTTCTATTTATATGCAGCAATAGTTTATAGTAGGCATCTTGGCTAATGCTTCAACACAACAATCATAAACATGTCTCCCAAACACATATGGTATCTAGATGTCTGTTATCTCCACTAGAACATGCCATCAAGAGTGTGCACTACTTTAAGCATGTAGGAAGGAGATATCATCTAAACTAGCTCCATCAGGTGTTCATGGAATGTTGTGCAGCTCATATGCATAACAAATACAACAAGAGCCTATGGTACATCAATAAGTAAACTATATCAAATGATCAACACACTTCCTGATATATCTGCATATAATTTGATATGTATAAGACAAAACAGATATATGTGAGCAATAAAACCAAATACTTATCTTTTATTGTTTTTGTGGGTGGGCTCCCACTGCCTCCTTGTGGGAACCATGAGAGACCTCTGTTCTTCATTTTCTTGCTGGGAGATCATCGCAATCTGGATCTTCATATCATCACCTCAACATGGGGAGCACTAGAAGAACTCCTTTTGACGATCTTCTGCACTTTCTTCAGAATCATCATTCCTTGACTTCTTATGTGGAGTATCTTCATCGATATTAGCAATTGAGGCTTCATGCTTCCTTTTGTTTGAACTTCAACAATTACTGGCATAATGGCCATATGTCTTGCACTTGAAGCATTGAATATGCGAGAGATTCTTCTTCTCCCTCTTCTGGCCTGGAGGAGGACTTGATCTCCTTTCTTGATTCTTATGGTTATGAAACTTTCTTCCTTTTCCTCTGCCTTTCTTGACATGAGTTGTAAATGCTTGATTTTCTTTGGATTGAGGGACATGAAGTTTCTGCCTTGCTGCACTCCTTGTCTCTTCTCGAGTACAATCTGCCCATAACCTGTCAAATTTGGGCAACTTGGTTCGTCCACTTATACTTTGGATAAAAGATTCCCAAGAGGGTGGGAGACCATTTAAAGTGGTTATGACAAGCTCCTTATCATCAAGGGATTCTCCACTAGAACTTAGCTTGTCTCTTAGTTCTGAGATCCTCATGAAGTACTCAGCAATCGATCCCGACTTTGACATCTTCAGATTCGATAATTGATTCCTCAATGTGAGAGTAACATTGATGTTACTGTGCTCAAATAACTTCTTTAGGGTTTTGAACATCTTCCTAGCTGTCTTCTTTAGTGAGATCCAAGGAACCAAATGATCTTTGACTGAGTCCACTGGGATTCTTCTTGCTCTTGCATCATTCTTTCTCCAATGAGACTTGCCATCTTCTGCTTTTGGAACGTTCTCGTTGACGAACTTCAACAGATCATTTTCTTCTAATATGAGAAGAACCCCCCCATCAAGTCGATCTTTAACCTTCATTCCAATCATCTTGACTGTAGATCTGGACTTGAAACCCTAGTAGGAGCTAGGTAAAAAATGAAGTTTGGATTCTTGCAAAACTAACTCCACAGATAGATGCGCCCTATCAAGGTGAGTTGAGAGAAGGTAAGATCGAGCCAAAACTGTGGATTGGATAGTCCAAAACTTGAAACCCTAATTTCTGCACTAACAATCGCAGCTGCAAAATTAGGTAAAAAATGGAACTTCTTAGAACTGGATTTTTCCTCCACCAAAAGATGCGCCTTCCCTAGGGCGAAATTTCCAATGCTCTTTTCAAGTCAAAGTGATAAGGGAAGGCCCTAAAATTGAAACCCTAGTTTTCGGCAATGGCTTCTTCTAGTACTGCTCTGAAACCATGTTAGTTTTTATAGCAGCATAACGAGGATCACTAAAAGAATGGCAAAGCACAAAAAAAAAATGAGTGTGGAGCTCATTTAACCATAATGATAAGAACAATCATCTCCCAACCATAGACAAAGCTATTTGTCTCCCCCGAGCTCACACCTTCCAATAGAGAACGATGTACATCCAGATAATAGTAGCGCAAACCCAAGAAAAATAATAGAGAAACTTCTCCAATAGTGAAGAATCCCAAAAATCACTTCTCTAGCTGCATATGCGAACTTCTCTCTCACTAGGGCAAACTTGCTTGAGTGAATGTCCAAATGAGAAGTTTGACCTCTCTATTTATACACATCAAAAGTGACTTTTTCCCTTACTGGGCCGACCTGACTGGGGCAGTTCTGCCCATTTTCTGGGGCAGACTGCCCACTGTTTTGGGGCAATTTACCCACTTGGATTACTTGTCTACCTGACAGGGCCGACTTGTCTTGGGGGAGGATTAAATAACATTTAAATATACTTTTCTTTGTGTGGTTTCACCCCAAGGTTTACATTGATTCTTTCAAGGGTTTACATGATCAAATGCATCAATATCTTCTCCCGTAGGAGGTACAACAATAATATAATAAGAATAGCTTCTGAAGTTGCACTATTTCCAACACATTTCTCTTCAATAGTGATTATTATACAAGTCAAGATATTACTAGTGTTACCAACCGTGACCGATTTATCGCGATATCCCGATAAATTGTGATTTTTTGCAAGCCCCGATTTATTAGCAAAAAATTGCCTTAAAAATCAGCCCGATTTCCTGTTGTTTTTTCGTTGATTTTTAGCTAATGTTTCGTTGATTTATCCCGAGTCGAGCCGATTTTTTGACTGGGCGTGTGAGTGGCCGGAAAAGGGGTTTCAAAGTCCGTGGATTGACTGTCTTTGGGTTCATTTGGATGCTACAGCCAAGGAGAGGAGAGCCAGGGAGACTAGGAGAACTTCTATTTTGTCCAAGGAGGATTTTATTCATCATTTCACTCGCCATCAAGGATCAAATTTGAAGATTGGAGCTTTGCATTTGGAGTTTTTTCCAAATTTATCACAGCTGAAGGTATGTAAAAAAAATTGCCCATCATTTCTCATTTTTCCAAGAGGTTTCATGTTGGTTTGCATTGGCAATGATTTCTCCATCTTCATTACTGTTTTGTACAGTCTCTTAAACACTTTTTTTCCACCTGTTTGTAATTTGTAGCAATTATGTTAGCCAAAAAAACGTTTTAAAATATTTTCTTTCCCTAGGTAGTTGGAAAACCTCAAAAATTGAAAAATGTCCATTTATTTTCCCTCATCAAATCAAAGTTTGAATGCTCAAAGACTCAATATATCTTTGATTTCTTGTTTTTTATATATTTCCATCAATCACATATGCTAAAAAAATCTTTTTTTGGTCCTAGGTTGAACTTGAAACTTCATTTTTTCAATATATAAGATGTCGAAGGCTTTGGATCCATTTTGGGAATATGGCACAGCTGTTGAGCCAGAAAATCGACAAACTCTCACTTGCAATCTATGTGGGAAAAGAATGATAGGTGAGATAAGTAGGCTGAAATATCACATTGCAAAAATATCGGGGCATGATGTGAGTCCTTGCACCGCAGCAAGCGAGGATCACATTGACAAGGCCAAAAAAAATTGAGGGAACTAAGCTAAAGAAATAATACGAGGAGGCCGTGAGAAATCAAATTGCCTCAAGATCTGGGTCCAGAACAGGAGTGGGGGCTAGTGGGACGACTCCAAAAACCTTCTCCACACAACAGTCCACAATGCCTTCACCTTCGACTACATCACCATCACCTTTCTTTGTGTCGAGATGCACACCTCGTGGACAACCTTCTCTAAGGTCTATTGGGAAAGTAAAGGAGAAAAAAGAAGCAGACAGACTTGTGGGTCGATGCTTGCTATGGAGTGATATTCCATTCAACTTGGCTAAGAACCCATTTTATGTGTCCATGTTTGAGGCGGCTGCTATTGTTGGACTGGGGTATAAGCCCCCCACTTATGAGGAGTGGAGAGGGTCCATCCTCTAGGATGAAAAGGCCGATTGCACTCGCAGGTTGGAGGATCTTCGAAAATCATGGGAGTTAGCAGGATGCACGGTGATGTCAGATGGTTGGACTGATATGAAGGGTAGTACCCTTCTCAACTTCTTGGATCACTGTCCCAGGGGCACTATGTTTATGAAATCCGTGGATGCATCTGCATATGTCAAAGATGCGGCTTTACTATGTAGCTTGTTGGATGAGTTCATCCAAGAGGTTGGCCCGCAACATGTTGTCCAAGTCATAACGGACAACGCTATGAACTATGTGTCTGCTGGTAGGATGCTTATGGCCAGGTATCCTTCACTATTTTGGACTCCTTGTGTAGCCCATTGCCTTGATTTGATGTTAGAGTATTTAGCCAAGATTGATTGGATCATGGATACCATTAATTCAACACGCAGCATCACAAATTCATATACAATCATGCAATGATGCTTAGATTGATGAGAACTTTCACAAGTGACAAAGAGTTGGTGTGTCTTGCCATCACACGCTTTGCCACTAGCTTTATTTCTCTCCAGTCCCTCTTGGGTTCTATGTAGGACTTGCAGTCGATGTTCCTTTCACCTTAGTGGCGTGTTTTATCATTTAGCACTAGACCAGAGGGGCAAGCCATATTCAGGCTAGTTACATATTAGCAAAGCTTTTGGGATGCGGTGAGGGAGGTTTGCGCCGTCACTGAACCTTTGGTAAAGGTTCTCTACTTGGTTGATGGAGATAAGCTTGCAATGGGATACCTATATGTGGCCATGGATAGGGTCAAAGAGTCCATTCGTGCCTATTATGAGGACAAGGGAGATTAGGGGCAGGAGAGACAACAAATGATATGGGGGGTGATTGATGCGCGATGGAACCGCACACTCCATCGCCCCATTCATGCTGTAGGGGTTATACCTCAACCCTGCGTTTGCTTACTCCTATGGCTTTAGATTTGATGGAGATGTTATGTTTGGATTCTATGAGTGTGTCCCGAGGATGGTGCCGTCTTCAACTGATCGTGCAGAGCTTTCCCAAAAGTTGGAAGTGTATAAGAGAGCCACGAGATTACTTGGGTTTGATATGGCAGTAAATGACAGGACCAACCTGATGCCAAGTAAGCTTCACCTTGTTTCAAATTTCGTTTTCTCTTTCTAATTCTTTTTTATTTTAAAATTTCATTGTCTTTTTGTATGTTTCTTTAGTTCGTTGTAGATACCTGGTGGGAGAACTATGGTCGTTGCGTACCTATTCTACAGAGGCTTGCCACTCGGGTGCTCAGCCAGACATGTAGCTCTTCCGGTTGCGAGCGCAACTGGAGTGTATTTGAAAAAGTACACTCCAAAAAGCACAACAGGTTAGAGAATTTTCAAATTCATTATAAATTATTGAATTCTAGTTTATAATTTTTTCATTTATCATTATGCCCCTTTACCTTCTAATTTATGCATTATAAATTTATAATTTAATATTTAATTTTATGATCCTTCTACAGGTTGGATACTTCGTGCCTTAATGATTTGGTCTACGTCCACTACAATCTCAGGTTGTGGATGAAGTAGTATGAGAAAACAGTTGATGCGAAGGCCATTTCATTAGATGAGATCGACACCACTGTGGCTTGGAGGGTAGAGTGTGAGGAGCCTGTTATGGAGGTAGCTCCTGATTGGCTAGAGGATGATCATGATAGTGATCATGATGATCTTACAAAGGCTCCATATGAGGATGTTCCAGTTCTAGAGGGGTTTCACACTGAGTTTGGGAGTGTGCCACAGTCAGAGACAAAGCAATGGTCAAGGTTAGAGGGAGATAGACCCGATAGTAGCACTATTATTAGTAGAGGAGTAGGACTACCTCCTCGACCTTCTTCTTCTTCTTCTTCTTCTTTAGGATACCAGTTTCAGCCACCTTCTCCAGTTTCTAGAGGACATCATATTGCAGGGTCTTCTTCTAGGGGATGTCAGAGACCAGTACAAGGCTCACAAGCCTCAAGGGCACCTAGTCCTAAAGGAAGGGCAAGGGCCGTTTCCACAACGATTACCTTTGCCCATAAAAGGGGTGGAGGGAATGGATAGTTTATTTACTTTATTTCATTGTAGATGACTCATGAGTCATGATGATGATCATGAGATACATTTGTTATATTTTTGATGATTCAGTATTCAGGAGTAGGACACAATCCATTTTGATGTGTGATGTATCTCTAGACATCTTATATATCTTATATATCGGTTTTCTTTCCATATTCATGTGGCAATGTGTTTATTTGATGTTATTGTTGCTTTAGATGTTTAAAAAATTGAAAAAAATGAATATTTTTGTATTTTTTAAGCTTGCCGATTTATTGCCGATTTTTGCCGATGTGTTGCCGAGATATCCCGAAACGATGTTTCCTGGATCTTGTCGATTTTTTCGCCATGCCAATATTTGTAACATTGGATATTACCAATAATCTCATTTAGGCATCCTCAGCCACGATATCCCATGACTCAAGATATTCTATGAATGCAAAAGCATGATCTGTAGCCCACTCTTCACGTGACTTAAACTTTGGGATAGCCTAAAAAGCGTCTTTATCCACAGTGTTTGGATACCCTGGAATGTGTGAAAAATCCAGTGCATCAAACCAAGGGTGGTGCAACCATGCTTCATCAAAGGATGCCATATGATCTTCCTTCTTGAGTTGGCCTAGTCCTTATAGGGTACTTTTTTATTTTCTTCAGTGGGAGTCGTTAGGAGAGACCTATCAAGTTAGACTGAAACAAATCTCACCAAAGTACGAAACAAGAACGTACCTGAGATGATGGAAGAAGCAATCGCCAATGGAGTCGCCAGATAAGACCTGCAGGGTTAGTCCTTACGAAATAATACACTTCAAAATGTAAAGAGGAGGACTCACCTTGTGTTCTTACCTAATTGTCGTTTTTTGCCAAGAGTGTAAATGACTCCGGATAAACCACTTCAATCTTTGAAACGTCCCCGGCAATGGCGCCAAAAATGTTACCAAATGAACTGGCAGGGCTAAATTTGGCAAGCATGTGGAAGGAAGGCTAGACCCAATGTCACCTCGGTCTAGCTCCTTGACTTGTTTGGGCTTAGTGTACCCAAGGGAGAGCCCTTCAATGCCTACAAACAATCTTACCAAAGCTCAAGTCTTTTCTATGCAACTCTATAATCATAACCAGTGCCTTAATTGGCATCAATTGAAAGTGAAACTATGCAAGCATAAATAGTTAGGCCACTGTGGTATATTAGGTACCTCTGAAAGCCACTCAGTGCAAAATCACAACCAATGAACAAATTAATGAACAAATCAATGAACGAATCAATGAACACTAGATCGTGGACATAGTGCTCAGTTATTCAGTAATACATAATAGCATTAGTCAGTGTGAATATTAATGTTTGGTATTTAACATCAGTGATCCTTCTTCAAGTATGCAATGTGGTAGTAGTAAATCAGAGTTATTGGAAGCAAGTATATGAACTTTGTCGTGCACTGGTGTGATCAATCGCTTGTGTTAACAGTCATAGAGGTTGGTCTTTACTCTAAACATTTATCAATATTTGAGATAGACATTCAGTATTGAGGTAAACAGCAGTAAGTATTATTATTCAATAAGTATGATCAATAGTAATAATCAGCATATAACTGGAAATAATCAGCTCCGCAACAACGATTATCAGTCATTAACATTCATAAAGCATTTAGCATTCCAATGTATGCAGTATCAGCAATAGACAGACATATAGAACATTATCTTTGGTAAGAATAATCCAATAATAGTAAAGATATACCTTGGACTGATTTTCAGTATTCTATAGACAATACGAGATATAATGCAGCAGTAAACTTGACCAGGATTGTGAAGTAGCAAGTAGCCTTAAATCAGGTTTGCAAGGGCCTTGTACCAGTTCGCTACAGCCTCTATATGACTCTCTTAGAAGGCCGAATCCAACAGTAATAGTGAGATGTGCCCATAATTCATAGCTGATCCAATTTTGACCCCCTTTGCAGGTATGTAGGGAAGGCTTAGGAGGAAAGCGGCCATAGGAGGGGTTTGGAATACAGTTGCTAAACTCGTTTTAAGGAGAAAGGAGGACTTTGGAGGAGGCCGAATTAGCTCAACCCCTGAAACAAGTCAAACGTGAAACCTCAACTTTGATTTTTTGACTGGTTTTGCAAGCCCGCAAGGTGAATTGGGGCACCAAGATGAGGAAGATGAAGACACCCTCGAGGATTTAGGGCTAAAAGGGCAGACCGGATTTTTAGGCAGGCCCAGATTTTTTAAACTTTGAAAGTTTTTTGAATTTTGATTTTTTTTTAAAATTTTAGGGTTTTCTGCAATTTCGGGTTAGGGTTTTTTAGGGCCAAAATGGAAAGGCCGAGTTATTAGGAAGGGAGGCCGAAATTTTAGGGTGGCCGAAAAGTTTGCAAAATTTATATTTTTTTTATTTTTGGGAATTTTCAGGGTTTTCTAAGGTAAAAATGCAGACCTAAAAAACTGACCTAATGTACCATGAAAATGCAACTAATTACATATGAAAATGCATGAATTTTGAAGAAAAAAGATGGCAAGTGAAGGGAACGATTCTTGTCCCAATCCAAGGCATAAGGGATCGATGATTAGCGTCCCTACATGAAAAGTTCCTCTAGGCTTGCAAATCTAGGGCTTCCACCAACAACCTCTAGGGTTCATTGGGGGAGCCTAATAATCAGCAAAAGTAGAGATCCAAGGCCTTTTTCAAGAAGACTTCTCCAAGAGAACGTCTTCTACCTTACAAATTGACAAAATCTTGACAATCAAATCCTGATCAACAACATAGAATGCACTATTATAGCGCCATTCAATAGAGATAGAGATATTCTTACCAATATTCAACAAAGATGAGCAAAGCAATAGGTCACCTTTGTGCATGAGTTTCATCCAACCATTCTAGCATCAACTTGTATGATAAACAAAACCCTAGCATTCATCCACACATTACTTCACAAGCCAAGAAAGAGACTCCTCAAGAGGTGCGCATCACATCATAAGCCCATATAACAAGAGAAAAAGAAGAAGTATCATTTTATCCCAAGTCTTGTGATTTACAAATGAGTGAGGAAGGCCTATTTATAGCCTCACATCCTCACTTTTTGCAAATAACCATGCCGACAAACCACTAAAATGTTAATGTAAAAATATAACATAAAATAATTTAAAATAATCTAAAACATGGGTAACTTGGGGTATTTTCTCCCAAACTTACCAAAAACTGATGAAAATAGCTAAAATCGAGCAAACAACTCCACTCTGAAGGATGGAGTGAGCGTCAAGCTCTATCTAACCCCAAATATGTTGAAAAACCCTCAACGTCCCCCCTCAATCAAACTTGAAGGCTTGGGCAACAAGGATGACATCATCATGGTGTAGGCTCCCAGAGAGGGTGTTGTGCTGAAAGGAGGCCATGAGGGGTGCCTAGGGTGACTTGAAGAGGAGGCAAGTGCCTTTGAGTAGAATGTTGTCACCTGTGTGGAGATCAAGCAGGGGGGTCATGTGACCCAGTGACCTGCCCCTAGGAGCCCCGGACACCAA
Source organism: Larix kaempferi (assembly GCA_027924585.1). Taxonomy (NCBI): domain Eukaryota; kingdom Viridiplantae; phylum Streptophyta; class Pinopsida; order Pinales; family Pinaceae; genus Larix; species Larix kaempferi. The sequence continues at coordinate 7,619,779 of BSBM01000727.1, forward strand.
CCTGAAGGCTACAAGCCAAAAAATGAGGGAGTCAACAATGCCACTAAGCCATAGTACTCCTAAAGGAAGAATCAAGGGGTCCGGCCATAACTATCCCTCAAAAGGTGCAGATAACACCCCCATCCTGGTCTTGAAGAAAAAAAAGACCCCTCTCTCTGGGCAGATATCTGAAAGTGAGTAGGTATTGGTATAACGTAATAGTACTCATGGTTGACAAGTGAAATGGATGAAGTCGACTCTCTTTTCTTCTCCAAAAATAGGATGAACTAGTTCAAAGTCACTATAACTCAACAAGATGAAACAAGGTGTGAACAAGAGCAATCAAAGATGCAAGTGGACCCCCTAGTGGATAAGGTTAGGTGAATGAATGATGTGAATGGATGGAAGTGGTCAAAGAGACCAGGGTGCATGCATAACTAACCTCTCAAAACAAGTGCAAGCTCAAAAACCTCCTCCACATGTGTGCCCAACGAATTTATAAAGGGGGCATCCATAATTTTTTTTAGAAATATTATTATTATTATTTTGGAGCTGCCTCAACATCTGTGCCAAAAGGGGACAACTACCCTCATGTGTTGTATTACATGGGACATAAAGTTGCATTCCCTAGTGAAAGATTAAAACATTAGAAGATGAAACTGGGAATGAGGACTTGATGAAGGTGTTATCACACCATAGTAGCAGGGCTACTATTCTTGTACAGCAGATATCTGCGCATTCCAGAGCTTCCATTATTCCAGAGCATGGCTATATATTTTGGATCACTCACGATCAGAGCAGTACATTATTCAGATTTATGTATGACCTTGTGTCAAGGCTGAGCCTTGAGAGTTCAGATTTGATGACTGATGTGACCATTTATCCCATACAGTTTCAGTTCAGTGTCTAGAGATGTATTGCAGCAGTGTTTCAGATGATACTTGATGATTATTATTATGATGATGTTGTATGATCTATGGATATGTTATCACTGACTGTAGATTATTATCTTGTTGATGTAGTCATGATCATAGCATGTGCTTGGTATATTATCCCTGATGTGGCAAGCTATTTAAAATGAACTGTAAATCATAAAATGGACAATTGCTTGCACATTTAGGTCATTTAACAAAACCCACTGGTGTTCGCCTTACATAGATATGGTCTTTCCCGACACCAGTTGTCTGCTAGTGTAGGCTCCATATTCACTTGTCTCCATCCATACATGACCTTCCTGTTTGACTTTAGACCTTGACCTGTCTTATTTGACTTTCTGATACCGAGGACTTCCCCATTTTTCTACCTCTGTGTTTGGACCGCATCCCTGTTTATTCAGTGTCTCGGCTCTAAGTTGGTGACAAAACTTGCCTTTGGTGAGTTGGATTGTAGGCCTAAATCATTCTGGTCGGTTGTCCCGATGTTTGGCATTGGCTCGAACTCCCCCTAGTCACTTGAGATGTTGTTGGCTAAAACTGAAAGCTCATGTTCTACTTATGGAAACTTAAAAATTCGCCCATGGGAACAAAAAAAAGGGCAAGAGCGATGAACAGCTAAAAAAATACTCCTCGAAGAGTATAAGAAAGGTCCAAAAAGCAATGGTTCTTAAAAGTTATATCTAAACAATTGCTGACCTTATAAATATTTGAAAAACATGCCCTGGATGCAAGCTGCAACTAGTTGTGCTTCTCAGCACATCTGAAATCCGAAGGGTTATGTAGGCCAAAAAGGCCATGGAATAAAATTGAATGATCCTAATGAACCTGGATCAACTTGATGTAGACATGATGCCTAAGTTGAATAAGCACTCTCTAAACAACTTATCCATTTGTGAGACACAGCCATCCCCCGTGTTCTTTTGTCCAGCACAGAGTTTGTAGCTTTCCCCTTTCTCCCAGTCCAAAGTATTTTTGAGTTAAGTTAGACAAGTCAACCCCTTGGCCCAACCTTGTTCCTAGCCTTCACCCTTCACTAGCAGTTTGACCATGTCCAATGGGTGAGTTTGTCATTTGAACTATTGTGCAAGTAATTTTATATAACAACGGAATATGCTAACTTAATTAATGCCACTGAATGGATGTTATACTTTGAGCTTAGCTGTGAGAATGATTAGAGAAGCAGTGTCTTAGTCTACTGATGTGATTTATCCTTGGTTGTATATTCTTGGGATCCGTGATGATGTGGACCATGTATGGATGATTATTGATGATGATTGATGGGTCCACATGTTTGATGATGATATCATATGATGGACATATGATGCAGATGATGTTTGATCCAGTTCAGCAGGTTTATTACTACTTCAGATCAGCAGATTATACATTGTCCATATATGGTGGACCCTACAGCTGGCCCATTAGGGCAACCCATGGTGTATGAGTACACATTTCTAGTGGATTTGGGTCTTCTGGATCTAATGAGACACTTATCTTTCAGTTCCGGGCACTTCTGACAGTGATTGATGCAGTTTTACACTTGTTGACCAGATTTGGGGCTGATTTCCCAGCCTGAGCAGCAGGGGCCCCGAGAGGCCAGTTCACCTAGGGCGCTGATGATGGAGGGGGTGGTCCAGCCACTTGTTTTTACCATTTACCCCCCCTTCTGGAGAGCCTGGTGGGCTCAGATGGACAGCGCTAGCACCCTAGGAGGCAGTTTTGGCACTTTCACAGTTCCCGAGGCAGTTAAAAAATGGGATAAAGTGGTCACTGAGGAAATCGATTTGGGCAATTGAGGCAAGGTTTTGGCATTTGGTTTTCACAGAGGTCTTCCAGTATGGCATCACTACCTTCCAGTTAGTTTTCACCATGTGGGTATGCCCAGATTGATCACAGGAGGACATTTACTGCTTGACTGTCATGGATTCTGAGGACAGTTTTGGTCATTTACATTATATTGGACATATTTTATTATTTTATTGTGCCTTGGGGATGAGCTAGTAAGGATTGATGCCTCCTAGCCCCACCATGAGCTTATATTGTCATGTCCTAGTCACCATGAGGTGGATTTTGGTACTTATGTTTCTCTAGTGGATGACGTCACCCTCTTATTGTACCATTTAGTAGGGGCGCTATTGTTATATTGAGTGATCCATGTGATATATTGTTATGGGTCATCTTAGCCATTGATTGTATGATGAGATCTTTTAATCTCAACCACTCATTTGATGTAGTATTGTAGAGTGGTATAGGGTTTTGGTCTTTATTATCCTATATAAGGAGGAGACCCCCCATTGTAAAGCTCACCTTTGGGGCTCTGGAATATTGGAATAGAAGATTTCTTTGTGGAGCACATCTCTCTTGTATTGTGGATTCTCTTGCATATTGAATATACAGTATCTCTTCTATGTATCATTGTGGATTTTGGTGCTTCTACTAATCTTTTGACAGGAAAGTCGAATTGGTGGAGAGGAGGGCGACTTCATGAGGGTTATTGTTGGAGGGATCCACATATTCTCTCTTGGGTTGATCTTGTGACAGGGAGTATCATTATTGTATCTTTGTGACATAGTTGATGCTTTCTATTACATCTTTCTACCATTTTCATAATCATCTTGCTTGACTTGTTTCTTTGATCTTGTCTTGTAGGAGGAGGGCGATTTGGCTATCTTGGAGAAGGACGTCTTGGTTGGAGCTCTTGGATCTCACTTTTGAATATACACATAGGAGAATGCTATCAATTTGCAAGGTGGCCACAAGCAATTGAGGTAAGATCTACAAGGTATGTGCCTCTTTCATCCATTCTATCTTCATTGGTCATAAAACCCTAATTAATTAAAAACCCCAATTTTGGTATTTCTTAGATCTACTTAGATCTAGCCTTGCTTTTGAGAAGATTTTGAAAACCCACCTCTATAGCATCCACCCCTAGTTGGATCTATAGTTTGGTGGTGATTGGCTTAAAATTTACACACTTTTCAAGGCAAAAAGCCCTCTTGAACCCAAATCGCACTTCCTAGTAAGAGGCTTGTTTGGTTAGATCTAGCACATGGGTAGGCGAGATCCCACTTGATTTGCAATCTAGACACTTGATAACCTACCCCCAGATTGTTACTTTGGTGAAATCTACCTTGTGGACATCATTCCATGTTTTAAGGGGTCAAAACCCCCTTTTGAATTTCTTGGCACCTCAAAACTCAGATCTACTAAGATCTAGCCCTTGGATTGACTTGATTTTTGGGACATACATAGATCGGGGTACTAGCTACTTGGATCTATAGTTTGGTGACTATTGGACTTGATTTGGTCCACCAAACCCCCCTTTTAACCCTCCTTGAGCAAAGTGGGTGTTTGGGATTCTTGGAGATTTGGAACGGCCATACCTTGAAACCTAGGTCTAGACTATCTTTTTGTCACGATCCGCCTTGGGGGTAACATTCCTTGTTTCAAGGGATTGTGGTCCACTTAAGGTTATTACTTGAAAACCTAGATCTAGCAAGATCCAACCATTAGATCTCATTTAGCCCACTTGACTTGGCTTCTAGGTGTCCTGATCTACTCTTTGACACACTTTTTGACCCCATTAGCCCATCAAACAAGGCACTAGTCCTCCACTAAGCAAGTCGCACTCCTTGGGAATTGTGTCAAACCCTAGATCTAGTATGTGGGTACTCCTAGAATCAACTTAGATCCATAGATCTAGTCTTTACCTAACCTCTAGTACCAATATTGCACCTAACTTTACCTTGTGGGCCCACTTAAGGCTATTTCACACTTCCCAAGAAAAGAAGACCCACTTGTGTAAACATATGGTACTATACCTAGTCATCATACCCCATCATGTGGCCTAAACCATACATAGGTTGAAACACTAACAATCTCTTGTACACCTTCAACCATACTTCAACTCTTAGGTACACTTAGCCTTGCATTGGTTTCCGTAACTCCACATTTACTTACCCTTAGAAACCTCTGTTTGGGTCCAATCAACTGTGATTGGTTATAGGGTCTCCCCCTTGGTCTTGTTACACCCTGACCTAAAGCGAAGAGTGCCTCGGTTGACGTGACTCCCACCTTGCATTGGGAACCGTGGCATCTCTTGGGTCACCTCTTTAGTTGCCTATCTCCTCTACCGTCCCGGATGGGATACCTCTAGGGGCAACTACAAGTTGTGTGATAACAGAAGGTTTATAACATATGAATATTAGAAGGCCAATAATGTAGCACTCAACCTAACGTTTGGGTTTAATTAATCAATAATAAAAATATCCAATAGCACTTTGGCATGTTCACACATAGAAAATGTGATTTAATGAAATATGGCAAATTAAAGGTTAATTATGAAGGGAAACTTGTATGAAAATGGATGAAATGACTCATGCACCCTGTAGGAATGGGGATATGATGGAATATGAGTGTGATATGGGTTATACCAAGGTACAAAGTGGAAAAATGATGAAATTTGAAAGTTACCTAAGTACAACTATGGAGAGGTGATGAAAGTGAGGATACCAACCAAGGCAAAACATTGGGAAAGTACACCACCATGAGGACACAAACAACTAAGACCAAGACATGAACCCACCATGCAACAACCAAGTGAACGTAGTGGCTAGAGCATGAGGAAATAACTAGGTGATCTCCCCAACAGGAAGAATGCCTCCATCAAATTTAAAAGAACATGATGCACAACTGAAACAACCTCCACCAAACCACCAAACATGATCATCAACAAAGAGACTCTCCTCCACCAAAGATCTCCATCAAATGCCAAGTAGAGAAAGCCTTCATGAAGAAGTATACGCCCAAGTCAACCAATGCTCCAAAGGTACCAGCCACAACCTAATGTGGAACGTCATACAATATGAGGTGTAACGGGTATAATAGTTAGAATGAAGAATTGGTTGATTGACTTGCAATCAAGGAAGAAATAAGTGGAAAGGAAGAGATGCTGCACTTTGCAGGACTCGATGCACATTCCGAGTCCCTTGGTGGTGTTGTTGAGACATCACCTCCCTCCAGCTCACCCAAAATCTACATATGGGTGGTGCTGAGTTGTTGAGTGATGATAGGCATTCAGAAGAATGTGAATATTTCATTGGCAGCCTAAATATTTGTTTGGACAATGTGACTGACAGATAGTTGTCAACGACATTTTTCTAGAGCATTCTTGATTTTGTAGCCCACCCAAACATATTTTTTTTGGAATTGCCATGTTTTTGTATACATATTTTTTTGGCATACTTGTGTTTGAAATTTGAGAAACTTGAAAAGATGCGTTTGAAGAGAAGAAACACCACAATGGATGGGAGAAAAGACAAAAGGTGTAATTGCAAATGTTTAGTGCAAAAGAATAGCAGAAGAATCCTGATGCAATGTAGTTGTTGAGGGCACAATGGAAGATATGCGGGGGCGTTTAAAAAATATTCAACTGACATCTTGTTTTTGCAAAGGAGCAGCCTCAGTTTTTAGAATAGCATGAAAAATGAAGCATGAGAGGATTGGCAACTTGTTTTTGCTAGATAAAAAGACAATTTTTTCCTAGAGGTAGCTAGAAATTTAATTTGTTGTTGGCTTAAAATTCATAATTAGAAATATTTTTAACACTTGTGTAAATCTCAAACTCATGACCAAAAGGAAATTGTTTAATTATGAAAAGTAAAGATATTTTTGGCATGTTGGTTGTTACGCTCCAGATCATCCGTAGCATGCTTGCTAGGATATACCAGAGTGAAGGGGTTCTTTTGCCATTGTAAAAGTTTAAGTCTGGGCTTGTTTATGTAAAAGTGTTGGTCTGGCAGGGCTTAAGACCCATGGTTTGGTCATGGGGAGTCCTCTTTGTTTTCATTCCAGGAAGTGTTGGCTTAGTGGCATTGTTGATTGCCCCTTGATAGGCGAAAGTCCTCCGTTATGTTGGGCCATTTGTGCCTTGGGTTGGTGTCCGGTGCTTCATGAAATGGGCCCAATAAGACACATGGCTTAGGGGGTCCTAGTTGCACTCATGTTTATGCTATGTAGAAGGTGATTGCATGTGTAAGGGTTGTCATACTCGATTTAGCACACCTCATTTATGCCCACTTGGACCTTCATTTGCTTGTATGACCCTTCCTCTTGGTCTACATGTGCACATTCCATCATGACGTCATCTTCTTCAAGAGTGCTTTGTCTTGCTAGGGGGGGGTTGAGGGATCTTCTACATTGTTGGTGTTAGTTGGGGCATGACGTCCTCCCCCGACTCATTACTTCATTTGAATGAAGTCAATTGCATCATTTATCATTATTTTTAGTCTTTTGTGGTTTACTCTTATTTGGAGACTCCACTGAAGAAAATTACAAATAAAGAAGTACACTTCGATACGAAAGCCTCAACTTTTGATGTTCTTGGCGGGTGTAGAGGTGAGCATATCCGTCAAATAAGAAGAAGAGCTCATCTTGGCGACTCCACATATTTTGGCATCAATAAAAAGATGATATGGTGTTTTTTAATGAACTATGGATGCACAATTGGTTTGGCCCATTGGATTTCTCGAAGATCCTAGTATATCCTAATCAATTCAATGGCGATAGTTGGAGGAAATGCATACCGAAATTCCATGGACATAACGATTCAACTGAATGGCATATTATATTTTTCATGGGAGCTATTTCAAAGTTGAATGTGGTGCATGAGGACGTTAAGATGAAAATGTTCAAGATATCACTGGACTTGTTCAATAATGATGCGAAAAGTTGGTAAGATGGGCTTCCTAACAAAATAATTCATTCGCTCAGAGAATTTATCAGTTTTTTTTGTGAGAGATGGGATCCTTATTTTAGAGGGGATGTTGGGTATCTCATTGATAAAGACACTTTTATCCCACCACTTGAAGATGAAGATAGTGATGAAGATAAGCGGTATTGGGTCGACGAGAAAATGGTTTTCCAAAACCTCCCTCACAACCCGCAATGAACTTGGGTCAGCCACATGTAAAGAGTGGTTTTGGCGTTTTGACTCGGGGAGATATTTTTAAAGATCGAGCACATCGACGACCCATAATGAATTTGGACTGTCGATCTTGTGCCATCTTGATCGTCAGATCTGTGATAGTGCAACTCGCCATTTCCACCACCCCACACGACTGACCCCCTTTTGGTGCTTCCACCCGCACACCATTCGACCCCTGCTGTCACTACCACTTGTACACTTCCTCCATGTGGTTGATCCACCTCAAGATCCCTCTATCCATGTGGCACTTGTGGACCCAAATTGAAAAAAAACTTCAAATTCTCATAGATACGTGGATTTCTAATTCTCCAACAGTTGTCTTATGTGAGTTTGCACTTGCTAGTTCTCATCGACAGGTGGCAACATGACTTTGCACCTGGTATTATTGGTAGTTTTTAACTTTTTTGTTCCTTAACAGTACTGATATTTTGTCAAACAATTTGCTTAAAAATTGTATTTTCGCCAAAAAATTGCCAAAATCTCCTCTAAATTGTATTTACTTTAAATATCTTCCATATTCGGCCCAACAATTTAGACTAGAGCCCCAAATTTAATTATTTGGAGGATTCAACATTGTTTTTCCCAAATTCTGTCTTTGAGTCGTTTTGTCAAACAATTGTCATGCAACCTCTATCTTCATGTTGTGCATATACTTTTTGGCCCATGCAGTCGAAGTGCTGCAACCATGGCTCTGATACCACTTTGTAATGTACTCGACATCTTCTTTCCACTATGGCGACCACAAAGTACCCAATTCCCATGTACAAATTCTACCTTTGATACAAATTACAAATTTTCTTTCCATTGGTTTGATATTTTGTTAATTTAACAACGAAAATAAATATAAATATAGCAGTGCAATAACCAAATATACCCATTTTAATTATACAATTTTTCCTATCATGAATTCATACATTCCATGCTTAGTAAATACATGCATACATCATTTCCATAAACAACAATTTAAACAAACACATATCAATAATAAAATCCATGGCATTCATTCTTTCACCATTAAAACACTCATATTTTAAATGTCCTCAAACCAACTACAAGCGAAGGATGTTTCTCCCAACCGTAGGCACTTTGTCAAGTTGTCTCTTTCTTTGATAGATGCCACCCCATAGCTGGGGCTATCAGTCCACAAGGGGCGAACCACCACCTCTTCTTCCTCAGTACACTACCACCCTCATCTCAGAGAGCTCCTCACCCAAGTGGTGTGGGTAACCCCATCCACAGATGACCCCAACCCCTCACTCATTTACCATCATCTTGCATAACACCATGGAAGGTACCCCCTTCTTTGCATTGTAATTCCTTGGGATGTCCCCTCCTCTTTCTGGCTCTCTAGTACAAGCCAACCAGGAAGTCTCTATGGCAAGGCTGTAGGGATCTCACATTGTAGGGCAAGTTCCCTAATCTCTAAGCACTAGTTTATCAAGGTAGCTAGGTTGCTATTTTTAGGGTGGGCTAAAGTGATAGATTATGAAAAACTAGTATTTCCTGGGTTTTCAAACCAGAGCTACCATAGCATGGATGCTCTCCCTGGATGCTAGAGTGAATGAATGAATGATGACTCAATGATTTTCTAACAAGATATATGATGATTATGGGTTGACAAGTGGCTTCCCTAGAAGTAACCACTTCCCCCCCCTTTTGTTTTAATCTCACTTAAGATAACTAATCCCATGCTTAATTAAAGTGATACTCAACCAAGGTTAAGGAACTTTGGTTAAAAAGGTTAATGAAGCTTAGGACATTAGCCAAGGGTTATCACCCCTTAGCTCCTCCCATTTCCCCTGCTTGTATAATCATAGCCCGCCCTTCTCTTATTCGTCCCTCTGCACCTGTAGCTGCCAGGGATTTTTTTATTAAAAAGTATATACAATATTTACAATATCCATGGTCTCCTAGACCATATAAGTATGGTATCTAGCCTTTGTTTCATTACATACATGTTTACATATTGGTGTAAAAAATGGGGTGTTACAAAAATAAAAGTGTAAAGTGAAACATAATAATTGTGTGAGAGATGCATTGTTACAATGTGAATAATTAAATATATCTTTTTTTTCTTTCTCTTCAGCATTATAAATAAGTATTTGTGCTGTAATTTTCTACAAATATGTACCATCCATGTTCTTTAACCATGGGAGCAATTGCCTCACCATTCCTTTGTTTTTTTTTGCAAAAATTTAATCAACTCTAAATAACACATCCAAATGTGGTCTCTCCATGGGTATCTCATAGATTGAAAAAATATTTTTACTCAAACTTGGTGTATAAAGTATATTACCAAAGAAAAAGGTCTTACCACCCAACAATTTTAGTTGAACATTCTAATAGCCTTCAACAAAATACTCTATTCCATCACCTAAGATATTTTTTCTATCTTTGACTTGCCTTAAAGTAATCTAACAAACCAACTCCTCTTTCCAGTCATATATTTAGAAGCTCCAGAATAAAAAACCTAATCAACTGAAGACATACCTCCCTGCAAAGAAGCAATAAATGCATAAGTATCTTCCTCTTTATGCTCCACCACATTGGCATGCTTTTTACTAGACTTACCTTTGTTCTGCATTAAGCCCCCAATTGTTCATTGCGTTCCCTTTTCTTATGTCCCAACTTACCATTTAATTTAACGCTTTAAATGTGTAATGTACCCAGTCACCTCTTTTAATCATTGAGACCACAGGGTACTCAAATTTCAATTTCAAATTCACCATTATGTCCATTTTCGTTTTTCATAAACTCATTCCATTTAATAGCGGAATTAAAACATTATGGTCGCCCAAATACACATATTCAATTGCTAAATATTACAGGCATTATAAGCATGAAATGCTCACCAAGCCATGCAATTCCATTCACATATACAATCATAGACAAGAATTAAACATCATGCAAACACAAAATTCACCATGGCATTCATATACAGTTAGAGACTTATCTTTTAAATCAATTGTTCTCCAACTGGCTATAGGTGAAGGATGTTCCTCCTAGCCATATCTACTGTCAAGCCATATCTTACTTTGACAGGCCACCCTTGAGTTGGGGCTATCAATCCACAAGGGCAAAGCTCTTCCTCAAACCCACTCTATACAGCTGAATCTCACATGCAACCCACTGGTGCCTAAACCCTATCCACAACTGTCCCATTCCTCATTCTCCTTCCCCATCAACCTGTGCAACACCAGGAACAAGCCCCCTTCTCTGAGTTAATAGTCTCTCAAGTAGCCTCCAGTTCCCTTCTAGTGCTCCAGCACAGGCTGGATAGGAAGTCTCCAAATTGGGATTCCAAGGCACAAGCTACAGGCCAGGTTTCTCTCACACACCAGTTTACTCGGGTTAATGGCATGAATAATTCATATTCAACAATGGCATCTTAGTGCTCCGTCACTGGTACCAAACTCGGGCTCTCCAAGGTAATGGCAAGGATCATGGTGAATGCAATTCGAATGGTGGGAAGGAATGATGAGTGAATCCCTCTCTAGCTTGAAATCTCACTTTTATAAGCATATTTCAGATTGCCATGTGGCCACTCCACATGGGACCAATTTTCCCCTCTTAATCCCCTCTTAGCTAAATAAATAATGCTTTATTTAAAGCATAACTCTTAATCATGGTTTAGGAACCTTGGTTAAATGGTTAAGGCTAAGGATATAAGCGAAAGCCCCATTAGGGTCATTTCCCTTAGCCCATTATCACTTCCCCACTTGTGGATTCATAGCCCCCCTTCTCTTCTTTGTCCTTCTTCCTTTGCAGCTATTAGAGATTTTATATTAACATCAAAATGTACATATTTACATAGTCTTGGTCATCTTGACTATTTGTTTTTGGCTTCCAGCCTTTTACATTAATATTTACAAATTTGTATTACGAGGTCAAAACTGGGTTATTACAAAATGTTTCATTGGGTCTTGTTTCTACTAAGTGCCAGGAGCCTTTATTTATATGAGGCTTCCTAGTCTTATCTAATTTTAGAGCCTACCTTACTAAAAAGTAAAAGGCCTTAAAACTAGGGTTTGTCACCCATAAGATGGGACTAAACCGCAAAAGGCTAAAAATAATGATAAAATAGTGAAAATGGCTTCATCCGAATGAAGTGATGAGCCGGGGGAAGACATGATGCCCCAACTAACCCCAACAATGTAGAAGATCCCTCAACTCCCTCCCCCTGGGTAAGGCTTCTTGAAGAAGATGACATCATGATGAAGTGTGCACATGTGAACCAAGAGGAGGGGTCATACAAGAAAGGGAGGGTCCAAGTGGGCATACATGAGCTGTGCTAAATCCAATATGACAACCCTTACACACGCAATCACCTTCTACATAGCATAAGCATGAGTGTGGCTAGGAGCCCCTAAGTCATGTGTCCTAATGGGTCCATCCCACGAAGCACCAAACACCGACCCAGGGCGCAAATGGACCAACATGACGGGGGACTTCTGCCCATCAAGGCGTAGTCAGCAATGCCACTAAGCCAACACTTCTTGGAATGAAAACCAAGGGGACCAACCATGACCAGACCATGGGTCTCGAGCCCTGCTAGACCAACACTTTTACATAAACAAGCCTAGACTTGGCCTTTTACAATGACAAAAGACCCCTTCACTTTGGTATATCTTGGTAGGTATAGTGCAGACAATCTGGGGCGTAACAGGGAGCACCATTGGGGTGAGGTGAAGCATGGTTACCCTCTCTTACCCACATTGTTTGAGATTTATATAGTTGAACATATTTAGCCTAGGGATGATTGCCTCCGTCACCATTTCTTGCTCTCTATCCTCCTTTTCGCACTTGATGCGTTTCTTTTAGCATTCACCCCTAAGGGTCTCCAAAGACAATTAGATGCATCATGTATTTTTTGTGTTCTCCTATAGGTGACGATCAACCTTTAGAAAACCAAACTTATGATCTTCGATGGCTCAAAGAATGTCTGATCAAATTATCACTTCTACTTCTAAGATGAGGAGATTGAGATCACCACTAATACTTGGGTGTTTAGTTTTTTGGGCCTGGTTTGGATTACATGTAATATTCCAACCAATATTTTGTTTCCTTTTATAGTCTTTCTAATGTAGTTTCTTGCTTGTTTGAAGTCTTGTAACTCAATACTATAGTAAAATATGAATGCATGTGTTGTACTATGATTGTATGATCATGCATGCAAGTGCATGGGGTTGCCAAAACCCTAAATAACCCAAATATTCAAATATGCTATAAAATAGGGATAGAAATGATGCATGTACATACCAATAACATGTGCAAGGTGTTGAAAAGATAATTTGGAGGTCCTCCCATATTTTTGGTGTGGGTGTGATGAGGAGGTCCAAAAAGTTTCGTTCTTTATGTATTTATGTAACAAAGTGACGTTTATGTAAATAAAGTGAATGTGATTTTATACTTTAGAAGAGTGGGTCACACTTAAGTGATGTATTTAATAATTAATGATTTTAATTATTAAAAAGTGAATTGAATGTAGACCCTTGATTTTGTAAATGAATCTCAACCCTAGATTAGGTAGTTGATGAAGTTAGTTACAAAAGACTAGTATAAAACAAAGTGAGAGGGACAAATGAAACACTCACCATCAAAGAGAGGAGAAGAGAGATTAAAGACCAAGAAGAGTTTCCCAAGCAAGAAGGGCACAAATTTCAAGGAAGAGAAGCAACACACTTCCCAAGGAGAAGTACATAGTTTGCAGCAGCCGTACAATAGCATTAATGACAACCACACATGTGGACTCGGATCTCTAGATATCTGGCTCGAATACCAAGAAAGATTGCTGTGCATTAAATGCAGTCCGTACCTACGCTGTTGGGAGCAAGGAGCGGGAGAGGGAGCGAAAAGCGAAATTTTCAATAGCTTTCGTTTTGGGAGCATTTCGGGAGTGTTTTTTATATAATATATATTTTAATATATTTTGATGCATATAAATTAAAAAAAACATGTATTATGCCAAATTAGCTATAGAAAACATGAAAACATAGATATTCATATAACCATTTAGTACACATTGATATAACATCAATCATCTAGGAGCTATAACTTATAACATTGTCATTAAATGATCATCATCAAATCATCAATCATCAATCATCAACAACATCAACCTTCAAATTTCAAATTTCAACATATAATATTTTCCATCAAACTAGGCCATAATGTTTACAAAATAGGCCAAAATAATCATGAAAATGAAATACAAAGTACTATGAATCTATGATACTATCTACTAAGCTTTCCGCTTGCCACGAGAAACTTCCAATTTCTTTTCTCATGGTCTAGGTGGAATAGGAGCTGCTGGAAGTGATCGTGGAACATGAGAAGAAGATGAATGGCCCCCAGGGGCTGAACTTGGACGTTGTGAAGCTAAAGGCAAAACTCCTGTATTCGGAAAGCTACTTCTGCTTGGAGGTGGTATCTCCGTACGGGTACCTGTAGTATGAATTGGATCATCATGATCACCCAATAGTTCAGCCTCCAAGCGCTCTAATGCTATGGCTCCATCCTCCACATTAGCCTCCTCTGGATTGTTGTCCCAAGTCAAAAATGTTCTATCATTCTTGTCCATCTCACAATAATGGGACAACCACCTCAAGTTGTAGTGCACATAAACCAAGCTTTCTGCGCATTCTACATTCAGACTGTTTCTCTTTACACCGTGGATGAAGTTGTAGGTGCTCCAACACCTCTCTACATAAGAGCTATTAACAACCTGTGATAGCACCCTCACCGCCAATTTACGCAAATATGTGGCTCCAAAGCCATACATGTTCCACCAACGGATAGGATCCAATCTGTCTCGATCTTTGGTTGCATGCAGGGTACCAAAGTCTCCATGCTCACTAATGTATTCACTCAATTCACTCTGTACTTGAGCACACTCATCCTCATCAGGGACCAACTTGTCTAATGCAAGCATATACCCATTTTGCATCTCTGGATCTGTGTGGGGTTTTTTCCTAACTCCACCCCTAGGTGCAGGTTGGGCCAACCAAATTGGAGAATAGTATTTTGGGGTAAGGACATATGCAAGGGCATGGAGTGGAACATTTAGATTATCCCACCTTTTGACCACATGTTTATGAATATGGTCATACAAGATTGCATCTCTTTGCTCAACAATGTCTTTGATTTGACCAAGCATGCTATCCCTCTGCTCATATACCTCCCCAATCACCGGCTGATGTGTATCTGCAAAACGAATCATGTTATAAACTGGCTTGGTGAACTGCAGAACATACTTAACCTGTGACCAGAAATGACCTTCAAGAACGGTGTCCTCCACCTCCTGAAAGTCATGTCTTTCAGCTGCGCTTGCACATCTGTCTTTTAATGCTTGCCATGGATCACTTGAGACCATACTAGCCAATGCCTCTCTTACCTTCAAAAGCCTCCTGAAGGTGAGGTAGTAGCTAGCAAATCTAGTCTTTGCAATCTTCAATAGATCCAACCTAGAGTGATTGCAAAAAATGTGGTGGGCCATGCTATGATTGGTAATAAATTTGATCATTTTCTTACCTCTCTTGTACAAGGCACCAATCCATCGGTTATTAGGGTCCTTCATCTTAACAATATCATGCATCAAAAGGTTCAATGTGTGAACCAAACACCCTGACCAAAATATGTTGGGATACTTATCCTCAATGATTGCTCCTGTTGCCTTACAATTAGCAGCATTATCAGTGATGACTTGAATGACATTGTATGGCCCAATGCTATGAATATTAAATATTGTATTAAATTAATCAGTAAATTATTAATTAGTTTAATTGAAGGGATGCAACCCTTCTTAAGAATGCTCAACCTTATAAAAGGTGAGCTCTTGTAAAGCGTTAAGCATCTTATCAATTCAATAATATATATCTTATTCAATATGGATCTCGCGTCCTAATTTTTCTGCCGCATTTGGTATCAGAGCGGAACGCTCCTCCACCTGAGCTCGGATTCGGCTCACACTCAGAACGGACTCGCTCCTCCTCAAGTGAGCTCGGACTCGGCTCATCCCTCCATTCCGCTGCACCACTCGCTCCAATCCGCCTGCTGCACTTGCATCCACCCACCCCCACCACCACCTCTCAACCCTTACGTCCTGTTTCACTCCCCTTAAACCCTCTCACTCCCATCGCACCTTGAAGCTGCGCCATTCCATTCCTGCTCGCACCATTCCTACGTTCCTACACCCTGTCCTCACTCGAGCCACCTCTCAGCTAGCCCGCCCTCGTCCACGTCCTCGCCATCCTCCTCACCGTGCCCTCACCCTCGCCCTCTTTCAGGCGACGCCCCTTACCCGCGCCCCATTCTTTCCTGCACGCATCCTTCTACACCATATCTGCACGCCAGACGCCCTCCTCTTCACGATCGCCAACACCTCACGCATTGCTCCTTTGCTACCTTACACATTAACCATCCCACACCTCCCCACGCGCACTGCTCTTTTCACTCCACCCCCATCCACTCTGGCCTGCCGCGCCCACGTCCACTCAGTCCATGTCCCAGTGCCTTCCTTCTACCCTTCCCTGCATTCGCTCCTCGCCACACCATTACGTTGACTCCCCTCTCCACTCCATTCACTTCCCTCTCCCCCTCTGCATTCGCTCCTCCCTTCTCTTCCCACGCAGCCTCCCCACCCCTCTGCGTCCACCCATCTGCTCCTTCCCCTCGTCCCTCGTCCACTACAACCCCCACCCAGCTCCATCACCTCCCAGCAACGCTTCCATCTCCCTCCTCCAACTACGCCCTGCTCGCTTCCCCATTGAGCCACCTGCGCACGCTGCCACTGCATGCTCCTCCCCAAAATTCCGATCTCAAACCCTAAATTTCATAAAAAAATAAATATTATATAATTATCATAATTATATCAATATTTGTTTATTGAAATTTTAAAATTAAAAATAAAATATTTAAATATAGTTATTATTATATTTATATTTTATTTAATCATATTCAATAATTATAATAATTATTATTAATTAAATCAAGTTTATTAAGAAGCATGACGATGGAGGTAAAGGCTCAAATTGCGAAAATAGAGAAGGATTTCCAAACTTTCAAGGAAATGACCACCAAGAGCCAAGAAGCACTTAAGAAAGAAATTAAAGAGGAAGTCATTCAAGTAATGGAGCAGAAAATGGACGACAAGTTCGACATTATGAGCAAGGAACAAAAAATGTTAGACCAAAAAATGACGCAGAACCATAATACATTAATGGAAGTGTTACAAAGACTAATGCAAAAAAAGGACCAAGTCGGCAGTCCAGATGTGCTAGATGCCTCATCTCATATTTTCACACAGGAAGCACTTGCCAAGAATCAAGAAGAATTGCAAAAAGAAATAAAGATTAACAATGCGACGCTTAAGCAAGAGATAGAAACAAAAGTACTGCCAGAGATGGAGGCATGATTAAACAGCCAAATAGAAGCTATCAGTAAGATAGTAGAGAATAAAAAAGATAAAAATCACCGCCAACAACGAAGCAGTTCAAATATGTCACTTACGTCATCCAGTAGTTCCGATCCACCATCAAACCATAAAGCAAAAGGGAATCAATATCACCCTTACATAGTGTACCCACCTAAGGCAAAAATAGAGTTGTCGAAATACAATGGAAGTGAAGACCAATGCGTTGCTTGGCTAAACAAAGCAGAAGAATACTTCGACATTTACAATATTCAATCTGATGAGGAGAAGGTGAAATATGCGTCAATGCATATGGAAGGGTACGCCTATAATTGGTACTTATGGTGGAAGAGAGACAATTTTGCCTACACTTGGAACTTGTTCAAAAATGATTTTTTTAATAGGTTTCAAGGTATCAAAGAAGATGAGTTTTTCAGTAAACTTACGAGATTACAACAAGTTGGAAGTGTTGAGGAATTCACACATCAGTGGGAATCCTTGTCGACACGAGTATTTGGGTTGTCTGACAAGCAAAGACTCGAAACCTATTTAGGAGGTCTTAAACCGTACCTCCAAAAAGAGTTAAAGTTACACGACATACCTAACGTAGAAGTAGCAAGACATAAAGCAAAAGCCGCAGAACGCAAACTGGAAGGAATAAAAACAAGAGGCGACAACCATTATCGACAAGAAAAAGAGACACAATGTAGGTACTGTGAAGATACGTGGTCACCCGGCCATCAATGCCACAAACCTCCATCATATGCCTATGAAATGGAAAATAGATCAAAGCCATCTAACAGTTACTCTGATAATAGAAAGAAGAAGAAAAACATATGTCGTCAATGCGGTGATGATTGGATCCCAGGCCATAAATGTAGGAACAATCAGACAATACAGTGCAAAATCATCAATGGAAAGGAAGTGCAAGTCTCTACACAAGAAATTGCGTCCGACTCTAATACCGACACTGAATTTGAATGAAGGACGACATTAGGAAAATACTCAAGCTTTGAGGACAAAGCTTTTCAAAAGGGGAAGGCAATGCTATGAATATTAAATATTGTATTAAATTAATCAGTAAATTATTAATTAGTTTAATTGAAGGGACGCAACCCTTCTTAAGAATGCTCAAACCTTATAAAAGGTGAGCTCTTGTAAAGCGTTAAGCATCTTATCAATTCAATAATATATATCTTATTCAATATGGATCTCGCGTCCTAATTTTTCTGCCGCACCCAATCTCCTGAATGGTTTTAAGTAAAGGTTGTGCAATATTAATACCGGTCTTGTAGCGATTTGATTAGTCATGTGTTGAAAGGAAGATCGCACCGCTAACATAAACACCAAGAATATTTATCAATGGCTTGCCTTTAACATTTGTCCACCCATCAGATACAATGGATATGCCATAGTTGAACCAATCATTTGTAAACTTTCCAAGAGCACCATTGATTTTTGCTCTTTCCCTGTCAAGTCCCACGGTTCTAGCTTTGTCATACCCAGGGCTTCTGTATCCTTGAGGGGCACCATTGATGGCTTGTACCATTTCATGCCAATAGGTTTAGTGAAGAACATTGAATGGCACACCACATGCATAGAGAAACCTATAAACTTTTGAATCCACATTATCTGTACAACCTTGGTCAAGGAAATCCGATAATGTTCTTCGCATAGGCGAGATTCCATGGGGAGATGAGGGTTCCGATCGAGCCGATGATGATCCAGCTCCACTCCCCAACATTCTCTGTGGGGATTCAGATTCAACCCTTGATCTCTTGGAGTTGTTTTGAGCGGCCTCTTCTTCCATCTTGTATTTGCTTCTCTCTTTAGCTGCCACTTTGTCACAAGTTTTGACTCCAGTAGCCTCACCTTGATCGCATGGCATAATCCCACACAAATGATTTCTCACTCGGGTATATGAACCTATGTAAGTTTTATTACAATGGGGGCATATAAACTTTGTGGTTCTACACCCTCTCCCTCCCCCAAGCCTTGTCACATACTTCCACAAAGGTGTTGTGTCTTTTTGTTTTTGGCCCACATCACTCTCATTCTCACCTTATCATCATCACCCTCTTCCCCTTCCTCCTCTTCTCCATGGTACGTGTCACTCTCTACCTCTTCCCTCTCATCACTACCACCACCATATCTACTTCCCAACACCATCATAATGAGAAGAAGTGGAATGAAAAGCCAAAACCACATAGCCATCACGTTTCTTGATTCAAGATGAGAGTCACTTGTTGTCTGCAATAGAATGATGGAGAAGAAGATATTGGAAAGAGTAGGAGAAGAGAACACTGCAAGGTTTAAATTTTTTAACATAGTGAAAAAAAATTTCAAAAACAAACAAAGATTGAGTTTTTAGAGCCTACCTTTTAGCTCTTCAATGGTGGTTGAATGTGTCTATGGAAGCTTCAATCTCCCTTGCAAGCTCTCCCAAATAGAAGCCTTCAATCTCCCCTTCAATCTCCCACTCAAAGCTCAAAGCTCTCAAACAACTAGCAAACCCACTCAAAGCTCAAAGCTCTTCCCAATCAATGAAATGAGTCCAAATGGACTCCAACACCCTTTATTTGCCCAAAGTAACCCTAGCCCATCCAAAAAAAACAAAAAAAAATGCAAAAATAAAAAAAATCGTGATGGAGTCCGCCAATCCTGCGGAATCGGTCCGGGAGCGATTTTTTATGCCCGGAATCGCTCAGGGATTGATGAGGAATCGATCCGGAATCGAATCGGTTCGGGAGTGATTTTTTATGCCCGAAATCGCTCAGGGATAGATGAGGAATCGATCCGGAATCGTTGATTCCAGATCGATTCCTCATTGATCCCTGGAAAACCAGGGATAGTTTTTTTGCCCAAGGAATCGCGAATTACCAAATCGCTCCCGGGAGGAATTGATGAGGAATCGCGATTTCGGGATCGATTCCTTATCGATTCCTTCCGGATCGCGAATTGGGAGCGAAGCGAGGGGGCCCGGAGCGATTCCCAGCAGCTTTGGTCCGTTCAGCAGTAAAGGCAGACTCGTGTGGGCCCAGAAATCAAGGCAAAACTGTAGCAATCCGTACAATAGGCCGTACAACAGAGTTTGGCACAGTTTTCGAGGTCAACATTTTCGAGTTTGACTGAAATTTTTGGGTTAGTTTTCTGTTTATGAAATTTTGTCAATGAGGGTTGAAAGAAAAGTTTTGTACATTGAATTTTCTGTACTCTTCTTAATGAAAAATCTTTCTTAGGGTTTTCCCCAAGTTGTGGGGTTTTGCTTGGTCTTTGGCCAAAATAATTGTGTTCATTTGCTTAAAGATTGTTTCAGTATTTGGCATTTTTTTGGATTACATTTTAGAAGTGTGGTTTTACTTTCAGAAATTTAAAGTTAAAACCCTAGTTTCTTCAAAGTGTTTGACAGAATGTGTAAATGAGCCATTTTCTTCATGGTAACAGAGCTGATGGTATCAGATCTCAGTTTAACAGAGCCATACTGAAAAAGAAAGTAAGCAAGTGTTCTTTGAAGTTTCAGAAGAGTGTTAGATTTATCTTTCAAAGTTGTTTTTTGGTTGCAAGTTATTTTCCATGATGAGCATTAGGTATGAGGATAGGTTGGATTGAACAAGTTATTCGAAGCAAAGAATGAGAACTGGAAGATGGCCCTAAAAAACAAGCTACACTGTATCAAAATGAACAAAGATGAGGGTGTAGCCTCCTACTTGACTCGTGTCACACAAGTCAATGACGAGTTGGGAGCAGTAGGAGAGACTATCCCTGATTCAGAGTTGGTGAGGATAGCCCTGAAGGGCTTCACCAAGAAGTGGGAGGTCTTTGTAAAATGTATTGTGGGCAGAGAAAAACTTCCCAGTTGGTCTAGATTATGGGATGATTTTACCCAAGAGGAAAATCTGGGATGGGTCACAGATTGGCCAAACTAGTGAGGATGTTGAGCAGGACGTGGCACTTGCAGCCAAATCAAAGAACAAGAAGAAGAAAGATTTGATTCAGATCAAATGTTGTCATTGTGGTCAGTTAGGACACTATGCCACGAAATGTCCTGAGAAGAAGAAAGGAAAGTCAGAGAAAGATTCAACAGCTACTGCAATGGAAGAGTTTGCAGATGAGTTTGCAGGTGAATTTTCCCTAGCCTCTTTTGACTCTAGTGTAGGTAGCTCAGTTTTCGAGCATGTTTGGATAGTTGACAGTGGGTCAACCAGACATATGACTGGAGCGTATGATGCGTTCCAGATTATCACAGAGTTGGGACCAGGACACTACATTCAGACAGATATTGACGGTCCACAGATAGCTATTCGAGGGGTTGGAACAGGCAGGTTCCAACTAGATCTTGGAGAGGTCTTGGAGATACATGGAGTCCTCTTTGTACCTGGGATGAGAGTTAGCAAACTCTCAGTGTCATCTCTTGAAGATGATGGTTATGGGATGTTGGTCAGGGACGGTCATATCTTCATTTATTGGAGGGATGATCCTGTTAGGACCACTATCTTGCTTTGTGATCGCAGGGACATATTATATATTTTGAGAGGACATGTTGTACGTCCATGGACAGGTGGATGGCTGTTAGAGTCAGAGGATGGGGCAGAAGGTACAGTTGATCAGCATGTTGTTTACATTTCTTCTGATGAGGAGAGTGAGTCTCTCCAAAGCACTGGCATAAGACTAAGCCAGACAAGTGATGGTGATGAGCAGGTTGAATCTCAGGAATCGGAGTTTTATTTCAGTGGTGGGCACTTTTCTCCGAGAGACATTCCAGAGCAGGAGGGAGCTGCATCAGGAGTCAGAGGAAAAGATTTGGATGGTGCCGGAAGGACCTCCCTCGTTAGGAGGGACTGTTGAAAAGATAACTCTGGAGGTCCTCCCATATTTTTGGTGTGGGTGTGATGAGGAGGACCAGAAAGTTTTGTCCTTTATGTATTTATGTAACAAAGTGACGTTTATGTAAATAAAGTGAATGCGATTTTATACTTTAGAAAAGTGGGTCAAACTTAAGTGATGTATTTAATAATTAACGATTTTAATTATTAAAAAGTGAATTAAATGTAGACCCTTGATTTTGTAAATGAATCTCAACCCTAGATTAGGTAGTTGATGAAGTTAGTTACAAAAGACAAGTATAAAACCAAGTGAGAGGGACAATTGAAACACTCACCATCAAAGAGAGGAGAAGAGAGATTAAAGACCAAGAAGAGTTTCCCAAGCAAGAAGGGCACAAATTTCAAGGAAGAGAAGCAACACGCTTCCCAAGGAGAAGTACACAGTTTGCAGCAACCGTACAACATCATTAACGGCAACTGCACGTGTGGACTTGGATCTCTAGATATCTGGCTTGAATCCCAAGAAAGATTGCTATGCATTAAATGCAGTCCATACAACAGTAAAGGCAGACTCGTGTGGGCCCAAAAATCGAGGCAAAACTGTAGCAATCCGTACAGCAGGCCATACAACAGATTTTGGCACAGTTTTCGAGGTTGACACAATTTTCGAGGTTGACTGAAATTTCTGGGTTAGTTTTCTGTTTATGAAATTTTGCCAATGAGGTTTGAAAAAAAAGTTCTGTACATTGAATTTTTAATTTTTTTGTACTCTTCTTAATGAAAAATCTTTCTTAGTGTTTTCCCCAAGTTGTGGGGTTTTGTTCGGTCTTTGACCAAAATAATTGTGTTCATTTGCTTAAAGATTGTTTCAGTATTTGGCAGTATTTTGGAGTACATTTTAGAAGTGTGGTTTTACTTTCAGAAATTTAAAGTTAAAACCCTAGTTTCTTCAAAGTGTTCGACAGAATGTGTAAATGAGCCATTTCATATTTTAAGTCGATTTTCTTCACAAGGTATGTAGGTTAATATGAGATAAGCATGCAAGCCATGCACCAAGAATCAACTGAGATATGAGATGATCTTTATCCAATAATTTTCCCTTGTAATAAATGCACCTCCTCTAGTCTTCTAAATGAGTAACGAGTGATCCAGATAGGTGAAATAGCTCCAAGAAGGTGTGCACTAGGGTTAGAATCCCCCTCTGATCAATATGGAAGCTGCATGCAAGCCATGCAACAACTCTAAGGCACAAAGCATGGAGATCCTCAGGGAAAGTCGCCCATGCAAGAAAAGGCGCCCCTATGATACTGGATTTGATGATAACTTGCTCCAGAAGCCGAATAAGAAGCCTGTATTCAATAACTAGGCAAATGATGGTGCTCTCGGATGGATGGAAGCTGCATATAGACTAAATAGTGGCTGTCTGTCAAGGTATGAAGATATCCTCCTTGTCCAAGTCGCCCATGCAAGAAGGCGAGTCCTCTTGATCCAATATGTGGCTTGAATCCCGAAGAATGCTGAAGAATGATGTATATGATAGAAGTAATGTTGAACCTGTATGATCCAACCCTGAAAGTGACAAGTAGGTTTTTTGTTGCCGAAATACACTTGATGGTTGAGTAGTGTGCCCTCAACCCTAACTTTGCTCTCTGAGCTCTCCAAATCAAATTCACAAATCAATAATCAATAAGCAGACCTAATCATTCACTTTATCCTTCTTTTATAACTTTGACATTGCATGCCCTAACTTTGCATGTCTAGGTTGCTTTTCTCTTCTAATTTTCAGTTGACTTGCATGCATTGCTTTCTGTGTGCATGTAGGTTTAATTAAGGTGTTTTTGTGCATGCATCATGAAATATGGCCCGCATGTAATGCATGCAGGTGGCCCCTAGTCCCTGTGGCCCTCTTTTATCTACTGATGATCCAATAACCATGATTAAGATCTTCTTTTGGTCTGAATGGTATCAATCCTCAATCAATTTCCTGAATGTCAGTACCTGCTCCAACCTATGGGAATTAGATAGGTTAGCGGGATGGTCCCCTGTGCTTAAGCAGAAGAGGACATTACATTATAGTAGGCCGTCCAGTTAAGAATCAACAAGGTCTATGGTTCCCTAGCCCTCCTTATGTGACAATGTTTTCAACACCACTTTGAGGACATTCCGTCCAAGATGGACCTTTTGAACAACATTATTAGGCCCATGGTTTTGTATGGATTTGAGGTTTGGGGACTTGGTTTGTTAGAGGACTGGGCCAGGTTGGAGAGTGTTTAGTTTCTCATGATTTATCTCATCATTAGATGCAAGGGCACGGTCTCCCAGTGCATAGTTAATGCAGAGTTTGTAGCACGCCCCTTTTGGGTCGAGGCCTTGACTAGTTTCACTTCTCCATTGAGTTTAGAGCTCTGCTAATTCAGCCACTGGTAAATATTGGTACTCCTACGGTCCTACCTACCATACTGCTCCTTGGAAGTCATTGCCTCGACATGTCCATCCCGACTTGCTCATTGCTGGTATGCTGAGGTTATGCTCCTATTACAGTCTGAGGGAGTTGAACTTCCATAACTGATTGTTGTTGCGGTTTAATATTTAAGGAGGATTAAAACTACAACAAAATTTCCTCTAAGTTCTTTTGAGTTTGGTTAGTTGCACTCAGCCCTTCGTTTAGCAAGCTGCTCTAGTTGCCATTTTTCCTGCTATGGTGCAGTTGCTACTGCTAATCACTTGTTCTGTTCACTGGAAATGTTTACTCTCACAAGGCTTCTAGGTTCAATAGTAGTTCATGTTTGCAATGCCCTATTTGGATTTTCTGCCTTTGTAATTGCTAAGCTTTGATGTAACTTTTGAGATTAATAACATTCTGCAGTTTCTATTTTGCATGAGGGTTTTCTTCAGTTACAAACTTGTCTCTGTTGTTTTCATGTGAATGTTCTGTTTGTTGTTGATGTATAATGGATAATAAATACATTAGGGATTTACATTTGTTAATTGCCCCACCATGACAAAAGGATAACTTTGTGATTCTGCCTTAGTTCGTTTGGTTTGCTCCACTACAGGATTACTTAGGATTGGCTAGTAGATTGCTTACATGGTTTGCAGCATCTAGACATAAAGGACAATACAGTTAACCAATGGATCTCCAGGACACACTAGATACACAGTCAAATCTTCTGGCCTAGATCCAATGTGCATAAGTGCATCACTAATCCTCGAACTTGGAAAAATCCCCTGAATAAAATAATGTAAGCCTTGTGTATGATAAGAAAGGAACAAGAAACCATGCTATCTGGCAAAGCCGCCTTGCCAAAACTTCATGAAGACTTACCTTCTGCTTACACTCTATGCCCCAAAGATCATTGCTGGGAAGAAACTGATGACATAGGGTTTTGAGTAGAAGAGCAGGCTCAACATGGAATAGGCAAAAGCGCAATTTTGATTAGCTTCGATCATCAATGTTACATTCTATTTTAGGCATGTGTTCATTAAAGTACTACTTATCAATATAGTATAAAGCTAAAATTGAGATTAGTTATTTTGAGGATATAATAAAGTGACAATGGAGATATGTAAATTTAAAGATAGAATAATATCAAGGTAAAAACAAGATGGATAGCACTAAATAGAGTATGGCTTGGATAAGCATATTAAATTTTATTAGAAAGTTGATCATTGTAATAGCTTGTGAGGCAATCTTTCTGATATTTTAAGGGCTTTTAGGAGCTAGGAATATCTAATCAACTCCCATAAAGAGAATTTTGGAAATTAATATTTCCCTTGTTGAGATATGTTGGATTCCTTGTATATCAAAGTTGGCTAGCTTTAGTAGAGCTCTCCTCTTCTCCATTTCTGTCATTCATGTACCCTTGATTGCAATTCGTATTATTCAAGATATTTGTCTTTCATTCTTGTGCTTTTCCTTGTTAATTTGTACTAGTCGATTGTCTGACTTTCATTGTTATCATGACTTATTACTTGGCTCCGTGCAGTTGAAGATATGGTTTTCATTTATTTGTTTTTTTGAAAAATGCTTCATATGGTACTTCATAGAAAAATATTTACAAATAACTTTGGTGGAATGGTTGTTCTCATATCTTACTTTCAATAATGCTACTCGTCCAGGAGTTCCATTATTACCACTTCTAATTTGCATGCCCAGGGTTGAATAGGAACATGTATAGATATTATGGTCTCTATAGCACTAAGGATTTATGTTGCATCTTATAGATATAGATATCATAATTTTCTTTTGTTCGGATTCCTCTATAAATATCATTATATGATCGAATTCTTTTTTCTTCACTATGTTTTGATGTGCATGTCTTATTTACCTTTACTTTTGAATATGATCAAGTATTGCATGGAAATTGGACAGGCCAAGCTTCAGCACTAGATCAAACACACAGGGCATCCGGTCCCAAACAATGGCAGACATTTCCAGCACTGTGCCTAGTATTGTCGTTTATGTAACTGTACCAAACAAAGAAGAAGGTAGTTAAATGACCTGAAAAACTATTAAGTGTATTGTGACAGCATGCTTGAAGGTCGCCCCTAGTTAAGTTTTAACTTCATGGTTGCCAAATGATGTGACTGTTGTATTGAAGTAATACTTATAAATAGTCTTGTTTTGGATGGTAGTTGATAGCTTTGTACACTAGGAATTACAGACCTTCCATACACCAGTGAACTTTGTGGGCTTGTGATCTGGCAGGAAGAAATTTATGATGTTTGCAGGATCAACTTTTATGTTTTAAATTAGTGAAAGGACATTTTACTCTTTGAGCACAACCACATTTATGGATGGTAAGAATAAGTTCAGGAATAAGAAGTTTTGATTGAGTGGGAAAACAGTTTAAAATAATCCGTAAATGTAAATTGTACATTAATGTATGCTTCCTTTGTTGGACCACTACCTTAAATTCCCTTGAATAATCTCAAGGAAACTCTAGAGTCTTCCATGGAGAAACATTAGAAATTGATTTTTCTTATGTTCGTTGTTCTCTCTCTTTTCAACACTTGAACGGTTAATAGACAACATGCAAAACACAACTGTATTTGTGAATGTTAACATGGGCAATTTTGTTTTTTACCTTGCTTCATCCTATTTGTTATAGATATTTTTTGTTATCCTCAACTTTTTCACTTGTAAAATATAATTATTTTTAACAGATAATATACAAGAGCACAAGTATCAGAAAGGGTTCCCTTAAATATATCTGAGAACTAGAGATAACAATCCTAAAACAAAAATATGATTAAATCTTAAGCATAAACTGTTTATCTTGAAAAAGCTTAATAGAATAAGCTACTAAAATGCACAGAGGAGACTTATTGGTCTTACTCTGGATTGCCTTTGTTTTCTTTGATTGAGTTGGTTTCATACTCATCCGAACTTTGAATTGATAGTTGGCAGCATAGTCAATGATGAATTTCAGGACCAAACCGTTCTTTCAAAATAAAATGCATAAAAAAATTCATTAAGTCTGTTTTTTCCTTTGTTTAGAAAACACAACACACACAGACACATTTTTTAAAATTTTTTCATAAGGAATAACTTCATGGAGTTTCTCGATGAATTCTTAGTTGTTTACGGTCTCTCTAGAGAAGCTTGAAGAGGGCAAGGTGGAGAATGCGAGTGTTCGGATGAAACCCTAGGTGCGAGGGTTGGAGAAGTCGGTGCTTCAGAGCTCCCGAGCGTTATGACTTGTAGCGGCAGGTGTGCCGTGGACGAGGCTCTGACAAATCTGTCAGATTTGGGCAGGGGCCCTCTCCCCTGACACCCAAGATGGGGACTAGCAACCCCACGAGGCCGCATCCGTCGAGTGATATGGCTGGTGCTTCTTCTGCTGATTTAAACGAAATCGAAAAAGGGTCCAAACGGAGAATGGGGCCGGGAGGCTGCCTTCCCAAAACCTTGAAAATTCCGGCCATGCAGATTAAATCAGAGAAGATCCGTGAGCGGATTGAGGAATGGCGTGAAAAAGCCCTAATAGGTAAGTTTGTGGGGGTGTGGCCCAAAGAACGGGATCTTGTGAACTGGATCAACACTACCTGGAAACCCAAAGGGCATTACGATCTGCAATTGGGAGGTAAAGGTTTTTTTACCATTATCTTCTTCAATATTGCAGATCGGGACAGAATTCTGGAAGGTGGCCCCTATTTCTTCTTCTCGGCGGGACTGTACCTTAGACCATGGAAGGAAAGGTTCAATCCTGAGACTGAGGATGTTACGGTTGCCCCGGTTTGGATCAAGCTCTTCTCCTTGCCTTGTGAATAATGGGATCTGGAGATTCTTCAGGATATTGGCAACACTCTAGGCGAATTTGTTAAAGTTGTAGACCAGACTAAACAACAAAGATATACTGCATATGCCCAGATATGTGTCTACATGGATCTATCAAAAGAGCTTCCGGAGGCGATCAGTCTAAATTGGGAGGATGAGGAATGGATCCAACCTCTGGATTATGAGCAGCTTCCGTTTCGTTGTCGCTAGTGTCATGAATATGGCCATCTGGGTAGAAATTACCCTCAGGTAAATTCGCTCTCCTCTTCCCCAAAAAGTGGTCAGGCTGGTGAAACGGACAAGGAAGGGTTTACGCAAGTTCGTAACAGGAGGAGAAATAAAACGACAGGGCAGAACAAGGCAGTTAAGGAGAATCTTGGAAAAGGGATTGAAACTCCCAACCCTTTCCAGATCCTGGAAGATGCACAGGAAGAAAGGGAGAATGGAAAGAATAAGGGTAAAGAGAAATAGACCACATGGAGGGCATTATTGAGGAAGTTGAACAATCCCAAGAATTGGCAAACCAAGTGGCGCCTATGGTAGAAGATGCTGAAGAGGATATGGAATTAGGAGAACTCAATCTTGATGAGATCGAGAGAGAATGTGAAAAGAAAGGGAAAGGATATGTCACTCGGCAACAACTTGAACTTCTCCATGTGGCAATCATTAATGCTAAAGTCCCCAGACAACTAGGAATAGCCTTAGATTCGCAAAAAGGAAACAAGAGGAAATCTCTTGAGGAAGATCTGAAAAGAGGTAGGAAGACGAATAAACAAAGGATTGCAGAGATAGGAGTGAAGCTAATCGAGTTTGGTCAGTATCCTACAATACTGGCAGCCTTCTTTGAAGTCAATAAGGTTACTCAATGAAGCTGATTTCTTGGAATATTAGAGGGTGCAATCACCCCAAGAAGATAAAAACCCTGGCTAGAAATATTAAACAGGAAAAACTGGATATCCTCTTTATCCAAGAGACTAAGTGTAGTTCGCATTTTTTGGAGCAAGTGAAACAGAAAATCTGGCGAGGCAATGAATTTATGGCTATTGATGCATTAGGGTTTGCTGTAGGTCTGGCGGTCTTCTGGCAGCCCGATTCATTGTGTCTTTCGGCTTGGTGGGCTAACCGCTTCTCCCTGAGTGCTCAGTTTACTGATTGGGTGTCTGGGTCCACTGGCAAGCTAGTGAATATTTATGGTCCGAGTGCTTTGCCTCAGAAAAATGCTTTTCTTCAACACTTATCGTGGCTGAGAGATCAAGCATCTGTTGGTTCTTGGATTGTAGGGGGAGATTTTAATTTGATTTTGTCTCTTGAAGAAAAAAAGGGGGTAGGAGGGTCTTGGATAAATTCCAGAAAGCCTTTGGAGATTTGATATGCCCAAACCCCTTCATTGATATTGAGACTGGTAATGGCTTGTGTACTTGGAACAACAAACGGGGGGGAACTCATCTGGTGGCCTCTAGAATAGACCGGTTCCTGACCACGGAAGATTTGGTTCGAGATGGGGGAGAGGCCCACGCAGTTGTCCTTTCGTCGGCTGGCTCTGATCATTGGCCCATTTGCCTCCAATGGGAATGGTCCAATGCCTCCCTGTTCAAACCTTTTAGGTTCGAGCAATTTTGGCTAGAACATAAGGATTTCAAAGAGTTGGTGGGTCAGTGGTGGCACGAAATTGTTCCTCCTAGGGGGATCGGGATGTTTAAGTTCCAACAAAAATTAAAAGCTCTCAAAACCAAAATTAAAGCTTGGAACAAATCCGACTTTGGGCACATATTTCAGGACAAAGCGAAGGTGGTGGCAGACCTGGAGTTGGTGCACAGGAGGGGGATGGATGAAGGGTGGACTGATGATCTCAAGGAGCATGAATATAATCTGATGATCCAATTGGAAGCCAGAGAAAAACAAGAAGAGATTTTCTGAAGGCAAAAGTCCAGAAATCAGTGGCTCCAAGAAGAGGATAGGAACACAAATTTTTTCCACAATGCTGTGGTCCATAATCGTCACAAATCCAAAATTTATAAGCTCCGTAACGCTGATGGAAGCCAGGTTGAATCCAGGCAGGACATTGAAGATGAACTTGTCCACCACTTTGAAGATATTTTAAGGGAGGACAGCTTGGATCGCAGCACTGCCATTGCCAGGATTACCAGACATATCCCTAGACTTGTAACTAACGAGCACAATGTGTTTCTGAACAATCCTGTCACCCTGCAGGAGGTTGAGGAAGCCATGCAACAAATGGCTTTAGGGAAATCCCCTGGCCCTGATGGTTTCACCACTAATTTTTTCCATTTCTTCTGGGATTTAATTAAACAGGAAGTTGTGGACATTGTGGAGGAGTCCCGAAGATGTGGTGGTGTCCTGAAGGCCTTTAATGCCACTTTTTTGACCTTAATTCCAAAGGAGGAAGGGGCTGAGGTGCCTAGCAAGTTTAGCCCGATTGCCTTATGTAATGTTATCTACAAAATTATTACCAAGGTGGTTGCTAATCGCCTGAAACCTTTACTCTCGATTCTGATCAGTCCGGAGCAATCTGGCTTTGTGGAAGGTAGGCAGATCCTTGATGGTATCATCTTAGCCCATGAAACCATTCACTCCTTAAAATCTACCAAGAAACCGGGTATGATAATCAAACTTGACATTGCAAAAGCTTATGATAAATTAAATTGGCAATACATGCATGGTATGCTGGAGGCCTATGCCTTTGGAGCGGAGTGGGTTGACTGGGTTATGAATTTGGTGACCACACCCTTCTTTTCTATTCTGCTTAATGGTTCTCCTACTAGGCTTGTCCAATCGTCTCATGGCATTAGGCAGGGTGATCCCCTATCCCCTTTTCTCTTCATTCTTATGGCGGAAGGGCTTGGTCGTCTCATTCAATCACTCTCTGAGGCAGGAGAAATCCGAGGCCTGAACCTCCATGTTGGAATGTCGAAACAGACCCACCAACAATTTGTTGATGATACCATGGTAATGGGGCACCCTTTAGTCCAAGAAGTCCATGCTTTTAAAAAAAGCCTAAAACTTTTTGCTAACGCCTCTGGGATTGAAGTTAACTCTGATAAGTCTCGACTTTTCTTTTTCAACACTCCCAGTGT
The DNA here is from genome assembly GCA_027924585.1 of Larix kaempferi. Taxonomy (NCBI): domain Eukaryota; kingdom Viridiplantae; phylum Streptophyta; class Pinopsida; order Pinales; family Pinaceae; genus Larix; species Larix kaempferi. The sequence goes on from BSBM01000727.1 coordinate 7,651,282, forward strand.
TACGCAACGCAACATCATTCGCATCCTCAATTTTTCCAAAGGCTCCCTTCCTACCAAATTCCTGGGGGCTCCACTTTCAGAGGGCAACCTTCGGGGGATTTCTTGGCAGGACCTTCTGAACCGTATGAAGAGCAGACTCAATAGCTGGATTAATAGACCTTTACACTTTCCCAGCCGGTTAACGCTGGTCAAATCCCTCCTGCAGGCTGTGCCTATTTATCTTTTCTCCTTGCTGTCTGCACCTAAGTTGGTTCTCAGAGAGATTAGAGGCATCCAACACAACTTCTTATGGGGTGGCCGGGAATCCAAATCTAAATTCGCCCTGATCAGATGGGAATCCTTGTGTTGGCCTAAGGAACAGGGAGGCCTGGGGATTAGAGATCCTGAAGTGGTTAGTGACATTCAGGGTTCTAAGTTGTGGTGGCGTTGGTGTAACCACAACAATGAGCCATGGGTGAAGCTTTGGCAAGTCAAGTATGCCAGGAACCACCAAACCAACCAGCTGATCCGATACAATGCTGATAGTATGGGCTCTCATATTTGGTCGAAGGCTCTAAAAGGGAGAAAGTTGGTCCAGGATCATAGCTTCTGGGAAATTGGCGATGGTGAGCTGGCCAATTTCTGGGATGACTCATGGAATCAATTCCCTAAACTGGGGAATGATCACAGGTGGCAGAGTATAAGAAAGCATGGTTTGTTTGAAGGAAAAACTAAGGTGTGTCACTTCTAGACCAATCAGGTTGGGGAAACTTGCAGATACTGGTTAGACCCTCAGTGGTGGACTGGTATTATTAATGAAGAGGATGGTAGAGCTTTTGGGGATGTACTCCAAGAAAGATACATCCACAGAAGAACTGGTACAGATAAGCTCCAATGGGGATATCAGCAGCGAGGGGTATTTAGCATAAAGGAAGCATATGATCTGCATACAAACAAGGATGCTGCTGATGATGTTCCATGGGGAAAATTATGGAAAATGAACCCCTTGCCTAAAACTGCCATTTTTTGCTGGCTGATTATGTGGCAAAGAATCCTGACAGGGGAAAACCTTAAGAAATGGGGAATTCAAGGCCCCTCATGTTGCCCCTTATGCAAGAATAATGAGGAAACTATCAACCACTTGCTAGATGAGTGTGAATTTATCTCCTTTCTTTGGGATAGAGGTTCCATGATTTTCCGAAGAAGTGATCGGGCCCATGGTCAACCTGCTCGTACTTTGAACAATTGGAATGCCCAAACCTTTTGTAACCAATTATAGCCTTGATTTGGCAGATGTTCCCAGGGATGCTCTGCTGGAACCTCTGGAAAGAACGAAATGGGAGAATCTTCAGGGACAAGAGTCATCAGAAAGAGGAAGTGTGGGAGACTTTAGTTCGCAACAGTCAAGAAACAATTAGAAGCAGACAGTGGATTGATGAGGACAAAAATCTCTTGGAGGGGGACCTGCTCATTGCCAAGGATCGGGGTCTTGGCAGGGAGGACATGCTTGGGTTACGAAGGCGAGACAAGATTTGTAGACCTACCAGTCCCAATGTCTGGTCTCCGCTTGGATGGTCGGAATTTAAAATAAATTTTGATGGGGCGTCGCGTGGAAATCCCGGGGTTGCTGGTTATGGCGGGTTCTGTAGAACGGCGGATGGGATGATTCTTCTGGTTTTTTTTGGACACCTTGGACATGATACAAATAACTCTGCAGAGCTCGATGGGCTCATCCATGGCTTGCAGTTGATTATTCAAGGTGGATTTTTCCTTGCTACTATAGAGGGAGAATCAAAAATCATCATCCACATGGCTAAAGGTCTGGCGCAGGGGAAGCTGACTGAACATGTGACTTCTAGCTGGAGGCTTTCTCATCGTTTGGATATCCTGAGTCGCCTTGTTCGTACCAACAGTCAGCTGTCTTTTCACCACGTCAAACGGGAGGCTAACAAGGTTGCTGACTATCTTGCTAATTTGGGCGTTGATAGGGGTGGTGGCCACACATCCGGCTACATGGCAGATTTCCGGAACGAAGCTTGGGCCCCTAAGTGCTTATAGCTGGCCGCGGAGGACTTTGGCAGAAGCTACATGGTGGAGGGTGAGCAGCACGTGTCCCAGGGAAGTGACAGGCGTAATGCGATAGTCACTCCGATGACGCACTGATGATGAGGTTTTTAAGGACGAGAAGTGAGAATTCCCACAAGTTAGTTATTATGGGAATGAAGGGGAAGGATTTGAACTGGCTTCAATCTTTTCTCATCATGGCCATACTTATTCTTTGTAATGGTGAAGGTACTTTCCAGGGTCGGCTCAGATCTTCAGGGGTCCTGGCCATTTATTGCCCGGTTTGCATCATCATGAATAGGCGGCCTTTATATGGAGGCTCCTTTTTGCACAGAACTCTTGCCTGTCCCGAGGGTGATAATATTTGTCTCTGTGTCTCAACTGTTGGTTTTTTCGAGTGCCTTCCAGGGTGTGGTTTTCGCAAACGCGGCCCCCTGATTTTCGGTTGCTCTCTGATTCTCATGTTGTAATGGCCCCTAAGCGTGAATCTGGTGCCTCCTCTGAGTTGGGTTCTGCTCGCAATGCCCTAAAAGATAAAGAGAAGGTTAATGTTAGGGGTGGGGCCTCGGGTAGGGTAACTAGGGCTCAAGTTTGGGTTCAATCCGCCGCCTCTTTCTTTCGTGAGCATCTCCCTGATCCCATCAGGGATGATATTGAGGTTATTGTGAAGAACCTTTGGAACGAAGTCCAGGCCCTTCCTATTGAGGATGTTAGGAATGAGGTGGAGGATTGGGTCACTGATCCGGGTACTACTGCTGGGCGAGCCTTGGCCTATGACAGAATGGTGATGACATACTGGGTCACAAAGAACCTGCTTGCTCATGTGATGATGGATGGTAATGCGAAGCGACAAGGTGACGAAGAACCTGTTAAAGCGTGGAAAGCTCACAATGCAGACAACCAACTTATGCAATGTAAAATCGATGCTATTGCGAAGAAGATGGGCCTCTCCTTTTCGTACCTCGATTTGGACGCTCAAGGGAACTGGGTTTCCAGCAGCAAATCGCCTAAGAGTGGCTCGCCTCGACCAACGGTTGTGGTTATTCCGGTCGATAATCTCCCCCAGAAGAAGGTGGCGGATATGAAGATGCCAGAGAAAGGTGCTGCAGGATCGTCGGATATGCCTTTGAAAGGTCTTGGGATTTAGTTTTTCCTTGTTTTCAGTTTTTGTTGTCTCCCTTGTCTGTAATTCGGATTATGGGTAGTAGGCAGTTCTCGGTGAATGCTGTTAGTTGGGATAGGGGGGATGTTAATGTTCTAAGAATTTTGTATGTACAATGAGGAGGTCCGGCTCCATGGACGCTCGCTCTGCAAATTTGTAGCTTTGTGTCAGTATCGGTTTGTAGGTGTTTTGGGGGCTGGACCTGTAACTCTCCATTGCTGTAAGCGCGATATGTATCTCTTGTTTCAACAGTAATATAATGTTTTTATTTACAAAAAAAAAAACTTCATGGAGTTTCTCCATCTTACCCTGATTCCATGGAGGATGGTATTAACCACTAGCCACTCATGTGCTGTTGGTAACCCCAAAGGACTTGGTGGGAATGTATCCTGCGTCCTCCAATGCAACTGCGCCTTTGGTGATATGGTCAAATCGACAACTGAGCTATCCCTTGGGTCTCTCTCTCTCTCTCTCATGTCAAATTTTCTGGAATCACATTGTGTTGTAGTTTAGAAACGATGTTTCGAGTTGACACTCCACCCATCATCAAGGGATCGAATAAAGCTTTATCTAACATGTTCTAGAAAGTTATAATAAAGTATGCTTAAATCTCCGAATAAGGTTTCCTTAAATATATGGCAATTTTTTTTGAAGTTAATTATATATGAATTCAAAAACAAGCATGAACTAGGTTACCTAGGTTGGTGGGGTACCTTGGTGAGCTGCTTGAAGGAAGCTTGCAATCACTTCTTATGCTTGTAATCAGCAAGTGTGTTGTTGCAACATTATTTCATCTCTCACATCACATATTTATATCATGCCTAGGGGCTTGGATGGTTTAACCACTACAGTTTACATTTTCATTCTTCATTTGGTCACTTGTTATACCATTAACATCAAGATTTACACACACATATGTTTGTGTTGAAATCATCCCAATTCCCTATACCCTCCCTTGACACACAAATACTTCAACGCATTGTTCACCCCCCTCAATGCAAATTCACATTTTTACAAAGAAGAACTACAACACATAGATTCTTTGTTGCTTCTCTTCTTCAAGACATTTGGAACAAACCATCAAGTTATTGAAGCATTTGGAGGTGACTTCCTAGCTTGTGGACTATTTTTAGCATGTTGTTACCATTTTTGAGTTTCCACTTCACTAAATTGTAGGCCAATCCAAGATTTAAGGCACTTTGGCACATATGCTGAGGATTATTTAGTGGATTGACGCTTTGGAGGGTTCTTGGGAGAGTCTTTGGATCATGTTGACGTGGTCAATCACTTCACTTGGAGGAGACATCCTTGCTAGAGGGGACATTTTGTTGGATATTGAGACATGTGGCATACCCATCACTTCTTGATAAGTAATCTACTCTTATTGTGTTAGAAAATATTCCCTACGGATAGGTCAGACTTCTCTTAGACATAGTAAGGCTCCCTAGACACCTAATCTAAGACAAAGACACCTAATCTAAGACAAAAGCAAAACAAATGGTTGCTAAAATCCACTAGATCTAGTTCATACACAAGCCAACCCAAGTAGACATAAGCATAAGAAGGATGAGAAGAGTAGATGTATTACCTCAGCCTTGAAGGTTGTCCTCGCTGCTCCTTGTTGATCCAGCTCCTAGCTTGCAGATCCAAGGTGGTGAGCTTGCGCACAAAGAGAAGAGACAACACCTTCCAATGCACCAAGTGTATTAACTAAAGATCTAATTACCAATCGGCAAACATATTCATACATCTATCAAAGAGACGTGGAAATGGGAGTGTTGTTCGCCGAGATGCACACCAGCAGCATAAATCTTTCGAAAGCTGTCTCCTCGCTACAAGTGGGAGAGGTGTAGCCTTGGGGGCAAGCAATGAGCCAGGTACTGTCACCTGAATCCCAGCTCCTCCGTTTAGGCAAACTACTAACGAAGCCTAGGGGGGTTGTCCCTAACAAAGAGTTTTCTATGGCTTTGTGTTTTTAAGTGTTTAAGTGATGAAATGATGTGGATGGGTGTTGTTTAGGAGTTTTTATGATGAGAACACTGTAAAATACGCAATCCACGTTGCAATTACATAACACAAATTTCACGATGTACAATATATGATGACTTGGAAATTAAATAAGCTTCCACAAGATAATGTAAACAAATGCCAAAGGACTAATGGTCTAGATCAAGGCGATACATATAAGTTTTGTCGACCAGTGCCAAATGGAGTCAATAAGTGCTTGGGATGCTATAAAATAAGTCTCAATGTAATGTTCGTGAGATCGATTTGAAATTGTTCTTGGTAAATTTTGAAGTGTTTTAGGTGTTCTTGATTTATTATTATGGCTAAGGATACTTCCAACCGATACGCAAGGTACTGGAAGTCTGTCCGGAAAAGATAGTATCAAGTGCCTCCATTCAAGGACCTGTCGGGCCACCTAGTGCTCTAGGCTAGGTGTCCAAGGAACTTAACCAGCAAGCTAGAGGCTGAACATGGAACCCCGACGCCCCCAACTAGGAGATTACCCACCGAACTTATCTTATCGATCAAGTCCGGATTGTTTGGTTATGGGGTGAAAGTTTTTATTATGATTATCACTTATGAGATTAAACAATCCAATGCCGTTTCTGAGTAATCCGATTTTTAGGTCGGTCAGAGCATACTCCGGCAAGGAAACAACGAAATATATTTTAGAAAGGAGGTGTGAGTTGGAAGTGTTTTAATTAGAGCACAAGAAAAATGCTCTCCGATAGAGAGTGCTCTTGATCTTGCCTTAAGACCTGATTCAAGAGTCTTATCTACACTATATGCGATGCAATGCAACAATAAAAATGCTCTTCGACAGAGAGTGCTCTTGACTCGTCTTGCGACAGGTTCAATAGACTTATTTACACTATATGAGATGCAAATTATAAATAAGGAAATACAATGATAGCTTAAATGATCGAAAATGAAATGACTAAACTAGCAATTAGTGTACTAAGTAGCAGGAATGAACTAATCTAGCAATTCGTGTGTTAAGCATAAAATGAAGCTAACAAGCATTTAGTACTTCTAATGGTGCAAAAAACTAAACTAAGTAAAGGAAACCAAAACTACACTAGAAAAACAAGCCACTTCAAAGGACACTACAAGACTTCCCCAAATGGGTGAAGTTGGGTGTGGGGGATTAAAAACCCCACTTAGGAAACTTTATTAATTAAGTACAATATTTAGGAATTTCAACCATTTGAAGAGACTAAGAGAAATAAAATGGAAAAGGCCTTAAAGGTCCTTTTTTACAAAAGGAGAGTGATTGACTTTGGTTCAAAATCTCAAACAAGTTTGAGTCTTCTTGGTTTTGGTGCTTGATTTTGGACTTTGGTTCCTCTTGGTTTTGCAATTTTTCTCTTTAAGTTTTTGGCTACCTCCTTTCGTTTTCCACTTTCTTTTGGCTTTGATCCTCTTCAACACCTACAACAAAAATGGCTCACTCATGCACCCTTTAGATGTTAGCTCAAAATCAAAGAATACATCTTGAAACTATTTTGAACTTAAACTTTAAAAAACGAAATCTAAGGTGTAAATGATATGAGACTAACTTGAAAATACCAAAAACTAAAAATCAGAGCAGCAAATGCTAAAAAAAAAGATCTAATCTATGACAAAGATGAATTACTGTAAGTACAAAAATAAACTAGATGCAAGCTAAAATTTGAAATACGATGTAAGTCTAAGTTTTAAAATGAGATTTAGAAATGCAAATGCAAACTTTCACTTTTTTGAGGAGAGGTTTTGAGACTAGTATGAAATGCAAGTTAAGATGAAAAGAGATCTAACTTTAAACTATTAACTTCACCAAAAAAGAAATCTACTTAACAAGTACAAAAAAAGATCTAAACGCTAACTAAATGCTTCTTGTTTTTTCTTTAAAGTTTTTAGGAAATGGATGGAAGCAAGTGAATGGAAGGAGGATGGAAGGCTTGGAAAAGGAGGATGCTGCAAGATGGACAGTGGACAGCGAACAGTGAATGAAAAAGAGAAGGCAAAAAGACCAAGATATGAGCGAATGGAGACTTGCTGGTCACTGCTATGGGGCAGCAGACAGTAAACTTAAAGGAGCAGCGAAATGGAAACTATGGAAAAGGAGTGAAGGCTGGAAAAGTGAGCAGCAAAAGAGGACGAGAGGAGGCTAGAGAGAAGGACTAGGACGAAAGCAAGGAAGAGGAGGTGACCTTGGAAGGAGAAAATGAAACGGAAGAAGGCAAAAACGAAACTAGGGTGAAGGCTTTGAAGGGGGACGAAAGGAGGGAAGCTAAAGAGACCAAAGAATAGGCAGAAGTGGTTTTGGGCCTCTTTGAAAGTAACCAGTAACCAGTTTGAAAAGTAGTTGTTTTTTGGTATGGGACTTGAAGCAAACCAAACCCTTAGTGCCTCCTTCTTGGAATAATCCAAGCTATGTAGATCCTGAAAAGAAAACCAATGTTAAACAAACAAGCTTGTGATCCTGAAGATGAGCTAGATGCAGCTGAGCTCACACCCTTCTCCAAGATGGCAAATCCTGTCCAAAATCAAACCACTCAAAAGACCTAGTGAGATCAATCAACTAGCATGCTAAGCATATAAAGATTCATCAACATTAATACAACTGAATATTTCTTGCTCATGAAATCTTGATACAATAGCATAATCAACCAAATTATCAACTGTAAATGGGAGATTTTACGTTCTGTGAAATAGACTTCTAAAACAAATTGATTTGATCACACATAAGCATTTGAATTGAAAAATATGGAAAGCATTCACCTCACAAAGTTCATTCACCACTAGCACCAAGTCGCATGGACCTCCAAAGTCTTGATCTTATTCCAAATAATGAGCATAAAGCAATTACAAAATTCTACAGAGTAAGTCTACAACAAAGGATCCATCCTAAGAGAGTGAAAGGCACCTCTCTTTATACAAAACTAAGAGAGCTAAACCCCTAATTCGAATTGGCAATGGAGGGAGCCAATGGCACAAGTTAAGGAGATTCGAATTCAATCAAGATCCAGTCAATTCGTAGCTTGGAGTGAGACCTCCAACCAACAACTCGAGTTGTAATGAATGAGGATGGGGAGGTGGCCTCCACCTTGGCAAGGCGCCCCCCATCCCTCTCTTGGAAACTCCACCATCAAATACGAGTTTGCCATGTGTAAAACACGTGATCATAGAGGAGAATACGTGAGCCTTCAAGAGATATACGTTTGAGTTGATGTAGGGATAGTGCTAGTTGAGTGGGAGCCAAGCTCATGAGGTGGCCTCAATCTAAGGGAGGCGCCCACCTTTGCCATTAATACATCTCAACAAACCATTAAACACATGACACATCACTAAATCGTGAATCCACATGAGGAGGGTGAATTCCTTTGGAGGAGATCTCTTGTAGTGACTGGATAGTTGACTGAAGTTGACTGGAGTTGATTGGAATCATTATGAATGCCCTGTGCCATGTCATTTAGCTTGTTTATTTATTTAATTTGGATTATTTTGGAGAGATTTGGATTATCTCCAAAATAATGATTTTTTATATTTTTAATTAATAATTTCTCTTTTATTGATTTTTTGAGAAATTATTAATTATTAGGCTAAATTGACATCCGAAACTTAGGATAAGCTGGTCCGGGGTTCATGTGTGATTTTTGGCTTAGGAATTAAGCCTTCAATCTTTGAAATCCATCCCCGGATCACTGACATATTACAAATTTGATTTTTTCAATTAAATATTTGGAAAAATAATAAAAACTCAATCCAACGCGTTCGGTAAATTTTTTTCGGAAAGTGTTTTTATTGGACAAGGACCCTAGGAAATGACCATCTAAGACATACATGGTGTCTAGTAGGCTTATATACATCAGTTGGACTCTAATAACCCCCAAGGCTCAAATTTCAAAATCGGGCATTCTAACTTTGGAGGAAGCGGGAGAAAACCTCGTCGATTATTACTCGGCTATAGGCAAAGCATAATTGACAAGGGCAAAAAACTCCTTGGAATGCCTTAGTTGATAGTCAAGTCATGGGAAACCGAGCCACTCAAAATCCTACTAGCACACTTATTACAAACCCCGTGGGGCCATGGTCACTTCAGCAGAAAAACAAAACTGGCTAGCCAAAATTGGCTAATTATTGCAACTGGACCTTCTGATACACTGGATATGAACATAAATCATGTTCATCAAATGGTGGCTCGTCGGAAGTCCAACTATGGTACAAAAAAGTTGGTAATAGGGAGAATAGGCCAAGTTTTATATTAGAAAGAAAGGCATGAACAACATGAACAAAAGTATACCTGACTCTGTAGCAACATGTCCTTCAGACTCTCCTTCCAGATCCCTTTGAGCACCCTAAGATCATAATGACCACCTCTCTAAGCTTTTTCCATGTGTGTGAGCCAAGGCATGAGGTCCTCTTTATAGGATGGAGAGGCAAAACCACTTGAGAGAAATATTTGGATCAAGGGAGGATAAGGTGGATCAAGAGAGATTTAGGTTGCCATGAATGGAAATTAAGAGATATTCGAAGGATAGACTGATCCACCTAAGATCAAGCTCGAATCTTGGCCCAAAAATCAAGGCAAGATGGCTATAACAGGACTGTCACTCCCCTAGAATTGAGCACAAAGCAAAAATGTTGCAATTTTTGCACCCCTGGAGGTATGCAAGGGGCGACACTCTTGTAATTTTTGCCCCTTGGACAACTGGGAGGGAGCGACACTCTCCATCCAGGCAAGATAGGGTTTGGTAAGGTGGCTCTTCGACCTCCAAATGTCAAGGGACCTTCCCAAACATGACTAGGGACTAGGTAGACCACAAGATAGTGGACCCTAACACACCTAGCGAACATCACAACTCATGCTTCTCATGGTGATGAAGCATATCAGGTCATAAGTGACAATTTGAGGTATAACACTTATCCCTAATCTTCTTCATTATTTCTTCTTGAATGGACTTCTCATCATACATCCTTTGTGATTATATCAGAAATTTATGCTCGTACCCTTTATTTGATTCATATGGTCTTCAGAGAAGACATAAGATTTCCCCTCTACATTGCAAATGAAATTATCTTGTATTGTTGATTTTTCTCATGGAGTTAGTTACATGAGAGCATTATTATATTGTTATACTTGGAGATGAGGATGATTATTTTATTGTTTCTTCTAGGAAAGGAAGTAGATCTCAACAACTCATTGCTACATTTAGTAAGAAGTTTGTTGAAGAGGTTAGGAACGTACTATTTTATTGTATTCCTTGGAGAATTAATGGATCTAGGAAAACAATTACTTGCTTGTTGTACAAGGAGTTGAGCTTAAACCTATATAAGAGTTTGCTCTCTCCATTTTGAGTATGGTTGATTTGTGAGGATTTCTCTCCTCTTGGAGCTTTGTTGAATATCTAATGTAATTCTTGTGGAGAATTTCTTTGGGTTATCTCTTTTATATGTGAAGCTAATATTTGTCATCTTTAATTGTTGTTGCTATATGCTAGAGAGCACTTGCAAAGAACATGCTTGAGAGGCCAAGTTTCAAAGGTTAGTCCACCATCTTGGAAGGGGTTTATGTGAGGAATTCTTCCTCTTTTCTCCCTTTGATGTCTTATTGCTGAATGTGTTACCTTACATCTATCATCTTTTTAAGAGTTGTTGTTGGGTTAAACACTTTATTGTAAGACATACCATCATAGCATTATTTGAGTGTGGCACCTTTATGGCCCCTTCAAGTTCATTTCTTTATTATTTAATAATATGGTAAGGCATATTGTGGCATAGCTCTTTTTGTTTTAATCATTTACAAATTGATCTCTCGGTGTAGCCTCTTGACTCCATTTGCCCTATATTGGATAGGCACTAATCCCTTATCTTCAATCACCCTATATTCTATACTACAACAAGAAAATGTTTTGTTGAGCTATCTCCTCACATTACCTTTAGCTTCCTTTTCATAGTCTTAGCAATTCTATCTTAGGGATACCTCCCTTGTGTTGGAGAAGAGCTAACCTAAAGTTCGAGAGGGAGTTACTCAAGTGAAAATGGGTAGCTCCTCTAAGTTACCCTTGGGTTTGCATTTTGTGCTTACGACTTTTACACATTTGAAGTGTAGGTTAAATACAAAAGGATATCAACTAAAAGGCAGTGTCATAAGTCAGGACAAGTATCAGTTAAATACAAAAGACTATCAACTAAGTAACAAGACAAAGTGTCATCCACTTTGGGTGAGGTGCAACTGGTAGAAAGCTCAACTCTAGACTGAGAGGGAGATGGGGCTAGTTTACAATCATCCATATGAAAGGGGGTGACGAAGGTCACATGCATACTTAGGTTGGTAAAGAGAAATAACGTCTCGGGTTTGCAAAACTTGGAGGCCAAGTAAATAGTGGAAGTGTCTCAAGCCCATCATTTCAAAATTCTTTTTAACTTTGGATTTCACATGGGTTAGAAGTTTGGGTTGCTACCAGTGAGTATAATGTCATCAATATAAAGTACAAGTATGGGAAAATGGCCAACTCCTCAGTTGGTATAGACATCGGAGTTAAAGTGGCATCTAGAAAAGTCAAAGCCAAGAAGACTAGTTCATTTTTTCATATTGTTACGCCCCAGATTCTCTGCAGTGCACCCTACTGTTGAATTATGTAGCTCAGATAGGTACTTCTGAAGGCTAAGTGTCTACCTACATGAAGTTGTCCTTGGGGGTCTTTTCTAGACATCAACTTTATTAATTATAAAGTTAAAATGACTTTTATATTTAATGATAAAGTGACTTAAGTGACTTAAGTTGTCTCAACATGAGATTAAGTCACATCCGTAGATCTCAAATGATTAAGATTAAATCTTAGCCCTTCATTATTTTGGAGATTGAGGTTTAGGGCTTTTGATCATTAAAAAATTATAAAAGGAGTTCTAAGGAAGAGACTAGACACACCTGGTCATTGTGAGAGACATCGATAGAGAGAGAGAGAAAGAACTTGAGAGGATGATGAAGAAACAACCTGAGAGAGATTTTCAGCGTGAGAGGAAGGGCAATCTACTGGTAGCATATAACAGACCGTACATTAAGAGAAAAGGGAGGCTGTGTTGTCCGCCAGATTGCACATCAGCAGCGGAAATCTTTCGAAAGCTGTCTCTTCACTAAAAGTGAGAGAGGTGTGGCCTTGGGGGCAAGCAATGAGCTAGGTACTATCACCTGAATCCCAGCTCCTCCGTTTAGGCTAACTCCTAACGAAGCCAAGGGGGTAGTCCCTAAAAAAGAGTTTCACTAAGGCTCTTGTGTTTTAAGTACTTTTTGTGTGGGGTGATGCGGATGAATGTTGTTTAGGAGTTTTTGTAAAATGATGAGAACACAATTAAACACTCAATCCACGTTGCAAAATCTACAAGATACAATTTAGAAGATGAACAATATACTTTGACTTAGAATTAAAACAAAGCATCCACAAGATAAAAAACAAATGACAAGGACATATGGTCCAGATTCAGAAGATATATAAGAGTTTTTTAAAGACCAGTGCCAAATGGAGTCAAAAGAAATGCTTGTGATGTTGGAAAATGTAAGTCAAAAGTAGCTGTTTGTGAGATCGTTTTGAAAATGTTCTTGGTAAATTATAAGTGTTTTAGATGTTCTTGATTATTATGGCTGAAACCAAGGATATCAAAAGAGTGTCCGGAAAGACAGTATCAAGTGCCTCCGTTCAAGGACATGTCGGGCCACCCAGTGCTATAGCCAGGTCACGCAATGCTAACCAGCAAACTAGAGGCTGAACATGGAACCCTGACGCCCCCACTAGGAGATTACCCACCGAACTTATCTTATCGCTCAACTCCGGATTGGTTGGTTATGGGGGTGAAAGTTTTATTAGTTATCACTTATGAGCTTAACAAGTCTTCCACCTTTCTGAGTACTAGCCCAACCGTTTCCGGTTGGTAGAGCATACGGGTGTTGGACAAACGACCAAGATAAATTAATTAAGGGGGAAATGTGGGTTGAAAATGTTTTATTATTAGGAGCACTTGTTCAACTCTCTGACAGAGAGCGCTCTTGACTTAGTCTTGGGGTCAATATGACTGGAATTTTATTCCTACTTGTGTATATGAGATCTTAAGAGGTGCACACCTCTCTTCTTGGCAATTTCTAGGGTTTTCAAGGATAATTCTTTGTGTTTGAGTCTTCTTTGCAATCTTTCAAGGCTAATTCAAGGAAGAAAAGTTCTAGGGTTTGTTTTCTCTTCTCCTTTTCTCCATTAAATGTGGTAAGATCTTGAATCTCGTGCCTTGCATACCGGTGTATCCAAGGTAAGAGTATTTCATTGTTTCATCCATCTTAGTTTAGTCTTGTTGTGAGGCATTTCTTTGGAAGAATCCCTCTTGTTTTGGGCCTTGGAATCTTTGTTTGTCCTAATTAGTTCAAGTGCTAACATAACCTAGGGTTTCTTAGCCTTGCCCTAATTCATCAAGCATTGAATTGACAATTTTTGAGAGGACGTTGACCCTGATTTTTCTCATTGCCCTAGGGATAAGACCTAGGTCTAGTTCCCTCTTCTTCTTATTTTCAAAATTACAAAATAGTATGTATTATATCTAAAAAAATACAAAAAAATCAAATATATAGAAAAACCGTAAAATAAAATAAAATATTGCATTATTGAAGCATCTAATCAACTGAATGCGACTCGCTCCCTTGATTTTATGGTCATTCTTCAAGTGTCTCACCCTTTTGTAGCTAGTTTGAGAGATCTACGGTTCTTGTGCAAAAGCTAGTATGTTTTTTTCAGATCTGATGTGACAGGTGCAGCCATCTAAATTCAACTTTGAAGTGGCATACAAGTTGAAGATGAGGTATATTAACAACCCTAATCATTTCGGTCTTCATCTAGTGGTTTGAGTTGGTCTTATTGAGATTTTGGAGGGCTGGTTAGGGCATAAACCAGGCTGCTACAGCCATAATTATAGGTCTGAAACATCTTGCTGCAGCCATACATTCAACCTGGACTTTACCATCTTGAGCTACAATAAGAGGTAAAAGTCTTACATTGGTTAGTCAAAGGTAAGAGGTAATTTATTTGTGATTTTGAAGGGTTTAACTGAAGTTTACAATCAAGTTATTGGTGTTGGTCTTGTATTGCATTTATTGATATATTTTGATGACCAGATAGTGCTAAGCCTTATTGGCATTGCTCCTAACCTCCTAGTCTCATGCTTTGTCATTGAGTGTTTTATTGAATATCTTATTGACACCATAAGGCATTGGTTGATTAATCTAATAGAAGAGTTTATAGTTAGAAGTATAATTGTTTTCGTTCTTGTGCTTCATAGGGCTACTTCTACGCTCATTTGGGAAGCCTTCTATTGCCAAAGGAGCAAGCCTAGAAAGAGAGGAGAGTGCATTGTGTTGACAGTGGGTGCATCTCCTGATTAGTTGCCACCTAAGTTGCCAGGAAACTTGGGTATAGGGACGGGTACGTGGATAGGGACACTACTTTTTGAAACAGGGTACTTGGGTACTGTTATCACACTATAGTAGCAGGGATACTATTCTTGCTTAGCAGATATCTGCACATTCCAGAGCTTAGATTATTCAGAGCTTGGCTATGATGACTTTATATTTTGAGATCACTCATGATCAGAGCAGTGTATTATTCAGACTTATATTAGACCTTGTGTCAAGGCTGATCCTTGAGAGTTCAGATTTGATGATCGATGTGACCCTTTATTCCATACAGTTTCAGTTCAGTGCGCGGAGATGTATTACAACAGTGTTTCAGATGATATATGATGATTATTCTTATGATGATGTTGTATGACTTTTGGATTCCTGACCATTGACCGTGGATTATTATCTTGTTATTTTAATCATGTTCACAGCATTGGCTTGGTATATAATTCATGATGTGGCAATCTCTATAAAATGGACTATCTTGATAATAAATTAAAATGGACATTTTACTTGCACATTTAGGTTGTTTGACAAAACTCACTGGTTTACTACCTTGCATAGATATGGTCTTTCTTGACATCAGTTGTCTGCTAGCTTAGGCTCCACTTTCACTTGACTCCATCCATCCATGACTTTCCTTATTTGGCTTTAACCCTTGACTTGTCTTACTTGACTTTCTATTATTGAGGACGTCCCTTTTTACTACCTCTATGTTTGGACCGCATCCCTGTTTGTTTAGTGTCTCGGCTCTGAGTTGGTGACAAAACTTGTCTTTGGTAAGTTGGATTGTAGGCCTAAATCATTCCGGTCGGTTGTCCCGACTCCCGATGGTTGGCACTGGCACGAACTCCCCTTAGTCACTTGAGATGTTGTTGGCTGAAACTGAAAGCTCACGTACTACTTATGGAAACTTATGTAAATTCGCCCATGGAAACTAAAAAAGGGCAAGAGCAATGAACTGCTAAAAATACTCCTTGAAGAGTATAAGAAAGGTCCAAAAAACAATGATTCTTAACTTCTATATCTAAACAATTGCTGACCTTTTATATATGTATAAACATGCCCTGGATGCAAGCTGCAATTAGTTGTGCTTATCAGCACACCTGAGATCCGAAGGGTTATGTAGGCCAAAAAGGCCATAAAATGAAATCAATGGATCCTAATGAAACTGGATCATCTTTTATAAAAGTAGACATGATGCCTAAGTTGAATAAGCACTCTCTAAACAACTTACCCATTTGTGAGGCACAGCCATTCCCCGTGTTTATTTTGTCCAACACAGAGTTTGTAGCTTCCCCTTTCTCCCAGTCCAAAGTGTCTTTTAGTTGAGTTTAGACAAGTCACCCCCTTTGCCCAACCTTGTTCCTAGCCTTCATCCTTAACTAACTGTTTGACCATGTCCAATGGGTGAGTTTGTCATTTAAGCTATTGTGCAAGTAAATATAAATAACAACGGAATGAACAAATATGATTAATGCCACTAAATGATGTTATGCTTTAAGTTAAGCTGTGAGTATGATTAGAGGAACATGTCTTAGTCTATTGATATGATTTATCCTTGGTTATATATTGACCTAGTCGAACCTAGTTTGACTATGGTCATGTCTTGGGATCCGTGATGATGTGGGCCATGTATGCTTATGGATGATGATTGATGGTCCCACATACTCTTGATGATGATGCTATATGATGGACATATGGTTCAAATGATGATTGATGCAGTTTAGTAGGTTTTATTATTTCTTCAGATCATCAGATTATGCACTGTCCTTATATGGTGGACCCTACAGCTAGCCCATCAAGGCAACCCATGGTGTATGAGTACACATTCTTGGTAGATTTGGGTCTTCTGGATCCAATGAGACACTTATCATTCAGTTCCGGGCACTTCTGACAGTGATAGATGCAGTTTTCCACTTGTTGACCAGATTTGGGGTTGATTTCCCAGCCTGAGCAGCAGGGGCCATGAGAGGCTAGTTCACCTAGGGTGCTGTATGAGGAGGGCGTGATCCATCCACTTGATATTACGATTCACCCCCCCTTTTGGAGAGATTGGTGGGCTCAGATTGATAGCGCAGGTGCCCTAGGGGGCAGTTTCAGCAGCTTCACAGTTACCGAGGCAGGGTAAAAATGGAATAAAAGGGTCATTGATGAATTCGATTTGGGCAATTGAGGCAAGGTTTTGGCACTTGGTTTTCACAAAGGTCTTCCAGGGTGAACCCCCCATCTTCCAACCAGTTTTCATCAGTCAGTGGGGTCCACAGAGTCCACATAAGGCCTTTTATTGCATGTCTCTCACAGATTTTGAGGACAGATTTGATCATTTGTATTTATTTTGGACATATTATATTATTTTATTGTGCCATGGGGATGAGCTAGCAAGGATTGATGCCTCCTAGCCCCAACATGTGCTTTATATGTCATGTCCTAGTCATATGAGGTGGGCCCATGTACTTTTGCCCCCTCTAGAGGATGACGTCACCCTCCATTAGTCTATTCTAGCTATGATGTCACCTTACTATTGAGTGATCCATGTATTATATTGTTAGGCTCATCTTAGCCATTGATTATGTATGAGATCTTTTAATCTCAACCACTCATCTTTATGTTTTGTAAAGTGGTTTTGAGATCTAGGGTTTTGGTCTTTATTATCCTATATAAGGAGGAGACCCCCTATTGTATAGCTCACCTTTGGGCTTTGGAAAACTTGGAATGAAAAGAATATTTTGGAGATCTACTTCTTGGCTTTGATTGGGTTGCTCTTGTATATATTCTTGCATCTTGTTTCTAGACATTCTTTGCTTCTACAGGTGAAATCGACATCAAGAGAGGG
Organism: Larix kaempferi; assembly: GCA_027924585.1. Lineage (NCBI taxonomy): Eukaryota > Viridiplantae > Streptophyta > Pinopsida > Pinales > Pinaceae > Larix > Larix kaempferi. Next base: position 7,668,748 of record BSBM01000727.1, read on the forward strand.
AGGCCGAATTGCTTGAAGCTAGCTCAACAATTTGCTTTGTGGGAAGATTGTAGGGGTTGCTCACATCCCCCATGAGCAAGACTTCTTCATAGAGAGGGAGTTTTTGAATTGTGATTTGTCCATTGATTACTTTCTTGATATGACATGCTTAGATCTTATGGATTTGTGGATCAAATCTAACTTGATGTAGTTTGATTTACAGGTTTTCATGTGACATATTTCCTCCTAGGGCTTGGACGTTTTTGGTTGAAGACACTTGGATCAAGCTTGGAATTTTAACTAGGGCAAGAATTCTCCATATGCTAAGAGGCCGCAAGCTTTGAGGTAAGATCTACAAGGTATGTATTGATTTTGCTTGTTCTCCATCCTATTGGTCAAAAACTACATTAAAATCAAAACCCTCATTTTTTTTTCTTAGATCTACTTGGATCTAGCTTGGCTTTTGAAAAGATATTGAAAACCCACCTCTATAGCATCCACGGCGATTTGGATCTATAGTTTGGTGTGGATTGGGCTACATTTGACACACTTTTCAAGGCATTTAACCTTCCTTGGGTAAAGTCGCCCTCCTTGGGTGATTGAGTTAAGCTAGATCTAGTACATGGGTAGGTGAGATCCCTCTTGATTCATGATCCTCACATTTGATAACCTACCCCTAGTGCTTCACGTCATTGATTTTCACCTTGTGGGCCCCATTCCTCATTTTGAGAGTTGTGCCCCACTTGGGTCAATTTGGTGATGCATGTTCAATCTCAGATTTATGGAGATCTAGCCATTGGATCCCCTTGATTTTCAAGATCCACATGGATAATTGCCTAAACTACCCGGATCTAAACTTTGGTGGCTTTTGGACTTGATTTGACACACTTTTCCATGCATTTAGCCCACCTTGGGAAAAGTCGCACTTCTTGGGGGTTTGAGTTAACCCACTTAGAGAAACTGGGTGTTTGAGATCCCACTTGTCTTGGAAAGAGCACACCTTGAAACCTACATCTAGTGTATCACTCTGTGAAGTTCTGCCTTGGGGGTATCATTCCTCATTTTGGGGATTGTTGTCCACTTGGGTCACTTAGTGAAACACTAGATCTAGTAAGATCTAACCATCACACGCACTTGATCTTGAAGAGCCTCCTTGGTTTGCATCTTAGGTGTCCCGATCTACATTTTGATACCCTTTTGACTCCATTTGCCCATCCATTTCAAGGCACTAGTCCACCTAAGGCAAATCGCACTTCTTGGGTTTTGTGTCAATTGCTAGATCCCATATGTGGGTATCTCTAATTTCATCTTAGATCCATAGATCTACTCTTTGCATACCCCTTAGTACCATTTGCACCCTTAACTTCACCTTGTGGGTCCCATTCGAACCACTTTTCATATCCCAAGGAAGTGGGTCCCGCTTGTGTATTTGATGGTACTAGATCTGTCATTTGATCTCGTTATGTGGCCTAAATCATTCATTGGTTGAAACACTAGTCATCCCTTAAGCCTCTTTCAACCATACTTAAACTTCTAGGTCCACCTAACCTTGCATTGGTTTCCGTAACTCATCTTTAACACTTTCCTAGAAACCTTTGCTTTGGTCCAATCATCTTCGATTGGCTATAGGTCTCCCCCTTGGTCTTGATTCGTCTCGATCTAAAGTGAAGAGTGCCTCGGTTGTCGTGACTCCCAGCTTGCATGGGAACCGTGGCATCTTTTGGGTCACCTCTTTAGTTGTCCATCTCCTCTACCATCCCGGATGGGAGACCACTAGGGACAACTACAAGTTGTGTGATAACAGGTACGTTGGGGGTATTGTGTATATATATATATTATAAAAATAAAAATGTCACATGCATATTTCAGATTTTTTCATAAATCATGAATCAAGATTCATAATTCAATGATTCATTGAACAATGAACATTCACATTGAAAACTTGAAACATAAAATTTGATAAATCATAGTAGATATCAAGTGGAATTTGTATAATTAATAATATTATATGTCTACGACTCCATGAGTCCATTGTCACACGACATTCAAAAATTGCCTAATGGCATTTCCAAACATGAAATAGAAAGTTCAAAACAATAAACAATGAACAAGATAGTTGATTTGGATTCCTCAAGCCATGTCATCAGTATCCTCAGGATCAATGTCATCAACATCACTAAGGTCCTCTATCAGCAAGCTCTCTAGATAGGCATCACTCTCAAGTTGAGGCTCTTGCTCATCAATAGTAACCGGAGGTAGCTCAACAAGGCTATCTGGTTGTATCTTCTCATCCACATAGATAACATCATCTGTATACTGGTCCCATCTCTTGAAAGGACCCTCCTTGTATCCTGGGTCTTTTCGAGATATGAGACAAAGTGTGCTATGAATGTACACTAGATTCTCTGCTTTCTTCGACCCCAACCTGTTTCTCTTCACTGAATGTATGAAAGCATAAGTGCTCCAATTCCTCTCACAAGATGAGGAACTAGCTACCTGTCCAAGTAGTTGTATGGAAAATTGTTAGTGGAAGGCTCAAGTATGTAAATTTGTAAAATAAATTTTCTAAAATTTAATACAGAAGAAAGATAAGGAACTACCTGCCCAAGTAACCATATCACAAACTGCTGCAACTCAGGAGCATCCACACCATGAAGCCACCACCAATCAATCGGATCCTTCTTCTTGCACCTATCTATCTTTGAATCATGTGAACCATAGACACCTCGCTCACGTGCGAACCGGGAAAATTGAGATCGTATCTCATAGGCCTCTTCTGAAGAACTATAAATCTTTTTTACAATGGTCATAAACTCCTTCACCACCTCTCTATCTTGGGAAGGAGTCCTTCTTGTTTCATACCATTTTGGATTTACTGCATAGGCTGCCATATGAAGTGGCGTGTTCAATTTATTCCACTGCCCATGTATAAATGATTGCAACTGTGGCCATAAAGTAGGATCTTTCCTGTCTGTGATGGATTGGATCCTCTCACGCATAGAGTCCATGTTCTCATAAATCTCACCTAGACATGGACCATCTGTGTCTACATAGTGAAGCATATCACAAATTGGCTCTACAAATTCCACAACGAATTTGACCTCAGCCCAAACTGATCATCCAAAATCAACCTCTTTACCTCCACAATGATTGATTTGATAGACAAAAAGAAGGTTGCATGAGAAACTAGGGAAACATAATACACCATTAAAGTGAACATCAACTATCTGAACTGTTCTTGATCCTACAACACCTAGAGATGTCTCATCACCAACAAATACTTGTTTGGTGTTACATTGATTTAGAGGAGAAAAAATGGCTTAAACTTTATCCCAATCCATATGATAGAAAGCTCTCGACTCAAGAATGTACTCATTTGAAGAGCCAGAATTAGATGCATGGAAAGAAGAACCCAAACTGGAAAGAGCATGTCCTTTTGAGGAATGAGAAGAAGAGTTATTCACTTGAAGGTTGTTCTTCTTCATGGTTGCTTCAAGGTATTTCATCTTGTTGAATCAATGCGACTCTTGATGACCATCTTGCTAAAAAAATTATAATGCTTGTTAGACTTCTTTCCTTTTGTATTATCTCCTTTATGATCATTAGGAGCAAGAGAAGGTTGAGGGGGTTTGGTGTCCTTGGGTGCCTATTGTCGCGAGGATGCTGCTTTTTAGGATTCTTGGGGCCTTTCTTCTGTTGTGACACTAAGGCTTTCTTAGAGAGAGGCACCCTACCAAACTGATAAATCGAAGATGCAATAACTTATCTTTCTCTCAAACTAAAGAATCATAGAATGTGTCAAAAGTGCTTTCTATAAGCAATTTATTGACTAAGAAAAGCCTTGTTATCACATCCATGTTAGCTGGAGCTACCATGCTGCAGATTGTGTGGTCGGGGACCATACTACATTTTTTTTTCCAGATCAGAGATCAGATGCCTTTAGAGGGGGCATGCATTGTATTCAGATTGCCCCGAGCAGAGATATCAGAGGGGATAGATGGTTTTGTATTGGTCGAGACATACTACAGAGTAGTTGCCACAGGGTCACCCTTCCTTGCCGAGCTTTGCATGATCCCATTTGAGAGAGTTGCTTTGCCATATTCTGATGAGAGTACTACAGAGTATTGCTAGTTTGCCACTTATTGCTCGGATTCAATAGAGATCCAGTTTCAGAGACAGCTTCAGCAGCAGGTATATGGTATGGCAGGTATAACACTTCATGGTTTATTGCACATGTTGTTATTTAGACTTGTTTATTTATGATAGTACACGGACTTGACATGTGATGTTTGATGTGGTGATCTCGGTTGTTTGATATGATGTGTATGGCCCTGAGTGATGTTAGTCCACTCCATTGTAAGTAGACTCATGTATATGCACACTGGTCCCTACCCCACTATCAGTATAGACTTGGTCATTTCGTCCTCCTTGGCAGCTAACTTTGGATCTACCTGTCATTTCCTTCCATCCATTCGACTCATTCATGTTGATTTCTCCCGACTTGGACCTTGATTTGTGACCTTGCGGATCCCCTTCCCCATTGACCTCTAAGTATACCGTGATTCCTTGTTTTTTGTGCCTCGGCTCTTTAGTGTGTGAGATGCATTCTCAAGCCTAGGATTTGCTCCTGTCGGTTGCCCCCGATGTTGCAATGTAGTATAGGATTGTGTAGACTCACCGGGTGTTCCCCATTGGTCATCGAAGCATGTTCACTTGCCCCCATTACTTTGCAGTATGAGCACCTTGTTATATCTTTTGAGATATGTATGTAGCCCAAAAAGGGCCTTGAAATGCAATGAAATGAAGAAATGTAAAAGAAGCCAAAAAGGCTATGTAAATGTAAAATCAAGCCAAAAAGGCTAAGTATGAAAGTCAATGTAAAAGTCCAAGCAATGTGTTTTTGAACACACACGAACATAGGTCAGCCATATGTATCAGCGTTGTAGTGGTTATTTCCTCACCTAGTCCTGCGGGGCAAGGAGGTGAGATGGAGTAAGGGACAGCTAATTCTAAGTGTCCCCTAGAGTCTCAAGTTACGGTTTGCCGAACACCCAGTCATGGCGGCTCTAGAAAAGATCCTCACGGAGTCTTCTGAAGGCACGGATGTGAGTTGCAAGGTTCATGTTAGATGATTAGTGGTGGTTTCCCTACACTATACCCATTTGTGAGGCACCGCCCTTCCCTGTGTATTATCATGGTATGCTTATGTCAGTGGGTCCCGCTCTCCCTGTTTACCCGAGGGGTCACATGGTCTTGGTCCTCATCTTCCCTTATCCTTCACCTTGTTTATCCACCTCACCCAAAGTTAGCTAAGTGGTTAAGTTTGTAAGTTGTGCATAACATTGAGTCTTTGTTGGAGGTGGTGGGCCCACCTCACCCAAGGCTTGTATTTATTGAGATATTTATGTTTTGATCACCATATCAGCATTATATTGTTTTAAGTAATGTACTAACGTAAATAAGGAAGCCTTGACGCTTCATTTTGCTTACAGGTTTTCAGCCATTGCCATTTTGACCAGATTTGACTTGGTCAAACCAGGTTGACTAGGCCAAAAATGGGCCCGAAAAAATATTGCGATCAAGATTTCGATTTTGGTCATTTGTTATCTCTTGGGGTCCCATATGAGCCTCCAAGTATCAGAATTTGAAAAAGTTGAAGTGTTGAGGAGATTTTTAATTATTATGGGCCATTAGGGACCTGTTTTAATTAAAAATCATGGATTGTGGGGCCTAATTGATGGATCGGGGTCGTTCAAGTGACCATATTTACCATATTTGGGGTCTACGATCACATTGCAGTAGACGGTTTGTCAATCTGGGCACTATAAGTGGGTCAAAAGCCCAAATTACATCTTCAACAATAAAAACCAACAATAAATTAAATGGAAAATCAAATATGGCAAAGGTAACTATGGAAAAATGGCAAATGCAAAGGTTGGCTAATACAAGGGTGACTTCTAAGGTATTTTTACTATGTTTGGACATTCTATTTGTGTGGTGGGGCCCTCACTTTGGCCAGCTCACCATGTGGGACGAATTTGCCCATGAGGGGCGTTTTTCCACTTAGCAAAAATCGATTTTTGTGGGTTTGTTGTATTTGGACCATGGTTTAGTGGTATGGGGGGCTAAAACAGTGCATAGGCACCCCCCAACCACCATTTGTATGCATTGTATGGGCCCCACGAAGTGGCCCCATCTCCACTTGGGCGCTATAGAGGGTAATTCGCCCCCCCCTTTTGAGAGTTGATCTCCTCCATCGATTTGGGCATTGAGAGAGTTAATCTTAGCCCTTTTTTTGGAGGGAGTTAGGGTTGAGAGAGGTCTTTCTCTATAAGAGAAGACACTCACCCATTTTGTAGTCCTTCTTGGCATTTTTCAGACTTGAGATTGAGGAATAGAGACATTGCTCCCATTTTTGCTTGTGATATAGTGGTGAATGCTTATGGTGGTGATTGTTAACTTATTGCTGGTGCATTGCTGAGTTGTTTTGTGGTGTCCCTATCTATCCTTGGCCATTTCGATTTGTAGGTGAAGCTGACCACTTGAGGAAAACGCAGCACTTGAGCTAGCAGCTCCATGCTAGCGTTTCTCTTCGGGATTTCAACAGGGAAGTGAATTTACATCTTTGTTATTTGCTTTCTTCATCATTAGTCATTCATTTGCTGGTTTGTTTTTGCTATTTGCTGTAGATACTGACTTTGTCCCTCTCTGACAGGCACAAAAACGCATTGGTCAACTGGCTGCACTAAAACGGTAGGGGAAAACACACTGCTGCTTGGCATTTGGTCTCCAGGGTTTGTCTTCAACATCAAAACGCATTCATCTTCATCATCCAGGTACAATCCTTGCTTGTCTCCTGCATTTCATTCTCATTTGCAAATGTTAAGCTGAAAATTGTTAATATAAACCATAAAATTAAAAAACTAAAAATTCAATCGTTAAAACTAATTTTTCTTTCTAAATCCGCTTATGAAATGTTCTTATAAGCTTAGATCCAAAGTTTCAGTTCGATTAGACTCCATTTGCCCATAAAACTAGCATTGGTCCACTTGGCAAAAATGCCCCCCTAGGGCTTTTTTCTCTTTTTGTCTAGCTGGGTCGATTTGGGGTTGTGGGTAGTTTTGATTTGGGTTTAATTTTAAATCATTGTTTTATCATAACAAATCAAGCTCTCATTTGCTGGAAGTGCGTTTTAACGTTAATTTATCACTGCCCTAGGTCCACTAATGCACTGTTTACACCTCTTCCTTGGGATGAATCATCTCATCTCTTCACTTCCAGTTTACTGTGTATCCTTAGCTTATTTTCAGCCACACAATCATTGATCTAATCTCACTATCTCATCATGTTTGATTGCTGGTCACTTTCTATTCACACACTCATTTTATACTTGTGTCCAACCAGTGGTTGAAATCTAACTTAGGATTTCACCAACACTCATCTCTTGTTTTTACCTCTTTATCTTTTGGGATTTGGGTGTCTTTTTGTCTCTCAACCGTCACTGGTTGAGAAGGGGTCTCCCCCTAGATTAGGCTACATGCCCTATCCGAAGTGACAAACGCCTTGTCTGGTGTGACTACCGCTCTTCGGATGGTGGATTTGGCGTTTGCTGGTTACACCTACCTGGCTGCTCACCCTCTACCATCTCAAACGAGACACCTCTCATTAGCAGCTAGAGTTTGTGTGATAACAAGCCTTTCTAGTATAGTGAAAGGTGCATACAAAAACATAATAGACATTTCCAATTTTAGAAAGAATAGAAAAAATTAGCTGATCATCATCTTTCTTGAGTTGATTTTCCATTTGGTGGTCTCGATTCTAATTGTGATTACCAAACACAACTTCCCACTTCGTCTAAGATGCATCAAAGGTATCAACCCCTTGAAGGTGAAATTGCAAGTTGTTGGAAGTGCACATCCCTATGAGTCCATGTATTGAGTCTTTTTTGTTGTTTGACTTAAATCTCTTTAATGATTCCATGGGGGCAACCCCTATTCCCAAGGTGACCAGGTAAGGCCCCTTACTTCTCAATAGATCCACCATATGGTTTTTCCAAGAGATTTAACTGGTATTTGTAAGTGCGATCTCACTTGAACTAGCCATATTACAATTTGGAAGTAAAATGACTCTAAGAACATAAATAGAGTAATAGACTACTTAGATAGAAAGTACTTGAAAAAATATTCACTATAAAAAACGACACCCAAAATGTTTCTTGGATGTAGAAGTTATGCCTCTTGGAAGTTTGAGAAATGGGAATTACAAGGTAGTTTTTGTAAAATTATACAATAAGCTGAAACTAGAATAATTTGTAGAAATAGACCACACCAATGCATAGAGCATGAAATTTAGCTGAAAAAAATTGTCCTCCAAACGAATTCCAGATGATAGAGTTATGCCTATTTGAAAATCATTGTCAAAAGTCAAAATGCCAATGAAGGGAGGGTTCTCCACAAGTGACATGTGGCAAGTTGAGGAAGTGCCACGTGGCATAGATCGTTGATGTGATAGTCATGTGGCACTGAAGGTTGGGTGACGTGTTTGTCTTTGTTTCCATGTAGTTGAGGTGGCACATTCTCAGTATGTGTGCTGAGGAGGTGGCACTTTCTTGTGATACATGCCAACAACTTGGCAATTTATGATTGAGTCTACATGGTAGGGTGAGTTATTTTTGAACATAGGTTAAAAATAACTTACCCTTCACACCTTCGTTATAATTTATAAAAATAATTTGAATGTTGAAGGGGTTACATGGCTAGAAATGGGTGGTCTTCAAGAAGGGAGGTTGTAATGTCCCTTGTTAAGAATTTTATTAAAATTGCAATTTTCCACTTTTTTCCTTGGTTCGACCTTGGACTAGTTTCGATCTCTAGGTCCCAAATTTGCCCCAAATGATCCCAAATATTCTGAGAAGGTATATGAATGATATTATAACATAAATATGTGTTTCAGGGATGCCTTTGTACCTTTAAAACACTTCTGCAAATACTCTTTCAATTCTGGTCAATGTAGGTAACTTTACTAGTGATTTCCCTTTGACTAGTATTGGTCTCTAGGTCTTAAATTGACTCCAAATGCCTTCAAATCTTCAAGGAAGGTTTATGAATGATATTAGGAATTGAATATGATGTTCAGGGATAACATATGGCCACCAAAAGACCTCTGCAAATTCTCTCAAGATTCTGGACCAAGTATGCAATTTTACTAGTAATTTGGGGTTCAAATCCCCCTGAGGTAAGTACTGAAAATGGCTTCCCAAATGCCTCCAAACCCACTCAAATTTATGAACAGAGGTATGTAATGTGTTAAGTATGTTATTAAGGTCTCATATGCACCATTAATGGTTTATTACAACTGTTCTCACTCTCTCCCATCCAACTGCAAAAATCCCCAATTCGACCCTTGGGGAAATGGCACTATTTCACCTCCCAATACAACTAAACGGAGTAAAAATGCTTCAAATGATCAAGTACAGTACATGAAACTTGTAGAAGACATCCATGGCAGTATATTGATCACAAATATATCAGAGAATCATCCATTCATTCGAAATCATCATCAATACATTGGTTCACAACAAGGTAGTGGGGAAATGGCATCGTTCTTCCATTAAAAATGAGATTTGTACATTTCTACTTGGAATTTCGACCTGAAACTTTCTGGAGATGAAGAACAGAGTATTTACTTCATATTACAAAATAAATGGGGCATTAGAAGCTCCCCCAAAGAGTACAATAGCTCACCAAAAACGCCCTCCCTCAAGGATCAAGAATATGCCATCAAAACTGGAAATGGTTGAAGGAGCGAGCTGCAATAGAAGAAACCATGAGCTGCCCTGTAGCTTACACCTGCAAATAAAGACTCCATTAAAGCTCCAAATGAAAGGTCTGAATGGCCTTTCCAATTCCAAACTTGGATGGGAATCTTTCACCCTCGAAATTGGCTAAGGCAAGAAACTAGTCATCCACTAGCTCTCCCTCTTCACAAATGCAATTGCAAATTCTACAAATGATCAAAAGCCATTCTCATACTTCATTTCTACATTTTATAACCAACATTAGCCTTCTAAGGGTCGAAATCCTCTCAATAGATTCAATAGATTTCCATTTAGGAAATATTCCACATTTGCCACTTGTCTCCTAGTTCCAACCTTCCATCTTCTCCCAAATTCGATTTTGGGTCTCTTTGGCTTCTCCAACTCCCAAATTCGACTTCCTTGAGCCTATTTTTGGGGCTGACATGTCATAGTGGTCAGATGTCAGAGGTCAGGTCTGCAATTTGTCATAGTTGTCATAGATGCTCCATCATTGGTGTCATAGGGGCTAGGGAATCTAGCCCAAGTGTCCACAAACTTCCACTTTGACTCTTTATCTTCCATGGAGGTTACCAATCCTTCCCAATTCGACCTAAGATGCTCAATGACATGTGTTATGACTTACCAACTCACCCAAGAGTGTTCACATTCCCATTAATTCGAATTTGCAAAAGAGATATACCATGTATTATGAAAAATCAAGCTAGTGTGGGTCCCACATCCTCCATATGTCTCCAAAACCATTTGTCACCTAGGATTTCTCTTGAATTTCTTTATTCACTCTATTTATTAAATACTTGAACCCTTCCAATGTCTAAACATCATTTATTATCCCCCTTATTCCAAATCCCAAAGATTCCACTCCAAACCTAGGAAACTAGTAATTTTCCTCCTTGGCAATTATTTGACCCTTAACATCAATTTTACAAACTCTAATGAATATGGCTAATGTGATTAGGCCATTGTGACCCAATTTCAAATTTGGGACATGACACAGGTCCACTTGGTTGGTGGAGTCTTCAAGAAACAAAGTATCCAAACGTGTGGGGGACCTCTCCAATAAACGCAACACCAAGAGGAGAGTGGGTATGCTCCAATGGAAACTAGTAGAAAATAAGGAAAGAACAATGACCAAGAAGGCCACTTGGGAGCTTGCACATAGCAAGAAGAGAAGCACACAACCATATGCAGGTTGTTGGAAAAGAAGACATGGCTTCTCCAGACAGAGCTTAGCACACACAAAACTCAGGAAAACATTGTGGGAGACTAATAAGCTTAGAGTGATTTGTATTTGATTAGCAAAGAGACTTTGACAACTTTACTGTTTTTATTTTTGGTTTGCCAAGATCACTCAAGGCGCAAGGCAAAGAGCAGACGTAGATGGTGAAGTACTATCATGAATTAAACATTAAACTCAAAACAATTTCGGGAAAATATTTAAATAAATCTTTATAAATCAAATTTTTACCGCCTTTGTCAAATCACTAGAGAGAAATGACCATATATTGGGAAAACAAAGGCCTATTCTGATGAAATGAAAGGCATTCCTGGCTGGAAACGACGCTCTAGATGCAATGGGGAGGTTCACTCAGCCCAGAAATGCTCAAAATCTGCAAAAATTAGAAGGCCTTTGTTCCACAGATGGCACAGGTTTAAGATCTGGAACAATAGTGGAGTGAAGATTCAAAAGCCGTCAGGGTTTTAATCACATAAACACTGGTATAGAGATCTTTGATTTATGCGTGAGTGTTTATTGTAAGGTGTTAGCCCTGCATGAATAGATCCTGTTTTTTCAAACATGCCCCAGCCAAACGGCCACTTGAGGCAACTAATTAATGAAAAAGCAATTACATGAACATTTCTTAGTTATATCATCAGCGAATGATCCTCGATGCTCTCTAAATAGGGATCTTGAGACTTGGACCAATTGGGTGTCAAGTCACGTATGAAGTATTGTTAATATCAAGGAGATGTTTGACTTTGAACCATTGGATCACTCATGTGTAGGACATGATTGTGACTGTTGTATTCACACACTAAAAGCACACTTCAACCTAACATTACAATAGACCAACTTGACCTTAACTTATTCCTACTATCAAAATTAAAATATAAACAAAATTGAAAAAAAATTGATAACGTTTAGCAAGCATAAATTGCCACTTGAAAAAATCAGAAAAACTTGGCGAACTTGATGACCAGAAAACTTGGCGAACTTGATGACCAGAAAACTTGGAAGAATCAAGAGAAATTGAATATGTTTGCAACACAATTTTTTTTTCTTTGAAATCAAGATAAGAGTTGGTGTAATGAATATAAAATAATAATAATTCAATAAACTAAGGGACACAACCCATCACTTTCGTTACTAGTCAATGCATATAAGTATACCATCATAGGGCTCGTTGTATGAACACATTTATTTATCATCAATTATATAACTTGTATCCTACATGGATTTCAATCTTTGTTCTTTTTTATGTTGGATATTCCATAAATGAACCACTGTTCACTGCATTGGTATTGGAGTCAAATTTGTGTTGATATTGTGGGATCAATCCCACTTGACCTTTGGCCAAATTTCTTGCTCTTGGTAACAAAACTGTTGGCCTTTTGCCAAATTATTTCTAAACACTGTCAACAAACAATCCAGTGGAAAAATTGAAGAAAAGATAATCAGAGGTATCGGGGAAGAATCAACAACCATCACAGCTATAATTGGATTTGTTTGGGGCATTTTTCCAGGAAAGAACATTCATTTCTAAACCCTTAATTGCAACTTTTATTACTGTATGAAAAGAGGTTTATTGCCGCCATTCAAATCATAAATTGTTGAATATTCCTCAATTGACAAAAAGGGTGTAACTGATCTGTAGTCACTCATTTGCCAACCATGCTACTATACCTCTACGTGGAAAATCATATCGTTTTTTATTCACAACAGATAGCCAATCAAATTGCTGCCAGAAAGACCTAAGCCAACAACAAAATAAAAATATAGAAAATTCATAATGCTAGGAGAAGCAACAACTATCACACAGCTGTCATTTAAAAAATAACACAAGCCAACATTAACCATTAACCATCATACAAGACACAGGTCTAATGCTAAAAGCGTCTTGTCTACTCATTGAGAATGTGTGGAATTACTTGTTGAGGTCAATAGGGACATCAGTAGAGTATTGGATCGCTAAATCGAATAGAACTAGCTTCCATTTGGGAATACAGCTAGTCACCATTTGACCCTTTTGATTGATCGAATTATTAATGGTGTACACAAGATATTAATAGCTAGGTCATTTGGGGAAAAAATTACCATGTTTGACCCTTGTGATTGATCGAATTAAGAATGGTGTACATTAGATATTAATCACTGGGTAAGGTAGCTTTTAACAAAAAGAAACAAATTTAGTGTGAATCATTTTTGAGAAAAATATCAAGTTGACGAGACTTGAAGACTCCATAACAAGCTTTTAAATAAAATTGTGACTAATATTTAATAACCTTGCATGACATTGTTCAAAAGGCCAAAATAAAATTCATTAACTAAAGTAAAAGTGATATAAATAAGAAGGGGTATTCTAGATTTCAAGTATTCAACTTCAGAATGAGCTGGAGGGATAACCTCACTTGTGACGTCCACCAGTTCAAATTTGGAGAGCATAGGTGAAACGAACAAATGTTCATTCTCTAACAAACATTCAGTATAAGTAGGACAGAGAACAATAATCCATAAATGGACAAATAAAATATATATTGAAAGATAAACTGATGATATGATTGATTTCAATGACAGGGCCCATATATACAATCCTAAAAGGCACCTTCGCGACTCTTCATAAAGGGTTGCGACCCTTATTATTATTATTATTGTGATATTTTATTTATGATACATTGCCTTCCCCTTAAGAAATGCTTTGTTCTCAAAGCATACATATATATATATGGAAAGACTTTATTAATAGTTTTGGCTCGCACTGTCTTGTCATAATCCTTTGTTCTTGATGTCATGATAGTTGATGAGACAAGCCGATAAGATCTTCGAAACCTATGCTGTTGGGAGCGGGGAGTGGGAGCGGAGCAAAAAGCGAAATTTTGGAAAGCTCCCATTTTGGGAGTGTTCCGGGAGTGTTTTTTATATAGTATATATTTTGATATATTTTGATGGATTTATATCTAGAAAACATGTAGGATGTTGAATTAGCTATAGAAAACATGGATTAAACCATATAACATCAATCATCTATGTAAGGTGCCCAAATGGGCAAATAGGCAGCTAAGCATAATGAAGACAATAGATAGGCGTGAAAGCACATTAATTCCATTAACAAATGGTCAATATATACATTGAGATGTCCCTTGGATTTGTCTTCCAAGGTGACTCTTGGATTCACAGGTGACTCTTGGTCTCCCTTGCAAATTAATATTCCTCACACCGAGAATTAGACTCCAACAAATCCCCCCTTAATCCGAAGGGTGTATATGAGTCCAAGAAAAAGAAGAGAGCTGAATAAGTGGAAATGGACAGCTACCACCAGCTGGACATTTCCATCTAGAACATCCTTTACTAAGAAGGTTAGCCAAAAGCTTGCACATGCTTCTGCTAAATACAAGAGCTCTCTGAAGGGATGGTTTTTAGGTTGACCATCAATTGAAATGGGCTAGCAGAAGGCTGAAATCTTCTACTATGTGTGTGGTTTAATGCTGACCACAAACCCTTGAACTTGGCGATAACAATTGCTCAGAGGTTCTCTGGAATGGTTGGGATGGGCTGACACCAAACTAACTGGATCGCTAAAAACCGGAAGTGAACAGCTGCAATTAGCTGAACATTTCCATCTTGACAACCTTTTGCCAAGTTAGCTAGAAGCTTGCACACGCTTCTGCTAATATAAAGTACTCTCGGTACCGGTGGTTTAAGGATGACAACCAACTCTGGAGCTCAAACGAACATAGCTCTTCACAGGCTCGCTTGTTCCGGCCCGCTTGTTATTAACGGCCTTCATTCCCCCCTGTCAGGAAGAATGTGAGGAGAGGAGAGTCTCATGGTGTCACAACTAGATACAAAACACATGAGCACTCTATGTCATATATATCTCTTCTGTCTTCAGAATACATGCATATCAGAATCAGGTGGCATCTCTGAATTGTAGAAGTGATTTTATGATGCTATTGTAATCTTAGTAAATTAACTTTTTCTTGTGTGCAAGTCAAATTCTACGATATATAAGTTGCTTTGTCTGAGTTTATTCAAACTATAAGTTTCAATTTGTTATGTAGTGAGGTATGTTTCAAATTTGAAAGAGTACTATAGTGTTTTTTTCAAAGCGTGTGAAAATAATGTTGGAGCTTCATTATTGCAGGTAAGAAGCTTGCGCAAAGCATAATCAAAGAAAAGCTTGCAGCTTGTGTTAATCAAGTACCGGGTATGTGCATTAAAACCAACTCTGGATTGAAGATGTAGACGCTTTTAGAATAGTGCTATGGTTTTGCAGCCACAGATTTCATTGCAAAAATAATTTAACACTACGCATTATAATGATGTTTCTTTGGTATCCTTTTGGATTTCAGCTAGCAATCTGATATCTAACATGTATATTCTTCTAAGAAAACTGATCTCAAGCATTGGGCAAAACTCTGTTGTCTGGAATGAATCCCATCTGTAGTTCCTGTCTCATCCTAATGAAATAACAGTAGCATTCTCTGATCCAAAATGGATCCAAGGGGATATAATAAGCTTTGGTTGGTCAATGATCACTTTGTGATAAGATCAGAAGTCTTGTAACTCTTTTTATGAGAGTGCTCTTAAAAGACTTTTATGAGTGCTCTTAAAAGACTTTTATGACAAAAGATTGACGAGTCTTTTAGTAACAGAGTGCTCTTACAAGACTGAATAAACATTGCTCGTGTTGGTTTTGGAAGGCCTATTCGCCTTCATTATTAATAGGCTGATTGCATTTATCAAGGAGGGGATGATCCCTTCATTTGTGGATGGATGATTTCCTTTTGTTTATAAGAAAGGCCGATTCTTCATCGAAGAGGGTGAGTATTGTTAATGCTTGAAAATGGTAGGGCTCCGATGTAACTGGAGAACATACATTGTCCCCTTGTACAGTTTCCCTGCACTTTATGCTAGTGCTTGCTAGCCATGGGTGTTAATCCCTATGCAACTTTTGAGCGAAGTGGGAAACCGATGGACCAAAACTGCTGCCCAAATTGTGATAAAAGCTCATTGTAATTTGAGGGTTCAGATCTGTAATCTCCAATTAAACACACTAAAACAGAAAGAAAATTCAGATTTATGCCTAAGGACGATTTCCCTCTTTGGGAATGTCTAAGTCTGCTGTGAGAGCACAAAAGCTGCCCCTAAAAGACAGATCTGCATGAAGAAAGGTAATAAATAGTGTAAATGTGCAATTACAAATAGTGACCTAAGTGCCTTAAATCCTATGGGGTGTAGAAAATGAATTAAGGGGAGTACTTCCTGGTATTAATCAATTCAAGAGATTAAAGTAAAGCAAAAATAGCAAATCAATGAGATGTAGTCACTGAATAGATGTCACCTTTATTGCCAAAGTTGCAAGTTCTACAAAGTTTGAGGGAATATCAGTTTCAAACTTTCAACTACAAGAGCTCTAGCGGGGCATTCAACTACTTCTGAAGCACCTCTAAACATAAGTATTCAAGAATTCAATCATGTTATACAAGGCAGTTAATCTTTACCTCTCAGTGACAGCTATGTCCTCTCACAATTACTCCGACCAGAAAAAGGTGTGAAAGCAAGAGACTCAAAGCAAATAAGGAATAAACAATAAATGTGTAACCTTGCTTCACCCATCGTCTTCTGCCTTTATAGAATAGGCCCTTGGAGGATTACAAAAATAACTCAGCTGAGAATACAAATAGAGATATGGCATGCCAAAGATAGATCCTTCAGTGAGGGTGCATGAGGTAAGAGAATGGTAAGGTCTGAAGTAAATCAAATGAAGTCCACTTAGGCCCTTCAGGCTATGCATTGCTCCTGTAAGGGATGCGCACCTTCTAGCTGCTGAAAATAGAACTCTTTCCAAAGATAGATCTGCTGTCTAGAAGCCCCCAATTCTGTGTTGGTAAATATGCTAAATAACCTGCTAAATTTCCTGTGATAAAGCCACCACTAAAGCGCTCTAATCAGCCTACAGAATCTGTTGATTCTCTGCTAAATATGATGAGTTATTCCTGCGTAATCTATTGATTTACACCTCTGCTAAATGTGCTGTAGCAGCTTGCCAATCTGCTGTTTCACACCTCTGCTAAATGTGCTGTAGTAGCATGCCAATCTGCTGTTTACCCCTTAGATAGAAATTCCCCCCATTCTAAGAATAACTCCTTCAATTAGGGTGCATCCTCTCCTTTTATTTCTGTCCTCTTCTATACTTAATGCATCAAAAACATGAAAATAGTACCCCCATCAACTCTCTAAAGATAACCTCTCATGCATGCTAAAAATATCCTAGGATAATTATAGGCAGGAAAAGGTATTTACAAATTGTAATTATCCCTCTTAATTAGTGCACACCCCTTCCTGGCCTAAAATAGCAGCTACACCTCTCTTGTATGCATGAAGACACCCTCAACTAGGGTGTCCGCTCTAGAGTCAACTAAGGCTAGGAGTAGTAGGTACAACTCATCATAAGGCCTCAAATTAGCAGTGAAAGGCATGTGGTCTAGGTAATAAAAAAATAACATGCAAAGGTGGTTCAAAAGTCAACAAGGTCAAACTAAAAGGTGGGTGCTCCGTCATCTAGCCAAGAATATCAACTCACAAGTCCCAGCAGGTCACATGAGAGCCCCTTAGGTGTAGCACTCCATCTCTTAACAAAAAGAACTTAATTCAGAGTCGAAATGTTACTCCAACCATGGACCTCCAAACGTAGCAAGTGTCAAAACATAACCAGTCCCTGGAAAATAAAAGTGCTCAGAATGGCCTGAGATTTTGCATTGATACTCTATGCCATGCTAGGTAATAAAAAAGATAATCATCATGCCCGAAAGGCGAAATATCATCCACCTGCTAAATAGTAAATATAGACCGCCCAAATATAGACCCAAAAACCACGGTCATGGAGCCGACTGAAATTTGAACCATGGGCTAATCTCCAAACCGGGTGCTCAAAAATCTAATACTCATGCTGTTTCAACTACCTTGTAAAAATAAAATATCACTGAAAATATCAAGTATTCCAGTTCGCTCCAAATTCAAACCATAAGTGTGTCTCTCCAATGTGTATCCAAATATACCATCCTCTGCCCCTGAATACCAATTTTCTAAAAATTAAACTGCAAAATAATCACTGGATTTGGAATTTGAAACTGCTCATCTGTCTGTCCTCCATTCACCATGCATGCTTTTCAATCTGCAAGTGAATCTACCGCATGGGAGAAACTGCTATAAATAAAAATATGGAAGGCTGAATTGAATAATATGCTAATAATAGCACAGGATGTGCTATCCTCCTGAAACACTAATCTCTGTCTACTTCCCAAAACTCACATGATACAAATATGGAACAAAGTAAGGCTGGAACAAAGCTGAGGTACTCATGAACTGTTGATGCTGAATGGTGAACTCTGTAACATTGAGCTCACCTGAATGACATCCAAGAACCTATGTTGGTAAATAATACATAGATTTATGAAGGTAAACCTGGTGTTAACAAGCACCTTCAATTGGAAAAGGTCAATTCCATTTGTTTATAAGAGGCTGATGCCTTGGTTTAAAGTCTAGTTGAAGTGGGCTTGAATAATGTCCCACAACCAACACATCCTATTCCCCAAAATAACAAGCATGGCCCATCTTCAGCTCAGGAAACTGGCAACAAAGTTAAATCAACCATCATGTTGCAGAGGGTGGTTGCATGTGTCCAGACAATGGTAACACATTCTTGGAAAGGGAAACCAAAGAGGTTCTTGGTGTTTCGAAGGTTGTTGATGGAGGTTGATTGGTATTTCTACCAAGAGGATGCAGCCTATAAAAGGGAGACACCTTACTTGCTAAGGGGGTGGGTGGTAGCTCCAATTTATTGCCAAAAGAAAGTCAGACTAGCTGAGTAAGGAAACCCAACAAAGATGGTTTGTTGCATAGAATTGACTGGAAGATGAATTTGACCCCTTGAAAGGGACCCTAGCCAATGTGCTGGCAGAGAGCATCTCAATTCCTTGAAAAGTGGAAAGCAGTGAAGCTTCCTTTCATTGCAATGCAGCTATAGGATAGATTGGATGTAATGTCCCCATTCTTGGATTCCCCTGTTCTGCAATCAGAAGTGGCTTTACGAGGAGTAAAATGAAGATAACAGTGGACTTGGGTGATTTGGAGGAGTTTTACGGGCCCGGGCTAGTTCATTCACCATATTTCATCATCAGGATCATTTCCGCACAGTTTGCTCTTGGTTCCGTGGTATTTTGACGATTTCCATCATTTTGGGTTATTATTGAGCACACTTTAATTAAAATACACGGAAGGTACTATTTGGAGCATATTATCTGCGGGAATACTTCCATGTAATAGCTCATTGGAACCAAAACAAAAAGATCTAAAGGATGGGATGATGGAAAAGGGATTTCCGGTGTTTGAGAATGCCTTAGAAGCCAATTAATCACTTTCCGACATTAAAAAGGGGGAAAAAGGTGAATAAGTCATTTAATTAATTAATTAATGGAGAAAAAGGGGAAAAAGGTGAATAAATCATTTAATTAATTAATTAACGGAGAAAAAGGTGGAAAGGTGAATATAAGAGGAAAGCGAACCCTAAAAGCTCATTACCGATTATTATCTCTTGAAATTGGAATTGAAAGCTCTCGTAGCTTTTTGGCGTTGAGGACGAAAACCCTCGGCGAACATTGGATTCAATGGTGAAACTTATCCATCCTAGCCAATTCTAGTGAGTAGATCATCCAGATCTGCTATTGTGCTTCATTGCCGTGATTTGGGATTGTACCTTTGCCTCCAGATCTGAGTTTATTGAAGGGATTTGCAGTGACTTCATTGTTCATTTGAGAAGGTGCACAGTAGCTTCATACTTGTGTGGGTGCACTATACTGCTGAATCTTGACTCTGTGGGAGGGCGCATTCTTGGGAAAAGACACTATCTATCTCTGCCATAAAATCTGAGCATAAGGGAGGGTGCACTCTCTATCCAGTAAGCCAAATCGTGGTGTTAAAGTATACCTTGCAGTCTGCTTCACATCTCTGTTGAAAGCAACTTAACTTACTAGGAGGGTGCATCACTTGTTAGCAGAGCAATCGTGTGAGATATCTTCTATTCATTCATTGTGGTGAGTTTTTTATGTTGGAGAGAATTCACACTCAATACACTGTGACTGTACATGTTCTCTAGCAAATCATGGTAGAGTGGTGATGTTCCTGTTTACATTTGGAGGGTGAGTTCCTCATTCATATTACAGTGGGATGCTTGACTACCATTCTGGTCTATCTTTCCTGTTATATCAGACTTGTCAGTGAGTTGGGGCGCAGAGAACTCTCTCATCCATCCATACAAAGTGTGGCCACATTACCATCATTTCCAGATCTGAAAATCACTATGAAATCAGAGGTATATGCCTGTCAATGACCAAAATCGAGGAGCTGGGTGTCTTCTAGATATCTGGGCACATACTTTATTTGTGGGCAGCAAGATACACTGCTGGGTGATTTCTTTGGGAAGGATGTAATCACTGTTTATGTGTTGGAAAGAAATCTTGTTCCAGATTTGCAAACAGTCACCTACAGGCATGTATTTGATGTTTCTTTAAATTAACTATCAGTTGTTTGCTTGTTGGTTATTAGATTCCAATGTGTTAATTGTGTTGATATATGTCACTTGTTAAGAAGAGTATATTATTGTTCGACTGAATTTGCAACAACAATCAAACCTCAAACACATAATGACACAGTAGACATACACAGTATTGCGTTGGGTGAGCCATGAATCAGATTTGAGTCACAAACAGTGAATACATTAGGGGATTAAGGAAGTGTTTGATGGAAGTACAGAAACAAAATAGTATATCATATTAGGAGAAGTTTGGTGAACCATCCATTAGGACCAGAGGGGACATTACAATGAACTTGCCATAGAAGTCGACTGGCTTTTATTCCTACCATTAGCAAGTGATATGTGGTGGAGAAGATCGATTCCTTAGAGGATCAATTTAGCATTGGAAAGGAATTGATTTGGACTATGCCAGAGATTGATTTTGCATGCCTTTGACAGAAATCGATTTGGGCTTTGACAGAGATTGATTTTGCTTCATTGAAGAAATTGATTTGGGCCTTGGACAGAATTTGATTTGGTTTGTTTCAATAAATTGATATGGTCCCTTGACAAGAAATGGTTTTCCTCTTCATGAAGGAATTGATTTTCCTTGCTTGAAGAAATTGATTTTGCCTTGGCTTGAAGATATCAATTTCGCCAGTGACAGACAGGGATTTTGCGTTGCTTAAAAAATCGAATCTGCTTCCTATAAAAATTTGTCAACGAACAAGAGGCAGAGATAAGTTGATTTGCCCCATGGATGGAATCGATTACCCATTGGAGGAATGAAATGATTGAAGGAGAGTTGACTCTCTCATTGAGGAAGTTGATCTAAGAGAAAGCAATTCTATTGCAGAGAATCCACTGGCTTGTAAATGGAATCAATGTGTTAGAATTTTAATACTTCAAAGATGGTTATGTTAGATCTTCAATCAATTTGCATTATATCACAATAACCATATACAATAGGATCACTGAAAGATAGACAAGCACAGCATCAACAAGAGTACACAATGATTTATCCTGGGAAACCCTCTTGGGGCAGAAAACCCAGCAGAACTTCTTCAATATAGGTTCGTCAGCAAGTACAATGTCAATCTAGTACAATCCAAGAGCAAAGGCTCTTTCACACAAAGATCTCGAGAATAAGATAAGATAGAAACCCCAATAATAAGATGTCTTCAATGCAGCTACTCTTTCTCCCAAATGAACTTGTTCTTCTCTCTCTACTCATGCGAACTTGCTTGAGTGAGTGATGTGTCCAAATGAGCTAGGCGCCTCACCTATTTATACTAATCACAAGATGACATTTTTACCTAACTGGGCCGACTTGACTAGGATACAATATAATATTATTTTCATGCTTTTTCTGGATTCTTCTAGGCCGACTCAACTAGTAGGGTTTACATTGATTTTTTCAGGACTTTTACATGAGTAAATGCAATATGAATATTCCCCGAAGGAAGTACAATAAAAGTACAATAAGAATATCTTCCGAAGTTACATTCTTCAACACTCCCTCTTAACAAGGAAGGTATTCTTTCTGCGCTATCATCATCATCACCATTGCTGCAACTGTGTACTCTGACCATTGACTTCTGACATCTCTGGAATCTATACATCACTAGAGTTTTGTATGAGCAAGCCATCAAGTGGGAACAACCCAGGAGTGCACATTACGTCACCAAAGCGACCACATGCGTTACCGCACTACATGTCCAGATCATCTTGTGAGTGTAGCCGAGGAGCACAAATTACATCACTGAAGTGACTACCCACTATTACGTCACATCATGTGGAGAACAACCGAGGAGCACAAATTACGTAACTAGGTGACTATCTGCGTCTTCGCACATCTGGGCAACACGAAACTCATGAGTGTAGCCTAGGAGCACAAATTACGTCACCGAAGTGACTACTAGCTATCATGTCACATTGTGTGGAGAACAACCCAGGAGCACAAATTACGTCAATAGGTGACTACCTGTTAAAGAAATGTAACTGCGGAATATATTCTACTTGTACTTGTCTATTGTATTATTGTATTCCTCCTTCGGGAGATGTCATTGATGTAATTAATAATGTAAGTCATTGAAAGAGTCAATGTAAACCCTAGGTCTTGTGTCAGCCTAGAAGAACCCATAAAATAATATTATATTATGTAATTGAGAGGTCGACCTAGTTAGTTAGGATAAGTCGGGCCAGTTGGGGAAAAGTCATCTCAACGGAAGAATATAAATAGAGGAGGAGTCTCTCATTTGTACTCACTCATCTCACTCACACAAGTTCGCATAGGAGAGAGAGAGAAGTTCGCACAAGTGGAGGAGGAGCCGATTTTGTCTTGGGGTTTATCTTTGTACTTTGTGAATTCTATATTGAGGAAGATTTTGCTGGGGTTTTCTCCCTTGTGGTTTCTCTGAGAGAAATATTGTGTTCATTGTGTTCTTGCTGTGCTTGTATTTCTTTCAGTGATAGATCGTTTAATGTTATATGCTAAACAAGTAAAAAGTAACATGGTAAAAGAGCGGGCCTGAAAGAACACATTGTGCATCCTCTGTAACTACAGAAACTAGGGCTTCTTGTTTCAGGATCTCCCTCCACAGATCGGCTGAAAAAGAGATTGCATCTAACTCGCCTCACTAGGGCGCATCTTTCTGTTGAAGCAGATTTCAATTCTGAGAATTTTCATTTTTGGGTCCCCCACTGCAGCCCGGGAGAATTAGGGAATCAAGTTTTTAGAGCATCTGCTCACAGAATTGGGAGAAGGAGTACTTTACTCAACTCGTCTTGAGGAGGCGAATTTGCTCATCCATTCAGTTTTCCATAATCCTGAAATCGGAAAATTAGGGTTTCTCTGACAAACCCTAGGTCAAAGTAGAAGCAGTTTTCAAAAGGACAACTTTTCTGGCAAGTCCCAAATCTATTCTATTTCCATTTGAAGTACTCATTATATCAAGATGACTAGCAATACCAAGCTTGATGAGAAGCTTGAGGGAGCTGAGAACTTCAGGGCATGGAAGTATAGAGTCATGCTCATCCTTGAAGAACATGACCTAGAAGACTTTATAAAGGAAGGACTTACAGAATCAGAGGGAGATGAAGCCAAAGCAAGGCATAAGAAGAATATGGTCAAGGCAAAGAGGATCATTGCTGATTCCATCAAAGATCACTTGATCCCCCAAGTGTCTTCCAAGAAGATCCCACAAGAGATGTTCGATGCCCTGACTGATCTATTTGAAGGAAAGAACATTAATAGGAAGATGACCTTGAGAAATCAACTCAAGGGAGTGAAGATATTGAAGTCTGAGTCCATGCACTCATACTTCTCTAGAGTGTCCCAGATAAAAGAACAACTAGAAGCTATTGGAGACATGGTAGAGGATGTTGAAGTTGTGATGACCACTCTGAATGGTCTCCCCAGAGATCAAGAACCATTTGTTCGTGGCATTTGTGCTAGAAAGAAATTGATGCACTTCAGACAGCTATGGGAAGAGTGCGTGCAAGAGGAAGAAATAATAGTGGTGAGAGAGGAGAAACTAAACGACAATGAAGATCAAGCTTTGGAAACTCATGCCAAAGGTGGAAGGAAAAGGAAGAACAATGTACGTTTCCGAGAGGACTCTCCAGAAGACCTCAGAAGAAAAAGAAGTTCAAGAAAGACTTATCTTCAGTTGAATGTTACTCCTGTCACAAAACATGACACATTGCAAGAAATTGTCCACTCAAATCTGGACATCATAAGAAGCAGAAGAAGAGATTTCATGCTCATGCAGTAGAAGATAGTGAGTATGGTGAAGAAGTCAAAAATAGAGAAGATGAAGACTCCAATAAAGAATATGTTCTAATATCAGCCCTCGTTGGTTCAATATCTCATGGAAGTGATACTTGGAAAGTAGATAGTGGAGCTTCAAAACACATGACAGGATACAAAGAATCCCTCTCACATCTCATTCAGAAGGAATCTCCACACAAGGTAAATCTTGGAGATGATTATCAATACCCCATCAAAGGAATGGGAGAAGCATCCTACAAATTGGACTCTGGAAAGTCCATGAACATGAAGGATGTACTTTATGTACTAGGTTTAAAGAAGAACCTTCTATCTATTTCAACATTAGATAAGAAAGGTCTTCGAATTGCATTTATAGATGGTGAATTTCTTATGTGGCCAAAGGGGAAGACTATCAATGACGCAGTAGTCATTGGAGTAGAAGAAGGAGGACTTTACCAACTTAAGGGTCATGCAGATACAACATTGATGACCAGTACCATGAGCCCTTGTGAGCTATGGCATAAAAGACTAGCTCATGTACACTACAAAGCCTTACCAATAGTAAGTAAGGTGGTGACTGGACTACCAGAAATCCAGGTTGATCATGAAGGAGTATGCAAAGGATGTGCTCAAGGAAAGAGTACGAAGAATCCATTTCCAAGCAGTGACAACAAAGCGAAAGGTATTTTGGATATTATTCACTCAGATATTTGTGGACCTATGTCCACCACTTCACTAAGCGGGTATGTTTACTATGATTCTTTTATTGATGATTACTCCCACAAAACATGGATTTATTTTTTGAAGAATAAGAATGAAGTCTTTGAAAAGTTTAAAGAGTTCAAGGCTCTTGTAGAAAACCTCTCTAAAAAGAAGATAAAGATTCTAAGGACAAATAATGGAGGGGAATACACTTCAGGCGATTTCAAAGATTTCTGTAAACAAGCAGGGATTAAGAGGGAGCCTAAGATTCCCTATAATCCACAGCAGAATGGTGTAGCTGAAAGGAAGTACAGAAACAATCAGAGTACTAGAAAGAAATGTTGAAGAAGAACCTATTCCAAAGGATCATGACATGGCAAAACCTCAGAGACCTGAGGAGACACCTCATGAGGAGATTTCTCGAAAGAGAAGACCATCTTGGGCACAAGAATTAATACAAGATGCAGGAAGGTATGGTGCCCCAGAAGGAACCAATAGAGAGAGCAAGAGACCAAGGCCATACTCCAGTTATTTAGCTTTGATGTGCAACCTTGTTGAAGAAGAACCGACATGTTTTGAAGATGCAGTGAAGACAAAGGAATGGATGGATGCTATGAATGAAGAATACCTGTCCATCATCAAGAATGATGTTTGGGATGTGGTACCAAGACCTAAGGATAAGTCAGTCGTTGCATCAAAGTGGATCTTCAAAACAAAACACTCAACAGACGGAAGCATTGAAAAGTACAAAGCAAGATTTGTAGTGCGAGGGTTCTCTCAGAAGAAAGGAATTGATTATGAGGAGACCTTTGCTCCTGTGGCCAGATATACTTCAATTAGAACCATTCTTGCCTTGGCAGCCAAGATGAAATGGAAGTTACATCAGATGGATGTAAAGATGGTGTTCTTGAATGGGAAGATAGAAGAATAAGTATATATCGAGCAACCAAAAGGATTTGAAACATAAGAAAGAAAGTCACATGTATGCAGACTGAAGAAAGCATTGTACGGGTTAAAGCAATCACCCAGAGCATGGTATGGAAGAATTGATAGCTTCTTGATGAGTTTGGGCTTTACCAAAAGTAAAGTAGATTCTAATCTTTATTATAAGATTATCGATGATGAACCTTTGATACTATTATTGTATGTAGATGATTTGTTCCTAACAGGAGGAGAAGCCCATCATCGAATGTAAGAGAAGGCTTGCAACATAATTTGAGATGAAAGACCTTGGTATGATGCATTACTTTCTAGGTCTTGAAGTATGGTAGTTTCCAGATGAGATTTTCCTGAGTCAAGGAAAATACACAGTTGAGATCCTGAAGAGATTTGGGATGATGGATTGTATGGCCATGACTACTCCGATGGTGACAAACTTGAAGCTCCTGAATGATGCTTCATCAGAGATAGTAGATGTCACCATGTATAGACAGATTATTGGGTCATTAATGTACTTGACCAATACTTAACCAGATATATGTTTTGCTGTGAACACATTGAGCCAGTATATGGTGGAGCTCAGGAATGTTCACTTGATTGCAGTAAGACATGTGATGAGGTACCTAAAGGGTACGTTGGATTATGGACTCAGATATGTTTCAGATTATGAGTTCAGGTTGTATGGGTACACAGACTCAGAGTGGGCTGGAAGTGCCGAAGATAGGAAAAGCACTTCAGGATGTTGCTTTAGTTTGGGATCAGGTATGATCTCATGGCTCAGTAAAAAGCAACCCTGTGTTGCACTCAGTACAACAGAAGCTGAATATGTAGCAGCTTGTTCAGCTTGTTGTGGAGCAGTGTGGCTTCGCAAGATGTTGGCAGGATTGTTCGATGCAAGGATTGATGCTATGAATATACTCTGTGACAACCATAGTTGCATGAAGATGACAGAGAATCCTGTGTTCCATGATAGATCGAACAACATCGAGATCAAGTTCCACTATATTCGGGATATGGTGCAGAAGGGAGCTGTAAAGCTCAAGTATGTTCCTACAGAGGAAAAAGTTGTTGATGTGCTGACTAAGCCTCTGTCTCGCATAAAGTTGGAATACTTTCGAGACAAGCTTGGTGTGGTCTAGAGGGACCTCTCTCGAAAGAGAGAATGATAGTTCCAGTTCCTAGGGAACTGATGCCTGTCTAGGGGTGACGGAAGATCAGTACTTGCCGACTGATAAAGTTCCTATACTTAGGGATGGATGCTTGTCCAGGGGTGACGGAAGATCAGTACTTGCCGACTGATAGAGTTCCTATCCTTAGGGATGGATGCCTGTCCAGGGGTGATGAAAGATCAGTATTTGCCAACTGATAGAGTTCCTATCCTTAGGGATGGATGCCTATCCAGGGGTGACGGAAGATCAGTACCTTTCGACTGATAGAGTTCCTATCCTTAGGGATGGATGCCTGTCCAGGGGTGACAAAAGATCAGTACTTGCCGACTGATAGAGTTCCTATCCTTAGGGATGGATGCCTGTCCAGGGGTGACGGAAGATCAGTACTTGCCGACTGATAGAGTTCCTCTCCTTAGGGATGGATGCCTGTCCAGGGGTGACGGAAGATCAATACTTGCTGACTGATAGAGTTCATATCCTTAGGGATGGATGCTTGTCCAGGAGTGATGGAAGATCAGTACTTGCCGATTGATAGAGTTCCTATCCTTAGGGATGGATGCCTGTCCAGGGGTGATGGAAGATCAGTACTTGCTGATTGATAATGTTCCAGCTGACGATGTTGCTGATCCAACAGAGGATGTTCCAGTTAATGATGTTGCCGATGAGGATGTTCTAGCAGAGGATGTTCTAGCTGATGATGTTGCTGATCCAGCAGAGGATGTTCCAGCTGACGATGTTGCTGATCTAGTAGAGGATGTTCCGGTTGATGATGTTGCTGATCTAGCAAAGGATGTTCCAGTAGAGGATGTTCCAGCTGACGATGTTGTTGATCCAGCAAAGGATGTTACTGACGATGATTCAGAGGGTGTTGCTAATGATGATACCCCAGACATATGATGATCCAAAATCTTCCTACGATATATAGAGATTCACTAGTCAATTGTGCAGCTGTTGATGTTATCCGCAGAATACCTTCCTAGTTAAGAGGAACTGTTAAAGAAATGTAACCGTGGAAGATATTCTACTTGTACTTGTCTATTGTATTATTGTATTCCTCCTTCGAAAGGTGTCATCGATGTAATTAATAATGTAAGAGTCATTGGAAGAGTCAATGCAAACCCTAGGTCTTGTGTCGGCCTAGAAGAAGCCATAAAAGATTATTATATTATGTAATTGAGAGGTCGGCCCAGTCAGTTAGGAGAAGTCAGCCTAGTTGGGGAAAAGTCATCTAAAGGGAAGAATATAAATAGAGGAGTCTCTCATTTGTACTCACTCATCTCAGTCACACAAGTTCGCATAGGAGAGAGAGAAGTTCGCGCAAGTGGAGGAGTAGCTAATTTTGTCTTGGGGTGTATCTTTTTACTTTGTGAATTCTATATTGAGGAAGATTTTGTCGGGGTTTTCTCGCTTGTGGTTTCTTCGAGAGAAATATTGTGTTCATTGTGTTCTTGTTGTGCTTGTATTTCTTTCAGTGATAGATTGTTTAATGTTGTATGCTAAACAAGTAAAAACTAACACTACCTACGTCTTTGCACATGTCGTGTATACCCGACATAGCACCAGTAGTCAGGAGGTTCAATTACATCACCAATGTGACTACCTACTGCATCCTTGTGAGAGTAGTTCGGGAGCACACATTACGTCACCGAAGTGACCACTCACTACAACATCACCACAAGTGGAGACCTGTGCAGGAGCACAAATTATGTCACTAAGTGACTACTTGCATCTCACACGTGCTATGTCTCTCATCACTCCCTCTTTCGAGGAACCTCGATTTGGACAACTCCAAGTATTCAAACTTCACTCTCTATAGAGGCTTGGTTAACACATCGGCTATCTGCTCATCTGTCGCCACATATTGGAGCTTCACTGCTCCTCTTTGCACCATATCCTTGATATAGTGGTACCTGATCTCAATGTGCTTCGACTTGTCATGAAACACTGGGTTCTCGGACAACTTCACACAACTCTGGTTGTCGCAGAAAATACAAGTCGCCTCTAACTCGAGATCAAACAATCATGCAAGTAACTTCCGAAGCCACAGTGCGTCGCAGCTCGCTGAACAAGCTACCATGTACTCTACTTCGGTTGTACAGAGTGCCACACTCGTCTGCTTCCTGCTAAACCAGGAAATCATGCCTGATCCCAAACTGAAGCAACATCCTGAAGTGCTCTTCCTGTCTTTGACACTACTAGCCCAATCTGAATCAACATAACCATGTAGTTTAATCTTTTGATCTGTCGCATATATGAGCCCATAATCAATCATACCCTTCAGGTGCCTCAACACATGCTTTGGCGCAATCAGGTGAACACGTCTCGACTCTACCATGTATTGACTCAATGTGTTCACCGCAAAGCATATATCTAGCCTCGTGTTCGTCAAGTACATCAACGAACCAATCATTTGTTTGTATACTGTGTTATCCACTGTCTCTGAAGAAGTATCACACGACAACTTCAAATTTGATGCCATTGGTGTGGCCATGGCCTTGCAATCCATCATCTCGAATCTCTTCAGGATCTCTATTGCATATTTTCCTTGGCTAAGGAAAATCTCTTTTGGATTCTGCCACACCTCAAGACCTAAGAAGTAGTGCATCATACCCAGGTCTTTCATCTCGAATTTTGCGGCAAGTTTCTTCTTTGTTTCTGCAATGAGCTTGTCGTCACCTGTCAGGAACATGTCATCTACATACAAAAGTAGTATCATTGGTTTTCCATTCTCAACCTTGAAGTAAAGGTTGGAATCTGCTTTACTCTTGGTAAAGCCCAAGCTTGTAAGAAATCCGTCAATCCTGTCGTACCACGTCCCAGGTTCCTGTTTCAAACCGTACAAGGCGGCCTTCAATTTGCACACGTGTCTGCCTGTCATGTGTCTCAAATCCTAGTGGTTGCTCCACATACACTTCCTCCTCTACTATGTCGTTCATGAAGGTTGTCTTCACGTCCATCTGGTGTACCTTCCATTTCATTACCGCAGTTATAGCAAGTATAGATCCGATTGAAGTGTATCTTGCTACAGGAGCAAAAGTCTCCTCATAGTCTATGCCTTCTTTCTGGGAGAAGCCACGAGCTACAAACCTTGCCTTGTATTTCTCAACAATGTCGTTTGCTGCATGCTTTATTTTGTAGATCCATTGGAAAGATACTACAGACTTCCCTTCTGGTCTCAGAACCACATCCCAAACGTCATTCTTCATGATCGACTGATACTCTTCTATCATAGCATCCTTTCGTACTTTCTTCTTGGCTGCTTCTTCATAACGGGAAGGCTTTGCATCAATGATATCACATACTAAAGCTACATAGCTGGAATATGGTCGAGGTCTCTTGCTTTCTTTGAAAGTCCCGTCTGGAGCACCATACTTCTTTGCATCTTGAATAACTTCTTATGCCCAAGCTGGTCTTCTCTTGTAGGCATTCACCTCTCGGGGTGGATCTACAGGTCTCTGTGGCTTTGTCATATCATGGTCTTCATGTTCTTCTGGAATCATCTCTTCCATAATGGTGTCTCTAAGTCTGGGAGCTTCAGGTTTTTCTTCATGTACTTCATTAGAGTGGATCTGCCTTCATTCGCTGAAAGTTGTATCTTAATCGAAGGTAACATCTCTGTTAGTCTCAATTTTTTTTGAAGCCTGGTATATAAACTCTGTAAGCCTTCATTGTATCATTGTATCCAACGAAGATACCCTTCTTTCTTGAGGGATCCAATTTGGTTCTCTTCTCGTTGGGAACATGTATGTATACAGGAAAACCAAATATTCTGAGGTGGTTGACTTCCGGTTTCTCTCCTGTAAACATTTCTTCCTGTGTCTTGTTCTCAAGTACACGATGTGGTGTTTTGTGTTAGATTTCATACATTCATAGCATAATAATATAAATGCATAACCAAGATCACTAGAAGCAAGACAAAGCACAAAACAACAACACAGAGTTTGACCTAGGAAACCCAAATGGGAGAAAACCCAACAACCTTCGCATAGAGATGATAATCCCGAGATTAGAGTACAAAAGAAGAAAAGAGAAAAATGTGAAAGTATCTTCCACAAGTAGATGCCCCAAATCAGCTACCTCCTTCAAGTGATGCGAAATTAGCCTCTCCCAAGTGATGCGCAAAAGGCAAGTGTGAGAATGAGATAATGAGGTGCACTAGCCTCCTATTTATACAAGTGCAAATCTGGAAAATTCCCTAACTGGGCCGACTTCACCTGGGGGCAATAAATAATTTAAATTTAATATTTTTATTTGTTTCTTTTGCACCCCAAGGCTTACATTGATTCTTTCATGTGTTTACATAATTGATTACCTAAGGTTCATCTCCCTTAGGAGGTACAAACAAGTACAATGAAGGTACAATAAAATACAATGAATAATATCTTTCGAAGTTGTACAAAATCCAACACTCCCTCTCAATGAGGAAGGTATTCTTCGGTCTTCATCTGCATCACGATCATTTGGGTTTCATCTTGTACATCCATTCTGTCTCCATCATCTCTATGCATACTGAAGGTTGTCCACACAGTCTCTGTGCATCATCTTCACCAGTCCTTCGGTGAGTCCAGGAGAATCACTCAATCCTGGATATCTGAGATTATCAGCTGTACCATCTTTGCTGTACAATTTGCTACCTGCCTGTCTCATCTGCCAATGGGGTCTTCCCATACCTGGCTGAGATCTCAGACGAGCAAAAGGGCACGACCATCTACTGACTATCCGACTCTTCTGCCTATGGGATTTCTCCCATATCTGGCTGAGTACTTGGACTGTAGAGGCACTTGTGCAACCACACGGCTAACTGCTGACTGTCATACTCATCTGCCTATGGGATTTCTCCCATATCTGGCTTGGTAACCGGACTGCAGAGGCACCGGTGTGAACCCGACCAACCGTTGACTGTCCTACTCATCTGTCTATGGGATTTCTGCCATATCTAGCTGAGTAACTGGACTGTAGAAGGCACTAGGGTGACCCTGACCAACTGCTGACTGTCCTACTCATCTGCCTATGGGATTTCTCCCATATCTGGCTGAGTAACCGGACTGCAAAAGGCATCAGGGCAAAGCAGGGCAAGCATCTCAATGTCATCTTTCCCTCTCAAGGAGGGATACGTTCTCTTCGACTCCAAGTCTTCCGCGAAAGTATTCGAACTTCAACCTGGGAAGAGCCTTGGTGAGAACATCTGCAGTCTGGTCGTTTGTCGGCACATACTGTAACTCGACTGCACCTTTCTGCACCATATCACGAATGAAGTGATATCGAATCTTGATATGCTTCAACCTATTGTGAAATACCAGATTCACTGACATCTGCACACAGCTCTGGTTACCACAGTGAATCACGGTCGGCTTTGGAATCTGGTTGAACAATCCTGCCAGGAGTTTACGAAGCCAAAATGCTTCTTGAGCTGCTGTGCTAGCAGCCATGTACTCGGCCTCTGCAGTACTAAGTCCAACCGAGTTCTGCTTCCTGCTGCACCAGGAAATAACTATAGAACCCAAACTGAAGCAACATCTAGAAGTACTCTTCTGATCTGCAACACATCCGGCCCAATCTGAGTCTGTAAACCCCTGCAATATCAGGTCACCATTTGAAGCATACTTCAATCCATATCCCACAGTGCCATGTAAGTATCTGAGCACATGTTTTGCAGCAATCCAATGAATCTGCCTCGGTTCGCACATGAATTGACTGAGGGCATTCACAGCAAAACATATATCTGGTCTGGTGTTGGTCAGATACATCAATGACCCAATCAACTAGCGATAAATAGTAGGATCAAACAAATCAGAATCTGAAGTAGAATCTCTCAACTTCTTCCAATTGGCATCCATTGGAGTAGCCATGGACTTGCAGTCCAACATCCCGAATCTCTTCAATATATCAATGGTGTATTTTCCTTGTCCTAGGAAAATCTCTTTCTGCCTCTACCATACTTCTAATCCCAAGAAGTAGTTCATCAATCCAAGATCTTTCATTTCAAACCCAGAGGCGAGATTCTTCTTACACCATACAATGAGTTTCTCATTTCATGTGAGAAACAAGTCATCAACATACAATACCAAAATCAGTGGCTCATCATCTCAACCTTGAAGCAAAGGTTGGGGTCTGCATCATTCTGATGCACCTTCTATCTCATTGCTAAAGCAATAGTAATGATAGATCTGATGGAAGTATCTCGAGCCACAGGAGAAATGTATCATCATAATCGACTCCCTCTTTCTGGGAGAATCTTCTGGCAACAAATTTGGCCTTGTATTTCCCATATGCTCCATGCTAAGTCTATTGTGCCCATCTAGGTCTTTTCCGACCTACTGCAACATTTCTGGGGATATCAACTGGATCAATGGAATCGATAGGTTCATCCTTTTCTGCTAACTCCCTCTTGAACTAGAGGGGGAGATGATCTCATCTCCTCTGGTTCTATCATTTCATCATCGATCTCCATGTCTGATCCTCTGCCTTTCCTGACGGCTAATTCTTCTTCAAAGGTCACATCCCTACTGACTTCAATCTGTCTGGACCCTTGGATGTAGATTCTGTAAGTCTTTGAAGACTCACTATATCCCACAAAGGTTCCCTTGTTGCCTAAAGGTTTCAACTTGGGCACCTGTATAAAGACTGGACAGCCAAATATTTTAAGGTGGCTTACTTCGGGTTTCACTGCCGTGAAAGCTTCCTCCGAGGTCATGCTTCTAGGCTGAGAGTCATATTCCAGGAAGCTTCTTGTTGAACATCAACGGGATTCATATGTCCATCGGAACAAGTCTTCTCTTGTAGGCCAAATCACATTGTCTTTTCCCTACAAGTCAAATCCCGATTGATGATCAGTGACATTTTATAATCAAATGAAAGAACAAATAGTTTACACAAGCAGCTTAGCTAATACTTTATCACAACAATCATGAACATGTTTATCAAACACTTCTGGGAAGTATCTAGATGTCTATTATCTCCACTAGAACATGCCATCAAGAGTGTGCGCTACCCTAAGCATGTAGGAGGGAGATATCATCTAGACTAACTTCATGAAATGTTGTGTAGCTCATATGCATAATATAACCGGGTAAACTATATCAACTACTCAACACATTAGATCTGCATATATGAAAAAAACATATAAGACAAAACAGATCTATGTAAGCAAGAAAACAAGATACTTATCTCTTATTGTTTTGGTGTGTGGGCCCCCACTGCCTTTTTGTGGGAACCATAAGAGATCTATGTTCTTGCATTCCAGATCTTCTAGAAGAGGAACTCCGAAAGATCATCATCCCTTTGCTTCTTGCGATGATGATCCTCTTCTACATCAGTAGTTGAGGCTTCATACTTTCTTTTGTTAGAACTTCGGCACTTATTTGCATAATGACCATATGCCTTGCACCTGTAGCATTGTATCTGAGACAAATCCCTCTTTTCCTTCTTTTGATCTGGAGGTGGACTTGATCTCCTTTCTTGGTGCTTGTGTTTGTAGAACTTCTTTCCTTTTCCCTTACCTTTCTTGGTATGAGAAACAAAAGCTTGGTTCTCTTCAGGTGAAGTGCCATGGAGTCTTTGACGTGCTGCAATCCTTGTCTCTTCCTGAGAGCAATCTGCCCAAAGCTTGTCAAACTTTGGTAGTTTGGATCTACCACTTATGCTTTGGATAAAAGACTCCCATGATGGTGGAAGACCATTTAGAGTGTGAAGGACAAGCTCCTTATCATTAATAGGATCTCCACTGGTGCTGAGCTTGTCTCTGAGTTCTGTGATCCTCATAAAGTATGAGGCAATGGATTCTGACTTTGCTATCTTCATATTTGAGAGCTGGTTTCTCAAAGTCATGGATACATTTAGGTTAGTGTGTTCAATTAGCTTCATAATGGTCTTGTACATTTTCCTAGCATTCTTCTTTCCTGAGATTTGAGGAACCAAATGGTCTCTCACTGAGTCAACAAGAATCCTTCTTGCTTTAGCATCATTCTTCCTCCATTGAGATTTATCCTCTTCGGTTTCTGGTTCAGGGACCTTCTCATTTACATATAGCAAGATATCATTTTCTTCTAGGAATAGAAGAACCCTAGACTTCCAGGAGATAAAGTTGGAGGCTCCTTCCAAACGATCTTCAACCTTCATCCCAATCATCTTGATTTCAGATCTGGTTCAGAAACCCTAGCAGGAGCTAGGTCAAAAATGAAAGTTAGTAATTTGAAAAACTGAACCCACAGATAAATTCGCCTTGCCAAGGAGAGTTGAATAGAGGGTGGGCTGGTCCAAATCTGTGGAGAGAAATGAGTTAAAACCGAAATCCTAATTCTGCTACAGCCATAGAGTTAGGTAAAAAATTGAAATTTCTCGAAATTGAATTCTGTCTTCACCAATAGATTTGTCTTGCCAAAAACGAAATTCCCATGGCTCTTTTTCTTCAAAATGATGGGTGAAGACTTCACAAGATGAAACCCTAATTCCGGGAGGGTTCCGACAATGCTTCGGCAATGGCTTCTTCTAGAATTGCTCTGGTACCATGTTAGATTTCATACATTCATAGCATAATAATATAAATGCATAACCAAGATCACTAGAAGCAAGACAAAGCACAAAACAACAACACAGAGTTTGACCTAGGAAACCCAAATGGGAGAAAACCCAACAACCTTTGCATAGAGATGATAATCCCGAGATCAGAGTACAAAATAAGAAAAGAGAAAAATGTGAAAGTATCTTCCATAAGTAGATGCCCCAAATCAGCTACCTCCTTCAAGTGATGCGAAATCAGCCTCTTCCAAGTGATGCACAAAAGGCAAGTGTGAGAATGAGATAATGAGGTGCACTAGCCTCCTATTTATACAAGTGCAAATCTGGAAAATTCCCTAACTGGGCCGACTTCACCTGGGGGAAATAAATAACTTAAATTTAATATTTTTATTTGTTTCTTTTGCACCCCAAGGCTTACATTGATTCTTTCATGTGTTTACATAATTGATTACATAAGGTTCATCTCCTTTAGGAGGTACAAACAAGTACAATGAAGGTACAATAAAATATAATGAATAATATCTTCCGAAGTTGTACAAAATCCAACATTTTGTTCTGTACATAGACTGCTGTTCTCGCTACTTTTGCCCATAAGTGCATCAGAAGATCCTGATCATGGATCATGGCCTTTACTGCTTCCATTATTGTCCTGTTCTTTCTTTTTGCAACACCATTTTTTTCTAGATTGTAGGGAGTGCTCATCTCCCTCTTAATCCTTGATTCTTTACATAAGGTCTTGAAACTTTCTGAAGTAAATTCACCGCCATTATCTGATCTCAAAGTCTTTATGTTATTTTCAGAGTGATTTTCTACAAGAGCTTTAAATTCTTTGAATTTGCTAAATACTTCATCTTTAGTTTTCAAAAAGTAAATCCAAGTTTTATGAGAATAATCATCAATAAAGGAAACATAATATGCATACTCGCTTAGTGAGTTGGATGACATGGGTCAGCATATGTCTGAGTGTAGTATTTCCAAGATCTCCTTCACTTTGCTATCACTGCTAAGAAATGGTTTCTTCACATTCTTCCCTTGTGTACATCCTTTGCATATGCCTTCATGTTTTGTATGGATCTCGGGTAGACCAGTCACCATTTTGCTTATGATCGGTAAAGCCTTGTAGTGTATATGTGCAAGCTTCCTGTGCCATAGTTCACTTGGTTCCATAATGTCATGAACCAATGCTTGTTCTGGTTAGCCTTTCAACTTGTACAAGCCTCCCTCTTGCTGTCCAACTACTATTGTCTCATCAAAAGTTTTACCTCTTGGCCATGAGTACTTGGCCATCAACAAATGCAACTCGGAATCCTTTTGCATTCAAGGCTGATATGGAAAGAAGATTCTTCTTTAATCCTGGTACATTGAGAACATCTTTCGTCTTCATGGGCTTTCCTGAGTCTAGCTTGTAGGATGCTTCTCCTACCCCTTTTATGGGATATTGGTAATAATCTCCAAGTTTCACCTTGTGAGGTGAGTCCTTCTTTGTCAAATTGGTGAGAGAGTTCTTGAAACCTGTCATGTGCTTGGAAGCACCACAATCAACAAGCCAATCATTACTTCCATGAGTGACAATACCTATGAGTGCTGAAATCAGGACATATTCTTCATCACTTGAGGAATCTTCCCTTGCTCTCTTTTTAATTGGTTCATCATCTTCTGCAGCATGAGCATGATGCCTCTTCTTCTTTTCTTTCTTGATATGGCCTTTGTTTTTGGGGCAATCTCTTGCAAGATGTCCCTTTTCATCACTAGTGTAACATCTGTAGTTTGAGTAGTCCTTATGAGGTCTATGATTCTTTTGGAATCTTCTAGGTTTCTTGTGAGAATGTTCTTCTCTCTTTCTCTTCTTTGTATGAGCTGCTAAGGCTTGATTGTCTTCTTCACCCATCTTCTTTTCTCCAGCTTCAATTCTGGCTTCCTCTTGAGTACAATCTCCGTGTTACCGAGCAAACTAGCAGGGCTAGTTTCCCAATAAGCAAATATAAGAATAGTGACCCAATGTCACCTCGATCACGATTCTAACTTCTTCGGAGCGTCAGAACCTCCAAGGAGAAGTACCCTTAGAGACCCTGTAGAACACTAGTGCAACAAAAAGGGCTATATTCTCTATGCAACTTGGAGTTAGACCAGTGCCTAAATGGAGTCAATTATATTCAAAGTGTTTGTAGGCATGTTTAAAGCACATTCATCAATATCATAACCTTAGATCATCCAACGAGGAATAAAGTCAATCTAAGAGCAATATATGTAAAAGATCATTCACCACATGTAAATAGATATCATCCACAGAGTTAACAAGTCTAAATGTTGTTGCAACGTACCCAAGTCAAGTTAGCATCAAATATCGTTTAATAATCACTTTAGCATTCAATAGATACCATTTAGCATTATCATCAAAAGATCAAAAAGATTTCAATTAATGAATTTCCAGATCTGTAGCAGAGTCAACATGACAGTTGTGGCATAAAGATTAATATGGAGATATATTTAGTATTCAATTCAATCAACAAACCACCAGTATCAAGTTATAACCAATATTCAAGCATTAACCTACTGAAATTACCTTTTAATTGACTGTGTTTAAGACAACTCAGATTTACTGTTCATGTAATTCAGACCTCAAAAATTGTAAATGAGCTTAAATCAGACCTTTATTATGATATTGTAACTTTGAGAAGATGGAAATAAAGACAACCAATGATCAATCAGAAAATTAATAGTGTAATAATATTTATAAGAGCAAACTTCAGACCTTTAATTAATGATTTCAGACCTCCTTCTAGCAGACTTTCAACCATGAAAAGCACTTGAATTAGTTCAGAAAAAGGCAAATGAATGTCCTCAATTTCTTATAACCTTTTAGACCCTTTTTACTAGACTAGCCTTGTCTTTTACTGTGGATGACTGTAGAGATTAAGGCAGCAAAAGGAAGGCACACAGGGTCTGCAATATTGCAGACCTGCGTTAAGGTGGGAGAAGGGTTCGGATGGAGAAGGAGCAAGCTCGAAAGTGGAGAGGCAAGGTTGGAAAGGGAGGAGGCGGCGGGTAAGGATGGGGAACGAAAGAAGCGAGGGGATAAGGGAGGATAGAAAGGAGACCGCGAGTAGAGGAGCAGAGGAGGAAGGGAAGGCGAGCAAGGAAAGGGAGGCCGAGGTGGAGAAGAAGGAAGGCGAGGGTTTGGGGAACACAGAAAAAGGGAACCTGAGGAGAAGAAATGGAGAAAAGGGGAGGTAGGAGAAGGGCTCGGATGGAATGAAAGAGAGGGAAGGAGCAGGTCCGAAGTTTGGAAGGAGGTCAGTGAAGGATAACAGATGGAGGGCGAAGGTGTAAAGGGGGAAAAGGAGGGAGGCCGAGTAACTAGGGAAGTAGGGCGAGGGTAGGAGAGAAATAAAGAGGAGGTCATGGGACTTTCTTCGGTCTGCAACTAGGGTTTCAAACACAAAAAGTCAGAATTTAGGGCAAAAAAATCAGACTTTAGGTTAAAAACTAATAAAAGATTTAAAAAACAAGCTCTAAAATTACCAAGAACCTAAACTAACATAATAATTACAAAGAAACAAATTCAGAAATTAGGTTAAAAAAAGTAGAAGAAGAACCTAGGGTTTGAAGAGAAAATCACCCTAACCCTAGGCATCAAGGAGGAAAGCCTCCCGTTGAGATGGCACTTGCCAAGTTTGGAAAACTAGGGCTTGCTCAACAACTACAAGAGTTGGTTGATGATGCCCTAGCTAAGATAAAATTTGGACACCTAAAGCTCAAGTTGACAATGCTAGGGTAACTAAAGGCTGAAAATGACTTATGCTAGGGCAAAATGCAACATCAATGGCTACCATTCAACCTTAGACAAAGTACACATCCAACATTTAACAAAAAAAATATCAAGAGAAGAGACTTGGATACCTTCTTGTGCATGTGTTAATCAAACAACTCCTAGCATCACCTTAGCAAAGTAGAAGAGCAAAGATACTTCAAAGAAATGTCCCCAAACTAGCAAGCATATCCATCCTCAAGAGGTGCGCATCACTCCATGAGCCCAAGAAGGGCAAAAATCAGAAAATTTAGTTTTATACCATAAGTTGTTGTTAAAATGAAGTGAGGAGAAGGTGTATTTATACCTTTCTCACACTCACTTTACAAAAATAAAATATATCCAGGCCGACATGCCTTTTTAAAATGTCAATTTGAAATTATAAATGTCAACTTAAAATTAAAACAATAATAATATAAAATAATCAAATATGTGGGTAATATGGGGCATTTTCCCTAGAATTTACGCACACATGACTAAAATAGCTAAAAATGAGCATATCGGTCCGTTCTGAAGGCCAGATTGCGGAGGGGGGGTGGTCATGCCCCAACTAACCCCAACAGAAGTGAAAATTCCTCAACGCCCCCCCCCCCCCCCCCAATCAAGCATCATAGCCTGGCTCCAAGGATGACACCATCATCAGAAGGAGGCACTAAAGAGAGGGCGTTGGTGAACTGGAGGGCCAGGAGGGAGCTAGAGGTGACCTAGAGGAGAAAGAGATACCTCAGTGCTGAAAGAACCGTCACCAGAATGCTAAATCAGGGTTGGGGTCATGTAACACGGTGATCCACCCCTAGAAGCCCCAGACACCAACCTCAGGGCTTCAAGCCCTTTCATGAGGTAGTCAGCAATGCCCCTAAGCCATGGTACTTCCAAGGGAGAAACCAAGGGTCTGGCCATAAGTCCTACCCAGAAAAAGCTGGCTAAACACCCCTCCTGGTGAGAAAAATGACCCCCTCTCCCTGGGGCACCTCTGCAGGTGCGCTGGTACTGGTACCATCGTAACACTCCCCATAGCCTACTGAATTTGGTGAGCTTCCTTCTAGAACAAATCCCTTGAATGAATGATTCCCATGACCTTGGGAGGCCATTCAATGTAGTCATCACCAATTCTGCTTCTTCAACATTGTCTCCAATGGCTTACTAGATGTTCTTTGATTTGGGAGACCCTTATGAAATTGGATTGGATACTTTCTGAGTTCTGCATCTTCACACCCTTGAGTTGAGTTCTCAATGTCATTTTCCGATTAATGTTCTTTCCTTCGTATAGTCTAGTCAATGCATCAAACATCTCCCTGGGAGTCTTCAATGATGAAACATGGCGGATTAGGTGATCCTTGATGGAGTCAGCAATGATCCTCTTGGTCCTAACCATATTCTTCTTGTGTTTAGCCTTGTCTTCATCTCCCTCTAGCTTTGCAACTTCTTCCTTAACATAGTTGTCCAAGTCATTCTCTTATAGAATGAGGACTCTATACCAGTGTTACCAACCGCGACCGATTTATCGCGATATGCCAATAAATCGCGATTTTTCTACAGTCTCGATTTTTTAACAAAAAATCGCTCTAAAAATAGGCCCAATTTTTGGCCGATTTTTAGTCGATTTTTCGCCGATTTATCCCGATTTTTTGACAGGGCGTTGTTTGGCCGATTTTTAGACAATTTTTCGCCGTTTTTTCCTGATTTTTTGACAGGGCATGTTAGTGGCTGGAAAAGGGGTTTTAAAGGCTGCAGATTCACTTTGTTTTGGTTCATTTGGATGCTACAACCAAGGAGACTAGGAGAGCTTCTATTTTTCCCAAGGAGGATTTTATTCATCATTTCACTCACCATCAACGATCAGATTTGAAGATTGGAGCTTTTGCATTTGGAGTTTTTTTCCAAATATATCACATTTGTTATATTTTTGATCATTCAGTATTCAGAAGTAGGACACGATCCATTTTAATGTGTGATGTATCTCTAAACATCTTATATATCGGTTTTCTTTCCATATTCATGTGGCAATGTGTTTATTTGATGTTATTGTTGCTTTAGATGTTTAAAAAATTGAAAAAAATGAATATTTTTGTATTTTTTAAGTTTGCCGATTTATTGCCGATTTTTGTTGATGTGCTGCCGAGATATTCCGAAACGATGCTTCCTGGACCCTGACGATTTTTTCGCCACGCCGATATTTGTAACATTGCTTGTGATGAACCTGCAATAATTAATTAATGCAAATACACGAGATATCAGAAATAATAGAACTCAGAATCACTTTTATATTGATCATGGGCCACTTCGAGGGGGCAACCTCCTTTGAGCAAGCTCAATACAATTAACTTCACGGTGCCTTCATAGGCCTCAACACACACTTATATACTAAGTCTAGGCACCAATACCATGGGTCAATACTATGTGTCAATACAAACCATGGGCTAAGTCTAGGTGCCAATACTATGAGTCAAACCCATGGGACATATAATACTATGGGACGACTTACGAAGCATATGCGTCCAATACTATGGGTCAATACTATGGGCTAATATAAACTATGGATCAACAAATACTACGGGACGACTTACAAAGCATATGTGTCCAACAACAATATACTAACAAAGTAAAGACATGGGTTCCTAACATTGCTCTATACTTCCAGGCTCGGAAGTTATCAACTCCTTCAAGCTTATCCTCAAGCTTGGTGTTGTTTGTCATCTTGATAAAATGAGAACCTCAAATGTAAATAAAGATAATAGTGCTCACCAATAGAGATGCTCCAACCAAGTGTTTGCTTTAATGCTTTCTGGAATCTGCTTGCTGGTTGACCTAAGGTTTGTCAAAGAAACCCTACTTTTCCAACTTTGGAATCTTGCAAATCTGAATTGAGAGAAAGATGTGCATCCCCAAGGCGAGTTGAGCGAACCCTCCCTTCATCCAAATCTGTGGACAGAAATATCAAAAATATGATGCTCTAGTTTTTTCCCGAGTAGTAGTGACTGGGTCAAAATTCAAAATTCTCATAACTGGAATTTTCCTCCACAGAAAAATGCGCCCTCCTAGGGAGAATTGATTTGTCCTCCTTTTCACGCCAATCTATGGTGAAAAGCTTCCGGAACATGAAACCCTAGTTTTCCACTTTCGATAGTTTCAGCTACACAAAGTCTTCTTTCAGGCTAGCTCTGATTCCATATTAGAATTTTAATACTTCAAAGCTGGTTATGTAAGATCTTTAATCAGTTTGCATTATATCACAATAACCACATACAATAGGATCACTGAAAGATAGATAAGGACAACATAAACAAGAGTACACAACGATTTATCCCGGGAAACCCTCTTGGGGCAGAAAACCTAGCAGAACTTCTTCAATATAGAGTCGTCAACAAGTACAATGTCAATCTAGTACAATCCAAGAGCAAAGGCTCTTTCACACAAAGATCCCGAGAATAAGATAAGATAAAAACGTCAAGAATAAGATGTTTTCAATGCAACTACTCTTTCTCCCAAGCGAACTTGTTCTTCTCTCTTTACTCATGCGAACTTGCTTGAGTGAGTGATGTGTCCAAATGAGCTAGGCGCCTCACCTATTTATACTAATCACAAGATGACCTTTTTACCTAACTGGGCTGACTTGACTTCCGTAACTGGGCTGACTTGACTAGGATACAATATAATATTTTTTTTGTAATGCTGCAAATTTCTATTAAACTAGGAGAAGTAGAGATACAGTAAAAAGTACAATCTGAGGTGGTCTTAGCCAACCTTGAAGATCCACAGAGTCATGGAAGATTTGATCAAAATTATACAAAAAGATCCCGCCCTGTATAGGGAGATAGGATAAACCGGTGGTGGAGTCATAGCCATGAAAACTTAGAAAATAGACAGGCAGTTAGGAGCAAAGTGACTCATACAAAAAAGAAACAGAAAGCTGCTGAAAAACCTCCTTAGCAGGGTGTTGAAGGTGCCTCTGCATCTGAAGGAGTTTCCTCCAGGATGGGGCAGCTGTAGCAAGCATCGTCCTCCACGTCTCTGGTAGGTGGCAGAGTGTCTTTTGCAGTTGGCAGAGTTTCTTTTGCAGGTAGCTTAACCGACAGGGCTTTGGTCTTCTTGCAGACAAGAGCGTTGCTATCCTTCTTGTTGCGAGTACGTTTGGTGAGAATCAGGCCCAGGGTGGAGGGGATGGGGAAGGAGGGCTGAACTTTCTCTTTTCCTTCCTGAAAATCTAGCACCTTGCCACGAGGGGGACCAAACCCGTACCTATAGGGGTGTTCAAATCCTTGCCATATGGAGTGGCCAGATTGTCGAATGGCACAATGGTTCTGACAACCGAGGGAGTGGCGCCATGTGCATTGCTTCTAGGACGAGAATTGCGGCGGAGGTGACATGTGGGGGAGTAGGAGTCCCATCTAAGGGTATTCTCCAGGCTGCTGAGTGTGGCTGCCATGTTTGGCAGGGTAGCTCTCAGGGTCTGCGTGGCATGTCTCGCAGTGGCCCAATTGGACAACATGTCGTCCATGAGCTCACCGAGCATGTTCTTCACCAGCCAGTATAGATCCCAGGGCCGTTCATGTAAATTTTTTGAGTTTACTGCTTGCTGGTTTATGTCAACTTTTCAGTGG
Source organism: Larix kaempferi (assembly GCA_027924585.1). Classification (NCBI taxonomy): domain Eukaryota; kingdom Viridiplantae; phylum Streptophyta; class Pinopsida; order Pinales; family Pinaceae; genus Larix; species Larix kaempferi. Next base: position 7,712,842 of record BSBM01000727.1, read on the forward strand.
TTTTCATTTCCAACTTGTTTTCCATTGGCTGAAAACTACTTACGAAAATATTATTTAACAATTAAACACACTGTAAAATCATACTAACAGGCAGAAATTAAATTTTTAACATGCACACCATAAAAATGAGACTCAGAAATTTTTGGCAATTGTGCCCTGGAAAAACCCCCATGGGGAAAACCAGTAAGAGAGAGAGATATTTATTATTTCTTCAACAAAGATTTAGAATAGCAATACAGTGAAAATACAACTTATCTCCACCCATAAATGTATGCACAGGCTGCCTCGAAATGTGTGCAGAAGTTGCCTTGATTTCTATGCAAATATCAACCTCGAAGTTTGTGCTGTACTCTTCTCGATTTCTGTGCAGAATCAACCTCAAAATCTGTGTTGTACTTTTTCTCGATTTCTATGCATATATCAGCCTCGAAATCCGTGCAGAGAAAAGACACTAGTACGGTCTGTACGGACCTGTTTTCCTGTACCTATCTATTCCTCGAAAACCATGCAATACCTATTCTTGATTTCTGTGCCAGTCATTCTCGAAATTTGTGCCTGGGTTAATGCCTCGAAATGTGTGAAGACAGTTTCGAAAACTGTGCCCAGGTTACCTCCTCGAATTGCGTGCAAAAAATAATAATGCTGTACGATATTCACCTCGGGAGTTGTGCTAAAGATTAATACACCCACCTCGAAATTTGTGCTAATAATAAATGCTGAACATATGCCTCGATTTCAGTGCCCACTATAGTTAATGGCTACCTCGATATGCATGCAAGTGCTCTAGCTCTCTCTTTCTCTCTTCTCTTCACTTCAAAATGCAAAAGTGATCTCAAAATGCCTCCCTCAAGCTTTTTGATCAAACCCTAGGGTTTCCTTAAATCCAATGGATGAGATAGATTTAGATCTGTGGTAGAAATTAAATGCTCCATTTATTTCTCATAAATAATTAATTTCACTCACCCACTTAAATTTATCAAAAAGTGACTTTCATTTTATAAAGTCTCATTAAGTGCATTTAATGTGAGGGTCACCTTTTTCCCCATTTCTAAGTGACTTAGGCAAATGTCACTTGGGAAATACTTCCCTAGGTACAAAACTAACAGTTCATGACTCCCCTTGGAGAGATTATTAGCAATAATTCTTGCCTCCCAATTGTCGACAAGCAAGCGAACTGGAATTGAAATCTCTGCATCATACCCTTTTTTGGTTTGGCCAGCGTCTTGGGCCTCATTCTTCTGTTTCCGTTTCGTTCCTTTCAGCCGTCCCATGAAGTCAGACAGGAGGGTGGCGTGAGTGCAAGCGAACAGGAGCTTGAGGAGCGCGGGAGCAGGGGGAGCTCGTGAAGTGCAGGGACAGGCTAGCGGAAGCTCGTGGAGCGCAGGAACAGGGGGAGCACGGAACATAAGTATGGGAATGCAAGCGGGCATGGCTGAGGGCCAAGACAAGGTGCAGATGAAGGGACGGATATGCCTCACACGCCTGAGAGCCACGGGGATTAAGCGTGACAGACCAGTCCAGGTTGGTTGAGGAGACGTAAAAGGCAGGTGGATTAATGATCCGAGCGACTTGACGTCGCTTCAAGGGTAAGCCCGACGTCAGCGCTACTACCTGGCTGACTTTCATGCCCAAGTGTCTTGTTAGGCGTTATCCTTGTGGCATAGCATATGTCATCACCCGCATCCGGGGAGGATACAATATAATATTATTTTCATGCTTTTTTTGGATTCTTCTAGGTCGACTCAACTAGTACGGTTTACATTGATTCTTTCAGGACTCTTACATGAGTAAATACAATATGAATATTCCCCGAAGGAAGTACAATAAAAATACAATAAGAATATCTTCCGAAGTTACATTTGTCAACACAATGTGCCAGCAGGTATTTGATTTTAATGATCATAAGATTAACAAATCCAGTCACCGTTCTGAGTAATCCAAGCCCTTAGGGAAGGCAGAGGATACTTGGTGGTGGAAAGCAACGAAATAATTTTTAAAAGGGGGATGTGAGTGGCGAATTTTAATTAGAGCACAATGAGACCTCTCCGACAGAGAGTGCTCTTGACTTCGTCTTATGACAAAGTTCAAGAGTCTTAGTTAATCTACATGCAATGCAATGCAACAATACAAGTATGCTCTCCGATAAAGAGTGCTCTTGACTCGTCTTGCGACAAGCTCAAGAGACTTATCTATACTAAATGATATGCAAGACAGAAAAATAAAGTGCAAGTAGTTTGATTAATTTAGCAATGGAAATATGTAGTGTACTTGCAAATAATGAGAGAAATACTGAAAGCAAAAACTAAGCTAAGTGCGGAAAAAGTAAGCAAACAACACACAACAAACTTCCCCAAATGGGGGAAGTTGGGAGTGGGGACTTAAAAACCCCACTCAAAATGATCTTTTATTAATGATTACAACTTTTGAGGAATTTCAACCAATGAGAGAAACTGAAAGTAAAAAGAACTTGAAACAAGAAGTCTTATGACTTCTTTTACAAAAGGAGAATGAGAAGTTTTAAATCTTCTTGGTTAACATCATCATCATTGGTTTTGGATCTTCCTTATGGTTTATTGCTCTTCTTGATGACTTCTTCTTCTTTGGGATATCTCCAAATGGTTTTAAGTTTGTCTTCTTGCTTCACTTTTGCAATTTTTCTTCTCAACACCTACAACCAAAAAAGTCCAATACTCATGCACCCATTAGCGTTAGTCAAAATCAAAACAAAACTAAGATCTAGGAGCAATAATGGAAACTAGATGCAAACTAACCACTAATCTATATGCACAATCACTTTTCAATGCAAGTTTTAACTTTTGAAAGGAGATCTAAACTTTATCAACCGAAAGAAACTAGATTCAACTAGAATGACATGCAAGCTAAACTAACAAGATGAAAACTTCTAAGTATGAGATCTAATTACTTCAAAAGAAACTAAATGCAATATCAACTAAGATTAAAACTTGAACACGAAGGGAAACAAAAAGGAAAGGAAGAAGAGATAGGGTAAGACGAGAGCAAAGGAGGAGAAAAGGGAGAGGGACAAATGGTAAGAGGGAAGGAGAAAGTAGGGAAAGAGAAGATCAAGAAAACGAAAGGGTGAAGGAGGTTGGAAAAGAATAGAGGATGAGAAGAGGAGGAGTGGGATGATAGAAAACGAAAGGTAGAGAAGAAGAGAAGATCTAGGGCAAACAAGGAAGAAGGAGAAAACGAAAGCTAGGATAATGAGAGCAAAGGAGGAAAAATGAGAGGGAAAGGGAAACTTGAAAGAGGAAGGACGAGAGCAAGGAGAAGAGACTTGAAGGGAGACGAGAAGGAGGAAGCTAGAAGAAGGTAAAGGATCAAGGCAAACCACAAACAAAAGGCAAGCTTGATGGATGGATCTAGGCTTGGAGAAGGGTAGATCTAGGATTTTCCACAGCTTAGAGATAGGACAAGTAACCAATAACCAAAAATAGAGTTTTTTGAATTTGAAGATGGAGCTTTGGAGTAAGATCTCCTTGTGTTTTTCTTCTTGGAACAATCCCAACTCTATAGATCCTGAAAGACAACAATGTTAGAAGGTTCTTATGATGATGTAGATGAGATCGATGCAACTGAGCTCACACCCTTCTCCAAATGGCAAGATCTGTTAAGACAATCAACTTGAAACCCAGTGAGATCAAACAAAAAAAACTAGTATGCTAGGAATATTAAATCAAGATCAATACTTCATATAGCCGAGTACTTGTATTCATCTAGATTACAACAAGCTTTGCATAATAATCCAACTTGACAACTACAAATGGAAAATCTTATGTTCTAACAATAGACCTCTAAAGCTAGTTATTTGATCCAACACATAAGAAACAATTTGAAAGTAAGGAAAGATATCACCTCATAATAGACACATCCACCAATGAAGAAACAATCACATAGACCTCCAAAGTCGAAAAGCTTTATTCAATGAAAGACTGATTACAAATTTAGCAGAGTTTCTATGCCCAATTCTCCATGATAAGAGAGCTCCAAGAGCCTCTCTTTATACAAAAAACAAGCCATCCTAAGAGTAAATTCAAATGGGCTTGTAGAGAGCCAATGGCACCTAACATCCAATCGAAATCCAATCAAAAGTCAATCCAATCAAGCTTGGAGTCGAGATCCATGTGACAACTTGCACTTACAATAAAGGAGAGTGGGGAGGTGGCCTCCACCTTGGCAAGGCGCCCCCCACTCAATCTTTGGAAGCTCCACCATAACTTAGGAATAACGCTAGTCAAATGCGTGAGCTCCATGTGGATATACGTGAGCTTCATGAGGGAGTGCGTGAGCCATCCATGAGGTAGCTTGGAGCTAAGTGGGAGACAAACTCGAGTATGAGTGAGTTAATACCACGTGAGGTGGCCACAAATTAATAAATACACCTTCAACCATCCACTTATCAAATGCCAAATCCTCAACTTGTGAGAGCTAGCCGTATGACCAAACCATGCTCACGTCATCCATTCCATGTGATTCGTATATCCTAACTTTGAAATAACATGTGATTTGTCTTTAATATGGTTGTACCCCATATTAGAATCCACTTCAACCTTTTTCCAAAGTCAAAAATCACATTTTTGACTTATTTTAATATTTGGACCTTAGTGCATTTTGTCACTTTTTAACAATTAAATGCCAGAATGATGCTTTTTTAGCTAAAACTCCCCCAGAGGTGACGTAATTGCTTGGAATCTGAAGAATGATGGCGCTAGGGTAAAGAGGATGCTTTGAGCGTCAAAACGAGCTTCCCCACGCCAAAATCCGCCTCTGGATGAGGTTTTTATCATATTTTGAAATTTTTTAATTAAACCATTAAAAAATGGTCTAATTTATGGAAAATTTTATTTTTCTCGGAATCCAACGAAACTCCTAGGGGACCTAGTGCATGTTCATACGACTCAATCGAGATGGCTAACACGTAAAAAATCCTAGACACAAGACTCTAATAACCACCTTAGGTTTTGACCACCATGGGACATACTCCAGCTTTGGAGGTTTGAGTGAAAAACTCAGGGATTATACCCCACTGATGAGTAGTGCATAATTCGTAAGGAAAAAACACTCTAGAGTATCCTCCAAATGGCCAAACCTACGGATAGCCGAGTCTTTTATAAAAAGACCCCGTTTAGACCAACTTTTTACAAATTCCCCATGGGGGTATGAACATGCAGTTATTACAAATGGGGCAAAATTGCCCTGAAAATGACCTCTGAACTTCTGAACATTGATGCTGAACATGAATCATGTTCAATAAACTGGCGGCTCACAAGAAATTCAGCTATTGTAGAAAATAGCTGGTAACAGACCGTACTCGGGAAAGCAAGGGGGTTAGCAAAAACAAACAATGTAAGAAAACTCTCCGACAGAGAGCACTCTTGATCCACCTTTCAGTGAGATTCAAGAGATTTTATTTTCTTTTTACTTAGCAATTTATATAAAATGAAAATACTGAAGCAACGCTAAACTAGTTGAAACTTGACTTAAGCAAAAAGAATTAATCTAGCAATATATCAAAAATTGATGCTAACTTTCTACTCTAACAGTTTATTGTGCAGGTATAAAGTAAAGTAAAATGCGAGAAATAGACAATGGGCGATACAAGCTTCCCCCAAATGGGGGAAGTAAGGTGTGGGAGCCTTTATCCCACTTGCTCTTTTATTAACTTTTACAATGCTTTTGTGTTTTGTCTCCACTTGAAAGCACAAGGTAAGATAGGGGAATGAAGAAGATGGGAAGAAGAGGGTTATGTGCTTTTCAAGAAGTTTGCTCTTTTGATTTTCTAGTTTTGCTTGCTTGATCTAGCTTGATCTTCTTAGCCTTTGGGCTATGTCCTCTTTGTTCACCTGTGAATAAGAGCTTTAGACACAAGCTTTATTAAGGGATTAGTAAATAAAAAAATGAAACTAAGATCTAAAATGAAAACTAAAATAGATGCAACTAGAATCTAAGAATTTGCTAACATGCAATTATTAGTAAAACTTTGAAATTTAACTAAGTGCACACTAGAAGTTCTTAACTAAATCTAAGCTAGAACTAAGCAACAAGAAATGTAGAAAGCAAAGATCAAAGAAGAGAGAGGGTGAAAGAAAAGAGAGAAGACAAAACAAAAACAAGAGCAAGTTAAAAGGCAAACAAGAAGGCAAGAAGAGGGCAGCCAGCAAGGAGAAGAGGGCTACAAACAAAGAAAGAAAGGGCAACAAGCTAAAGGAGAAGGATGCTAAATGCAAGAAGGACAGCAGCAAGAAGGAAATGGGAAGCAAAAAGAGAAAAGAGGGCAGCCAACAAAAGAGAAGGGGCGAAAGTACTCTTAAAAGATGAGTTTTCAGAGAGAGCGAGAGCACTTAAAAAGTCTTGATAAGATTTAACTTTGAAAATCAAAACACCTATTGCATCAATGAGAGAGAAAACCCTTTAAAAGGTTTAGATTTTAAACAAAGGATCTCACTAAAGTAACCAACTTTGAAAGGAAAATAATTGATTTTAAAGTTTAAGGGGTGAAAAATGAGAAGGAACAAAGCCCAAGCTTTGAACAAAAGAGTTACTTTGAGGTTTCCTACATGACAAACTTCATTAGCATTTTTAAAAAAAAGTGAGAAAGAAGAAGGGGATGCAATTGAGCTCCCAGTCTTACTTTGCGTTATAGTGATCTGCAAAGACAAACAACCCTACACAAGTGATTAGATCTTAGTATGGTCAGTTAAGCAAAACTAAGAGTGCACAAGTATAACTGACTACAAAATGCAACTCCTAAATCTTGCACAACCTAGCATAAATAGATAAGTTGAAGCTTCAAATATCTATCCTTTGGATTAGAATTATAATCTTCTTAAGCTAAGAATCATAAACATTTGCATAAGAATTGAATAACTATGTAGATTTCACCTCGATTTGATCACATGCCATGAGAAAGTGCACACTTTTTGACCTCCAAATCCTTCAAATTTATTCAAGCTTGCATGCCAAATAGCATCAAGCAATTCAACATAAAAAGTAGCAGAGGTTCCTTGCACAAATTATCCACCCTAATGATGTAGCAGGGACCACTATTTATACAAGTTACAGAGTTCATGAGCCAAAATCGAATTTCATGAAGGAGGGAGCCCAAGAGGGCGCATTCACAAACTTTTGAGAAGTTTGTGCATTCACCAACTTTTGAGAAGTTTGTGCCATGATTCATGGCTTTAACTGAGCTTGGTGGTTGGGAATGGGGTGATGTGGCCTCCACATGGGCAAGGCGCTCCCACTCCTCTCTTGGAACCATTACCTATCCAACCACGAGCTGCCAAGCAATTTGATTGAACCTTTCACATGAGGATGGCGTGATTGACATGGAGTTCGGTGTTGGAGCTTGAGTGGGTAGGTGAAAAGGTAGAGGTGGCAGCCACCTCACAAGAGGGGTGCCCCTCTCCATGGAACAATTGCCCAACATCCCGATTGGAAACTTTAACTCAAACCTCATGCGAAATGGTGGAGCCCACGTGAATGAGGCATGCTCACGTCATCCTCTTTGACCAATTCGCTATCCTAAGTTTTAATATAACATGTGCTTAATACTTTTATCATGATCGCCTTTCTTATTGATTTATATGCCACCCTTTTCCAAAGTCAAAAAATCAATTTTTTGTACTTTGGTGCATTTTGTCTTTTCTTTTTTGGCAATTAAATGCCAATTTGTAGCATCCTTAGCGAAAATTGCTCCCAGAGGCAACGTAATCACCTGGAACTTGAGAAAAGAGGGTGCTAGGGTAAAGAGGACGCTCTGAGAGTCAAAACGAGCCTCCCCACGCCAAATTCCGCCTCCAAACGACACCCTTACACATTTTGAAATTTTCCATTTAAACCATTAAAAAAATGGTCTAAATTACGGGAAAAAATATTTTTGCCAGAATGAAACGAAACTCCTAGGGGACCTAGTGCATGTCCATACGACTCAATATAGATGGCTAACATGGAAAAAATCCTAGACACAAGACTCTAATAACCACCTTAGGTTCGACCGCCATGGTAAATACTCCAGCTTTGGAGGTATGAGTGAAAAACTCAGGAATTATACACGACTGAAGCGCAATGCATAATTACTAAGGAAAAAACATTCTAGAGTATCCCCCTAATAGTTAAACCTAAGGATAGCCAAGTCTTTTATAAAAGGACCCTATTTAGACCAACTTTTTACAATTTCCCCATGGGGGTATGAACATGCAGTTATTACAAAAGCGGCAAAATTGCCCTGAAAAGTGACTTCTAAACTCCTGAACACTGACGATGAACATCTATTATGTTCATTAAACTGGTGGCTCAATATAAGTTCAGCTATTGTACAAAATAGCAGGTAACATGTCTTACATTATCTTTTTAAGACACTGAAAATTAATGTCAGATTGTGTTTAATATGCTTTCTTTTGTAGTAGTATGAAATAATAGTGGTAACTTTTTGGCATGCCATAAACTGGCTTTATAAGACAATGAGCATCAATTTCAGCCCGTGTCCAATATATATTCTTTTCTAGAAGTTTAAAATTGAATTCTATCACCAAAAATAGCTAAATAAGGGATGCCTTTACAGATCTACTTTACAGTGCCATATTGCTTGCAGCAGCATTTTTGAACTCCAAGCAAGCTTCGCTTGGATTCGCTAGTGTATGAATTCTGGTTTTAAATATTTTTTAACCACAACAGCGAATGTAAAACTTTTGACAGAAATTTCCTGTCTCTGCAGGTATTGAGTCAACTTACTGGTGGAATGATAAGGTATGCTCAAATCTTATGCTAATTATGATAAACAATTTTGAGTTACATGTTGCAGCAAAAATTGAGAGGCAGAGTAAATGGTTCTTCCTCTATAATTTTTTATATGTTGTCTATGATCTAAAGGAGAGGATGGCAAGGTCTATAGATTTCCATAGCTTCCTTTCTATGTGCTTTTCTAAAGTCAAATCTAATAGAATTATGGCACAAACTATTTTAAGAGCTTTTAGTCGCAAATGAAATTCCACAACTACTTTGAGGTTTGCAAGAAATCCGCTATGAAGTTTGAGGGTTTAAAAGAAGTTAAATTTTTATGTACATTAATTCATAATGTAAACACATTTTATAGAAATTGAAATTAGAATTATGATGTCCACTAGATACCAAACTATGTCGAAGTGACTATAAATGACATCCATCATGAGAAGCCCATAGACAAGCTTGTTATAGGTATTGAAAGGGATTGTATTTTTTCCTCAAACTAACAACTATGCATCTTAAAGGTCAGAGTTATTTATACTCAGTCGTACCAGCTATAAAATAGACAAGCTTGTTATAGGTATTGAAAGGGATTGTATTTTTTCCTCAAACTAACAACTATGCATCTTAAAGGTCAGAGTTATTTATACTCAGTCGTACCAGCTATAAAGGACCATATTATTTTTTCCCTTGTTCAACATTGATAATTTTGTGGAAATCGGGCCTGTGCAAATGTTAATGGTTTTGACAGTATTTATGCTGGTTATAGTTGAGATTAGTGTTGCAAATGTTGCAAATATATGTTGAGATTAGTGTTGCAAATGTTGCAAAAATATTGCCAATATTGTGATATTTCCATTGCCTAAAAATATTGTGATGTTTTTGAAAATATTGTAATTTTTTAAAATATCACGATATATTCCTAAAATCTTGCGAGTTGAAGGAATATATCACTGAACATTTTTTTAAAAGACATTTTGAAAACAGCGGAAGGCATTGAGAGCAGAGGAGTTTCTCACAACATTTCCAAGGTGTGGTGTGGGAAGCAAGAGTGCTAGGAGCGCCATTTCCCCAAAAAACCTGGGAATGAATTGTCTTGAAATTTTTTTGTATATAATATTTATATTTTATATATTTCAATGCATATATGTTCATAACAAAGCATGCAGAGTACCAAATTCGTTGCTGAAAAGATCCTTTGGGTCTTTCACTTCAACATGGTATTTCATCATATGTTCCTTGTACAATTTGACATGTGTGTTTTCAACTATAGGTATGGTGGCATAAGATATATTCTTCTGAATGGTCCGGCCTAAGTCAGCTGCCCATTTTGTAGTTAACACTGTATTCCATGCACCTAGTACATTAATGACCACTATATCCATGAGAAGAATGATATGTGAATAAGGGACCAGTTTGACCAGTTTGACCTGAAGATCTTTAATCCACCCATAGACCTTGATCTCCCATGAATCCATGGTGCACACATTCTTGTAAGGTCTTGTTGTTTGAAGATCTGATTGATTCATGACCTTTAAAGACATGAGATTGGTTTATGCCCCTGAGTCTAGCATAAAATTATGAATATGAAGTTACATTTTATTCACCATCAAAGTGATATAAAATGGGCAGTGACTGCCATTCGCTCTTCCTTGATTCATGCCTTGAAACACTACGGGACAATCTTCATTTGTTTTGTCAAGGCCCAAATTTTTTCTCAACTTCTCCATTTGCACTAGAATCTTCACCAATTCAGTTGGGGGCACAAATATTTTGATTTTTGACAACTTATAAGGGAAATTCAAATTCAACACATTGGCACTTTGTATATCTTCATGTGGCTGTTCTAGTGGCCTTTGGACAGCTTTTTTTGTTTAGTAAGGACCTCTCTTGGTGGCATAGCTTGGAACAGCTTGTTTTCATTTTCACCTTCCTTGAGCCAAGCTAATATGTAACTCCCCACTGCTCTCCTGATGCCATTGGGTATAAGTATTGCATGCCATATCCGTAATTTATTGTGGGTAAGGTCTTTCACACAATAATGCTCTCACCCTGTCAGCACTTATACTCTTCTGTTTCATCAGCCAAGCCTTCTTTAGAAACAGCATATGCCTCACCTTGTAAGGCGCAGGATGTAATGCCCATTATCAACACAATTCAAATCATTTGGATCATCAACGTTTTCAGACATAACTTCCTCTGCAGCTTTCCCTATCTGGGGTCTGATCTTCTGAATTTGGACATGTCTCTTCAGCATGGGTATGCTGGCAATACCTGCACCATAGGTCTTCCTCTTCCTCCATCATATTAGTGGGGTTCATAGGTTTGGGGAGTCTTGGTTCTTCCATTCTTCTATTCCTATCAAAACCAAAATTTCTTCTTGGTTGAAATTGACTTTTTTGTGCTCTCTCCTCTCAAACCATCTGGTGTTGAATCCCTGTAACAGACGTGGAGTTTCTCCACGGTTTCCATTAATTTGGTCATTGCATCCGGGGCTGGATCAGCAGAATTCATTGCCCTCGACTTTGTTTCAGCCTTAGAAATTGATGCCCTTGATGAACTAAACAAATCACCACTTATGTACTAAGCAGTCCCATTGACCTTTTTTTTGGTTATTTGTTGGAAAGTAATAAACTTATCATATCTTTTACACCATACTGGGTCTCTAGAAGCAGTGTTAAACTTCGAAAAAGCACATTGCTAAAAATATAGCCCAAATCAGCAATCTTTCATTGCCACCAAATTTTAACCCCATACTATACTCAATGCTCGGTCTTCAAAAATTTGATCATCTTTTAGAACTGAGACTATGTTTTTAGGGCTAGGGTTTGACAAGAGTTGACCAACTTTGATCGGGGCCTAAAACAAGTTGAGAATTTACCAAAATGAAACACCATGCTCATCTTTCCAACAGGCATTCAAATTTACTTTCAGATCTCAAGCAAGATGAAGTTTCTAAAATTAGAAACTTCTTGAAATTGTGAATCTTGAAAATCTGAAACTGCCCATTTGGAGCTCTCAATATGGGGTCACCAAAATTATCATTTGTTGCTGAAAAGGCTCAGGTTTCTGAAAATAGAACTTGTAAAAATTGCGGAATCATGGATCTAAAAGTGCCCATCTAACTGTCCATTCCCCCTACATCCTTCAAAATATATATGTAAATACACTGCATGGAGAAAACTGCGAAAAATAGAACCTTGGAAGTCTGAAAGGAAAACCTTTTTAAATATCACAGGCTATGTTGTAACCTTGGAATACTGATCTCTCCACACTCCCCAAAACGCACATGTTACAGCTTTGGAATAAGGCAAGGCTGGAACCAAGCTCTGAAACAAGGTACCTATATGGTTGAGGTACTCACGAAACACCGATGCTAAATGATGAGCTTTGTAAGGTTGAGCCTATCTCGTATCTTGTAACTTGTTCATGAACTGTTGTTGCTGAATAGTGAACTCTCTAGGTTTACCTCACCTTGAATAATATCCACTAACATATGCTCGAAGATAACATTCAGATTGATGTAGGCATATTTGGTGTTAATGTTGGCTCCATCTAGGGGACAGTATCCCCCTGTGGGATGCTGAGAATCTTAGGAATTTGGATAAATAAGACTTTAAAGTTGGACCATATAATTATTTGTGTATAAGGCCTTGTGTGTAATGATCCTTAACCCAGAAATTGAATCACAAATGATATAGAACACTTGAACTTCAGAAATACCAAGAGACATTCACACCATAAAGAATGCAAGATCATAGAGAAGAACCCTTAAGGTAGGGTAACACCATTAATTACTTCTTAAGGAAGGAATCACTCCACAAGCCATGCTTGCTACGATACAATTCATCTAACATATCTCATACAATGATACTTAGTATATTTATACTTTATTTAATGAGTGTTCCTAGAGGGTCTATGCCAACTATCCCTTATTATTATATTATTTCTTTTAACTACCTAGTAGGCCTATTTATTACCCACCAACTACCATGTAGGTACCAACCTAGGTACCCCATATATTCCTCCCTAGGTACATTACATTCCACGCCCCTTCACATGTTTTGTTGTCGAAACATGGGAGAAAACCATATAATATAATCTACTAAGCAATGTAGCTAACTGGGTAACAAGCGCGATCTTCCATCCATCCTAGTGAAATGTGGACATGGAGTCCAACTGCCTCCTTGCCACCTCGATCTTGATTATGGTTGTTCCTTTGGTTCCATGTTGTCGATGTGCTATTTTGATATCTCCATGCATTGCTTTTAGTTCTCCATGTGCCTCCATACTGGTTTCCTTTTTGGTTCCATGTTTGTTGATGCTCCCAACCTTTCCTTGATGATTGTTGTTTCTCATCGTGATGTGGGTGGTGATATACCACAACTGTAGCTATTGGTTCTTTTTTTTCCTTTTCAACTTGTGCTTCCTTTGAGTCATGTAGCATCTTAGATTGTTCTTCATGTTTATGCTCTTCTTGGGGATTTGTTTCGTGTGATTCTGTGAGCCCTTCTTTTGAAACCTCAGATTCTTCATCTAATGTGTCAATAGCTACTTTAGTTATTTTACCTAAAAGGACTTCTCCATGTTTTCCCTTGGGACCTTCTTGTTTAAGAAGAGAAATATACTGCAATGTATTTTTTTTTTCTTATACCAAAGCTTCAAGAACTTCTTTTGCACATTAATATTAATTGTATTGTACCAACAGAGTCCATCCAAGGGTATCCTAAAACAACATCCACATCATTCATATTGATAGCATAAAAAAATGAATGCTAGACATATTTATCTAAGTTACCAGGATATGTATATGAATTCGGATACAGATTCGTCAGATTTTTTAAAACCCAAGATCCGGATACGACGGGGAAACGACTAGTACAAAATAATATAAAAATATTTATATAATAATATATAGAGTGAAGAATCAAAACTATTTATGAAACATAAGAGTAGAACTATAAGTTATAAGAGTAGAACCATGATTGATTTTGATAATTTTAAAAAACCATTTCAGCATGAACTTTAAGTAGGTCATAATAGTGTTTTTGTGAGGCACATCCACATGTCCTTGTCAGCAGGGATTAAAGTGGTCTTCTTGAAGGCTATGGCAAGACTACATAACAGTGTAGGTGAAGTGAGCAACAACATAACACATAAAGATAGGTCAGCCTTTGACAACAGACCTTGACCATAAAGATAAATCAAATAAAAACATTGATCAAAACTTGATATTGATATGTCAGAGTTCAAGAGCAAATGACATAAGGATAGATCAGGCCTTGAGCAAGAATGGGTTTTACACTTTTAGCCATTAGTTGTTTAGGGTTTTTTAAGTTTTTCATTAAAAAACAATTTTTTGGGGGGGATTAATGGGTCATAGAAGCACTGGAAGTTTCAGGATCCGTTTGAAAATTTCAGGAATTGTTTGATTTTTCATAGGATCTGTTTCATAAGACCAGGACACGTTTCCTTCTGCAGAGGATCCGTTTCCATGACAGATCCTAGATGGATCCGATCCAAATACGTATCGGATCTGCGGATCCGTAGATCCCATACACTAGGGTGGCGGATCCGGTAACATAGATATTTATCCATGTTAATCTTCAAATCTTTAAAAATTTGAACATTTTCACCCCAATAGGTGTGCTTTGAATATCCTTTGCAAGGACTTTTTAGCGAAATTGACATTGATGAGATTATACTTTGGACTAGGGATTATAGAATTAGTAACATTTTCTTGTTCAACACATCCATACACCTGCAATGGGAAGTTTGTGCATGAAAACAAACCCTTAGTTCTTTATTTATCCTTCCTCATAGAATGAGATCACCTATCCTTGTTCAAATGTTTTATCTGGAAGTGCTTCCAGTGTGCCCTAGTCAAAGGACTTCCACAATATGGCAACATTGCCTCTTAAATTAGTGCTTGCCCAAATTTTCCACAAAGATCCCCATAATGACTTCCTTTCTTTTTTGTATTCTTCAATAGTAGGGCCATCATCTGTTTTTGTAAAATACAACTAGTTTTCCATAATGCTAAAAATAGAACTAGGGTTTGAAGAAAAACCACTTGCTTTTGAGCCAACAAAATTAAAATGATCATAATCCCCTTGATATTTCTTAGAATCTCTATTATGACAATTATGAAATGCCATGAGCATTCTACATTGACTGGAACTAGTTTGACGAAAATTTTGCCACTCTATCAAAAGATATTAGCTTTGCAATTAGCGCGGCCATCATTAGAAAAACCCCAAAATAGTTGATTTTAAATCAGTATTTTTTTTTTGTAATGCTGCAAATTCTATTAAACTATTAGAAGTAAAGATACAGTAGTAGTTACAATCTGAGGTGGCCTTATCAAGAGATGCCAACCTTGAAGATCAACCAAGTCTTGGAGGTTTAGATAAAAAATATACAAAAAGACCATGCCCAGTATAGGGAGACTAGGGTAAACAGGGAGAGTAGTCATAGCCATGAAGGCTTGAAAAAAACTAACAATCTGGTGCTGAATACAACAAACAAAAAGACAGAAAAAGACTAGCTGAAAACCTCTTTAACCAGCTTCTGCATCAGAAGGCGTTTCCTCCAGGATGGGGCAGCTGTAGCAAGCAACGTCCTCCTCGTCCCTTGCAGGAGGCTGAGAGTCTTTCACAGGCGGCAGAGGAACCTTCGCTGGAGGCTGAATGTCGTTAGCAGGGCGCTTGACCGACAGGGGTGCAGTCTTCCTGGCGATATGTGCAATGCCAACAGGTTCGTTGCGAGTGCGTTTGGCGAGAATCGGGCCCAAGGTGGAGGGGATGGGGAAGGAGGAGCATGCTTCCTCCTTTCCTTTCAGAGTGTCCGTCGCCCTGCCACGAGGTGGAGCCAAGTCTTTGCCTACCGGGTTGCGCCAATCCTTGCCAAGAGGGGTTGCTGAAGTGCCGAGAGTGGCCTCAAATATGACTGCTGGGGGGGTGACTACCTCTGCACTGCTACCAGGACGAAGGTCACGATGGAGGTGACTAGTGGGGGCATAGGAGTCCCAACTGAGGGTATTCTTCAGGCTGCAGAGAGTGGCTACCATGTTTGGCAGGGTAGCCCTCAGGGTCTGAGTGGCATGCCGAGCAGTGGCCCAATTATTAAGCATGTCTTCCATAAGCTCACCTAACATATTTTTAACCAGCCAGTAGGGATCCCAGGGCTGTTCCTGCTTCCTGTTGGAGAGATTGTCAGCGATAATCCTTGCCTCCTAATTATCTACAAGAAGTCGGACCGGAATTGAGATTTCTGCACCGTAACCCTTCCTGGTTTGGTCTGTGTGCCGGGCTTCATCCTTCTTTTTGCCCTTGGTTTCTTTCGGCCGACCCATGTAGACAATCGTAAGGGCGATGCACTGGCTGGAAAATAGGAGCAGGAGCGCGGGAGCAGGAGGAGCTTGGACCAGAATGACGAGAATGCAAATGAGCATGGCTGGGGGCCGAGACTGAACAATGTAGGACAGACGAAGATGCCGGTCAGCGGGCGGATTGAACCTCACATGCCGGAGAGCCATGGGGGTGGTGCAGGCCAGGCTGGTCGAGGCGACGTTGAAAGAAGGAGGATTAATGCGCCCAACGACTTGATGTCGCTTCTATAGCGTGCCCTACTTCAGCGCTGTCATTTGGCTGTCGCTCGTGTCCAGGTGTCCTGTCTGGCCGAGTCCTAATGGCGTAACCAATGTCGTCACCTGCATCCGAGGGATTTTAAATCAGTATTAACTCTTTCCTAGACTCCGATTTGGACAATTATTTTTGAAATTCGGTGTCTTTTTGAGAGGAACTTAGATTTGCAATTGGTTTCTTCAAATTCTGCACATGTAGTTCTAGGAATAGAGCTGAATTTTGCCATCTTTTTCTTCTCCAAAAAATTGTAGAAGAGAAAAAAATCTTTCAATTTTTTGGCCCACGAAAGAGCTTTGATACCACTTGTAGTGATCCTTTGTTGATGATTGTAGCTCGAACAGGTATTTCCTTGGGGTGTGTCTAACCCATGGAAATCGTCATTAATTAAATGTTCTAGCTTTTTTACGTTTCACCTTATTAATTTATTAATTAAAGTGAAATGTGCTTTTTCGTAAAGTGACTTTATTAAATTTAATAAAATGCTTAAGTTAAGGCATTAGTGAGTAAATTAAACGTGGTCCATTGATCTCAAGTCAAGATTACGTTTAGTCTTGACCGTTGAGATTAGGGATTTGCCCCAACTCAAAAATACAAAAAGGCAAGGATTTCATTATTCACAGTTTGTGAGTAAGAGAGAAAATCAGAGAAGGAATTTTGGTTTTCAGGATCCGGCAAGGAAGAAGACGCAGTAGAGTTCAACAGACAGGAGTGTTACGTGGTACCAGTACTAGCGCACCTTCAAATGTGTGCCCAGGGAGAGAGGGTCATTTTCTTCGGACCATGAGGGGTGTTATCTAGCATTGTTTTTAGTAGTGGTCATGGCCCGACCCTTTAGTCCTTCTCTTAGGAGTACTATGGCTTAGTGGCATTGCTGACTACCTCATTAAAGGGCTTGTATCCCCGAGGTTGGTGTCTGGGGCTCCTAGGGGTGGGTCACTAGGTCACATGACCCCCCACCTATTTCATTACTCTAGTAACATTTCTCTTAGCTGTGAAGCTCTTGCCTCTCTTCCAGGTCACCTGAGGCACCCTCCTGGTCCCTCTGCAGGCTAGAGCTCTCTCTCCTTGGGCCTCCATTAATGACGTCATGATCTTCACTAGGCTGTACTGCTTGCCTCTCTTCCAGGTCACCTGAGGCACCCTCCTGGTCCCTCTGCAGGCTAGAGCTCTCTCTCCTTGGGCCTCCATTAATGACGTCATGATCTTCACTAGGCCGTACTGCTTGTTTTGGGGGGGCGTTGAGGGATTATCAACATTGTTGGGGTTAGATGGGGCATGACATCCCCCCTTGCTTACTCCAGCCTTCGGTTTGGAGTATTTTGCTCATTTTTAGCCATTTTAGTCATTTTTGGGTTAACTTTGGGGAAAATGCCCCAAGTTACCCACATATTTGATTATTTTATATTATTTTATATTATAATTTTAAGTTGACATCTTATAATTCCAAATTGACATTTTAAAGGCATGTCGGCCTGGTTATATTTTAAAAGTCAGTGTGAGAGCATATAAATAACATCTCCTCACTTCATTTTCAAATCACAACTTATGGGACAAAATTCATTATGTTATTTTTTTACCCAAGATTAGCCTTATCAAGTGATGCACACTTCTTGGAAGGATGACTCTTTGCTCTTTTGGATAAAAGTTGGTCTTCTTCTTGCTTTGCTAATGCTTTGTAGATGCTAGAATGGTTGGAAGAACTCATGCTCAAGTAAGTCTATTCCATTTTTGGTCTTGCTTGGTGAATGGTAGGTAATTTTGCTTCTTGAATGATTGGATGGTAGCCCTAGGGCTGCATTTTTTTTGAATAGGGACTTTATCTACTTTTCTATCCCCTTAGCATAGTAGAAACGCTCCAAAGAGGAGGTTTTTACGAAGTTTGGCCTTGGAGCTCCAACTTTGCCCTAATTTAGGGTCTTGAAACGAACCCTAGAGGTTGTTTCAAGAAGCCCTAACCTAGTTGACAAAGAGAAATACCTTCAAGAGGAAGGCTGGTCACCTTCCTCTAAGGCTAGGGTTTGGCGTAATATCCATTAAAACCCTAAGTTTGTCTATCTTTTTTTACCTAAAACCCTACTTTGTACACTTGTAAATATTATTTTTAGATTTAATTTTTGTATTTCCTTTTGTAATTAGGTTTATTTTCGTTTTTGTACATATCTGAAAACCATAAAATCTAAAACACTAACCCTATTTCTGTCCCTAATTAGCCCTAGCGGCCTCCTTCACCTTTCTCCCTAGGGTTCAATCTTCCCCCCTAGGACTTCGCCCTCCTCTCCTTTTCTTCCCTAGACCCTCACTCCTCTCTCTTCTCCACTTGCCCTACCTTTTCTTCTCCCCTTCCCTTCTCTCCTCCCTCCTTATCCTCTTCCTTTTCTTCTTTCTCCTTCCCTTCTTCCTCCTCCCTTTTCCTTCCCTCCTCCTTCTCCCCTTTCCTCTTTCCCACACCTTTGACTTCCTTCCCGTACGACTGCAACAATACTCGGCCAGCCTAAAAGGAGCCTCGACCTACCCTCAAAATGCCTCGGTTACTCTCCTTTGGGCCTCCCTTGACCTTGGTCCTGCCCTAATGGGGCTCGGCCTTGATTTGAGGACCCTTCCAAGGCTGAAAACAATCCTTAACAACCTTCTTCCTCTGCTGCATGCAAGTCTGCAAGGGCGGCAGACTGTCTACATTTGACAACTCTCCTTTATGCCATTACACCTACACAATAAAGCACAAATAAAGTCAACTTCTACTTGCATTAAGTTATTGTTTAAAGGATGTCATGAGAATGTCAGAAATACATTCACATGAAGTCTGAAATTTACATCATATAAAGTCCTAAATATTCTCCTTGTTGCATACATACATTGCCTATATTTTGCGACAAGTGGAAGCGGTGTGACTTGTTCTAATTGCTTAGACTAATCTCGAGCATCTCTCTATGTACTGATATTGGACTGTCAAACTACTGTCATACTGCTTGTTATTTGAAAAGTAATCCACTAATTAAATACTGCTATCTGAAACTAGTCATACTTGGTTGTCGTAGAAAGTGGTTAATTGTTGAAAGCTACATTGGAATACATTTGTACACACATTGCATTTGACTTACTGTTATGACATACAGCTGTTAGGAGTGATATCATACTGTTATCTTACTGTATTAATTGTTGCATTATACCATATCAGGGTGATCATATTCTTTTGTCACTGGATGAATCTATATTACATTGTTCATACTTATAATTGCTGAATGACCTCTTTTACTGTTGATCGTTCCTATTGCTAGTCATTACATCACTAGGTTGAATGCTTGCATTTCTACATTGAAAATTGCTATTGAGTATCTACAAACATTCTCTATAGAAAGTGTGTCCTCTTCATCCATAGGATTACATTGATTGAAGGCACTGGTCTCTTATTTGGTCTTCTAGAAGACATAGCTTTTGTTTTCCTTAGTGTCTTGCAGATCATTGAAGGGCTCTTCCCTTGGAGGTTCCGACTCTCCAAAGTAGTTGGAGGAGTGACTGAGGTGACAGTGGTCACATTCTTCCATAGATTTGTTCATCGAACACTAGCCCTGCTAGTTCATCCAGTAACATTTTTGGCGTTGTTACCTGGGACGTTTCAGAGATTGAAGTGGTTTATCCGGAGTCATTTACAGCCTTTGAAAAATGACACTTAAGTAAGAACTCAAGGTGGGTCCTCCTATTAACAATTGAAGCATATTTATTAGGACTAACCTTGCAGGGCTTATTTGGCGACTCCATTGACAATTATTTCTTCCGGTACTCAACGTATGTTCTTGTTTAGTACTTTGGTGAGATTTGTTTAAGTCTAACTTGGCAGGTCTTTCCTGGAGACTCCCACCGAAGAAAATAAACGAAGTACTCTAAAAGGACTAGGCCAACCGAAGAGGCAGAAGATATGGGGATTCTCGATCTATTTGACTTCTCAAACATTCCGGGATACCCAAACAAGTTTGATAAACATCGTTGTTTGAAGTCCATCCCAATGTTCCACAAGGGTAAAGATACCGTTACAACACATGTCACGAAGTTCAAAGAAGTATTGGTGGCATGGGATATCACAGACGAGGACACCATTATGTAGTTGTTCGTAATGTCCTTCGGACTAGGAGGTGATCGAGATATGGATGGTTGGTATGATGGACTCCCTCCTAAGGGAATATCTTCATTTCGGCGCTTAGTTGAGGCATTCAACGATCAGTGGGATCCCAATATTAAGGAAGAAATCATGAGGATTATAGAGGACAATCATATGGATATTGATGAACAGGTATTAGAAGAGCACAAAGTAGTCCTTGGCGTGGAAGTTCCCGATGAAGAGCAAATCTTGGAAGGTTTGCTCAAAGATGCCATTGTTCAAGACCTGGTAGATAACGTAATTGTTAGATTTTCTACTTTTAATCAATATTTATCTAGGATCTTACTGAAAGAATAACATGCACAACATAACACAATAAACACAAAGAATTTCCTCGAGGAAACCATTAAGGAGAAAACTCCGCAACTTCCTCGGAGATAGAATCGTCACCAATACAATATCACAAAAGTAAAACCCCAAAACAAAGATGGTCTTCTGTAGCTCCTCTTCTTTTCCTCCTATGCGAACTTGTCCTCTCTCTCACTAATGTGAACTTGTGAGTGAGTGTGATATCCAAATGAGAGAGCTCCACTCTCTATTTATACTTTATCTTTCACTTGACCTTTTCACTTACTAGGTCCACTGTAGTTGTACCTGACTGGGCCGACTTCTCTAGGGGACTCAATAATCGTAATCTAACTGTCTCTCGGGGGATCTATTGCCTCGACTTACAATGGAGGATTTACCTCAATGACTTTACATGACCAAATATAATAATGACATCTCCGACTGGAGGAATAAACATATCCGACGGAGGTACAAATAAAATACAATAATAATAACAATATAAAATACAAGTGAATATCTTCCAAAGTTACAATTATATTAACAATCCCTCTTAACTAGGAAGGTATTCTCCTGACACAGTAATCAACACATCTAGACACAAGTCTTCATCGTTGGATCATCATCAATGCCGGAACATCATTATCAACACTGGATAATCATCGTCGTAGCTGTAATTCTCATCATGTCGATCATTGATTGGTGACATCTCTCGAATCTACTCGTCATAGGAAGTTCTATAGAGCCAACCCTTTTTCATGCTGGATGTAGGCCTAGCCCTCATGTAGGTCTTACAACCCAGCACCAGTCATTACATTGCCTTTGCAAACACCTGCGTCTCCTACTGTCGCCTCATCGTCACACGGAGCACAACCTAGATGCACATCACAATGTCTCCGGTATGGGAGGACTTTCCTACCACCATACGAGACCTAGTCTACCAACACGCAAGGACTTTCCTAGTAGCATGTGAGACACAACACTTACATCAGTCGACATGGGAGGACTTTCCTGCCACCATTCAGAAAAGGATCACCACTTACATCAACCGACATGGGAGGAATTTCCTACCACCATTCAGGAAACACTCCGGCACTTCAACTGACATGGGAGGACTTTCCTACCACCATTCGGGAAAGGCTCCGGCACTTACATCAACCGACATGGGAGGGCTTTCCTACCACCATTCGGGAAAGGCCCCGGCACTTGCATCAACCGACATGGGAGGACTTTCCTACCACCATTCGGGAAAGGTGTGACCCTTACATCTACCAAGATAGGAGGACTTTCCTACCACTATGCGAGAATGGCCCATGTGCATCCGCATCTTCTGAACTCATCACTTCCTCTTGGAAGGAACCTCGATCTGGAGAACACCAAGCTTTTCTCTTAAGTACTCGAACTTCACTCTAGCTAGCGGCTTGGTCAATACATCGGCGATCTGCTCGTCTGTCGCAATATACTGGAGCTTCACTGCTCCTTTTTGCACCATATCCCTGATATAGTGATACTTGATCTCAATATGCTTCGACTTGTCATGGAACACTGGGTTCTCGGACAACTTCACACAACTCTGTTTATCACAGAATATACAAGTCGCCTCAAACTGGAGATCAAACAAATCAGATGGTAGCTTCCTAAGCCATATTGCCTCACAACTAGCCGAACAAGCTGCAACATACTTTGCTTCGACTGTACTTAGTGCCATGCACGACTTCTTCCTGCTAAACCAGGAGATCATACCGGATCCCATACTGAAGCAACATCCCGAAGTGCTCTTCCTATCAGCGGCACTACCTGCCCAATCCGAATCAACATAAGCTTGCAGGTTAATCTTCTGATTCACGTCATATTTGAGCCCATAATCAACTGTACCCTTCAGGTACCTCAATATATGCTTTGCAGCAACCAGGTGAACTTGTCGTGGATCTGTCAGGAATTGCTCAATGTGTTCACAGCAAAGCATATGTCTGGACTTGTATTCGTCAGGTACATCAATGACCCAATCATCTGACAATACATCGTGGCATCAAGTGACTCTGATGAAGCATCACATAGTAGCTTCAAGTTCGATGCCATAGGTGTGGCCATAGCCTTGCAGTCCATCATTCCGAATCTCTTCAGAATCTCCACTCCATACTTCCCTTGTCCAAGGAAGATCCCATCCGCATTTTGCCACTCCTCCATGCCTAGGAAATAGTGCATCATACCCAAGTCCTTCATCTCGAACTCTGCGGCAAGTTTCCTCTTCATATCTGCAATGAGCCCATCCTCCCCTGTTACAAACAGGTCATCTACGTAGAGTAGAAGTATCACTGGATTTCCCACTTCAACCTTGTAGTAAAGGTTGGAATCTGCTTTACCCTTGGTAAAGCCCAAGCTCATCAGGAAACTATCCATCCTGCCGTACCACGTCTTGGGTGCCTGTTTCAATGGGTACAAGGCCCTCTTCAATTTGCACACGAGTTTTCCTATCATGTGTCTCAAATCCGAGTGGCTGCTCCACGTACACTTCCTCCTCTACTACGCCATTCAAGAATGTTGTCTTCACATCCATCTGGTGTACCTTCCATTTCATCACTGCAGCCAATGCAAGTACCGATCTGATGGAAGTGTATCTGGCTACGGGTGCAAATGTCTCCTCATAATCTATGCCTTCCTTCTGGGAGAAGCAACGTGTCACAAACCTTGCCTTGTGTTTCTCTATGCTGCCATCTGCAGCATGCTTGATCTTGTAGATCCATTTGGAAGTCACAGCAGACTTCCCTTCTGGTCTCGGAACTACATCCCATACATCATTCTTCGTGATCGACTCATACTCGATCATAGCATCCTTCCATTCTTTCTTCTCTGTCGCTTCCTCATAGTTGGAAGGTTCTTTGTCAATGATATCGCGCAACAAGGCTACATAACTGGAATATGGCCTAGGTCTCTTGCTTTCTCTGTGCGTTCCCTCTGGAGCGCCATACTTCTCTGCATCTTGTATTGCTTCTTGTACCCATGTTGGTTTCCTTTTGTGGGAGTTCTTCTCACGAGGTGGATCTACAGGTTCTTGTGGTTCTTCCATCTCGCGGTCTTCGTGATCTTCTTGAATCACTTCTTCCATTACCCCATCTCTGATCCTGGGAACTTCAGGTTCTTTAATATCTTCAATAGGTAGTTTTCTTGATCTTCATCGCTTGTTCTTTGAAACAAGTCTCTCTTGTAGGTGATGGTACACGATATTTCCTACAAGTCAAGTTCAATTGCATGATTAGAAACATCTCATAGTTTTTAGAACAAATTCATACGCATAAAGACTTAGGTCATACAGTCATGCAATTATCTTAGCCAATGCTTCAATACAACATTCATCCATATCCTGTAACTTTCTAGATGCCTTCCATCTCTACCGGAACATTGTTAAGTGTGTGCACTACTCCCAACATGTCAGCAAAAAAGGTTTCATTCTAGATAAGTAGCAATGGAATGTTGTACAGTACCATAGGCCACTTACCCAGCATATGCATATTAGTAGTGTACTGTTCATTAATGCAACTTTTCTGACATGCATAATACACATCCTAATTTTAGGAACATAAGTATGTACATGACTTTAAACAATATCATTTAAGTAATTAGATATATAAGAAATGACAATTCAAATACTTATATTTGTTTGGTTGTTGGGTGGATGCCCTCTTGATCTTTTCTTCCTTGCTACTGGAGTCTTGACAGAGTGTTCTTCTTCATTGTTTGATTCTGATGTCCTATTCCTTTCTTGCTGATGATCATAAATGTTGAGCAAGTATTCTACATTGTAGATCACTTGTTCTTTGTACCGGAACAAACTCTGTGTTCTCCTTCTTCTGCATCTTTAATCAATGCCGAAATGGATGAGAGGTTCTTCCATAGAGCATTGATCCTTATTTGTTTCCGGATTCCAACTTTGTAGGAGCTTTTCCTACTCCTTTCATGTAATACTAAAAGTCATCTCTAGCTTCACCTTATGAGGTGGAACCTTCTGAATTAACCCTTATAACTGGTTACCTTCATTACAATACATCTTCTTCATCACTTGAAGAATCATTTCTTTCTTCTTTTTTGGTTATTTTCCTTGCAGGTTCATCATCTTCCGCAGTGTGAGCATGCTACCTTTTCTTGTTGTTCTTCTTGTTGTGGGAGCCACTTTTGTTTCTGGGACAATCTCTAGAGTAGTGTCCCTTCTCATCGCATGTAGAACATCTAATAGTAGATAGATCTCTCTTGAATCTTCCAATGTTATCCCTTTGACTTTGGTGGTGGTGTTTCTCCCTCTTACTGTGATGGTGCTCCCTCTTGTTATTATTCCTCTTGGAGTGTGCCGTGAGAGCTTGATCATCATTTGCTCCCATCTTCTCTTCTCGAGCTAGAAGTCGAGCTTTTTCTTGTGAGCATTCCTCCCACAACCTATTGAATGTGATTAACTTCTTTCTAGCACAAATTCGTCGAATGAAAGAGTCCCATGATCTAGGGAGACCATTCAAGGTGGTCATCACAATTTCTCCATCTTCTACATTTTCTCCCACAGCTTCAAGTTGCTCCTTGATCTGAGAGACCCTTGTAAAGTATGATTGCATGGTCTCTGCATTTTGAATCTTCACATTCTTCAACTGGTTCCTAAAGGTTATCTTCCGGTTTATATTCTTCCCTTCAAACAGCTTGGTCAAGGCATCAAACATCTCTTTAGGTGTCTTCAAAGATGACACATGTGGGATGAGATGGTCCTTAATAGAATCTGCAATGATCCTCTTGGCCTTAACCAAGTTCTTCTTGTGTAAGGCTTTAGCCTCATCTCCCTCTGGTGCTGGAACCTCTTCATTCACATATGTGTCCAATTCATTCTCTTTAAGGACAAGTGCAATCCTATACTTCCATGTTCGGAAGTTATCAGCCCCTTAAAGCTTATCCTCAAGCTTGGTGTGGTGAGACATCTTTAATGAGAACTTTAAATGGAAATAGAAAATCTTTTAGGTCTTACCACTTTAAGTTGTCGAAACTGGTTCTGGAGCTAGCCTAGGGTTTCTTCATATCCTCAGGTTACGGTTTCTTCTGATGTTTTGGCTCTCTTGGAAGAAAATAATAGGTTTATGGAAAACGATGATTATTGGAAGTTCCTTGGTCCTGTTATCACCTAAATTGTAGTTACCCCTATGGATATATCCAATCATGGATGGCAATAGGGAAGGGCAACTCAAAAGGTGCAACCACGATCACCTCGACCTCCAATATATGGTTGTCACGCCAGTCGAGGCAACCTCACTTTATGTTATCTAGCCCAGACAACAAAGGGGGAGACCCGATCTACTCCCTACAGGAGAGATCAAAACCAAGACACCAAATCAGGTTATTTCTAAGTGAAGTAAGGTGTATGGTTTATCCTAGACCTTAGGATGGAGTCACAAGACAAGTGAGGGATTCAAAGAGTGTAGCTTTGGTTCATAGTTGATGTGAGAGTGACTTATAATATTTGAAATGAGATCTAGGATTAAAGTACTAGTTCAATGTTGGAAAATCCACTGCCTTGGGAACCGTGTCCAATGCAGGGTAGTTTAGGGGTTGAATTGGGGCTAACTAGTACAAGTGACAAGCTTGACCATGATACATGATAGCTTCAAGGGTTTAGTTCACCATGCTCAAGTCAAACCACAAGTTAATCCAACAATCTAGGAAAGTCGAATTGACTTGGAGAGAAACCAGTGCCTTGAGAATTGGGATAATGGAGTCAAAGTAGGGTTGACTTGTGGTTAAGGACTCCTATTGCATTAGACAAGTGGGCAATTAAGGTCTTGATGGATGAATAGGTCTAGATCTAGGTTTGACCAAAGTGGACCACAATCCCTTAAAATAAGGAATGTTATCCCCAAGGCAAGATTTGACAAGATGACACACTAGACCTAGGTTTTGAATTATTCCCGTTCCAAATCTCCAAAAATATTAAGTACCCACGTCCTAGAAGTGAGTCAACTCACTTCTCCAAGGTGGTGCGACTTTACCCAAGGAGGCCTAAAAGTGGGGTAAGTGGGGTCAAGACAAGTCCGATGACATCCAAACTTTAGATCCGGGTAGGTTAGTCAAGTGGGAGTGTGGATCTATAATTTTACGGCAATTCGACGGCTAGATCTTACTAGATCTGAGTTTAAATATACCTAGTGGTCCAAAATGGGGATTAAATCCCTTAAAATGTGGAATAGGGCCCACAAAGTAGAAATCAGAAAAGTGACAATCTGGGGGTAGTTTATTTGATGTGTAGATTATGAATCAAGCGGGATCTCAACTACCCACCACCTAGATCTAGGTCAACTCACTATCACCAAGAAGTGTGCCCTTGCTTGGGAGAGCTAGTTTGGCATGGGAAGAGGGTCAAATGGAAGCCAATCCTCACCAAACTATAGATCCGGGATGCCGTGGATGCTATAGAGGTGGGTTTTCAATATTATGCCCAACAACCCACTAGATCTAAGTAGATCTGAGAAAATGTAAAATGGGGGTTTTGAAATAATTAGGGTTTTATCAATTTAAGAGCTATGTCAATGGATTGGATCAAGGTAAGAGAAACAAACCTGTGGATCTTACCTGGGTAACCTTGTAGATGCCTTGATGATGATGATCTATGCAAACCCGATCAATTTGAGAAGCTTTGAGGTAGTTTTCTATGCAATCAATTTAGTCCAAGAAGCCAATGCGCCCTCTCTCCTGCACAACAAACGTCAACAATATTAGATTTGATGTAATCAAGAGATAAGACTAATGCCACAAGAGAAGTAACAGAAAGATAGCATAGATCACAATGATGCTAATGATAACCCCTTGATACAAGCGAATGCCAAGAAAGTCGATTTGAAGAAGCCTTGCAAAATCGCCCTTGTTGAAGTCGCCCTCCTGTAGACAAGACAATGATTTCCAAAAAAGATAGATCTTACCACAAATTCCAAATGCTAGGTTGCAATAGACTTTCAGATGCAAAGGAGACCACAAGAATTTCCACAAGAAAGTTTTTCTATACCAATAATCCAAGAGCCAAAGACCCCTTACAATGAGAAGCTCTCTCCTTTAAATAGGAAGGAGAGGCACCAAAACCCTAACCACTTTTTGAATGAGTGGCTAAGATTAAAAGATACAAATGTCTAATCAATGGTTGAGATGAGCTCAACAATAAAATACATGGATCACTAATAAAATATTATATGAGTGGACAAAATCGCCCTAGAAGAGGGGAATCCCACCAAATCATGATGACAAAATATAATAAGGGGCTTATGGTGGGTCCAAGGGGTAATTTTATCCCTCCTTGGTCAATCCCCATAGCACAATAATCATAAAATAACCCTCAATGTACCAAATCGTGCCTCCATGGTCAAATCGTAGGCCTCAAAAAGACCTCATATATCCTCAGAAAGTGCCATAAGTGATGGATGCGGGCCCCGATGAAGCTGAAACTGCTGGAGGAGGTGTGGAAGACCCCGATCTATCATCACTGATCATCCCATGCCATAACATTGCCTCAGTAGCCCAAATCGATTTCCTCAATAGCCATTTCTACCAATCCTGAAATGCCTCGGGAAGCGTGAAACTGCCCCAAACTGCCTCCTGGAGTGCCTGCGCTGTCAAGGTGAGGGCACCAGTGTGTCCTGGAGGGGGGTAATATGGTAAAAACAAGTGGCTGGACCACCCCCTCCAAGCACAGCGCCCTAGGTCAACCGGATAAAAATCACATCTGCTCTGACAGGGCCTCCGACAGACCAAAACTGCACTGGGATAGCATACTGAGGCTCAATCATCACTGTAAGTGCCCGGAACTGAAAACAAACTGTCTCATTGGACTCAGAAGGTCCAAATCCATCCAAGATGTGGACTCATACACCATATGAGTCTCTGCATGATCAAAATATATATCCAATATACCGGAACAAGGCCAATAATAATAATCTGTAAATGATCAAATATTGCTGTAAACCAAGAATCATCATCATAACCCTATGGCTGTTGCATAGAATCATCATGTATGTGTACATAGATCGTATATCATCTATCCATATCATCATAAGGTCCAACCATCTCATGTCCTATGGTTGACCTTGGTCTAACCAAGTCAACATGACCAAATATAACTCAGACCATCATCAGAAGCTGCTGCAAAGTGTCCAAGGTTAATGCATGCTCTACAACTTATTCAAATAACAATTATAACACAAAGTAATCATTACTGGCGATCTAAGTCCAAATATATAATGTCATTAATCATTATTATTACTCAGGTTAGACTTTCAGGATCATACTCACTTCATAGCTGTGATCAATTTGCTCGTGAAGGGTGAAGGCTAAAATAACTGGCTAGGCTAAGGGATGACTTGACTGACTTAACTTTGTGACACTTTGGCAAGGGAAAGGGAATACACACCATAGTATATACTGAATGAGCAACAACACAGGGAATGGCGGTGTCTCACAAATGGATGAGTTGTTTAAAGAGGGTTTATTCACTTTCAACAGATGCGCACAATCCATAATACAAATAAGGCCAACAATTGTTTTGATATAGCATTTAAGTTCCATTGCTTTTTGGGCCTGAAGTTTCCATAGCCTTGGTCTATGTGTGTTTATAAACACATTGCATAGATTTACATTTATTTTAGGCTTTCTGCTGCAGGTGTGTTTTTAAGGCACTTGTTTACATGGGCACTTCTAGGTGTGTCATGGACAGCTTGTTTACCTAGGTATTTACATTTCCAAAAGATATAACATTTTATTTTCATGGCCATTTTCATTTGGCATGCCTTTCATTCATGTGTGTTTAGAAACACATTGCATGAATGGGCTTTTCATACAAGATATAGCATTTCATTTTTCCAGATTTTGTATTCATGGCAGCACTAAAAGTTTCAGGTTTAGCCAACACAACTTTAGTGACTAGGGGGAATTCACAAGGAACTCCAACTCACCATAGGCAAGTTTTGTCAACAACTCAGAGCCGAGACACAATAAACAGGGAAGCTCATCCAATATAGAGGCTACAGTGGGGAAAAGATCCTCCATGTCACTAGTCAAGTAGTAAGTCAGGGTGATAAACTAAAAGGTAGGTAATGGATGGATGAAGACAATGAATAATGGAGCCGACACTAGCAAGCCAAGGTATGGTGGAATGATCACCTCTATTCTCCCTAAGGAGGGTAAAACCAATGAGTATGAATAGTGAACTTCTAAGTCTGAGTAGGGACAATATAATATATATAATAAGATCAACCAGGTCCACATATCTATATGATCGCCAGATCATGACACTAAGTGCTAAGACATGCTATAAGAATAAATATAAAAGCAATGTAACCATGACACAATGATATACCTGCTGAGTCATATACCTGACTGCTCATCAACCTGTACCATCATCTGTCCTCTGAAACTGCTGCTGTAACTTTGGGCACTACTGACTGCTCTGTACCAATGGTATAATGGCTACATCGGTCATCTCTCTTAGTGTCCTGAGACTCAGTCATGGCATGGGGAATATATACTGCTGTCCACAATCTGATAGTGATCGAACAGATGCTCATCTCAGCATCTCAAATGTAAGGGAACTGGCTGAATAGTGTACTGGAATCAGAAAAATAATGTATGGTAGCCCGGCTACTATATATGTGATAACAGGTCCATCTGTATACGATTCTTCGAGACCTTGTAGCATCATGGTGGACCCTCTCCCAAGCACACGTTTGGGTGAAGGAGCTTACTTTACCATCATTAAAGAATGGATCAACCCTTTTGCTTTGCTCGATGATGGAGTAATGCGAGATGTGGTGCCTGTTGTCGATGGACATATGCGGAGTTTTTCCATTGTCTTTCAGTCCATGGTGTGCCCTAGTCAGCAACATTCTACAAGAAGTGTTCAACCCTTTTGTCCAGTATTGGTAAGTTTTCAACGATGTATTCCAATAAAACCAATACAGGTATGTGGATAGGTATAATTTTCATTTCACATCTTGAGGGTATCTATTGTCTATCTTTTCATTTGGAATGTGAAAGAATGAATCTTGTGGCTGACAATTTCAAAGTTTCAAAGATTATTGAGGGTACAACATGATTATTATAAAGGTGAACAATATGCTTGTTTATCCAAAGAAATATTTAAGCAGGTGCAGGGACAAGTTGCAACTGGCATATCAAGATTTGAAAGGTCCACCTCTAATAATGGCCTCCCAAGTTCAAAATCAGTCAGCCGCTTTCATGCAATTTTTTTTCTCAAAGTAGATGAATGAGGGAGATGACAAGTCTAGTAGAAGCGTGGATAAATGAAGCTTGTCAAGGCAATACTTCTCTGTGGCAGCAATATCAAGGCTCTAAGGCCCCCACGATCATCTAGCTTTCATTCCCCATCCTAGTACAGATCCTGGTACGTACTTAGGATATTATAACTTCGATCTTATCATGGATTGTCTCTAAAGGCAAAGGTAAAGGATCAGGTATGAATGACTTACTCAGATGGTTACATTGGTGGTATCATTTCACTTAACCCATTTTGAGTTAGGCATATACTGTTACCCTTGCATTACATTTGTTGTTCTTTCACGTGTCTAATTGTTATTCAGTTTATTTTCACATCTTTATATTGAGCCAAGGCAGGACGAAAGTGTCTGCCTCATGATGATTTGATGCCCTTGGATATTTGATGTGTGTGTAGGTCTACAGGTACCCAAAAGATTCATAGGTTCTCGAGCACTCCCGGGAGGAGCACTCGTCTTGCGGTTGGAGCCAGTGTTACGTGGTATTAGTACCAGCGCACCTTTAGATATGTGCCCATGGTGAGAGGGTCATTTTCTTCAGACCATGAGGGTTGTTATCCAACATTTTTCCAGTGGTTGTCATGGCCAGACCCTTTTGTCCTTCTCTTAGGAGTACTATGGCTTAGTGGCATTGTTGATTGCCTCATTAACCCTAAGGTTGGTGTCTGGGGCTTGTAGGGGTGGGTCACTGGGTCACATGACCTCCCACTTGTTTCATTACTCTGGTGACATTTCTCTCAGCTGTGAGGTGTTGTTTTAAATATAACTTCGGAAGATATTCTTTTGTATATTAATATTATATTATTATTGTACTTTTATTGTACCTCCTTCAGAGATGTTTTTCCTCCGTTCGAGGATGTCATTATTGTATTTGATCATGTAAGAATATCGAGGTAAAACCTCCATTGTAAGTCGGGGCAATAGTCCCCAATAGGTTAAATGTAAAATGTATTTTTAAGTCTCTGTAGGAGAGATCGGCCCAGTCAGATAAGGAAGTTGGCCCCATTGGGGAAAAAGTTCAGTCACACTTAAAGTATAAATAGGGAGGAACCCTCCCTCATTTGGACATCACTCTCACTCAAGCAAATTCGCACCAAGGAGGAGAAAAGACAAGTTCGCCGGAGAAGAAAGAAGGAAGTTGCAGAAGTCATCTTATCTTTTGGTTTTCTATCTTGGTTTGATATTGTACTAAGTGACGAATCTATTGCTGAAGAAATTGCGGGGTTTTCTCCTTTATGGTTTCCCCGAGGAAATTTCTTGTGTACTTGTGTATTGTTGTGCTTGTCTATCTTTCAAATTAAAGATCTAACATAATTGAATTAAAGTGCAAACATTAACATGGTATTAAAGGTACTATGAAAGAAGGCACTCTATAGCAACGGAAAGCTAGGGTTTCCAAATCCAAGGACTTCTCTCCATAGATCATCAAGAAAAGAGGGCTAGGTTAACTCGCCTCAAGGAGGCGCATCTTTTGGTGGAAGCAGAATCCACTTTGGAGAATTTTCATTTTTGACCTAGTCACTAGAGCCGGTAGAAACTAGGGTATCAAATTTTTGGAGCTTCCATCCACCAATCCGGGAAAAGGAGTACACTGGACAAATCGCCTTGAGGAGGTGCATCTTTCTATCCAAGCAGAAGTTCAAGATTCCAAGTTTGAAAAATTAGGGTTTCTCTATCAAACCCTAGGTTAGTTTTAGAAGAGAATGACTTGGACAAGTATGTAAATGAGGAGGTTCCAGAACCGGAGGGAGAAGAGGCAAAGGCAATTCACAAGAAGAACATGATCAAGGCCAAAAGGATTATTCCAGACTCCATCAAAGATCATCTCATCCCTTGTGTATCATCCTTGAAGACTTCGAAGAAGATGTTCGATGCTTTGACCAAGCTATATGAAGGAAAGAACATCAACCGCAAGATGACTCTAAGGAACCAACTCAAGCATGTGAAGATTCAACACTCAGGCATGTGAAGATTCAACACTCAGAAACTATACAATCTTACTTCACAACTGTCTCTTAGATCAAGGAACAACTTGAAGCAATTGAAGATACTGTTGAAGAAGGAGAGATTGTGATGACTACCTTGAATGGTCTCCCAAGATCATGGGACTCATTCATTCAAGGGATATGCGCCAGAAAGAAGCTAATCACATTCAACAGATTATGGGAAGAATGCACCCAAGAAGAAGCTCAATTAGTAGCAAGAGAAGAAAAGATGGGAGCTAATGATGACCAAGCTCTAACTGCTCATACTAAGAAGAATCAAAACAAGAGGGAGGACCACCATCACAAGAAGTCTAAAAGATTCCATAGGAATCATGGACCTAGAAGAGACCTCTCTAGTATTAGGTGCTTCACATGTGATGAGAAAAGACATTATTCAAGAAATTGTCCCAGAAATCAAGGATCCTCCAGGAGAAACAACAAGAAGAGGCATCATGCTCACACCACTGAAGATGATGAATTGGTAAGGAAGAAAAACAAAGGAGAAAGGGATGATTCTTCAAGTGATGAAGAATATGTTTTAATCTTAGCTCTCACAGGTACCATCACTCATGGAAGCAATGATTAGCTTGTGGATAGTGGAGCATGCAAGCATATGACGGGATACAAAGAATCTTTTGTGAACTTATCAGAACATGAGTCACCTCACAAGGTGAAACTTGGAGATGACTATCAGTATCCTATCAAAGGAAATGGAGAAGCCTCTTACAAGCTAGATTCAGGCAAATCAATAAAGAAGAAGGATGTTCTCTACGTACCAAGTTTGAAAAAAAATCTTCTCTCCATTTTAGCCCTAGATGCTAAAGGAGTTCGTGTTGCATTTGTTGATGGCCAAGTGCTAATGTGGCCAAGAGGAAAGACAATAAATGATGCAACAGTAATTGGAGAGCAAGAGGGAGGCCTGTACAATTTAAAAGGACAACCAGAACCAACGTTGGTTCATGACTCCATGGAACCAAGCGAATTATGACATAGAAGGCTTGCACATGTACACTATAGAGCACTACCAATTGCAAGCAAAGCAGTATCAGGTCTACCAGAAATTCAAACAAAGTATGAAGGCATTTGCAAGGGATGTGCACAAGGGAAGAATGTGAAGAAGTCATTTGCTAGTAGTGAAAGCAAGGCAAAAGGAATCTTGGAGATAATTCACTCAGATGTGTGTGGCCCCATGTCTTCCAGCTCTTTAAGCAGGTATGTATACCATGTTTCTTTCATAGATGACTTTTCTCACAAGACATGTGTTATCTCTCTAGGAGTCTTCCTAGCTTGCACTCGGAAGAGCCTGGTAACTTAAACTTATCTTGAAGGATGGGGTATATTTGGATCAAGTTGGATGACTGAGATCAAAACTCACATACTCAAAACATACATGGGCACATTCAAGTAGACAAGGCTTTTAGCCACTGATGTTCAGAAAGTTGATAAAAGATAGACAGAAGAATCCTTATGGCTTATCGTGCTAGCAAACTCATACATACAACATATATATATAAATGGCTAATCACAATAAGCAAAAGGCACTTGATATCCAGTTCTCAATACGAAGATAGGATTACAGCTATCTGGCATAGACAAATGGAAAACTCACGAAATAGGCATTCCACTGCAATTGTGAAAAGATATAAGAAGGAAAACTGAACACACATATGGAAAAAGAAGCTTGTATAAATGATATGTAACGAGAAGTCTGATAATACAAGTTAAGAAAAGTCTCTCCAAAATCCTACCACTGTTCTACATCAGTCGTGGGCTTTATAGCCTTTACAAAACTTTTAAGATCCTGAAAAGAAGGATCGAATCTGCTAAAAATAGTTAATTAAAAACAGCTTTCTGAAAAATATGACATCGTCCTACATTCAAAAGTAACTGACATCTTGCTAAGGCACTTATATTCGACAGTTGTAATGAGCCTCCAGAGGCTGAAGAGTGAGGTTGAAACCGTTGCCTAGAGAACCTGCAGGTTGTCTTTTTCCCAAAATAGACAGGAATATTCCCCTTCTTACCTTGCTGGCGCCTTCAATCTGGAACAGCACCATGGAACAACTCCTATTAATTATAAACTTCATTTGGAAACCATCCTCGTGCCATTTGAAATGACAAAAATTGGATCTGTGTAAAAAGATGTCATTCTGTCCTGTTTTGTGTTTTCGGTGGATAGGGAAACCAAAATTCGAGCCTGTAAGCCACCGAAAGCTGCTTTCGGTGGCTTAGGACAGCTGTGAAAGCCTGTATAAACTGACGAAAACTCTGTCTTGAGATAGCTTTCATTGAATGATAATCCTTGAGCTTTACCCATCATCTGGGTTATAAGTCATTACTCTCTCTTTGATATGCTGCACATAGTTAGTATTTCTTGTAGAATCCATTGAAGTTCCCACCGTCAAAATGTTCATGGCTGGATGCATTCATACCCCTGCTTAAATCAACTAGTGAAAGTTTGCTGTATAACTTTAATTGCTTATAGTGCACACACTCAGATGGCATCAGCTCATACAATCCCTGAATTTGAGCTCTGTAAGATGGAGGCTTGGATCATCCTTTTCAACTTTCGCTGGCTTTGGAAATTCCATGTCAACTACTATAGAAATAGTACACTCATCAGGTGGATCTTGCAATAGCTTCATGCTGTTCCTAAGGTTTATCTTTTCAACCAGCTCCAGCAGATTGTTTGTGCCTTGTAGCTTGCCCTGAACTAGTGATGATACATTGGTGAAGAGATCATGTAGAGTATGACCCAGTGGTTTCTCCTTCTCTATTTCTGTCTATTAAATGTTAACCCACAAAACAATGGAAAAGAAGGAACATATATTTGAATCTCTGAAGCAATAAGAGATCAAATTTAAATGAAATGAGGTATAGAGACGTTGATAGGATCATTAGTTGTTGCTACGTCCACCTTCTGAAAGAAGCTATATAATTTGAGTGTACAGGCAGTGATGAAATCTCAGGAGCTGGAATAACTGATATTGCAGAACTCTTTGATACTCAATGTGATTACCCACGATTTGGATGAAGGCAATCTGTTCTGGAAACCATGTAGCACACAAATATTTCCACATTCGCGCTTGCCCATCGTGGTCCTCTGTTTTTTACAATAAGCTATACGCACCTCTTTCACTGTCAGTTGCTGAGCGCATGGGTATAACTTTTGCAGCATGAGAACAACCCAAACACGCAAGATTTGTTTGTCCTTTGATGCATGTCTCAAAATTTTAATACGCTGCCTAGAAATACAGAGACAGAGAAATGATGGTGCTTTTAAGCCATCGATTCTGCTCATGAATTAATGCAAAAAAATTCAATCCTAGCTTAAAATTTACACTGTATAATCCATTTGACACCTAGCATCCGATGTGTAATGACAAGCATCAATATCGGCGCCTTAGACCTTAACTTGACACCTCTATATTTGCAAACTGAAAACTGGGCTGATCATCTCTTTAGGGCATCTACACAACAAACTCTAATCTTGACACCTGTAATCACTTGACACTTTAATATATTTGATGAGTTGTGAAAAAGTAATATCGAGTTGGGGTTTGATTTGTGACTTAACTCAAGGCTTGTGGCTTGTAGACTTAGCTTGATTCAACTTATAGCTTTGTCTATGACTCGTGGTTTGACTTATAATGGAAATGGATTAAGAAAATAACACTAGCTTAGAAATTGAATACTTCAAGCACCCATCACTTCTTACTTTGGATGATGAAAATAATAAAGAAGCGTAAGACTAGGGTTTAGGAAATGTAACCATTCCTTGTGCTTTTGTAATGCAGGTTGAAGACGGAGTCAGAAGAGTCTGGAGCAAACATGATCCGTGAAGACCTAATGGGGAATTTGAAAATATGAATGATGACAAATGGCCAAGAAAGATGACAATTTTAAGCATGAATGAATGAAGCTCCTCAAGATTTGCAAAACCATTTGAGGAGATAACAACATGGATTAATTTCTTGAAAGGCAAAGATGACGTGTTTAGCAAATTCAAGGAATTCAAAGCCTTGGTTGAAAATCATATTGAAAGTAAGATCAAGACTTTATGATCAGACAATGGCGGAGAATTCACCTTAGAAGAATTCAAGGATATTTGCAGAGAATCATGGATTAAGAGGGAGTTGAGCACTCCTTACAATCCTCAACAAAATGGCGTTGCAGAACGTAAGAACAGAACAATAATGGAAGCAACGAAGGCAATGCTCCATGATCAAGACCTCCTAATGCACTTATGGGAAGAAGCAGCAAGAACAACTGTGTATGTACAAAATCGTACACCTCACTGTGTATTGAACAACAAGAGTGCAGAAGAAGCGTTCTTAGGAGAGAAACCAGAAGTCAGCCATCTCAGAATATTTGGCTTCCCTGTGTACATACACATCCCAAAAGAAAAGAGATCAAAACTAGATCCTTCAGGGAAGAAGGGCATATGCGTGGGATACAGTGACACATCAAAAGCTTACCGAATATACTTCCCGGGATTCAAGAAGATCGAAATCAGCAAAAACGTAACTTTTGATGAAGACTCAGCCTACAATAAGTCAAAACAATTACTCATTGAAGAAACTGAAGAACCTAAAGTTCCCAGAACCAGAGACATAGTTATGGAAGAGACAATCCAAGAAGATCACAAAGACCTTGACATAACAGAACCACAAGAACCTATAGATCCACCTCGTGAGAAGAACTCCCAGAAGAGAAGACCAGCATGGGCACGTGAATCAATACACGATGCAGAGAAGTATGGTGCTCCAGATGGGACACACAAAGAAAGCAAGAGACCCAGACCATACTCCAGCTATGTGGCCCTACTATGCGACATCATGGATAAAGAACCTTCCAACTACGAGGAAGCAGCAGAAAAGAAGGAATGGAAGGATTCCATGATCAAAGAGTACCAGTGTATTATGAAGAATGATGTCTGAGAGATAGTTCCGAGACCAGAAGGGAAATCTGCTGTGACTTCAAAATGGATCTACAAGATCAAGCATGCTGCAGATGGTAGCATCAAAAAACAAAAGGCAAGATTTGTGGCATGTGGCTTCTCCTAGAAAGAAGGTACAGACTACGAGGAGACATTTGCACCTGTAGCAAGATACACTTCTATAAGATCTATACTTGCTTTAGTCGTAGTGATGAAATGGAAGGTACACCAGATGGACGTCAAGACTGTTGCCAACTAAGTTGCACTTGGTTGGATTATCAAGCGAGCGGGCAAAGTGGAACATGACACATGTTCAATTTTGGTGATTTGATGTCCAGCTGGCCTTTTAAAGGCCCCTGTTTTTATTTTTTTCCACATGTCCATGGCCCTGCGGGGTTTGTAACAAAACGTGCTAGCATGGTGTTTTGTAAAAGACTCGGTTCCTTAGGACTTTTTGGCCAAGTCAGGTATTCCAAGGAGTTTTTTCACCTATCTATTATGTTTTGCATCAGTGCATTGCATAATTAATTGGTTTTTCTCCTGCTCCTCCAAAGCTGGAATGCCTGGGGAGGCTGACGGGCCTTAGGGAGTTATTAGAGTCTATGGGTCAATGTATATGAACATGCTAGGCGTTAATTTTGAGTCATATGGACATGTCTAAGTCCCCCTAGGTTTTTTTTTAAATTTTCGACAAGTTTTATTTTTTCCGTAAATTGGGCCATTTTTTAATGGTTCAATTAAAAAATTTGTAATTGGCCTATCTGGGGCGTCTGGAGGTATTTTTTGCCTTAGGGGTGCTCGTTTTCTAACTCAGAGCACCCCCTAAACCCCTAAACCCACTTTTCCTAATGTTTGGGTGCTTCTACTTTGGTCAAAATCAAAAAAATCAAAAAATCCCAAAAAAGTCATAAAAAAATAGAAAAATGGGAAAATGACACAAAAAAATATTTAATTTTTGGAGAGATTTTGGGGTCTGATTTCGACCAGCATGGTTATAGGAGTGCATTGGGCTGATTTTGTGCCATTTTGGCAGCCCCATTTGGGGAGAGAACTCATGCTAAATAGGAGGGGCGCATTTCACTAAAGGGAGGGGCGCACTTGCTATTGTGGGCAGCCACGTTTTTGGGAATGAGCAGCACCAATAGTGCTGGCTGTTAGCACGTTTTGGGCTGCATATTGGGCAGCTAAATAGGTGGAGTGGGCAGCCCTATCCCCTCCACCATTCATGCCACCACTCCACCTCTCACTCCCCTCACTAAGTGCGCCCTCCTTCCTTGTTTTCTCTATATATTGCAGCTCTCTCTCCATTGTTCACTAGGGAGAATTGGAGCACAAAACTTATGATTGTAATACTTTTCTTGTATGAATAAAAAGACTTTGGAGGTCAGATCTGTGTTGTTCATTGTGAGTGGATGGAACATCTTGGACTTATATGATGAGGTAACATGTGCATAAGCTTTGATTATTCACTATTATCAATTGTACTCATTTAAAAGATTTGTGTTAATTTATGAGATAGACTAGTTCTAATTTGTTTATTGTCTAGTCTATTGTTATATGTTTGCAAGAGAGGATCATGTTTGTATGCTTCATTTGTTTATGAGTTTCAGCATAGATTTCTCTTTCATATATATCTCTACACTTGATCTTTGTTTGCAAAGTGTGTAATGTGCAGGTTATCTCAACTGGAGTAAGCGGATCTTGTTTGTTTCCTCTTCTCTAATTCTTGTTTGCAGATGCAGTCCCTTGGAACACCACAAATATTTCCCCAAGGCTTTGGATTTCAAACAAAACTGGGCTCATTTTCTCTCTCTCTCTCCAAATAAATTTTTTTTGGTTAACTGGTTACTTGCATTTGAAATATTTCTGACTTATATGCTCATATTGTATTTCAAATAGATCAGAAATATTTTCATAAAGGATTAGTTTAGACAGTCATAAAGCTTATATATTTAACTGTTAGACTTTCCTTCATTTAGCATCTACTTTTCAAAGGACTTGCAAGTAAAATCGTCATATCTTTTTCAAGTCTTGCTGGGTAGTTGTAGTGCTGATATAAAAGATATATTTGGCTGTCCTAGAGCTTGAAATTTGCAGCCATTAAAGGGCTAGCAAAGATCCCAAGTAGACAAGCTCCATAGCTTGTTTTACTTGGTTACTTTTCGTCATTTTTACTTAGTTTTTAACTTAGAAAATTTTGGGTTTTTTAGGAGGTGTTCCAAAGACACTCTTAAAGTGTTTTTGGGCATCTTGTACTAATTATTGCTTGCTGGTTTGCAGCAAAAGATGAGCAGGTAGGAGGAAGTGCTGGCAAAATTTCGAGCATCCAGGCGATCCGGAATACAAATTTCCATATTTTTCAAAACCGGTCATATTTTTTCTATAATTTTGTAAGCCACCAAGTCACATTAAGTAGACTTGGGGCACTTCTCTATATCATTGTAAACATTTTAAACGAGAGCAAGTGGGCTAGCCAGCGCCCATACCCCATCCCCCCAGGGGTGGCCTGTGTCGTCTCATTTTCATGGCGTGAATGTTAGAGTAGTTTATTTCTTTGTTTTCCGGCATTAAATAAAATAAACTAGGATTAAAATAAACCTTGTTGGTCCGTTCCACTGGCGGGCCACAAGTTCACTCACAACCTAGCTTTTCACATTTTTTTTTTACAAACTCATAACGCCCCCCTTGCTTTCCCGAAGTAGGGTTTTGTATGAGGGCTTGCCCGAAATACATGCCTGAAAAGAGACTCTTGGGGTTATAAAAAGATAAAATTTGGGTTCTTAAAATTTTATAAAAATATACCAAGGTCTTCTCCCGTATGCTCTGTGGCCAACTTGCAGCTTAGTCTGATCCAGTTGGTACACACCAGAAAGGAGTGGATGACTAGTAATAGGACTTAACACCACCCCAATAAAAACCCTTTTTGTGAAAATCCGGCACAACACGCAATTTGTTGTCGTGGGCAAATTTCCCAGAAGGCTTGGGATAAAACTGGATAGCGACCTCTTGGAAACCGTTAGGCTTGCCCTCGTTGGTATAGCATCTGAACACCTCCTCGAGACTCCGATCCAGCCTAAAGCCTGAGAGGGAAGCCACGCTTCAAATTTCCGGACATGTTCCCCCGTACCTCGCGTATATCGGGAACCCACCTGCCTTAATAAAAAAGATCACCATCACATTAATTTTTAAAATAAACCAAGAACACTCCACAACATTTACTTTTTCTGTTTATGCATTTGTTATTTGACTCCGTAACAAGGCACTGGTCTTGATGCAAATTTCATTTTATATTGTTGACTAGTATGCAGTTGAATGATGATTATTCTAAATGGGAGTAAATGATAAATGATTTTTTTTTTTTATTTGAAAAAAAATATATGTTGTCTGTCTTGGTTGCAAAAGTATTTTTTCTAACTCCTAGAT
Source organism: Larix kaempferi (assembly GCA_027924585.1). Lineage (NCBI taxonomy): Eukaryota > Viridiplantae > Streptophyta > Pinopsida > Pinales > Pinaceae > Larix > Larix kaempferi. The sequence continues at coordinate 7,754,316 of BSBM01000727.1, forward strand.
TAGAGGCTTTAGTTTCTTTTAATTTTTTAGGGTCTACCCCCCTTGGCTTCGCTAGGAAAGCCTAGACGGAGGAGTCGAGTCCCAAGTGACAGCACTTGACTCTTACTTGCCCCCAAGGCCACACCAGCAGCTTGAAGACTTCTGCTGCGTTTTCCCAGGTGTGGAACCAGGCGGCAATAAAGACAACATTCTTGAATGGTGTAGTCGAAGAGGAAGTGTATGTGGAGCAACCATTGGGATTCGAGACACATGATAAACAGACTCATGTGTGCAAACTAAAGAAATCCTTGTATGGTTTGAAGCAGGCACCCAAGACATGGTATGACATGATGGACAATTTTCTGATGAGGTTAGGCTGTACCAAGAGTAAAGCAGATTCCAACCTCTATTTCAAGGTTGAGGGCGAAAGACCAATAATATTACTGCTATATGTAGATGACCTGTTCATAACAGGGGAGGATGAGCTCATTGCAGAAACAAAGAGAAGACTTGCCGCAGAGTTTGAGATGAAGGACCTAGGAATGATGCACTACTTCTTAGGTATGGAGGTGTGGCAGAGTTCAGATGGGATTTTCCTTGGTCAAGGAAAGTATGCAGTGGAGATTCTGAAGAGGTTCGGAATGATGGACTGCAAGGCAATGGCTACACCAATGTCATCGAACTTGAAGCTACTGTGTGATGCTTCTTTAGAGATAGTGGATGCCACGATGTACAGGCAGATGATTGGTTCGTTAATGTACTTAATGAACATGAGACCAGACATATGCTTTGCTGTGAACGCCCTGAGCCAGTTCTTGATAGATTAGAGACAAGTTCACCTAATTGTTGCAAAGCATGTATTGAGGTACCTAAAGGGTACAATTGAGTATGGGCTCAAATATGCGACGAATCAAAAGATTAACCTACATTGTTATGTTGATTCAGATTGGGTAGGCAGTGCCACAGACAGGAAGAGCACTTCGAGAAGATGCTTCAGTTTGGGATCCGATATGATCTCTTGGTTTAGCAGGAAATGTGTGGCACTGAGTACAACCGAAGCAGAGTATGTTGCAGACTGTTCGGCTAGTTGTGAGGCAGTATGGCTTCAGAAGCTACTGTTAGATTTGTTTGATCTCGAGTTAGAGGCGACTTGTATCTTTTGTGACAACCGGAGTTGTGTAAAGTTATCCGAGAACCCGGTGTTCCATGACAAGTTGAAGCATATTGAGATCAAGTACACCACTATATCCGGGATATGGTGCAGAGAGGAGCAGTGAAGCTCCAGTATGTGGCGATAGATGAGTAGATAATCGATGTGTTGACCAAGCCGTTGGCAAGAGTGAAGTTTGAGTACTTTAGAGAGAAGCTTGGTGCTATCCAAATTGATGTTCCTCGAAAGGGGGAGTGACGTGGCAGGTCCGGAAGATGCAGATGCACCATGGTTGTAACTTACATGGTGGAAGACGCAGGTAGTCTGGAAGGACGTAATGCATCTAGGATGCTCTTGGGCTGTGTCCACATGTTTGAAGACGCTATTGGTCCACAAGTCATAAAGCATTTGGGATGCACTTGGGCTATATCTTACATGGTGGAAGACGCAGGTGGTCTGAAAGGATGTAATGCATCTGGGATGCTCTTGGGCTGTATCCACATGTTGGAAGATGCAGGTTGACCGAGAGAGTGGTAATACATTTGGGTTGTATCCATTGGGTGGACGACGCAGATGTTCCTGGGCTGTATCCACTGGGTGGAAGATGCAGGTTGATTGAGAGAGAGAGAGGTAATACATCTGGGCTATATCCACTGGGTGGAAGATGCAGGTTTTCTGATGGACATGGTATATGCACTTGGGCTGCTCTCCACATGAGATGATGAGATGATCCGGATACGATGAGATGATAATAGGAGATGCAGGTGATTGCGGAGGCATTGTAATACGTGGTCTTGGGATGTACCTACTTGATGGCTTGCTCGTATAGATGATGAAGTCCTAGATGAGAGCTAGGCCTACATCCAACATGAAAAAGGGCTGGCTCTGTAGAACTTCTCATGATGGGTAGTATTGAGAGATGTCACTAGTCAATGATCAACAATATGAGAATTGCTGCAGCAACGATGATGATGATCCGACGATGATGATGATCTAGCGATGATGACGTTGTCCAGAGATTGTGTCCAACTGTGATGATGACTGTGTTGAGAGAATACCTTCCTAGTTAAGAGGGAGTGTTGTTGTAAATGTAACTTCGGAAGATATTCTTTTGTATATTATTATTATATTATTATTGTACTTTTATTGTACCTCCGCCGGAGATGTTTTTCCTTCGTTCGGGGATGTCATTATTGTATTTGATCATGGAAGAATATCATGGTAAAACCTCCATTGTAAGTCGGGGCAATAGTCCCCAATAGGTTAAATGTAAAATGTATTTTTGATTCTCCCTAGGAGAGGTCGGCCCAGTCAGATAAGGAAGTCGGCCCCATTGGGGAAAAAGGTCAGTCACACTTAAAGTATAAATAGGGAGGAAACCTCCCTCATTTGGACATCACTCTCCCTCAAGCAAGTTCGCACCAAGGAGGAGAAAAGACAAGTTCGCTAGAGAAGAAAGAAGGAAACTGCAGAAGTCATCTTATCTTTTGGTTTTCTATCTTGGTTTGATATTGTACTAAGTGACGAATCTATTCCTGAAGAAGTTGCGGGGTTTTCTCCTTTATGGTTTCCCCGAGGAAATTTCTTGTGTTGTTGTGCATTGCTGTGCTTGTCTATATTTCAGATTAAAGATCTAACATAATTGAATTAAAGTGCGAACATTAACATGAGGCTCTTGCCTCTCTTCCAGGTCACCTAAGGCATCCTCCTGGTCCCTTTGCAGCCTAGCGCTCTCTCTCCTTGGGACTCCATTGATGACGTAATCATATTCACCAGGCCGTACTGCTTGTTTGGGGGGGGGGTCGTTGAGGGATTATCATTATTGTTGTGGATAGATGGGGCATGATGTCCCCCCTTTTCCTATTCGAACTTTCGGTTTGGAGTATTTTGCTCATTTTTTGCTATTTTAGTCATTTTTCGGTAAGCTCCGGGAAAATGCCCCAAGTTACCCACATATTTGATTATTTTATGTTATACTTTTAAGTTGACATGTTCTAATTTCGAATTAACATTTTAAAAGCATGTCGGCTTGCTTATATTTTAAAAGTGAGTGTGAGAACATATAAATAGCATCTCCTCATTTCATTTTCAAATCACAACTTATGGGACAAAATTAATTATGTTTCTTTTTACCCAAGATTAGCCTTATGAAGTGATGTGCACCTCTTGGAGGGATGACTCTTTGCTCTTTTTGATAAAAGTTGGTCTTCTTCTTGCTTTGCTAATGCTTTCTGGATGCTAGAATGGTTGGAAGAACTCATGCTCATGTAAATCTATTCCACTTTTGGTCTTGCTTGGTGAATGGTAGGTAATTTTGCTTCTTGAATGATTGAATGGTAGCCCTAGGGCTGCATTCTTTTTGAATAGGGCCTTTATCTACTTTTCTATCCCCATAACATAGTAGAAACGTTCTCAAGAGGAGGTTTTTACGAAGTTTAGCCTTGGAGCTCCAACTTTGCCCTAGTTTAGGCTCTTGAAACGAACCCGAGAGGTTGTTTGTAATGTCCCCTTTTAATTTTTTTATAAAAATGCCCAATTTTTCACTTTTTCCCCAATTTCGACCTTTGACTAGTTTTGATGCCTAGGTCCCAAATTGCCCAAATCGAATTCCTCGGTGACCCTTTTATCCCATTTTTGGACCGCCTCGGTAACTGTGAAAGTGCTAAAACTGCCTCCTAGGGCACCTGCGCTGTCAAACTGAGCCTACCAGGCTCTTCAGAAGTGGCGATAAATGGTAATAACAAGTGGCTGGACCACCCCCTCCTCATACAGCGCCCTAGGTGAACTGGCCTCTCATGGACCCTACTGCTCAGGCTGGGAAATCACCCCCAAATTTGGTCAACAAGTGTAAAACTGCATCTATCACTGTCAGAAGTGCCCGGAACTTAAAGATAAGTGTCTCAGTGGATCTAGAAGACCCAAATCTACTAAGAATGTGTACTCATACACCATGGGTTTCCCTGATGGACTAGCTGTAGGGTCCACCATATATGGACAGTGCATAATCTGATGATCTGAAGCAATAATAAAACCTGCTGAACTGTATCAATCACCATCTGAATCATATGTCCATCATATAGTATCATCAATAGGAGTATGCGGGCCCATACATCATCATCAATAAGCCTTCATGGCCCACATCATCACGGATCCCAAGAAATGACCATAGTCAAACTAGGTTTGACTAGGTCCATATACAACCAAGGATAAATCATATCAGTAGACTAAGACATGTTACTCTAATCATACTCACAGCTTAACTTAAAGTATAACATCCATTCAGTGGCATTAATCATGTTAGCATATTCCTTTGTTATTTGTAATTACTTGCACAATCGTTTAAATGACAAACTCACCCATTGAACATGGTCAAACTGCTAGCGAAGGATGAAGGCTAGGAATAAGGTTGGGCAAAGGGGTGACTTGTCTAAACTCAACTCTAAGATACTTTGGACTGGGAGAAAGGGGAAACTACAAACTCTGTGCTGGACAAAATAACACGGGGGATGGCTGTGCCTCACAGATGGATAAGCTGTTTAGAGCGTGTTTATTCAACTTAGGCATCATGTCTACATCAAGTTGATCCAAGTTCATTAGGATCATTCAATTTCATTTCATGGCCTTTTTGGCCTACATAACCCTTCGGATCTCAGGTGTGTTGATAAGCACAACTAATTGCAGCTTGCATCCAGGGCATGTTTACATATCAATATAAGGTCAGCAATTGTTTAGATATAGCATTTAAGAACAATTGCTTTTTGGACCTTTCTTATACTCTTCGAGGAGTATTTTTAGCAGTTCATCGCTCTTGCCCTTTTTAGTTTCCATGGGCGAATTTATATAAGTTTCCATAAGTAGTACAAGAGCTTTCAGTTTTAGCCAACAACATCTCAAGTGACTAGGGGGAGTTCGAGCCAGTGCCAAACATCGGGACAACCGACCAGAATGATTTAGGCCTACAATCCAACTCACCAAAGGCAAGTTTTGTCACCAACTCAGAGCCGAGACACTAAACATACAGGGATGCGATCCAAACACGAGGTAGAAAAAGGGGAAGTCCTCAGTACCAGAAAGTTAAGTAAGACAGGTCAAGGTTTAAAATCAAATAAGGAAAGTCATGTATGGATGGAGTCAAGTGAAGGTGGAGCCTAAGCTAGCAGACAACTGGTGTCAAGAAAGACCATATCTATGTAAGGTGGTAAACCAGTGAGTTTTGTCAAACAAGCTAAATGTGCAAGTAAATGTCCATTTTATAGTTCATTTTAAGTTACGCATTTTGCCACATCATGAATTATATACCAAGCCAATGCTATGAACAAGACTAAAGCAACAAGATAATAATCCACGGTCAATGATAAAACATCCATAGGTCATACAACATCATCACAAGAATAATCATCATATATCATCTGAAACACTGCTGCAATACATCTCTAGGCACTGAACTGAAACTGTATGGAATAAAGGGTCACATTGGTCATCAAATCTGAACTCTCAAGGCTCAGCCTTGACATGAGGTCTAACATAAGTCCAATAATATACTGCTCTGATCATGAGTGATCTCAAAAATAATAGACTCATCATAGCCAAGCTCTGAATAATACAAGCTCTGAAATGTGCAGATATCTACTAAGCAAGAATAGCAGCCCCGCTACTATGGTGTGATAACATCTGGCTCCAGTCGGGACAAGTGCTCTAAGGGAGAGAGCGCTTGAGAACCTCAGAATCTCTGGTCTCAAACTGCTCTGCAACAATCTTCAATCCAGCACTGCACCATCCTTGCTTTCAGCTTTTATTTTGCACCTGTATCTGCGCTCACAGACACTAGAATACCTCATGGAGCGTGTATGAGAAATATATAAAATAAAACTGAAAATGAAATCTACTCTAAAACTAAAATTGAAATGCATAAAAGAAATTCTAATCTAACATGGCATATAGGCATTACTCATCATTCATTATTTTTTATTATTGTGTAGGAGGAAAAGAGAACTTTTTCAAGTAGGCAATCTCAACTTGCACAGGCAGCCAAAAAATATAAAAGGAAATTAAACATTCTTTAATGCATGCAGGAGAAGAGACAAGCTTAGAAAGGAGCAAGGCTCAACTCAATCAACAACAAAAACAAGCAGACACTCAAAGAAGAAAAGAAAAAGGGGCAATACTCAACACACAGAAAAAGAAGAAGCACACAAATCCTACTGCTCAAATGAGCTTATTCAAGACCTACCTACCCTACTCTAACCAATTAGCACAAATGTTAGGTAAAATCATAAATCCAGTGCAACCATTCAGTAAATAGGTTAATGATTCTTATTTGATTTTTGATAATAGAACAAGTCAAGATTAGGCTAAAGATTAACAAATTTGAGGGCACAATCTTCCTGACTTGTTCAAAAATTGAAGAATGGTTTGAATGATGCAATATGAAATTATGCCAAGGAGAAGACTGACTGATGCAAACATCCTCCATCAAAGAACTGATAGGATCATAAAATTTATGCAAGTTAAACTCAGAGATGGATGGAGGAAAGACATAAAACATGTGATTCGATTCATTTTCACACAAATTAACTTCTTCATTTACTTCTCTCACATACTCAATTTGATTCTCCTTGGGACTGATGATCAAAAAACTAAGTGGGAATAAATTAAAAAGACGAAAAATCAAAATCAAACCTACTTGATGTTCAAAAATGGAGAAAAGATGAAATTGATCTTTAAACATCTTTTCTAGCCACTAAGAATGATTGATAACTTGACAACAAGCATTTTTGTTCCAAAGTGACTGAAAAGGGAAATGAAGTGCTTTTTCTCCAAACATGTAATCATGCTTATACTTCCTATTGAAAATTTCCAAGGCAAAAGATTGACTAGAGCACCAACCCAAAGATGATTGAAAGAGTTGGGAAGGGAGGGTGGATTGCAAATATGAAAATTCTCCCAAATGGATAAACAACTTTGACCTTGGATTTTGACAAAAGAAAACACTCTTTACTCTAGGAATAATTTCAAGCTTTTGATCAAGTTTAATATTTACAATCTGAAGACAAGATTGACCATAACTATCTAACTCTAAGTTATCTCGATTAAAGATGAAAAAATAAAAATTTAAAGACTCATTATAAGAAGTGGAACAAAGATTAGAACACCTAGTGTGATTTGTTAACTCTTCCTTCTCTTGAGATTGATCTTTTATTAATTCATCATTAAAATTACAAGAGGATAAGTGATCATTTTCATTTAATTGATCAGGGATAAAATTAACAAGTTCATTTAAAACATCATGATTACTTGCACAATGATCATGTGAAATCACTACTATAGGATCTTGGTCAATGTCCCTACTTTCTTCTTCTTCAATAAGGTGATAAGGAAATGAATGATCAATAAAGATAGAATGACTGACTAAAGGCTCATCCTCAGAAATTTCCTCAAGATCAGGACTAGAGCTACCTAAAAAGAAATTTGAAAACTTATGATTTATACAATGATTAGGGATTTGACTTTCGATTGAAAAAGTAGAAGACTCATCCTCAAAAGAAATTGGGTAGGAAGGGTCATCTCCGGATGTTGATACTTCACTTGATATTTGATTATTAATAGATTCAACAATAGGATTGGAAAGGGAAGGTTTTGATCTTGGACTTGATTTGAAGAATATATATCATCGAATTCACTTTCCCATTCTTCTAGGAATTTATTTTCGAACATGTCATATCCGGAAATGCTATTGGTCTTCAAATTTAAAAACCAGAGCTCAGCTCTTTCTTTGAAAGATGAAGCCAATAGTTTCACACACATCCTCATGGGTTATGGATAACTCTTTAATAATTTCCCTAAAAAGTTCAAGGTGTCTTTTAGCAGATATTTCATGACTTCCATCAAATTTAGACAACCTTTCACGGGCTTAGGGATATGATGAGGATACCCAACAATTTTTGAGAAGTCAAAAACTTTTAATTGACCGAAAGTCCTAGGCCGCTCAGAAGCAACCATGGATGGCAAATTTTTTTTATTTTTTATTTTTTAAATTTTTTATTTTTATTTTTTTAAATCAAGAACCTAAATACAAAATGATGCACCCCATGGGTTCTAGATAATGATATGATCGATCACCAGTGGAGTTGCTTATGTGGAGTCGCTAGGTAGATTTTAAATCTCTTCTACCAAGATGATATGTCGTTAATAAGAAGGGAGAGATGAGCAACAAATAGATGGCTATGCTTAAATTAAGGATTGAAATGATAACCATCTAGATTAATCCGGATGCGATAAGATATGAGTTATGCATGGATAATCGCAGACACTTAAGGTAAGCCTCTACCTCCCTGGCAATGGCGCCAAAAATGTTGGCAAAGAGAATGGGTGTAGAGCTTGAAAATATATGTTGAACCAAGGTAGGCCTCTACCTTCCTCGACAACGACGCCAAAGAAGGTTATCACACAACTTGTAGTTGTCCCTAGTGGTATCCCATCCGGGATGGTAGAGGAGATGGACAACTAAATAGGTGACCCAAGAGATGCCACGGTTTCCAATGCAAGCTGGGAGTCACGTCAACCGAGGCACTCTTCGCTTTAGATTAAGATGAATCAAGACCTAGGGGGAGACCCTATAACCAATCAGAGATGATTGGCCCCAAACAAAGGTTCCTAGGGATATGTAAAGACAAGTTACGGAAACCAATGCAAGGTTAGGTGGACCTAGAATTTTAAGTGTGGTTGAAGGAGGCTTAAGGAATGACTTATGTTTCAACCAATGAATGATTTAGGCCACATAACGAGATCAAAAGACAAGATCTAATACCATGAAATACACAAGTGGGACCCACTTCCTTGGGATATGGAAATGGTTCAAATGGGAACCACAATATGAAGTTAAGGGTGCAAATGGTACCAAGGGGCATGTAATGAGTAGATCTATGGATCTAAGATGAAATTAGAGATGCCCACATATGGGATCAGGAAATGACACAACTCCCAAGGAGTGCGAATTGCCTTAGGTAGACTAGTGCCTTGATGGATGGGCTAATGGAGTCAAAGAGATATGGAAATGTAGATCAGGACACCTAGGATACAAATCAAATGGGCTATTTGAGATGTGATGGTTGGATCTTACTAGATCTAATATTTCACCAAGTGACCCAAGTGGACAATTTTCTCCAAAACAGGGAATGCTACCCCCAAGGCAGAACTTCACTAAGTGAGACACTAGATGTAGGTTTCAAGGTATGCTCTTTCCAAATCTAATGGAATCTCAACCACCTCGTTTCTCAAAGTGGGACAACTCAATCATCCAAGAGTGCAACTTTGCCCAAGGAGGGCTAAAGGCATGGAAAGGTGTGTCAAATCAAGTCCAATGGCCACCAAATTATAGATCCAAGTAGCTTAAGCAAGTATCAATGTAGATCTTGAAAATTAAGGGCATCCAATGGCTAGATCTCCATAGATCTGAGATTGAAAATGCATCACCAAATTGACCCAAGTGGGGCACGACCCTCAAAATGAGGAATGGGGTCCACAAGGCAAAAATCAACAAGGTGAAGCACTAGGGGTAGGTTATCAAGTATGAGGATTATGAATCAAGTGGGATCTCACCTACCCATGTCTTGGAACCAACCAAACTAGCTTCTCCCAAGTGGTGCGATTTTGCTCAAGGAGGGCTAAGTGCCTTAGAAAGTGTGTCAAATGGAACCCAATCACCACCAAACTATAGATTCGAATTGTCGTGGATACTATAGAGGTGGGTTTTCAATATCTTTCCAAAAGCTAGGCTAGATCCAAGGAGATCTAAGAAAAAGTAGACATGAGGGTTTTTTATGATCTAGAAGTTATGGATAAGCCAAGGAAGAAGAAGACCATACCTTTGGAGCATACCTGGATGAAGAGATGAATGCAAGTTGAGATGAGGATTACTTTTGCCAAAGAGCAAATGAAGAATTTTTGAAGCCCTCTTGCCAAATCGATTTTTCCAAGCCACATGTGTGTCCCTCTAACCTGTCAAAACCAAGGAGCAAAGCATCAATCAGTTTAACATGTTGAAGGTAGATACAAGTAAGAGAGAGATAAGCAAAGAATAGTTGGCACAAAGACAAAACCACTCCCTGTTTAACCAAAACGTCTTCCTCCAAGCTTGAAGGGCAAGCCTCCCCACCAATTCGCACTTGTCAAAAACGTCCTCTTAACTTGTAAAAAAAAATATGGCAAAATATGCAAGATAGCTACAATAGATCCTCCAGTGCAATGGACAAAAGCATTTACAATCAAAGCAACCAAACATCCACTCCAAACCCAAGCATGTACTCCAAAAGATAGAAATTTTATTCCAAGAGCCAAGAGCCAAAATCTCTAGATGATTTTACAATGAGGGGGTCTCCTCCTTATATAGGATAATAAAGACCAAAACCCTAGATCTCAAAACCACTTTATGAAATGAGTGGTTGAGATTAAAAGATCTCAATACATGATCAATGGCTAAGAATGAATCATAACAATATAACACATGGATCACTCAAATAATGATGAAGTCATAGCTAAAAGATACTCATGGAGGGTGACATCATCCACTAGAGGGGGTAAAAGTACAAGAGCCCACCTCATATGACTAGGACATGACACATGGAGTGCATGGTGGGGCTAGGAGGCATCAATCCTTACTAGCTCATCCCCATGGCAAAATAAAATAATATAATATGTCCAAAATAAATACAAATGATCAAATCTGTCCTCAAAATCTGTGACAGACAAGCAGTAAAAGGCCTCCTGTGGCCTCTGTGGACCCACCCAAGTGATGAAAACTGGCTGGAAGATAGGGGGTTCACCCTGGAATACCTCTGTGAATACCAAGTGCCAAAACCTTGCCTCAATTGCCCAAATCGAATCCTCAGCGACCCCTTTATCCCATTTCTAGACTGACTCGGGAACTGTGAAAGTGCTGAAACAACCTCCTAGGGCACCTGCACTGTCAAACTGAGCCTACTAGGCTCTCCAGAAGGGGGGATAAATGGTAATAACAAGTGGCTGGACCACCCCCTTCTCATACAACGCCCTAGGTGAACTGGCCTCTCATGGCCCCTGCTGCTCAGGCTGGGAAATCAGCCCCAAATCTGGTCAACAAGTGTAAAATTGCATCTATCACTGTCAGAAGTGCCCGGAACTGAAAGATAAGTGTCTCATTGGATCCAGAAGACCCAAATCTCCTAAGAATGTGTACTCATACACCATGGGTTGCCCTGATGGGCTAGCTGTAGGGTCCACCATATATGGACAGTGCATAATCTAATGATCTGAAGTAATAATAAAACCTGCTGAACTGTATCAATCACCATCTGAATCATATGTCCATCATATAGTATCATCAATAGGAGTATGCGGGCCCATACATCATCATCAATAAGCCTTCATGGCCCACATCATCACGGATCCCAAGAAATGACCATAGTCAAACTAGGTTTGACTAGGTCCATATACAACCAAGGATAAATCATATCAGTAGACTAAGACATGTTCCTCTAATCATACTCACAGCTTAACTTAAAGTATAACATCCATTCAGTGGCATTAATCATGTTAGCATATTCCTTTGTTATTTGTAATTACTTGTGTTCCCTCTCAAAAATGCATCTACAGTGGTTTAAAGTTTGATTCAGATGAAGGACGGTAGCACACTACAGCACGCAGTCAGTATCAATGCATTGTTGCAGTTCTTCAAAATCTTTGTTCTTTCCTTATCAAAGATGAGGAAGGTCTGGAAGAGGACATCTCTGTCTCATTTTTCATACATTGGTGAAATAAAGTTGCTAAAACAGCTGCCTTGACATTAGCAGAAACTTCATTCCAACCAACCTCTCCGTAGGCATTAAGAACACCATCTCGAAGATCCCATGACATAAAGCATTCTTCTTTCCGAAATGGTGATTTAAAGGACTTATCTGCTAGTGTCGACTCAGAGAAATCTGGTCCCAAAGATTCTGAATCTGTATGGTTAGAATCCGGTTTAGATTATTGTCAAGAAAGTAGCGAGAAAGACATCACAATGTAACAAACCAAGAAAACGAAGCAGGCAGTTGTCTTTTGGAGTTGGAAGTTTCGGGCTTAATGCTTTGGCAACATTAGCAAACCTTTTTATTGAATGGATCACTGTCTCAACCCTCTATTCGCTCTAAATCTCCACAACAGCTCCAGAAAGAGAAGAATGAGAATGGCTCACTTTTAAAGGAAAAAATCAATGCACATGATGTTGCAAATATTGATGTTCAAATAGGAAATCTGGCTACTTCACTGGAACAACAAAGAGATTCACAAGGCAGGGATGCTATAAATAGTGTTGAATTTGACTGCAGGGCAGATTGCTGAGGATGAAATGGTTAATGCTGAATTAAACATGTAGCATACATCATCTCTGGTCTCATTGGCGAAGAGGCTGCTGAGATTACCGCAGGGTATGTATTGAATGGTAAAATTAAATTTTCAAAGTGATCTTCGGCCTGTATCACAGTTGGCCCATCTCTGACTGCACTTCTAAAGGCTTAAAGGCTGCGTTAGAATTGGCACAATTGCTTCAAGACATTGTGGGGAAACCAATTTCATCACAAAGAATTTTTTGATGGTGTCAATATGATGATTTCCATGCAGAATAAAGACGGTGCTTTTGGAACTTATGAATTGGCAAGATCCTATCCTTGGATGGAGAAATTCAATCCTGCAGAGACATTTTGGAGATATTATCATTGATTATCCGTGTGTAGAATGCACTTCAGCAGTAACTCAAGGTCTTGCGGCATTTAAGAAACTATATCCAGAATACCGACGTAAAAAAAAAAAATAGAAGCATGCATTTTTAAAGCCTCTCGGTCCATTGAAGATTTTCAGAGGGCTGATGGTTCATGGTATGCTTTGTGGGGAGTTTGCTTCACATATGGCATTAATTGATGATCATGTCCCTGTTTTGTTACGGTGGTGGAAGCATTCATGGGAGCTTCAGGCTCCTCCTAGGGCCATCATCTACAGCAAGCAACACGACTCCATTTTATTTGTAAAGAGATCCCATAAATCGGTTTGAAAGCATTTTGAGGAAAGAAAACCTCGAAGTTATTATAGCTGACAGAGCTCGCCCAACCATCAAAGTTATGATATAGAACTAGGAGTTCGTGGCAGCCAGCATAGAGATCATCCACCGATACATCAATTTTGGTTGGGCTCGACTTGGTAAAACCGTAACATCTCATTCGGCTGCTGTTGGAAAGCTCTATGTTTTTGCCCACCTGGAAGCACCATCTTCAGATTTGATTAATCATCATGCGTTACACCGTCAGCCAAACATGTCAAAGATACAATCTTATGGAAAACTGTGACTTACGGTCAGTGAAAGTCGGGTCCACATGCTGAAGGATCACCGATTTTTTGATATGGAGTTACCACCAATACAGCCTCGGGATTTTTAAAACAGGAATTACGCCAAGAGTCAAGCAGCGAAACGCAGCCGAGCTCAAACTGATCGGAGGTATTACGACTGACAGCTGATTATTGGATGCATTCAATACATTGCCCAGGGTTCAGCAAAGTGACCAACACACCGCTGATTTAATCGGTCACGAAGATCCAGCGAGGGCGTATTTTAATGAAGTCGGGTCATTGACCATTCGACGGCTATTGATTTTCTAAAAAAGACACAGGGTTAACACTAATGGTTGATTCATGGGTTAAAATCGCCCATCGATTTGCATTTGTTGGTTATATCGAACATGTGGCAGCGAGTTTCAGAAATCTCCAGTTAGCAGCGGAATTCTTAAAGCTCGGGTTTCAACCAGATTTTTTAGCACGCAGCAGAGGTCGCGCCTGCAATTTCGGTTTCACTTGGCAGCCGTTTTTCAGTCTTGGATGAGTCATTCCATCTTGCGATTGACACTTGGCAGCATTGACTTTGTTTTTGACTTAAGAGCTGGCAGCCCTAAGTCTTGGTATGAAGTGCTGGGCATATCATTTGCAGTAAAAGTCAGTCGAGCAGCAGATCACAGATAGAAATCCCGCATTATATGTTGCCTGAGGATGTTTTCGACCCAGGTGTCAATTATTTTTAATGACAGCTGTGTGTTCGGGGTTCTGTCTCACGAATATATAGTGTGAATCCAGGGAGTTGGTTAGTTTTCGGTGGGGAAAAGGGTGGATCTGGGATTTATCCTTTCTATCTTTTCTTTATTATTATTTTTGTCCCTTTTTGCAAAAGTTAAGAGAGCATTTTGGCCTATAGAAGGAGCCAGCCTCCTTCATTGTACGCATGGAAAACTTGGGGAGTTCTTCTTTTCCCTTGGATCTTAATAGAAAATATATCAGCTGGGTTTTTTAGGACAGATTGAGCATCTCTCTCATGGCTACGGGTTTTCATTATAAGTAGAGCAAATCTAGCTTGTGAGGTCTTTTTTAAGCACAATAGATTAGCCATTTACGATTGGTAAGTTGGTTAATTATGTTTAAACGGTTAGTATTTAGATGGACATTAGTATTCGGTTGTACGAAATATTGATTGAGATTTGATTGTTTGAGCATTCTAGCATTTCTCACTTGTATGAAGCACAAGGCTCCCTTGAGTCTTTTTTTTGATTCCATTTCCCCTTCTGGTACCGGCACTGGTCTTTCCCCGAGGATTGATCCTCCTTTCTTTCCCATCACTCAAATCAAAAAACACATCTTTTGTTACATTTGTTTCTCTAAGGCAGCCTCTTCAGTTCACCTTGCCCTCCATTGCACCTGCCTTAGCGATCCTACCTTAGGGATACCCCCCTTGAGTTGGAGAAGAGCCAACCTGAAGCGAGAGGAGAGAAGTGTGGTGACATTGGCCTCTCTCCTGAGAGTTGTCATCCAGCTGGTGTGTTACATTTTGGGCTTCAGCACACGCATGTCAGTTTTGGGCGACAACATTTTGGTGTCGTTGCCGGGGACAAAGTCCAGTTCCTGAAATTTGAAGACTATGCTTCATTGATGACATTTGTGGGAGATTATAATGCAGAATTCTTTTTCTCATATGGCGACTCCACGAAGGGACAGAGCTCTTGTCCTTTTGCAGATTTGAAGTTCCTATTGGGTGTAGAGGTGAGCACACTCATTGGAATGCTTTCAAGCTCACCTTGGCGACTCCACAGTTTGGTATGAGGTATGACTATATACGTTTTTCAAATTTAGTACCTCATTGTTGCATTTATGGATGATAATAAGGAAAAACTGCGTAATCTCCAACACGAGGCTATGTTACACGAAGGTTTCAGCCCGCTGGATTTCTCAAAAATCCGTGGATTTCCTAATGACTGCTATGATTATGAAAAGGTGCATGACATTCTTCCAGAGTTCCATGGAAATGATGATATTTCAGCGATCTATCACATTGCCTCTTACTACAAATTGACGGTTGATTTTAATGTTTATTGTGAGGATGACCTTATGATCATTTTTGGTATAACTTTGGAAAGGATGCATTAAATTGGTTTTATGGTCTTTTGGATGAGTCCATAGACTCAGTGGCCAAGTTTTTTGAGAGGTTTCTCCTTTGCTGGCATGATGGAACTGTTGATGAGATTGAGCAACTTGCTAAGGAATATGATGCTCTCGTCCCTAGGGTCCATTGTGAGCTTAAAGAACATATCATTGAAGATCCCATTGAAGAAGAAATACAAGGGCCATTGTTTGAAGATTCTGATCTGCCACAGTTTCACTTCATTAATGGAGATAGTAACAATTGCTTTGCAGATCAGCTCGAACAACTTCATGATGAAGAGCTGGAACTACCTAAAATCTATCTCATCGAAAGTGATGACACTCACATCACAGATCTGCCTCATGAGAATTTATGGGATGACATAATTCAGTTTGAAGGACTGCCCATTGTTTATTCAAGCCCTCTTCAGCACTATATTAATGAAGCATGCTCTCAGGCATACTATCTATTTTTCAGATCTAAGGTATGGCTCTCATCCACGTGAAGGAGTTGTCCCTTGCAACCATGCTCTCATTGCATTTCCAGGTCATGTTCACATTCTGATTATTAAAAAATAGTTCTGGTTAATGACTAAACAGAAGGGTAGAAGTTTTATCATTGATGAAATGCTGAAATGGCTCCACTGGGTATATGCATATACTTAACATTCTGCTCTCGCATATTAGAGTAGGTAGGTAGGATAAATAAGCTCTTGCATGAGCAGCTAAATATTTTCAGTATGCCTTTTTTCTTTGAAATAAGTGGTTTTCGGGATGTAAATTGAGCCATCCTCACCACATTGTGTTTTTTGGTTTTTTAAGTGGTCTGCGATAACTCAGAATCTGAGGATCTCCTATGCTCTTGAGGAGAACACACGTCCCCATATGGAGCCAGATGTTACCTCTCAAAAATGCATCTACAGTGGTTTAAAGTTTGATTCAGATGAAGGAAGGTAGCACATTGCAGCACGCAGTCAGTATCAATGAATTGTTGCAGTTCTTCAAAATCTTTGTTCTTTCCTTATCAAAGATGAGGAAGGTCTGGAAGAGAACATCTCTGTCTCATTTTTCATACAATGGTGGAATAAAGTTGCTAAAACAGCTGCCCTGACATTAGCAGAAACTTCATCCCAACCAACCTCTCCGTAGGCATTAAGAACACCATCTTGAAGATCCCATGACATGAAGCATTCTTCTTTCCAAAATGGTGATTTAAAGGACTTATCTACTAGTGTTGACTCAGAGAAATCTGGTCCCAAAGATTCTGAATCTGTATGGTTAGAATCCGGTTTAGATGGTTGTCAAGAAAGCAACAAGAAAGACATCACAATGTCACAAACCAAGAAAACGAAGCAGGCAGTTGTCTTCTGGAGTTGGAAGTTTTGGGCTTAATGCTTTGGCAACATTGGCAAACCTTTTTATTGAATGGATCACTGTCTCAACCCTCTATTCGCTCTAAATCTCCACAACAACTCCAGGAAGAGAAGAATGAAAATGGCTCACTTCGAAAGGAAAAAATCAGTGCACATGTTGTTGCAAATATTGATGTTCAAATAGGAAATCTGGCTACTTCACTGGAACAACAAAGAGATTCACAAGGCAGGGATGCTATAAATAGTGTTGAATTTGACTGCAGGGCAGATTGCTGAGGATGAAATGGTTAATGCTGAATTAAACATGCAGCATACATCATCTCTGGATGCATTGGCGAAGAGGCTGTTGAGATTACTGCAGGGTATGTATTGAATGGTAAAATTAAATTTTCAAAGTGATCTCCGACCTATATCACAGTTGGCCCATCTCTGACTGCACTTCTGAAGGCTTAAAGGCCGCGTTAGAATTGGCACAATTGCCTCAAGACATTGTGGGGAAACCAATTTCATCACAAAGAATTTTTTGATGGTGTCAATATGATGATTTCCATGCAGAATAAAGATGGTGCTTTTGGAACTTATGAATTGGCAAGATCCTATCCTTGGATGGAGAAATTCAATCCTGCAGAGACATTTTGGAGATATTATCATTGATTATCCGTGTGTAGAATGCACTTTAGCAGTAACTCAAGGTCTTGCGGCATTTAAGAAACTGTATCCAGAATACCGATGTAAAAAAAAAATAGAAGCATGCATTTTTAAAGCCTCTCGGTCCATTGAAGATTTTCAGAGGGCTGATGGTTCATTGTATGCTTCGTGGGGAGTTTGCTTCACATATGGCATTAATTGATGATCATGTCCCTGTTTTGTTACGGTGGTGGAAGCATTCATGGGAGCTTCAGGCTCCTCCTAGGGCCATCACCTATAGCAAGCAACACGACTCCATTTTTTCTGTAAAGAGATCCCATAAATCGGTTTGAAAGCATTTTGAGGAAAGAAAACCTCGAAGTTATTATAGCTGACAGAGCTCGCCCATCCATCAACGTTATGATATAGATCTGGGAGTTCGTGGCAGCCAGCATAGAGATCATACGCCGATACATCAATTTTGGTTGGGCTCGACTTGATAAAACCGCGACATCTCATTTGGTTGCTGTTGGAAAGCTCTATGTTTCTGCTCACCTGGAAGCACCATCTTCAGATTTGATTAATCATCATGCGTTACACCGTCAGCCAAACATGTCAAAGATACAATCTTTTGGAAAACCGTGACTTACGGTCAGTGAAAGTCGGGTCCACATGCTGAAGGATCACCGATTTTTTGATACGAAGTTACCACCAATACAGCGTCGGGATTTTTAAAACAGGAATTACGCCAGGAGTCGAGCAGCGAAACGCAACCGAGCTCAAACTGATCGGGGGTATTACGACTGACAGCTGATTATTGGATGCATTCAATATAGTGCCCAGGGTTCAGCAAAGTGACTAATACACCGCTGATTTAATCGATCACGAAGATCCAGCGAGTGCGTATTTTAATGAAGTCGGGTCATTGACGATTCGACGGCTATTGATTTTCTAAAAAAGACGCAGGGTTGACGCTGATGGTTGATTCATGGGTTAAAATCGCCCATCGATTTGCATTTGTTGGTTATATTGAACATGTGGCAGCGAGTTTCAGAAATCTCCAGTTAGCAGCGGAATTCTTAAAGCTCGAGTTTCAACCGGATTTTTTAGCATGCAACAGAGGTCGTGCCCGCAATTTCGGTTTCACTTGGCAGCCGTTTTTCAGTCTTGGATGAGTCATTCCATCTTGCGATTAACACTTGGCAGCATTGACTTTGTTTTTGACTTAAGAGCTGGCAGCCCTAAGTCTTGGTATGAAGTGCTGGGCATATCATCTGTAGTAAAAGTCAGTCGAGCAGCAGATCACAGATAGAAATCCCGCATTATATGTTGCCTGAGGATGTTTTCAACCCATATGTCAATTATTTTTAATGACAACTGTGTGTTCGGAGTTCTGTCTCACGAATATACAGTGTTAATCGAGGGAGTTGGTCAGTTTTCGGTGGGGAAAAGGGTGGATCTGGGATTTACCTTTTCTATCTTTTCTTTATTATTATTTTTGTCCCTTTTTGCAAAAGTTAAGAGAGCCTTTTGGCCTATAAAAGGAGCCAACCTCCTTCATTGTACGCATGGAAAACTTGGGGAGTTCTTCTTTTCCCTTGGATCTTAATAGAAAATATATCAGTTGGGTTTTTTAGGACAGATTGAGCATCTCTCTCATGGCTGTGGGTTTTCATTATAAGTAGAGCAAATCTAGCTTGTGAGGGCTTTTTTAAGCACAATATATTAGCCATTTATGGTTGGTAAGTTGGTTAATTATGTTTAAACGGTTAGTATTTAGATGGACATTAGTATTCAGTTGCACGAAACGTTGATTGAGATCTGATTGTTTGAGCATTCTAGCATTTCTCGCTTGTATGAAGCACAAGGCTCCCCTGAGTCCTCTTTTTGACTCCATTTCCCCTTCTGGTACCGGCACTAGTCTTTCCCCGAGGATTGATCCTCCTTTCTTTCCCATCACTCAAATAAAAAAACACATCTTTTGTTACATTTGTTTCTCTAAGGCAGCCTCTTCAGTTCACTTTGCCCTCCATTGCACCTGCCTTAGCGATCCTACCTTAGGGATACCCGCCTTGAGTTGGAGAAGAGCCAACCTGAAGCGAGAGGAGAGAAGTGTGGTGACATTGGCCTCTCTCCTGAGAGTTGTCATCCAGCTGGTGTGTTACATTTTGGGCTTCAGCACACGCATGTCAGTTTTGGGCGACAACAACTTGCACAATAGTTTAAATGACAAACTCACCCATTGGACATGGTCAAACTGCTAGCGAAGGATGAAGGGTAGGAACAAGGTTGGGCAAAGGGGTGACTTGTCTAAACTCAACTAAAAGATACTTTGGACTGGGAGAAAGGGGAAACTACAAACTATGTGCTGGACAAAATAACAAGGGGGATGGCTGTGCCTCACAGATGGATAAGCTGTTTAGAGAGTGTTTATTCAACTTAGGAATCATGTCTACATCAAGTTGATCCAAGTTCATTAGGATCATCCAATTTCATTTCATGGCCTTTTTGGCCTACATAACCCTTCGGATCTCAGGTGTGTTGATAAGCACAACTGATTGCAGCTTGCATCCAGGGCATGTTTACATATCAATATAAGGTCAGCAATTGTTTAGATATAGCATTTAAGAACCATTGCTTTTTGGACCTTTCTTATACTCTTCGAGGAGTATTTTTAGCAGTTCATCACTCTTGCCCTTTTTAGTTTCCATGGGCGAATTTATATAAGTTTCCATAAGTAGTACAAGAGCTTTCAGTTTTAGCCAACAACATCTCAGGTGACTAGGGGGAGTTCGAGCCAGTGCCAAACATCGGCGCAACCGACCAGAATGATTTAGGCCTACAATCCAACTCACCAAAGGCAAGTTTTGTCGCCAACTCAGAGCCGAGACACTAAACATACAGGGATGCGGGCCAAACATAGAGGTAGAAAAAGGGGAAGTCCTCAGTACTAGAAAGTTAAGTAAGACAGGTCAAGGTTTAAAGTCAAATAAGGAAAGTCATGTATGGATGGAGTCAAGTGAAGGTGGAGCCTAAGCTAGCAGACAACTGGTGTCAAGAAAGACCATATCTATGTAAGGTGGTAAACCAGTGAGTTTTGTCAAACAACCTAAATGTGCAAGTAAATGTCCATTTTATAGTTCATTTTAAGTTAGACATTTTGCCACATCATGAATTATATACCAAGCCAATGCTATGAACAAGACTAAAGCAACAAGATAATAATCCACGGTCAATGATAAAACATCCATAGGTCATACAACATCATCACAAGAATAATCATCATATATCATCTGAAACATTGCTGCAATACATCTCTAGGCACTGAACTGAAACTGTATGGAATAAAGGGTCACATCGGTCATCAAATCTGAACTCTCAAGGCTCAGCCTTGACATGAGGTCTAACATAAGTCCAATAATATACTGCTCTGATCATGAGTGATCTCAAAAGTAATAGACTCATCATAGCCAAGCTTTGAATAATACAAGCTCTGGAATGTACAGATATCTGCTAAGCAAGAATAGTAGCCCTGCTACTATGGTGTGATAACAGGTCCCAAATGCAGCATTAATTAGTTATTAAGTCTGTTCCAACCCTCTCCCAAACAACAACAAAAACCACTAATTCGACCCTTGGGGAAATGGCACCAAATCTTCTTCAAATGCAAATAAACTGATTATAATGACTTCAAATGCTCAAATGCTGAATATGAAACTTGTAATACACATCAATGGCAGTCCATTCACCACAAATATATCAGAGGAACATTCTTTTATTCGAAATCATCAACATTATAATGGCATACATCAATATAGTGGGGAAATGGTCATTGTTTGCTCATTAATCATCATTTTTACATACAACCACTTGGTATTTCGACCCAAGACTTTCTGAAGATGAAGAATAGGGTATATAAAGCTTATTACAATCTGAAATAGATCATGAGCTCCTCTCCCAAGAAGTACAAGAGCTCACCCAAAGCGCAATCCCTCAAGGAGCATGAATATGCCTTCAAAACTGGAAATGGTTGAGAGATGGTGCTGCACTAAACAAAACCACGAGCTGCCCTATAGCTGATACTTGCAAATACAAACTCCATTAAAGCTCCATGAAAGCCCTGAGTGGCCTCTCCAAACACCAACTTGGATGGGAATCTTTCACCCTCGAAATTGGCTAAGGCAAGAAACTAGTCATCCACTAGCTCTCTCTTCACAAATGCAATTTTTCTCCAAATGATCAAAAGCCATTCTCATACTTGATTTCTATATTTTATAACCAACATTAGCCTCTTATGGTTCGAATTCCTCCCATTGGATTTTAGAGATTTCCACTTAGGAAATATTCCACATTTGCCACTTGTCTCCTAATTCCCAACCTTCCATCTCCTCCCAATTCGAGTAGGGGTCTCTTGGGCTTCTCTAACACCCATGAGCTCCTTCTTTGAGCCTATTTTTGGGGCTGACATGTCATAATGGTCAGATGTCAGAAGTCAGATATGAATTTTGTCATAAATGTCATAGATGCTTCATCATTGTTGTCATAGAGCTAGGGAATCTAGCACAAGTGTCCACAAGCTTCCAATTTGACTCTTCCTCTTTCATAGAGGTTACCATTCCATCCCATTTCGACCTAAGATGCTCAATGCCATGTGTATGACTTACCAACTCACTCCATAATGCTTTCCTTTCCATGGATTCGAAATGGCAAGAGAGATATGCCATGTGGCAGTGAGAAACCAAGCTAGTGTGGGTCCCACATCCTCCATATGTCTTCAAAACCATTTGCCACCTATAATTTCTCTTGGATTTATTTATTCAACCAATTTATTAAATACTTGAACTATCATAATGCATAAACATCATTCATTTGCTCCCTTATTACAATTCCAAATGTACCCATTCAAGCTAGGGAACTTGGTAGGATTGATGGGATTGTCTGCTATGCAATTATTTGAATGGGGACATTACATTGTTTCAAGAAACTCTAACCTAATTGATAAGGAGAAATACCTCCAAGAGGAAGGCTGGTCACCTTCCTTTGAGGCTAGGGTTTGGGGTAATATCCATTAAAACCCTAAGTTTGTCTATCTTTTCTACCTAAAACCCTAGTTTGTACACTTGTAAATATCATTTTTATATTTAATTCTTGTATTTCTTTTTGTAATTAGGTTTATTTCTGTATTTGTACATATCTGAAAACCCTAAAATTTGAAACCCTAACCATATTTCTGTCCCTAAGTAGCCCTAGCGGCCTCCTTTACCTTCCTCCCTAGGGTTCGCTCTACCCCCTAGGACTTCGCCTTCCTCCCCTTTCCTTCCCTCGACCCTCGCTCCTCTCTCTTCTCTACTTGCCCTACCTTTTCCTCTCCCCTTCCCTTTCTTCTCTCTTTGCTCCTTATCCTCTTCCTTCTCTTCTTTCTGCTTCCCTTCATCTTCCTCCCTTTTCCTTCCCTCCTTCTCCTTCTCCCCTTTTCTCTTCCCCTCACTTTCGACCTCCTTCCTGTACTACTGCAACAGTACTCGACCAGCCTAAAAGGAGCCTCGACCTACCCTCAAAAGGCCTCAGTTACTCTCCTTTGGGCGTCCCTTGACCTCGGTCTTGCCCTAAAGGGGCTCGACCTTGATTTGAGGATCCTTCCAAGGCTGAAAGCAACCCTTAACAACCTTCTTCCTTTGTTGCATACAAGTATGCTAGGGCAGCAGACTGTCTACATTTGATAGCTCTCCTTTATGCCATTACACCTACACAATAAAGCACAAATAAAGTCAACTTCTACTTGCAATAAGTTATTGTTTAAAGGCTGTCATGAGAAGGTCTGAGATACATTCATAGGAAGTCTGAAATTTACATCATGTATAGTCCTAAATATTCTCCTTGTTGCATACATACATTGCCTATATTTTGTGACAAGTGGAAGCGGTGTGATTTGTTCTAATTGCTTAGACTAATCTCATGCATCTCTCTATGTACTGATATTGGACTGTCAAATTATTGTCATATTGCTTGTTATTTGAAAAGTAATCCACTAATTGCATACTGCTGTATAAAACTGTTCATAATTGGTTGTCTTAGAAAGTGGTTAATTCTTGAAAGCTACAATGGAATACATTTGTACACACATTGCATTTGACTTACTGTTATGACATACAACTGTTAGTGTTAGTTTTTATGGTATCTCAGGATGTCCTCCATGATTTAGATGCCTTGCATGGAGGTACATCAACAGTATAGGCATCAGTATGGAGTAGAGGGTGAGATACACTCTACTCAGTTGCATGAGTCCATTGGTGGCTGCATGCGGACCTTCTTGGGTGTTTTGACCTTTGCATGCATGAGTTTTGTATGACCTGTTAGTGATTAAAGGATGCATGCAAAAGTGACCTTTTGCATTGACCGAGATTAGGTTTTTCGTAAACCTAATTCATCAGTGAGATTATTTATAGAGGCAGGGGGTCCCTGGATGAGGTTGCTCAGTTGACTTATCAGAGAGTGATAGATCAGGAGTGAGGAGGGCGCATTAGTGCATGCAGGGCGACTCTCTGAGAGAGAGAGGAGCTGCTGCAGGAACTAGGGTGGTCAGATCTGAGCTGGATCAGTGACCATTAGCTCCAGAGGCACTTGGCACTCAGTTCTGTGGACTGAGATAGTTCACTGAGGTGGTTTCTACTGAGTTTGAGGAGGATGTGTTCCACAGAGGAGGAGGGGCACATTACTTGAGGGGAGAGGAGCTCATTCAGAGCCCTATCGACCAATTCAGAGTCTGAGACATTCGGGATAGCCTTGCCTCAGTGTTCGAGGAAAGTTTGTGATGATTAGAGCTCAGATCTGTTGAGATCTAGCATAGTATGAGCATCAGACATCCAGAGGGGAGGGCGCACTTCTCCATGTAGAGGATGGTGCATTCTTCAGTTGAGTAGTTGCTTATCTTCCCTTGCAAAGAAGATCAGTGCAGAGGATAAAGAGAAGCAGTACAGTCAGGAGCACCTGCAGAGAGTCTCAGATCCACATTGACAGTTAGGGCACATTCTCCTAGTGCATGCATCAGCTGATGCATGCAGATCTAGAGTTTGGCCCGTTCAGGGATTGAGTTACTTCTGAGGTAACAGTATTGTATTTTCTTATTTATATATATGCTCTGGGCTCGAGAGAGAAGATAGCCCCACAGGATTGCTGGTTTTCCCCTATTGGGGTTTCCAGGGTATATGCAGTGTTATTTGTGTGATTGCATGTGTGTCAAAGTTGTAAAGAGATCTAATTGTTGAGTTTGTCTTTATGAGTATTTATTGATATACGAGACTCAAACCGCTTGAGATCTTAGGGCTATCTAGAGGGAGTATTGATCTCTAGATTAATAAAATTTACAATTAGGACTGATATCATACTGCTATCTTACTGTATTAATTGTTACATTATACCATATCAGTCCTTGTATGTGATTGGTGATCATATTCTTTTGTCATTGGATGAATCTATATTACATTGTTCATACTTATAATTGATGAATGACCTCTTTTACTATTGATCGTTCCTATTGCTAGTCATCACATCACTAGGTTGAAATTTGAATGCTTGCATTACTAGATTGAAAATCGCTATTGAGTACCTACAAACATTCTCTATAGAAAGTATGTCCTCTTCATCCATAGGATTACATTGATTGAATGCATTGGTCTCTAATTTGGTCTTCTAGAAGACATAGCTTTTGTTGTCCTTAGTGTCTTACAGATCATTGAAGGGCTCTCCCCTTGGAGGTTCCGACTCTCAAAAGTAGTTGGAGGAGTGACCAATGTTATAAAAACTGCCCCGGAATTGGCAAAACCGGCCGGTCCAACCGGTTCCAAGGGTTTTCCGGTCCGACCGTTTGATTCAATCCGTTTTTGACCGGTTATGTACGGAACTGGCCGGTTTCCACCAAGAACCGCCCGGTTCCGTATGGAACCGACCAGTTTTCTTAAACCGGTCGGGTTCTATATGGAACCGACGGTTCCATATCGGGTCTTTCTAGGGCAAAAAACCTACGTTTTGAATTTTTTTTTAATTAAAAAACCAAATATTTTGGGCTCAACGACCACATCCGCTAACCTACTTACCGTACAATCACTATATATTGACGTAGGGACCCTCAATTGCAATCATGATTCACAATCATCTTTCAATTTTTCTAGCTTGAGCATACGAACTACGGAGTTAGGGCAGCAAGGCGTTCGGGAGTCTGGAATCAAATCTCAATTGTGGGCCATGGCACAACCAAATTTTGGTTTTATGCACTCTTGCTATATACATGAGAAACTTTGCAGATTTGTGTATAATGGTTTGAATTCACATGAATATATATTTCTTTTTTGAAAATATGAATATTTTATGTATTTTTGCTCAACCGGTTTTTTGATCCGGTTTTTTTCCTGGTTTTTGTCCAGTTCCGGTCCGGGTCCGGGTCCTGGGGCCGACCAGTTTGACCACCGGTCCGGTTCTGATAACATTGGGAGTGACTGAGGTGACAATGGTCACATTCTTTCATAAATTTGTTTATCAGACACTAGTTTTTCTAGTTCATCTGGTAACATTTTTGGTGCCTTTGCCGAGGACGTTTCAGAGATTGAAGCGGTTTATCCAGAGTCATTTACATGCTTGGCAAACATGACACTTAAGTAAGAGCTCAAGGTGAGTCCCCCTCTTAACAATTGAAGCACATTTATTAGGACTAACCCTATAGGGCTTATTTGGCGACTCCATTGGTGATTGCTTCTTCCTGTACTCAAGGTACGTTCTTGTTTAGTACTTTGGTGAGATTTGTTTAAGTCTAACTTGGCAAGTCTCTCCTGGAGACCCCTATTGAAGAAAATAAAAGAAGTACTCTGATGAATATGGTTGTCATTGGTGATAACACATTAATGACAAAGAGTGACAACTTGACAAGGCAATGACATGAAGACAAGTCAAAGGTAGAACACACATGGCTGAGGACTTGGAGAAGGCAAGCAGGGATGGCAAAGGTGACAAGGAAAAAGACAAAAAGACATGATAAGGATAAACATTGAATTAGAAGACAAGCAAGCTTCAAGACATGGCATTGGATGGCAAGAAGTCTAGACATGGCACAAGCATGGATACAAGGACATGGAAGACAAACATGACAAGTATTGATATGGAAGACAAAGCAAGCATGACAAGAAGCATGACATGGCAAGCAAGCAAGTGTTGGTGACCAAGCTAGCATTGATGACAATGCACATTTATAGGCATGACAAGCATTGGTGACATGGCAAGATGGAGGACATGGCAAGTGTGTGTTGATGACTTGGCAAGCATGAAAGATGACTTAGCAACGATGATGAGGTGGACAAAGAAGCACTTATGTGGGCATTTCTTGAAGGCTTTGCGGGCATCCTTTGAAGCACCTATTTTGGGCATCCTTTGAAGCACCCATTGCGGGCATTTGAAAGACCTTGTTGCGGGCATTTATATTCGCCCTTGCGGGCATTTTAAAATGAGCCATGGGCATCTCAATGTAGCCCTTGCGGGCATTTTAAAATGAGCCGTGGGCATCTCAATGTAGCCCTTGCGGGCATTACTCTAAAGAAGCTGCGAGCATATTTTGAAGGGCTAAACAAGCCCTTGTGGGCATTTACATGAGACCATTGCGTGCATAATAGTGGAGCCCTTGCGGGCATTGCTTGAAGGCCCTTGCGGGCATAAACCAAAAGGCCCTTGCGGGCATAATTGTGGGGTCCATGCGGGCATGAAAATGGAGACAATGCGGGCATATGAAGCAAGTTGATTAAGCTTGATGATGTGGCAACAAAAATTAAATGGATATAAATATATATTTGTTGAGGATAACATGGAAATGAAAAATATATTTGATAAAAATGACAAGTCGGCCTCCACAAGTTATAGATAAAGACAAGTATAAATAAAGATCAAATATTTGGTTTGAAGAAAAAATGGAGGAACAATTTCGAGATATAGAGTGAGCTGCAACAGAGGATTAGTTGGAGCAGCAGTGAAGAAGTCTTTTTATCTGTGATTTCTTGATTAAACTTGGCAGCAACATGATGATTGATGAAGACAAGTACAGCAGAATAAAATACCTTTTATCTCTGATTTCTGGGCAGCAGTAAGGGCAGCATGATGTGCATAAAATGTATGGACAAAATGAGAAGATGTTGGGCATGATATAATGATATGGGCAGAATGATTGTGATGATTATTTGATGTGTATGTGGACAGTATGGATAGAATGAATATAGGGCAGCAGCAATGATGGCAGTCTTGATGTGGACAGAATTATGGTGATGTGCTTGTTGGCAGTAGGTTATTGATTAGATGATGACAGTGAGGACATGTGAAATTTGATGAGGTGTAATGTGATAAAAATGTGTATGTAATACAAACTGGGTCTTGTAACTATTTTTCTTAGTTGGATCTAAGAAAAATACCAACCTGAGTCTTGGAATAGAAGTTGGTGCTTCTGATTCAGTTGTAGCTGATTAACCCCCCGGTTGTAGCCGATAGAAGAAATATAAAAGATTACAAAACTATATCTTGTGTCTCTTGCAATGTGTTGATGATAATGTGTTTTACTTGATGAATGACATGTGCTTAGTTGATTATTGAAATATAGTTCATTGATGAATATGATATAGAAGTGAATTTGTAAATGGTGATATAAGATTGGAAGAAGAAGTTGAAATTGTTAATAAGTCCAAGCTCACTGATTCTCCCCCCCTCTCAGTGCGCCATTGTGTCTAACATACTCTACAAGGACTAGGCCAACCCAAGAGGGAGAAGATATGTGGATTCTCAATCCGTTTGACTTCTCAAACATTTCAAGATACCCAAACAAGTTTGATAAACATCGTTGTCTAAAGCCTATCCCAATGTTCCACAAGGGTAAGGATACCGTTATAGCACATGTCACAGAGTTCAAAGACGTACTGGTGGCATGGGATATCACAAACGAGGACACCATTGTGCAGTTGTTCGTAATGTCCTTTGGACTAGGAGGTGATCGGGATATGGATGCTTGGTTATGATGGACTCCCTCCTAAGGGAATATTTTCCTCTTGGCAACTAGTTGAGGCATTCTGCGATCAGTGGGATCCCAATATTAAGGAAGAAATCCTGAGGATCATAGAGGACAATCATATGGATATTAATGAACAGGTCTCAGAAGAGCATGGAGTAGTCCTTGGCGAGGAAGTTCTCGGTGAAGATTAAATCTCGAAGGTTTGCTCGAAGATGCCATTGTTTAGGACTTGGTAGATAATGTAATAGCCCTTATGACAGAAGATGAAGGGATTCTTGAGCAAGAAGCCTTAGTTGAAGAAACTGAAGAAATGGTGAGTTCTCTGTATCCTCAGGTTACGGTTTCTTATGATATTTTGGCTCTCTTGGAAGAAAATAACAGGTTTACGAAAAACGATGATTACTGGAAGTTCCTTGGTCACCTGTATACGTTTCTTCGAGACCTTGTGGCATCATGGTGGACCCTCTCCTAAGCACACGTTTGGGTAAAGGAGCTTACTTTACCATCAATAAAGAATGGATCAACCCTTTTGCTTTGCTCGATGATGGAGTAGTGCGAGATGTGGTGCCTGTTGTCGATGGCCATATGTAGAGTTTTTCCATTGTCTTTCAGTCCATGGTGTGCCCTAGTCAACAACATTCTACAAGAGGTGTTCAGCCCCTTTTGTCCAGTATCGGTAAGTTTTCAACGATGTATTCCAATAAAACCAATACAGGTATGTGGATAGGTATGATAATATTCATTTCACATCTCGAGGGTATCTATTGTCTATATTTTCGTTTGAAATGTGAAAGAATGAATCTTGTGGCTGACAATTTCAAAGTTTCAAAGATTATTGAGGGTACTAACATGATTATTGTAAAGGTGAACAATATGCTTGTGTATCCATAGAAATATTTAAGCAGGTGCAGGGACAGGTTGCAGCTGACATTTCAAGATTTGCAAGTTCCACCTCTAATAATGGCGTCCCAAGTTCAAAATCAGCCGGCCACTTTCATGCAATTTTTTTTCTCAAAGCAGATGAATGAGGGAGATAACAAGTCTAGTAGAAGCGTGCCTAAATGAAGCTTGTCAAGGTAATCCTTCTCCATGATAGCAATATCAAGGCTCCAAGGCCCCGCGATCATCCAACTTTCATTCCCCATTCTAGTACAGATCTTGGTACGTACTCATCCTATTATAAATCCGATCTTATCATGGATTGTCTCTAAAGACAAAGGAAAAGGATCAGGTATGAATGACTTACTCAGATGGTTGCATTGGTGGTATGATTTCACTTAACCCATTTTGATTATCATGTTTAGCGTAGGTAGGTTTAGTTTTATTTGAGTTAGGCATATACTGTTTCCCTTGCATTGCATTTGTCGTTCTTTCATGTGTCTAATTGTTATTCAGTTTATTTTCACATCTTTATATTGAGCAAAGGCAGGACGAAAGTGTCTGCGTCATGATGCTTTGATGCCCTTGGATATTTGATGTGTCTGTAGGTAGGTCTACAGGTACCCAGAAGATTCACTGGTTCTCAAGCACTCCTGGGAGGAGCACTCGTCCCACGGTTTAAGCTAGTGTTACGTGGTTCCACTTCCAATACCAGCGCACCTTGAGATATGTGCCCAGGGAGAGGGTCATTTTCTTCGGACCATGAGGGGTGTTATCCAACATTATTTTCAGTGGTGGTCATGGCTCGACCCTTTGGTCCTTCTCTTAGGAGTACTATGGATTACTGGCATTGCTGACTGCTTCATTAAAGGGCTTGAAGCCCTGAGGTTGGTGTCCAGGGCTCCTAGGGGTGGGTCACTGGGTGACATGACCTCCCACCTATTTCATTACTCCGATGACATTTCTTTCAGCTGTGAGGCTCTTGCCTCTCTTCGAGGTCACCTTAGGCATCCTCCTGGTCCCTCTGCAGCCTAGCATTTGCTCTCCTTGGGCCTCCATTGATGACATCATCATCTTCACCAAGCCATACTGTTTGTTTTGGGTGGGGCGTTGAGGGATTATCAACATTGTTGGGGTTAGATGGGGCATGACGCCCCCCCTACCTACTCCAGGCTTTAGTGTGGAGTATTTTGCTCATTTTTTGCTATTTTAGTCATTTTTGGTTAAACTCCCGAGAAAATGCCCCAAGTTACCCACATATTTGATTATTTAATATTATTTTATGTTATACTTTTAGGTTGACATGTTCTAATTTCAAATTGACATTTTAAAGGCATGTCGTCCTGGTTATATGTTAAAAGTGAGTGTGAGAGCATATAAATAACATCTCCTCACTTCATTTTCAAATCACAACTTATGGGACAAAATTCATTATGTTACTTTTTTACCCAAGATTAGCATTATGAAGTAATGTGCACCTCTTGGAGGCATGACTCTTTGCTCTTTTGGATAAAAGTTTGTCTTCTTCTTACTTTGCTAATGATTTATGGATGCTAGAATGGTTGGAAGAACTCATGCTCAATTAAGTCTATTCCATTTTTGGTTTTGCTTGGTGAATGGTAGGTAATTTTGCTTCTTGAATGATTGAATGGTAGCCCTAGGGCTGGATTCTTTTTGAATAGGGCCTTTATATACTTTTCTATCCCCATGGTATAGTAGAAATGCTTCCAAGAAGAGGTTTTTACGAAGTTTAGCCTTAGAGCTCCAACTTTTCCCTAGTTTAGGCTCTTGAAACGAACCCTAGAGGTTGTTTCTAGAAGCCCTAACCTAGTTGACAAGGAGAAATACCTCCAAGAAGAAGGCTGGTCACCTTCCTCTAAGGCTAGGGTTTGAGGTAATATCCATTAAAACCCTAAGTTTGTCTATCCTTCCCTAGACCCTCGCTCTTCTATCTTTTCCACTCACCCTATCTTTTCTTCTCTCCTTCCCTTTCTTCTCTCCTACTTCCTTATCCTCTTCCTTCTCTTCTTTCTCCTTCCCTTCATCCTCCTCCCTTTTCCTTCCCTCCTTCTCCTTCTCCCCTTTTCTCTTCCCCTCACCTTCGACCTCCTTCCTGCACTGCTCTAAGTTACCGGAAACGATTGAGTGGCACCTCGGAAATGCTGTTCCCCATTTCAGATATGGAAACGGATTCGAAACGGGTGGGATCCGACATTGATACGTTTCTGAGGGGTCTGATACGGATCAGCAGAAGTGGAAACGGAAATGCTGGAATTGGATACGGATCAGCTGGAGTTGGAAACGGATCCATCGAAAGGTGATACAAATCAACCAGAAAGGAGTACGCATCACCTGGAAGGGGATACGGATCCGACATTTCACAAAAAATCGCGATCTGGCAAACAGGCTCCGTTTTCGATGTTTATTGAAGATTGCGCTCGTTGGGCTTGATACATACCTCTGGCTAAATCCCTATCCATTTTCAAGTTCAAGTTTCAAGTTCAACCTGTGCTCGCTGTGCCTGTCCCCATGCTACTGCTCGCCGTTCCTGTCCCTGTGCTACTGCTACTGCTCGCTGTGCCTTTCCCTGTGCCCATTTCAAGTTTCAACTTTCAACCCGTGCTATTGCTCTCCATGCCCGTTCAAGTTTAGGGGTTGAACCGTTGAAGCTCGTTCAAACTTCAAAGTCGTTGTCGGCGAACCAGTTTGACTCTCAAGTTTAGGTTAAATGTGAAGGCAGCTCACAGCTCGCTATTACAGTGTAAACGTGAAGCTTGCAGCTAACTGTTTGTGTTACAGTCTATTCGCGTTCGCGGGTCGGCCTCGCTCTCGTTCCAACGGCAGCATACGTCCAAACTCAGGTGCATTGAATTTTTATTTTTTTTAATTTTTTTTATTTTAGGTAAAAGTTAAAAACTTAATCTTTTTAAATTTTTTTATTTTAATTTGTTCGCTGAACTATTATATTGGACAACACAAGTCACTTTTAGTTTTTATAGAATCGACCATTTTTAAATTTTTAATATTTAAATTTTATACTCTTGGTGTTATATAATATAAACTTATAACTGTCATTTTTTATACATTTTATACTCTTGGTGCTAATGCTGGATATATGTCATTTTTTTACATTTTTTAATACATTTTGTATTCTTTATACATTTTTTTTTAATCTTTATTCTTTTCAATATGCCATTTGGTATATGGTTATAATTTATAAACAATATTGACAAATAAAAATTATTTAACCACCCTCTATTTTGTAAATATTCTAAATCATTAACTGCCAAAAAAATTAAAAATTAAAATTGTTTGATAAATTGATAGTAGCCTGTGGCCCTGTATGCTTCATCCAAGCCACTTCTAGATCACTTTTACAAATTTGCAGTTTACTATCCTTCAAAGTTCAAACTTCAAAGACTAGTCTAAATAATCCTGGACTAGTTTAGAGGATTTGCTAAAGAAGATGACCTTAGGTAGGCTTAGGAAGTTAGGGCGGCCCCTTGTTCAAACTCATAAGTCAGAAATTAGAATGCTGTTTTTTAATTTTTTTCAAACTTGTGGCCCTATGGGCAGTCTCTGTTGCACTTGCAGCACTGTGGAGAATCATGTGACAGAATGTTGTTTTTTAATTTTTTATATCAGGTTGCCGTTAATTTGTCAAATTCAATTTGTTTTCTCAAGTTTTCCCTTGATTTTTAATTAATAATTATTTATCAGTCTGCTCACTTTGTATATTTATTGGTCCAGCAGGGTATAGCAGCATAGCTACAACCTTCTA
Source organism: Larix kaempferi (assembly GCA_027924585.1). Taxonomy (NCBI): domain Eukaryota; kingdom Viridiplantae; phylum Streptophyta; class Pinopsida; order Pinales; family Pinaceae; genus Larix; species Larix kaempferi. The sequence goes on from BSBM01000727.1 coordinate 7,787,603, forward strand.
CTATTCATCTACATCATGGAATCGTCATCTGTGAATGTTGGGGAGCATGAAATTGAATATGCCCCTATAGAGAATCAGAAAATTGATCCAAAGTCTCCTCTTTGGAAGTATGTCACTGTTGTAGGGAAGATCCAAGGAGGGGGGTCATTAATATGGGTTTGCAGTGAATGTCAAAAGGAATTCAAGGCATCCTACACCCAGGTGAAAGCACATTTGCTTGGGATAAAGAACCCTGGTATTCAAGTATGCACCGGTCCACCTAGATCGGATGGAAAAAATGGAAATGGTTTGAGCAAAAAAAAAATAGCGAAGTATAAGAAAGAACAGAATGAGGCAGATGCTAAAGCAAACAAATCAAATGCTACCTTTCAGTTCAAACAACCAACAAGAATGGGGGCACATTCATTAAGGACTCCATTTCCCTCTCATGAATTTGGTAGTCCTTCAAGTTCAAACTCAAAGCGGTCTAATTTGGGACCGCTTGAAAAGAGTTTTAATAATGATGCTCGAGGCATGGCGAATGAATCTATATGCTAGTGCATTTATGCAAATGGCCTTTCTTTTAACCTTGTGTGATCACCTAGATCAGATGGAAAAGATGGAAATGGTTTGAGCAAAAAAAAAATAGCAAAGTATAAGAAAGAACAGAATGAGGCAGATGCTAAAGCAAACAAATCAAATGCTACCTTTCAGTTCAAACAACCAACAAGAATGGGGGCACATTCATTAAGGACTCCATTTCCCTCTCATGAATTTGGTAGTCCTTCAAGTTCAAACTCAAAGCGGTCTAATTTGGGACCGCTTGAAAAGAGTTTTAATAATGATGCTCGAGGCATGGCGAATGAATCTATATGCCGGTGCATTTATGCAAATGGCCTTTCTTTTAACCTTGTGGGATCTCCTTACTGGGTAGAAATGATTAGAGATGTTAATAAAGCCCCAATAGGATATGTTGGCCCTGGATATGAGAAGATCAACACTACACTGTTGACAGGTGAGAAGTTACGTTTGGAGGGTGCATTGAACCCCATTCGTAATTCATGGCGCATATTAGGGGTGTCCATCATTTCCGATGGATGGAAAAATCAAAGGAATAGGCCTTTGATCAATGTGATTGCTCAAAGCCTTAAAGGGGCAATGTTTTTGAAGGCAGTCGATTGTGAGGGGCAGCAAAAAGATGCTCAATTCCTTGTTGACATCTTGATTGAAGCAATTGAATCTGTGGAGGCAGAAAACGTTGTCCAGGTCACAACGGACAATGCAACAGTGTGTAGAGCAGCGGGCCTAATAGTTGAAGGCAAATATGAGCACATCTTTTGGACCCCTTGTGTTGTTCATTCATTGAATCTGATGCTGAGTAAGATGGGAACTCAAATTGAGTGGATGCGAATTATTTTCGAAGAGGCAAAGGAAATACAAGCCTTCATCACAAACCACCACATGTCCCAAGGAATTTATAGGGAATTTTCCAAGTTGGAGCTTCTTAAGGTACCAAAAATTTAAAGATTAAAGTTTAAACTTGTAAAGTTTGTTTCATAAATGTTAGGAGCTTAGGACTCTAAATTTTAATTTTTAAATTTTAATTTATTGAAATCTTGATTCTTGCCACTTGCAAGTTGCAGAGACTCATTTTTCCTCTCACATCATAGTGTTGATGAGGCTTATGTAGGTGAAAGAAGCCTTGCAGTCAATGGTATGCAGTTCTCTTTGGAATCAATGGAGGCAATCCCAAACTGAAAGAGCACAAGCAATGAAGAGGTTGGGTGTTGATGATGAATGGTGGGATAAGGTGGAGTATCTCTTGGCATTTACTAAGCCAATTGTGGATTTGCTACGCATGTTTGACACAGATAAGCCCAGTTTGGGAGAGGTGTATGAGAGCATTGACTCCATGATAGAGAAGATACGAGTGGTCATCAATGCCAAGGAGCATGACCCAGATGAAGTCTCTTACAGAGAAGTAAAAGACATATTGACCAAAAGGTGGAACAAGATGACCACTTCATTGCACCTTTATGCCTATGCAATGAATCCTAAATATTATTCTGCAGAGTTACTAAATGATCCCGAAAGAACTGCACCAAACAATGATCCAGAAGTCTCCCAAGGGTATAAGAAAGCTTTTCGAAAGCTATTTGTAGACCCTGATATTGCCTATCAGATTCGTGAAGAGTTTTCACATTTTGTGGGATATGAGGGTTTGTGTGTAGGTAATAATTCTTTATCATCTTAAGAATCAAGATCATTGTTATTTCATATTGGTTTCTTATTCATTTCATATTTGTTTAAGATCCAATGTTACCAGAACAGGACCAGTTTTGCCAAAACCGGCTGGTTAGACCGGTTCACAAGCAATTCCGGTCCAAACCGGCCAAGCAAACCGCTTTTGCTCGGTTTTGGCCAAAACCGGCCGGTTTAGTGCACAAACCGGTCAAAACCGGATTTTATAGAAGAAAACTGGTTTTTTAATGTGAACCGGCCGGTCCGTACAGTAGCCCGTACGGCGCCGTACGGCCGGCCAAAAACTGTTTTTTTTTTAATTTAAAAAAAAGAAAAGAAAAGTGGGTGGGGGGGGATGAACCTAGACTAACCTAAACACTCCCCCGAAGCTATAAAAAGACACCCACCCCCTCTCTTTCACTCACACTATTCATTGGAGTCTTTCCAAGGATTCCAATATTCGATTTCTAAGTGTGTGCTTGGGGTCTTTTGTATTAGATTCTTTGAGTGTTGATTGCTGAGTGTCTTCTAGTTGGTTGTTAGGCTAATTTGAAGGGAGGATTGAAGGAGTTTTTTTCGGGAGTGTGTGGGCTGATTTGTGTTGGAGTCTTGGAGACAATTGCAGCAGATTTGGAGAAAAATTGGAGCAGATTTGGAGTCCACTAGTGGCTGATTTTCTTCTGTAGATTTGGACGCGTCTCTTCAAGGTATGTAAAATCAGCCATGTATTCCTTTAGTTATGTGGTGGTTAGTCTCAAAAAATTCGAAATCGTTTTTCATAGGATTTAAATTTTAAAAAACTAGGGTTTTGCTTTTTATTTGTAGATTTATATTGCTTTCCATGGCTCCCAAAGATAGAAAGGATCCTGCATGGATTCATTGTCAATTAGTTGAGGGGAAAATGGTGTGTAACTATTGTCAAAAGGAGGTTGGTGGGGGAGGTATACATAGGCTGAAACAACATTTAGCGGGTGCAAGGGGGAATGTAAGACCATGCCCAAAAGTGTCTGATGACTTGAGAGCTGAGATGCTTGGTCATATTGAATCCTACCAAGCTGAAAAAGTTAGAAAAGGGAGGATCCAAAAAGAGATAGGGAGAAGTTGTAGTTCTGATTTATCTGAGAGAAACCCTAGTTTTGAAGAATCCTCCAATTTTCCAAATCCTACCCATGATCCTTATACCATACCTTTGGAAGAAAATGTTGTTGTTGGTGGTGTTGGTAGCAGTACATCCCAATTTAAAAGGCCTCGTGGCAACCTTGAGTCTTTCTTTCAGCCCCGAACTACCCCTGGTGCTCAGCCCACCATTGATGCCAAATGGAAGAAGGTGGAAAAGGAGGCTGCTTGGGAATGCATTGCTAGATGGTGGTATGATGCAGACATACCTTTCAATGCTACAAGATCTGTTTATTATCAACCTATGCTGGATGCCATAGCTTCATGTGGTCCAGGCTTCAAGGGCCCCGGTTATGAGGATATTAGGGGGCCACTTTTAAAAAATGAAGTGGAAAGAGTACAAGAATACCTAACAGAGTTCAGAAACTCATGGAGTAAAACAGGGTGCACGATCATGTCTGATGGATGGACTGATACAAGGGGTCGCACCATTGTGAACTTCCTTGTTGCTTGCCCAAAAGGAACTATGTTCCTTAGATCAATGGATGCATCTGATCAAGTTAAGGATGCACAACTACTATTTCGTCTTTTGGATGATGTAGTTCTGGAGGTGGGGGTGGAAAATGTAGTACAGATTATCATAGATAATGCCTCCAATTATGTTGCAGCTGGAAGGATGTTGGAGGAGAAACATCCCACCATTTGGTGGACTCCATGTGCAGCCCATTGTTTGGACTTTGGACCTCATGCTTGAGGATATTGGGAAAATGGAGTGGGTGAAAAAGTGTGTGGAACAAGCAAAATCCATCACAAGATACATTTACAACCACACATGGGTTTTGACCCTTATGAGAAAATGCACTGGTGGAAAAGAGCTTGTCAGGCCAACTATCACAAGATTTGCAACAAACTTTCTTACATTGCAGTCCTTGATTGAGCAAAAGGCCAACTTGAGGAAGATGTTCTCCTGTGATGAGTGGAATGCTTCTCAATATAGCAAGAAGGCTGAAGGAAAAGACATTGTTGACAAAGTCTATGAGAAAGGATTCTGGAAAAAGGCAGAGGAGATTGTACTTTTTAGTAGACCTCTTGTGAAAGTTCTGAGAATGGTGGATGGTGATAAAGCAGCGATGGGGTTTATTTATGAGGCCATGGATCAGGCCAAGGAGGCAATAAAGGAAGCATATGATGGCAAAAGACAAAAGTATCTTTCTTTTTGGAAAATAATTGATGATCGCTGGAACAGACAACTACATCGGCCTTTACATGCTGCAGGCTATTACTTGAATCCAAGGTAACTACTTTCAAAGTTTTTAAGCTATTTTATTCAATTTTAATTGCAAAAGTTTATCTTCTTAAGACTTAAATTGATCATTTGCTTTGTCTTGTAAAGGTACCATTACACAAAAGATTTTGAAGCAGATGGGGAGGTAAAGGAAGGATTGTACAAATGCATTGAGCGCATGGTATCTGATCCTGCTAAACAAGACGAGATCCACAGCAAGCTCTTGCATTTCAATGAGAGTCTTGGTATCTTTGGCATGGCTACAGCTATACGGACTAGATCTAAAGATCCTCCAGTTAATAATAGAATTTAGAAAGTCTTTAAAATTTAGAATATGAGTAAAACTTTATAATTCTTTTACTAATTTTTTTGTCTTTACAATGTACATGCAGCATATTGGTGGCAACAATTTGGTAGCCAGTGCCCTGATTTGCAGAAGTTTGCAATTCGAATATTGAGCCAAACATGTAGTGCTTCTGGTTGTGAACGCAATTGGAGTGTTTTTGAGCGTATTCACACCAAGAAGTGTAACCGTTCAGAGCAAAAACGGTTAAATGATATGGTATTTGTTCAGTACAACCTTCGGTTGAGGCGCAACCAATTGCAGAACAGGACCCCTGAATCGTCTTCCATATTCCTGGATGATAGTGATGCCTCAGCAGATTGGGTTGTGGAGACGCAGCCACCAGCATTTGACACTGAGAATGAAGACCTTTCATGGATGGATTTGGACCCTCTTCCACAGCAGCATGATGTGGAAGGTGATGTTGGACATGTGCCTTCTGGAACAGGGGAGTCAAGTCAGGTTGCCCAAGCCCAGACTCCACAGATTGAGGATCAGGATGCAGATGATGACTCAGAGTCCTAGTCGGAGGCCTCTGAGCCTGAGGATTCAGATTATTAGATTGTCTAGTCTTTGACTCTAGTCTTTTTTATAGGCCATTTAGAGCCTTTTTTGATGATGTATTTTGATTCAGACATGTATTGCACTCATTGCTAACTACTATGCACTCTTATTCGCTATATAAATGAGATATTTTTCATATTTTGTGTATAATGGTTTGAATGCACATGGATGCACATGAATATATTTATAATTTTTCAAAATTTGAATATTTTATGTATTTTTGGTAATCCGGTTTTATGATCCGGTTTTTATTCCGGTTTTGGTCCGATTCTGGTTCGGTTCCGGTTCACAGGGTCGGCCGATTCGACCACCGGTTCGGTTTTTGTAACATTGTTAAGATCTAAGGGTTTGAAGTTTTAACTTTGGATGCAGATATTGAGACTATGTGGGACAAGACTAAGCTAAGTCCAATTAATTGGTGGAACTTTCATGGTGGGGAAATTCCAAACATCCAAAAATTGGCCATCAAGATCTTGTCACAAGTTGCTAGTTCCTCATCAGCAGAGAGGAACTGGAGCACATATGGATTCATCCATTCGGTGAAGTGAAATAGATTGGGCTCCAAGAAGGCTGAGGAACTTGTTTATGTCCATTCCAACCTTCGGCTTTTGTCACATAAGAAGGATGAATACAAATCGGGGCCCACCAAACTATGGGATCTAGAACTAGAGTTACCTGACTTGGATATGACATTGAATGCCATGGTTCATATGAATCCATTTGATGAGGGGGCACCATCAAGTGGACATGGTAGCAATGCTCCCGCTTCTACTTCTAGAGGCGGTGAAAGTGGTAGTGTTGATGTTGATCTTCGTCATATGGACGAAGACATTTTTGATGATATGTAAATGTAATTTATAATTATGTTTTGAACTTTTGAACAATGAAGTATGAATACTGAACAATGAATATCATAATATGATAGTAGGTTGCCACTTAATTCGTTTTGTAATTTGTATATTTGACTTATGTTGATGATGATGATTATGTAATATGTTAAATTGTTAATATGATGATTATGTAATATATTTCATAAATGTTAACATTTTAAATTTTAAATTTTATTTTTAGTTAGATTTTAAATATATATATATATATATATATATTATTTTATTAGATATATATGCCATTTCCCTGCCGTATCGTATCCAGATTTTTTGAAAATTTGCCGTATCCGTGTCCCCCCCCCCCGTATCCGTATCCGTTTCCGTATCCGTTTCAGTGCAACTTAGGTACTGCTGCAACAGTACTCGGCCAGCCTAAAAGGAGCCTCAACCTACCCTCAAAAGGCCTCAGTTACTCTCCTTTGGGCTTCCCTTGACATCGGTCCTGCCCTAAGGGGGATCGACCTTGATTTGAGGACCCTTCCAAGGCTGAAAACAACCCTTAACAACCTTCTTCCTCTGCTGTGTACAAGTCTGCTAGGCCAGCAGACTGTCTACATATGACAGCTCTCCTTTATGCCATTACACCTACACAATAAAGCACAAATAAAGTCAACTTCTACTTACATTAAGTTATTGTTTAAAGGCTGTCATGAGAAGGTCTGAAATACATTCACAGGAAGTCTGAAATTTACATCATATACAGTCCTAAATATTCTCCTTGTTGCATACATACATTGCCTATATTTTGTGACATGTGGAAGCGGTGTTACTTGTTCTAATTGCTTAAGACTAATCTCATGCATCTCTCTGTGTAGTGTGTACTGATATTGGACTGTTAAATTACTGTCATACTGCTTGTTATTTGAGAAGTAATGCACTAATTACATACTGCTGTCTAAAACTATTCATACTTGGTTGTCTTAGAAAGTGGTTAATTGTTGAAAGCTACGATGGAATACATTTGTACACACATTGCATTTGAC